>OX381715.1:31098087-31817095 GCA_947462335.1 Harmothoe impar
GTTTAGTGGTATTGGATTACCCAATCATTTATACCCATCGAGACAAATATATGACATTCACTTATAACTTTTGCAGTTGTCCATAATTGCTTTATAGCTGTTCATAATAGGGAGATTGTGTCTCACAGCTTGACAAAGGGCATATATCGGCATTGTATGAGATATTTACATACTATCTAGTAGGATAAACCCTCCATCTATAAAGCTTAGAAAGACGTCATAAATACGTCACAATGATAAGTGTATGCTCAACAGTGGCATTTCTATTAGCAACTATGGACGCACCCATTCCAGGTACTAGCTGAGGGAGACACCTCAATTCAGTGGTAAAAGTATTGTAAACCTTGGTGACAAATCTCATAAAAGTCTTGTCATGGCAGAGGTTTAGGGACTTGGTGCGAGTAAATATTGTCATGAATACCTCCTCGTTCCTGAGATCCTACAGAAAAAGAAAGATGGCTTCCTTGTGAAGAGGCAGGCAGAAAAGGTGATGTTGATAAGGGCGCAGATTATACGTCTTGACGCTGGAGGGGAATAGTGCAGGAGACAGGGCTATAAAAATAACCTGTTTGCCACACTGCCAACCGCCCAAGGGTGTTTGAGCTCCCGTTTTGCCATTCTCAAGAGCACAATCAAATATTCCAACTGTGAAACAGTTTCTACTATGGAGGAAAAAGGAGGACTGTTTGGAGCACTGAGGGAGTTTTTCACGTTGGATCAAGGAGTATACACGGTGAAGGGCCTGCAGACCAAACAAACCCTGCCCAAACTTTAAATAGGTTTTTGTTTGGGTTGTACATGAGAGGTATATCTCAACTTGCCTCCTCTGACCTGTCCATCACCCCCAGTATCTGTCCGTATACATTATCCTCCTGCTTCCTATCACCCCATCATTGCAGGCTGGAAGTGTATGCTCTCGGTGGCATGGTGGCCTTGCAGGCTTATATGCTATAGTCCTTATAAAGTAGAAAATCTTTGCGACACTTTCTACATTTAATTGTAAAATGGACAAAAAGACCTACGTACATACCTTAGATTTCAGCTGTTTAAAGGAGTTTACTCAATCACATGGATTGTCATTTAATGATGCCTTTAATCATGGATACACGCCCTTGCCTCTGTGGATGCCATTACTGCGCAAAAGTTGAAATACAGTACATATTATTCTGCGTATTTACACACCAATTTTGAGCCAAAGAAAGAAGACTGTGGAATAAAAGGAACATAAACAGCGCATTGAGAGGTACAAGTAGGCTGTGACTGGCCCTGTTCTTCTCAAGTAGCTGCCGTTGACACAATTCAATAAAGAAGAATACCACCAGGGATGACACATTGTAAAAAACTTAATGTAAACTGGTACCAGTTTGTGTATTATATATAGTAGGGTGTTATCACTGGTACATCTGTGCTAAAATTCCCTCTATATGACAGAAAAAAAACTCACGCTAACTGGTAATTTACACGTCAAATCCCCAGTCCTCTGTATAAGCTCCGATTTTTTGGAAATTAAAGAGATATATATTGCAGAAATGCAGCTCAGGTGGGTGATATATTCCCTGTATCATATATCACCTGGTGTGTATTAGAATAACCCTGTAAGGGCTGCATAGTGCTTTAATGTGCTATGCCCTTTGTCATCAAGATTACGTGATATCAGTGCAGCCTTGGCGAGTAACTCGCAGCAAACCGACCCCACAGTATTGGTACACTCCTGAAGGGTCGACAAGTTGCATGAATGTACATGAATTAAGAGGACAAAGGGCATCATTGAACATTGGAGCACCATGCGGCCCCTAAAGGGTTAAAATGGTATACAATGTAGTTAAATGGAGGAGTATTGGATTCCACTGACGTCCACCACATGTGTGTTTAGATGCCCAATATATCATACATCAATGTACCTACTGTAAAACCTTGTGTAAAAACCGCGGCTTGTACTCAAATCAAACCCCAAGTTGTACTAGCTTAGCCTTGTGGGATTGCTCCAGGTCAGGGTGCGGGTTATACAAGGGGTTTGCCAGTACAGTACTAAAGTATACCACAGGTTGTCCATATAGGATCTCCTCAAACTTGTGGTGCGGCTTATACATGGTTGCGGTTCATACATGAGGTGTTACGGTACCTGCAGTTAGCTTACAGGGTGCTTGGCAGGTTGCAGGTTAGTTTGGCAGGTTGCAGGTTGGTGTGGCAAGTGGCAGGTTGGGCTGGCAGGTTGCAGGTTGGGGTGGAAGGTGGCAGGTTGGGCTGGCAGGTTGCAGGTTGGGCTAGCAGGTTGCAGGTTGGTGTTGCAGGTTGGGGTGGCAGGTTGCAGGTTTGGGTGGCAGGTGGCTGCCGGCTGGCACTATCTCACAGTGCGGCTTTATTACCTGGGTACAGATAATCAGGTGTTGGCTTTGGTTACCAGCCAGGTAGTCAGAGATTGGGGAATGTTTACTCACTTTACTCAACTATGTGTCTTAATGCACTTATCAACACTGCAATTACCTATACAGGAGAAGGGTAACCTGAAACTTAAGCAGATATAGAGGGGGCGGAGTGGGGGTAATGTGGATAGGAGAAGCCAGATTTCGGTTCGCATTATTGGAGATGGGGTTGTTCATTACTATAGTAAAATAGGCAATTCATTATTGGTCCATCGTGGGATAAACCATCCCAAACAAACTACCGTAAATGAAAATGGCGATGCACTTTGTTTGTTCCCTGCCTGCGTGGTCTGAAGGAACCAGCAGTCCCAAGCCTCATTCTGGTACCGCCCCAGACTGAGGCTGTGAGCTAGTCACGTGTTCCTCATTTTGTATCTGGGTCAAGGTGAGTGACCTGGAGGTCAATTGTCTCTTCCTGGCACGTACGTATCATATAAAAAAAAGGGGCACCAAGAAATATTCTGGAGGGTAGAGATGGGGCATTGGTTGGATGTATCATTCATTATCTTCCCATGTGTAGTATACATGTATGAAGTATAATATTCAGAGGAATGTTCACAAATCGATCATTCATACCTCTGTGTTATCCATCATGACTGATAACAGATATGCAGGATGGGTTGCGTACAGCTGATATCTACCGTTTCTGGTGTCGCTCCCAACTGCAAACAGGCTATTCTGGGAGCTCCTCCATCCAAAGTCGTTTTTTCATGTCATCAGATTGGGACTAGTAGCTATCATCTCTGCCGCCCTGCAAATCAATCAACAGGGGACCTGCGCACCCCCGGACCCCCTGCCCACCAGGAATCCCACTGATCCCCAGGTTTTTTGTGAGAAGTTCTTGTAAGAAGATCTGCTTGGGGTATGGGTGACGTATTGCATACGTCAAAGCGTCTGTCACCAGTTACGTCCTAGGACGCCACCTGTATAACTGGGATGTATCTTCCGGTACTGATAGACTTTATGTGTTTGTGTATGTGTGTGTGGAGAGGGGGGGGGGGTATGGAAGATTTAGTACTGCCCTATGGTAGAACCAGAGTGGTTTTGGGAGGTAATATATATTTTTAGTTGCAAATGCTGGACAGGTAATTGCTTTAGGCCTAGGTTATGTCCCAAGCCCTAGATAAGGACTGATTACGTAAGGCAGTAACTATGTGAGACTACTGATGGGTTCCCATAACCCCCCCCCCCCCTACCCATGCTGCCCCACTACAGCAGGTAACAAGATAAATGTCCTTTCCCAGTTTCCCATGATAGAACTTGCTGTTTTTCTTAGACCTCCGTGGACAACCAGTTTACTGTCAGTCAGTGTTGTGTTTTCAGACTCACTTCTCTACCTTTTCTCTACTGTTTTTATTAGTGTCTTCACCCCTGTGTGACTCACCCTAGACTGCCATCAGTTGGAGAGAAAATGCAAAAATGTTGAGTTGGGTTTCACTTGAGATAATTGTTGAGTGAATGTGCTGGGAGGCAAAGAGACAGTGTAATAGGGACAAAAAGGGAAGCGCTGCTAGATGGCGCTGTGGACTTCTAGACGGAGGTAGAAAATCAAAGCGGTAAACACCAATTTGATGACCCCTGCCTTCAAGGTTTCTTCTCAGCGATGGTAATTCATCAGAATTTTCCGCCTGCTTTCGTGGGGCGGGGTCACAAGCTAATCTAGTCTATAGACGCCATCTATCGTGAAGATGTGACTAATGTTGGCCGTCAGGACATCAACCCCTATACGTCATACGTCAAGGCAGGTCTCGTATCTCAGTCTAGGGTCTGAGGAATAGACAAAAAAAAAAGTCACAGGGGAGGATTATTATTTTCATCTCCTCCCCTACTGACATAGTTTTTGGTAGGTGAAAGTCTTTTGCTCGTCCCAGGTGATTGAAGTAAACGATAGGGGGGAGAGAGGAGGGTGTTGGGGATGGGCAGGTTTACCTCACCTGGTCCTCCTACCCTTCCTAAATAAGGTCCTCCAGGGTGGGGTACCTATGTACTGCAGGTGTAGAGAGGGCTACATATTATAGGCCCCATCTAAGCAAGGGTATGTTTCATGGACGATAATCCAGACTAGGCACTTAGGAAATTATAAAATCTGATGAAGATAAGTTAAATTACAGGATTTAAACTTTAGATATTTTCCCCTCAAAATTAGTCCAAACACTGACATAGGGTCAGATAATCTGTAACACCTTTTTATTAAGTTGGTTGGTCCTCCTATATTTAATTCAAAGTCTTGAAAGCTGAAGGCCAAGTTCATCCCAGCATTTGTAACATTTTAATACTTATTTAAAATTGTTGATAATTCAGCAACTTACACTGAGATCAAACTCATATCTTGTGTGTACCATGTCTAGATATCGGCCTGGTTCTCATGAACCCAAAAACCTGCGTATGTGAGGAGCTTCTAGGAAGATATATATGTTAGCAGTGGAAGGGGGGGGGGCATGTCTTACTGAGGGGCAGGTGAGGGCATTGTTCCCAGGATATTGTAAATATTAGTGTGTGGTGCCGACTTGGTTGTGTTAATATTCAGATCGAGTAGCACGTGTTGAAACTCGGTAGTACACAGATCAACATCCTCCATGGCCTGGGTTTGCTGATACAACCACTCACAATAAGCTGGTCTCCAAGTGCAGGTGTGGAGGACAGCACCTAGCTCCTCCACATCATGAGCACCCCAGCCCTGGAGGAAGCTGGTAATGCACTAGAATATAGAGCAATCCCTAAATGTGTAGGGTCAGCATCATATATACATGTATGCATATACTGCCACCATGGTATTTTGTATGGTTGAAAGTGGTAGTGGTCGATTTTTAGGCTCTTCTGATTCATTAAATATAAAGCCTTGGACCTTTGAAAACACTCGGATAGAACACAAGGCGAATTGGGGAAATGAGGAAATTGAAATAAACTGCTTGTTTGTCCTCCCCACCCCACTAACGAGCCTAAATAGCGTAGTCTTTACTGCCCTGACATGTGTTTAAACAGTGGTGCATTCATGCTTTAGCATCATGACGAATTATCGGGAGTGTAGGCCTATCAACCTCAGAGGGTTGGTATTATGCTTGACTGCAGCCCTGGTGAGTTAGAGTTGCTCCCCAGTGCTGCATTCAATTTAGCACTGTGCGGCCCTTAAAGGGTTTAAATTGACGATCATAGTGTACTAACTTCACATGCTGTTGTTATGATAGCAGCAGTGGCAGCCAATCTGCTGCGTGTCCTCTCTAAATATTTTGGCAGTGTTAAAAGTTGTCGGGCGGCTTGAGTTATAAATACAGGTGAGTGGTGACTAATCAGGTACTGGAGCAGCTGTTACTGCAGCCTGTTTACTGCCCTCCTCCAGGGTGTGCCACGTGCCAGCTACATCACTCATTACCTGCTTAGTTTACATCATTTTTATCCCTGTCCTCATAATATAAGAAACTAGGTTCTCTTTGGTGTGTGGTTTTTATGCCATTAATCAAATAGGTGTGTCTCATGATGCACATGTGGGGGGTCAGTGAATATGGGCATTATAAAAAGGAACATCTAGAAAAAGAGAACTTCATGTTTTGTGGTAGAAATGTATCTAGAAATACATGTACTGGTACTTTTCAATTAAAAAAAAATTATAATTGGTAATTATTAATATTAGGGAAACAAACATGGTACATCTATATGATTTAATACTATTTAAATTATGAGCTACAGTATGTCATGTCTTTGTACCACAGGCCATTTTCAACTAGGAGAACAACACGTGGCATTCGTAAATCATATCTCAACGTAAGGTTCTTTCTACCCCTACACTTCGCAATTTCACCAAGATTGCCTATCGGTGGATCGTTGTAGCGCTCAATTACCTGCTAACCAAGTACATGCGTACCGCCAGGGGATGATTAGACACGTGGAAGAAGTCCAGATAGTGAATGCATCAAATAGCAATATATACATAGGTGCTGAAAGCTTTAAATAGTCTATTCGAGTTTGAAGTATGGCATTGATATAATATGCCTTTGCTGGTTCTGATTCTGTCCCTGTAACGATAACAGGTATGGAGAAACACATTTGAGCCGCCAAACAGTAAGGATTCACTGGGCGGGGGTACTTGGAGCATCATTTCTGCGCGTCGGCTTCCACGTGTTGTACATAATGAGTTACTAGATAGCTTTATCAGTAGTCATCCTACTCGTTGCCTGGTGCTGTGTGTGTGTGTTGAAGGTAAGGGGGGGGGGGGGTCAATGTGTCACCAGGTAGGATGTGTGTTAATAGGGATCACAGACCGGCAGGAGCTCAGCGCAGATGGGAGCACTGCCCTCCCGGCCAGTCACCTGCTCACTTAGGTCTGGGAGCTGCTCCATGTGCCGCTCTGAGCTACTCAGTCTATGTACCGCAGGGGGGCAAAACAATTTGGACCTCTTGACCAGGGGGGGGGGGCAAAAAATTTGGATCCCTCTTGGGGGGGGGGGTAAAAAAATTTAACCTGTTTTGAGCCAAAAAGCCTGGGTGTTACTATGCTGCAAAGGGCCCGTGCGCGAGCCGATTTTCGACCATAGGGGGTGGGGGTAAAAAATGTTGACCCCTTGACCGGGGGGGGGCATAAAAAATTTCACGCGCTCCACTAGAAACCCACCAACCCCCCCCCCCCCTCTTGTTAAAAAAATGAGCACTCCCTAAGTTCAGTTTGAGTAACTCGCGTAGGTATGATCTATCTACATGAGTTACTCACAAACGCGCTTAATTATTTATAAGCAGCTACAAGCCGGGCTATTCACAATGTCATGTACATACAATGTCCTATGAGCCGCTGCTCAAATATAGACGCCATCATGGGATGAGGGACATAGGATATAAGCATATGATACCTGATTCTCCCAGGGAGACAGGGGACATATTACATGCTGATAACTCGTGTATTTATGCCCTGAACAATTATATCCACCGAGGAAGCAGCAAGCACCCTGAGCAGCTCGCTCATCGACAGGTAGTGAGCAGCTCACACCTGTGCCGATACCCTACCTGCCACCTGAGCCGCTCACCTGAGGAATGCCGCCCAGGTGGGGGCCCACCCGCTGCCCCCTGCGCTATCCGTTAACCTGGTTATGTGAGCCGCTATAAGGTGGGGGACATTACTGAGATACCTGCGAGCTGTGAGCTGCTCCCATCCACCAACCAGCCATTTGATGATTTATCATTAATTACCCTGCTTATCGGGGTGGCTATGTATATGAGCCATTTGCTATACACCCCACACACCCACACACCCACCCACACATATAGTTCTAGTATTTGTGGTAGGGGACACTGTATCGTCCCCTGGATGGATGAGCTAAGGGGGGTGTATACATATAGATGGGAGGTATTGGCACGCAGGTATACTGAATATTAGGGCAGCATCATAAGTCTGCATTAGTAGTGTCCTGTCAGAGACCAATTTCCCCACTTCCTTTTCCAAACGCTGTGATATTACACGGTTGCTGCTATTACATTGGGTAATACCGTTACCCATCATAATATACTTTTGGGGACCTCTATAGAAGTATGCACCCTTATAATGTAGCGGAGATAACTGCATATGGAAATCAAATATCAAAAGGTAGAAAATATCCCATAGGCCTTAAAGACACACTCCAAATGAAGATGTCGACCCTTCCATGTTGTACCTGGTGGGTGTCTGGTGTCCCAGTTCGGCACCTCTAAGCTGCTGGAGGTGCCAAGGCACGTCTGACCTCGGCACCCGCCGGTCCGACAGGTCATAGGTCACCGACACAAGGTCAAAGGTCATGTGAACGCTGAGACTGATGGTCGATCCGATTTAGGAGCTCACAGATGGACAGACGTTTCTGATCTCATGAGAAAATATAATGCAGATAGCACGGGATTTGTTCACCTAAAACCCACTGATGTTCATACAGTGTTTTAGTTAGCGAATGTTCCTGTGATTTCCCCCGGTAAATATAGGTTCTAGAGGGAATGCACTTTGTTGACTTGATAAGCGAACAAAATACTGCTGCAAAGAGAAAACAAGTGATACTTTAGAGTCCCTCGGGGAGTTTGCACTAGTGCAGGATGTCTTCAAGAATCAGCAGTATAGCTGGCCTGCTGATAGTGATGCAAACCAACGGGTTGAAGTACAGAGAGGGCAGATTGAAATAACAAAAATATCTAGAGTGATATAGGGTGAGAAAAACACTCCTTGACATGGAGATAAGGACATATCAGGGGGGCTGGAGACGGAGACGTGGGACGTACAAAGGACATCTTTCTACACCTGGTGATGGCAGGCACCACCAGCCACTTTGTGCTTTAATGCATCATGCCCCTTGTTGTTATGATACATGAATGCAGCCCTGACTGCATTTATGCAGTATGACCACCATACGGGAGTGTATCAATCCCATAGTGTCGACTTGCACTAATACAGCACATGCGAGCTGCTCACTAGCGCTGCCTGAATGCATCACTATACAATAAAGGGCATACATGCAGTACATTACAGCACCATGTTGGCCTCAAATGTCTAGTATACAGCCACAGCCACCGTTGAGTGAGCAAATGCTAGACTAGTTCAACGGCTGAGTCAACGTCCTGGTATTGCCCAGCCTAACTGCATGAGCTACCCCGTACTCATTACTGCCAGATCCTACAAATAACAATGATCCTGACTGGGGTTCTGGTCAAGTCTAATCTAAACAAAAGGGGTCAGTCCCCATTGAGAAATTCCACAAAATAAAGAGGAAGAAAATGGGAATCGAAGGAGGGGAATCTGAAGGGAACTCGTTTATAAACGTTGAAGTTGATAAGGGGCATGTATTTGATCCCCTGTGCCCCGACCCTAGCTGCTGGTCTGGCCCCCGCCCCTAGGGGTAACCCCTAATGTGGGTCAGGGAGTACATGTACTGTTGGCATGGGAACAAGGGCCCAGGTAGTACTAGGCCTGCTACCCTGTCTCTATGCCCTCCCAGGGCCAAACAGAATGTGATCTTTTTAAGTAATTCCTATTTTTATACTTTTTTTTTTGCAATGACGCAGTAGTTTTCAGTTAAAATCGAATTCTTACGATTTTCATATTTGAAGCAAATGCCTGTGAGAAAACTAAGTGTAATCAAAATGTTTAAAGAATTCTGACCTCCCTACCTCAAACTTGTGAAACGTAGCATTCAACGTTGGGCCTCAGTATTCGGCCTGCTATACTGAACAAACGGAACATGTTGACCTGACCCTTGACCTGCTTTTGGAGGCTGACCAAACAGGGTTGTTTATTGAATCAAACACAAAAGCTGAATTTCCCAGTGCTGCGAGTTCGCTGACCTGGTTGTCAGGGGTGGCGGGCTCCTCTCGGGCGAAAGTGGAGTTTGATTAAGAGGTCTGGACCTGTACATTCAAATCATTTCCTGGTTTAAATACATTTGTACAACGGCATACATGTAATATCAATTTGATTGACTTTTTTATGTCTATTATTTACTAGTATTAAAAAGCCATTGTGTTTTGTTTGTAGGCTTGGTATTGTCAATGTATTTTGATTGTTTTTTAATAGTTCATTAGTTGTTTTTAGAAAAAAAGGGCGTTGTCCTAGTATTGGTCATGGAGCCAATCTGGGGTTTTGACCTTGCCCTGTGGGTGACTTAACCTTGAGGTGAGTTGTGACCTTTGTTCTCAGATCTGACAGGGTTGGTCTGGGTCCAAGCGCATGACAGTGAGGTGATTCATGTCCAGTTGTGTGAGAGATGAGCAGAATATCAATAACACTGAGGTGTTTTATTTCACTCTGACTGTTTATCCCTTCAAGGACGGCATGTTGCTAAAAGATGACATTTGTCATCATGATACACCAATGCAGCCCTGGAGAGTAGGCTAGCTCTTGGTGCATCATAGGGTCGGCAGTATGATTGAATATAGCACTGGTGAGTTATCTGCCATTGCTTGATTCATGCATCATGAGGGCATGATGCACTAATGCATCATGCCGACCTTAAAGGGTTATAGATGTGGGGCTGGGGTTAGGGAAGGTCGCTATAGTATAACCTACAGCTGAGGAGGTGAAAACAGAACTTATATAGTGGAACATTGGATCTCATCGGTAATAAACTGGTAAGTGTAAAGCTAGCATGTATACATGATAGATGGTAATGGGGGTCATTGAAAGTATCGTATTGTAGGTATCATTTACACACTCATAAAATACTGAGCATTAAAAGGCGAAATTACAAAAGGAAAAAGAAATGAGGGGCAAGTAGCATAATATGCTATATATATATTATGCATATATTATATGCTCTAGGTAGCTTACCTCTGTAGGGGGTAGACTCGTAATCCCCTTGCAAATATTTAACCATCATGTCAATGGGTCAGCACATAGTAAATTATAATAGCAGGTCTACCCACAGGGAAGTTATGCTTATATAGGGCCACTTACATAGGTGTGCAACATTTATTTTGGAGAGGATCTAGCCGCCCTCCTTACCTATTTAACATGCACTCACCCAGTTCACAAGTGGGTGGACATAAAGGGTGGGGCGGGGTGTTAGCCCTTTAAGGACAGCATGCTGCTTTAATGTATGATGTCCCTTTTCGTCATGATGCATGAATGCAGCCCTGGTGAGTTACTCGCCGGGGCTGCATTCGAATATACATGCAGACTCTGGAGTTCTCAAAGGGTCAGCATGGTGCATGCAGTACTAGCGAGTCTACTCGCCAGAGCAATCATGCATTATGACGACAAAGGCCATCATGCATTAACCACTTTTGCTGTCATTAACGGGTTAATCCCTCCTCCAGTGCCAGGTGGCAGTATCCAGGTGATCCGGAATGATGCACCATGTGATCCAGGCTGGGTGACAGGTACCCTTGTAGGAGGGTACTCAGGTATGGGTGAAGGCTAGGGGGGAGGGGGGGGGAGGGGGTGTTCACAGGTAGGGGTGACCTAGCTACACCCACAGGTATACAGACAGCAGGGTGGTGAGTATAGACAAGTCTTCCTCCAGGTGGGCAGCAACCTTAGAGTACCCTTCCCCAGCCAGGTGTCACAGCTGAGGTATGTGTGTCCTCTGATACTACTACTACACACCCTCCCCCCACCACCACCTCCCCCACCTCCTCCTCCAGGGTCTAGAGGCTCACCCAGAAACCACAGACTGGCCGCCCAGTGTTGTGTCGTGCTACATGGCTGGTGTATATATAATCTGGCCTGTAGATTCCCTGCATACCAGGCCCTCCTGATACATGGACATGTATACCCGGCTATAGCCGCCCCCCCCCCCCCCCCGGCCCCAACCAAGGAACCCGAAGGAGACCCCAGGTGTAGACTGTACTTGCTGAGGGGACCAAGGGCAGTGAGAACTCGCCTGTGGCAAAACATATATTCAGTTCTTCTTCATAGGCCGACAGTGTATGTATTGGCAAAAATTATTGAATTTCTTCCCACGAAAAAAGTCAGATTGGCTATCTAATTTTGATAATATTTGCAATTGTTCATAGCCGGTAGTTCATAGGTTGGACTTTTGTTCAGCAGGTGCCGTAAAACCTCGCGTATAAGCCGCGGCTAGTACGCGAATCAGATCGCTGGTGCGGCTTATAGGATCGGCACCGAGTCCAGGTGCGGCTTATACGCGAGTTTTTGCTCCTATAGTACAGTACTAAAGTCACCATAACCAGATCGCTGGTGCGGCTTATAGGATCGGGCCAAAGTCGGGGTGCGGCTTATATGTGAGTTAGGCTGATACGCGAGGTTTTACGGTGGTATCTGAATTCTGAGAGATTTGTTACAAATTATTTATATTCCTCAGAAAGCTAGAATTTCACAATTTTCGCCTACTGGAGAAGGGCATTGGTGAATCCTTACTTGGTTGTACAATTACCCTTGACGAAACGTTATGTCTGGGATGCATTCGCATTGGGCCGCCACCCTTTCTGCCCCCACCCATCAAGCTCGCTGTACCCATGCTACACCTTAAACCCTCTAATGGCCGCATAGTGTTTTTTTTATGTGTTATGCCCTTGGTCACCATGAATGCATCATGCCGACTTACATAGTTGATACATTCCCTTATGATTGGCATGGTGCTTGAATGCAGCTCCAGCGAGTTATTCGTCAGGACGGCATCATGACGACCAAGGGCGTACTGCATTAATGCACTATGCGGCACTTAAAGGGTTAATGTGCCGGCTGTCGCACACCTGGGTGGGGTGGAATCTGCCCGCCGGCCACAATAGCCTCATCCACCGGAAGTAGCCATGCCAGCGCCGCCTAGTGCCGATCGGGTGCAGAAAGGAGTAACCTGAGGTGGGAAACGCCCTCCTCAACTTGCAACCCTATTGAAGCCCCCACACGACTGTAACACTGTTCCCAACAACCCTATTGTTAATCTTCCTGGAGGTTCATTTCCATGAACTACTCTTGGCGGGTCTGCCTGAAGGTTTTGTGAATTAAGTTTAAGCTAAAGATTGATTGTGGTGATTTCAAGAAAAGCTGGTTCATATGGGTTCAGTAAATATGTGCCTTCAAAGAGTCACAAGTTTTGCTGTGGCTGCTATGGGTGGTGTGTATGCAGCTTCACAGCTGTCTGTGACCATTAATGACTGCTGTGGGTGGTATATGTGTGGCGTTATAGTCATTAATGACTGCTGTGGGCAGTGTAGATGCAGCTTTACAGCTGGCTGTGGCCATTAATGACTGCTGTAGGTGGTATATGTGTGGCGTTATGGCCATTAATGACTGCTGTGGGTGGTATATGTGTGGCGTTATAGTCATTAATGACTGCTGTGGTCAGTGTATATGCAGATTTACAGCTGTGGCCTTAATGAATGCTGTGGGTAGTGTATATGCAGCTTTACAGCTGACTGTGGCCATTAATGACTACTGTGGGTGGTGTATGTACAGGTTCACAGCCATTAATGACTGCTGTGGGTGGTGTATGTGCGGCTTTACAGTCATTAATGACCGCTTTGGGTGGTGTATGGGCAGCTTTACAGCCATTAATGACTGTTATGGGTGGTGTATGTGCAGCTTTACAGTCATTAGTGACCGCTGTGGGTGGTGTATGTGCAGCTTTTAATACAGTCATTAATGACTGTTATGGGTGGTGTGTGTGCAGCTTTACAGTCATTAGTGACCGCTGTGGGTGGTGTATGTACAGCTTTTAATACAGTCATTAATGACTGCTGTAGGTGGTGTATGTGCAGCTTTACAGCCATTAATGACTGCTGTGGGTGGTGTATGTACAGCTTTACAGTCATTAGTGACCGCTGTGGGTGGTGTATGTACAGCTTTACAGTCATTAATGACCGCTGTGGGTGGTGTATGTGCAGCTTTTAATACAGCCATTAATGACTGCTGTGGGTGGTGTATGTGCAGCTTTACAGTCATTAATGACCGCTGTGGGTGGTGTATGTGCAGCTTTTAATACAGCCATTAATGACTGCTGTAGGTGGTGTATGTGCAGCTTTACAGTCATTAGTGACCGCTGTGGGTGGTGTATGTACAGCTTTTAATACAGTCATTAATGACTGCTGTAGGTGGTGTATGTGCAGCTTTACAGCCATTAATGACTGCTGTGGGTGGTGTATGTACAGCTTTACAGCTGGCTGTGGCCATTAATGACTGCTGTGGGTAGAGGGAGACAACAAGAATGCAGGTTGTATATTTACCTGTGTATTTACCTGTCACTTTTTGTACAACCATTACTCACCCAGAAACATAGACATCATCCATCTGGGTTATATTTCGATACAGTGCAAGATCCACACATTTCTCCGCTGGTATATGTTTTCTCCGGATCGTATCTTGCCGCTCGGGCAATATTTCCAGAGAAACCTGACAGAAATGAAAAACATATCAGGAAGGGGGAAAAGAATAGCCGCCATACCTCCAATATTGTCTCTAGCAGCTGTGCAAATTGTGCGCCTTTTGATGGTGGTGTTTTGCAGGTGACATCAGTGCGCATGTATGGAGTTCTTTGCATAGAGACAACTTTTCTTTTTATAATACACAGCAAACACATTGGGAACTGTTGTATGTTTGTTCATAGGATTGACGCCCAAATTCAGTTTCAGAAAACTGTATATTTTTCCATTTTATTAAATCGTTTCGTTTTTGTTTTGTTTAATTTTTGTTATTGGCAAGCACCTTTAACAGAACAATGCCCAATTAAAATTGGTTGGCTTTTGACTCATCAGCCCTTCCACAGCAAAGTCATTGCGCAGCAAAATAGGGCTCATCCTTCACATATGTATACTGTCGCAATAAAGAGGGAAGATGAATTGGAATAGAAGACTTCCGCCTCCTTTTTAATATGATATGTCTGGTTTGTCCCTGGTATATTCTCTAGGTGTGTCTGTCATGGCTTTGTAACGTGTTGCCCAGGGCCGTCTAAGGGAGATGTTATGAAAGCAGACCCTGTAGGGGCATCATAACGGACTGCTACATGCATTGTTATAGTCATGTGGCGGTATGAGTTGGGGAGGGCGACACCCACCACAAGGGACAACCACTGGGGTTCAAACTGGTATAGTAACATCTGATGGCGTCTTGAAACTCTTTTGAATTGTCTATTTACCATTTCACCAATTGAAGATTGGTATACTTGGATATACCTTCCTAAAATGAATATTCTCGAATACGTCATTCTCTGTGTGCCAGTGTTAGGAGAGGGGGGGGGGTGAAAGCCGCCTTATTCCTGCATCACTATGACATGTGTACATGTACTTCCCCAAATTACAGCTTCCATTGTCATCACAAAGACAAAGAACTGGTTCATTCTACATGAGTTCTCCAGGAAGTCGGTAGCGGAACGACCAAAATACCATGTTTCAGTGGTCCTAATAACCTGACGGTCAGCCATTACCTTGGTTCAAGGTGACCCATTCCTGGCACACCTTTGTCTACAACTTATAAGCCACCCGTCCTGTCCTGACTGTTTTCTTTATGCGTTTATTCTATTTCTGAAACTAAGTCACGACTGAAGCTAGGTTGGGGGTGGGGCAGGTCTTTATGGTAATTTCAACGGATAATTACATTTTCCAAGAGAAGGAAAAATGGTTAGTATTTTGAGCTTAAAAATGGAAAAATAGTTATTTCTGGTTTCTGTTTCGCAGATGACTGTAAAGATGATGGGTGCAAATAATTATTGACTCAGGGTGCACCCCTGAGTCTAGATAGACGATCTGAAACCTTGGTTGAGAGATTTTCCCAATTTCATTTTCAATCTATCATATTTCAGAAAGTCGCCATGTCAATGATGTAATTTATGTATTATATGGTCGTTTCATATCTCATCTAAATCATCCAATTCACTCTAGACGGAATTGTGAATTTTTTCTGTGAATAAAAGGTCATCAAAAAATTAGCATTTTCTTGAATCAACAAAACACCAAACATGCCCTCCCATTGGATCCTATACTGAAGCCGTGTGCACCATTCTAGACAACCCTGCGCCGTGCTATGTTTTGAATTCAATAAAAGTTCTATATACCAATGTGTGCTTGTCTTGCTATAGGCTTAGTGCACAAGAAAGTGTTTTAGACTAGACAACCCGTGTGTGCACTGTCATTGCTCGTTGACCCAGGGCACCCGGGTTCTTAGGGAGACGGTTTCTGCCGAAATGGAGTGGGTTTGTTCTCCAACTTCAACCATATTGAAAATTGGGAAATGGCCTATAATCATGAGGGAGATGTTGCCCATGTTGCCACTTGGGATGTTGCTAATGTTGCCACATGTTGTTGGGAGGTGGGGGGGATGTTGACCATGTTGCCACTTGGGATGATCATCATGGTCTGTCACCATCATGGTTCATTGTCATCATGGTTCATGGTCATCATGGTTCATTGTCATCATGGTTCACGGTCATCATGGTTCACGGTCATCCTTGTTCATGGTCATCATGGTTTACAGTTTTCATGGTTATAATGGTTCAAGGCCATCATGGTTCATGGTCATCATGGTTCATGGCCATCATGGTTCATGGTCATCATGGTTCATGGCCATCATGGTTCATGGCCATCATGGTTCATGGTCATCATGGTTCATGGCCATCATGGTTTATGGTCATGGTTCATAGCCATCATGGTTCACGGCCATCATGGTTCACGGCCACCATGGTTCATGGTCATCATGGTTCATGGCCGTCATGGTTCATGGTTCACGGCCATGGTTCATGGCCATCATGGTTCATGGTCATCATGATTCATTGTCATCATGGTTCACGGTCATCATGGTTCATGGTCATCATGGTTCACAGTCATCCTTGTTCATGGTCATCATGGTTCACGGTTTTCATTGTTATCATGGTTCACGGCCATCATGGTTTATGGCCATCATGGTTCATGGCCATCATGGTTCATGGCCATCATGGTTCATGGCCATCATGGTTCACGGCCATCATGGTTCACGGCCATCATGGTTCACGGCCATCATGGTTCACGGCCATCATGGTTCATGGCCATTATTGTTTCATGGCCATCATGGCTCATGATTATCATGGTTCACGGCCATCATGGTTCATGGCCATCATGGTTCATGGCCATCATGGTTCATGGCCATCATGGTTCACGGCCATCACGGCTCATGATTATCATGGTTCATAGCCATCATGGTTCATGGCCATCACGGTTCATGGTTCATGGCCATCATGGTTCATGGCCATCATGGTTCATGGTTATCATGGTTCATAGCCATCATGGTTCATGGCCATCACGGTTCATGGTTCATGGCCATCATGGTTCATGGCCATCATGGTTCATGGCCATCATGGTTCATGGCCATCATGGTTCATGGCCATCACGGTTCATGGTTCACGGTTCATGGTTCACGGTCATCATGGTTCATGGCCATCATGGTTCATGGCCATCATGGTTCACGGCCATCATGGTTCACGGCCATCATGGTTCATGGCCATTATTGTTTCACGGCCATTATGGCTCATGATTATCATGGTTCACGGCCATCATGGTTCACGGCCATCATGGTTCATGGCCATCATGGTTCATGGCCATCATGGTTCATGGCCATCATGGTTCATGGCCATCATGGTTCACGGCCATCACGGCTCATGATTATCATGGTTCATGGTTCATGGCCATCATGGTTCATGGCCATCACGGTTCATGGTTCATGGCCATCATGGTTCATGGCCATCATGGTTCATGGCCATCATGGTTCATGGCCATCATGGTTCATGGCCATCATGGTTCATGGTTCACGGTCATCATGGTTCATGGCCATCATGGTTCATGGCCATCATGGTTCACGGTCTTTATGGTTCACGGTCATCATGGTTCATGGCCATCATGGTTCACGGCCATCATGGTTCACGGCCATCATGGCTCACGGTCATCATGGTTCATGGCCATCATGGTTCACAGCCATCATGGTTCATGGTCATCATGGTTCACGGCCATCATGGTTCACGGCCATCATGGTTCACGGCCATCATGGCTCACGGTCATCATGGTTCATGGCCATCATGGTTCACAGCCATCATGGTTCATGGTCATCATGGTTCACGGCCATCATGGTTCACGGCCATCATGGTTCATGGCCATCATGGCTCATGGCCATCATGGTTCATGGCCGTAATGGTTCATGGCCATCATGGTTCATGGCCATCATGGTTCATTGCCATCATGGTTCACGGTCATCATGGTTCACGGCCATCATGTTTCAGTCATCATGTTTCATGGTCATCATGGTTCATAGCCATCATGGTTCATGGCCATCATGGTTTATGGTTCATGGCCACCATGGTTCATGGTTCATGGCCATGGTTCACGGCCATCATGGTTCAAGGTCATCATGGTTCATGGCCATCATGGTTCACAGTCATCATGGTTCATGGTCATCATGGTTCATGGCCATCATGGTTCACGGCCATCATGGTTCATGGCTCATGATTATCATGGTTAAGGGCCATCATGGTTCATGATTATCATGGTTCTCAGTCATCTTGGTTCACTGCCATCATGGTCCACTGCCATCATGGTCCACCATCATCATGGTCGTTATGGTTCACAGTTATGGTTTACCGCCATCATGATTCATGGTCAGCATGGTAACACCCTGAGTCTCCTGTGATGTAAATCACACGCCTATTGATTAACCCTGGTTTTCAGCATTAATAGTTTTGTTATTTGTAGTCAGCTATCTAAGACGGGGAGATAGAGAGGGGGTGATTATTGTGGTAATTGATAAAGAGAGAGATAAGACAAAGGTTCCCTTCTGCAAGACAAAGGCTACCTATGCCACGTTTACCTACACAACTGACTTGCTCAAAGTATTTGTGATGTATTGGCAAAATGCGGATTTAAATAGATACCATGGAGTGACTACAAAGGTAGAAGGAAAACTATAGCTGTCAGTCTGCATACGTGCCTTCAATACAATAAGGGAGTAAGACGTATAGAAAGTATGCGTCAGGTATTGCTTATGTCTCTATAATAGTGCCCTCATTTCACATAACTGACGGGTATGGCACCTGAACATTGGCAGGCAGAAAACTGCTTACACTATTAGCCAGAGGCATTCTGTTCTCTTTATACCTGTATATAGCTTTAGAATAGACATAATACTATCTCCGTGAAAATTGTAGCAATTTGCGGCTGCGAAGAAATGATAACTGTACACACGTTTCTGCCACTCCCTCTGTTGTGAAGTAAAGCTATTCTTAGACGAGACACACCCGCCATACACACCCAGAATGGGCACAAAGAGGTTTCTGCCGACCCTGGACGTATTGTTCACGTTAACCACAGAAGAGAATGTTTATTGCAGCATAATGATCTCACTTACAAATAATATGAGCCCTGTGATTCCCTCTTTAAAATTAAAATGAACTGAACTTAGCTGCACACTTATAACTTACGCAAAGATTAGCATATTAAGGGTTGTATACTGTTTTAATGTCCTATGCCATTTGCCATCATGATGCATAACTGCAGCTATAACCAGGGTTGCACCGTCATGCATCATGCTGACATTTGGGGAATCCAAGGATCTACCCTGTAGGGTCGGCATGATGCTGGAATGCAGAACTGACTCGCTAGGGCTGCAAAAAGGGCATACCATATTAAAGCACATATATGCGGCCCTTAAAGGGTTAAACAGGTGACAGGTGGGTGCCTACTTCAGTATACACGTGGTGGGTGATTGCCAGGTACCACTGTACACATACTACGTGGTATATAATACCAGCTGATGCCTTAAGACTCTATGTTCATTTGTCTTCAAGGATATATCCTTACCCATGCAGCGCCGATGAGATATTCGCTGGCAATACATGAGTGTATCATGCCAATCCTTCGGGAGTTTATCAACCCCACAGGGTCTGCATGATGCTTGATGCAATACCAGCGAGTAACTCGCCGATGCCGGATTCATATAGCTTTCTGACAAAATAACATAAAAAGCATATATCTGCTGCTTCTAGACGGCATATCCATGTACTTCATACCCTCACAATTAATACACCAACATCAGATAGCATAATCTAGAGATAACAGACATAAGTAACATGCAGATATATGAGTGACTTGAGCATGTCCAGGTATAACATCTCACGACCATATAGCACAGCGCCTCACCTGTCCATCCACCATCCCATCACCCCCACATGTCACACCTGGCCAATGCCTTCCACAAGGGCAGTGTGTGGCGTTTTTAGCAGACAGACGTGTCGGCTTACAGGGGTTGGTAAACAGCCTTGATGGCCGTCCTCCTAGTTTGCCCCCTGCTATCTCTACCCCCCCCCCCCCCCCACCCATCACACACATACACACACACAGATATCAGCATCAGCACCCGCCGCCAGGTGTTGTGTACCTCCCCTCATCCACACCAGGTGTCGCGCCGCGTCCTGTTGGACGTGTAGCCGTCATGTTGACGTCGCAGACACAACCTGACGGCAGACGTACATGTGGGGGTGGGAGGGTTGGGGGAGGGGGGGGTGATGTTGTTTTCTCACTGTGGGAAACTAGGTGAGATGCTTGTCCAACCTCTAGTCCGCTACAGGTTGATGCCCTTCATTCAGGTCACCCTGGCCGTTGGAAATAAGTATCATCAGTATGTAGATCTAAGAATAAAACTCATGGAGATATGAGTAGGGAGTTGTGTGTTTGTGGGGGAAGGGGGGATTTCAGGGCCCCCCCCCTCCCACCTTACACCTGAGATACCAATTTCAAAGATGATTTACATGCTTTTCTTGGCAGCCGCTGTCCTTGTGTAGTCAATAAGATACACGATAATAAGCCTGATAACAACCCCTTCCCCTCCCCCCTACAGGGTGTGGTCCCCTGCAGGGGAGTGTCTCATGAGCTGCTCACCGGAAGTGACGTCACGCTGAGGTTTATTTCCGGTGCGCGAAGGACGTCGTGTCGCTGCTCTGTCAACACAATTTATCAAAGTCGGCGAGAGGAGCAAAGCAAGGAAGCAGCGCTGAGGAAAAGCAGAAAAAAGGCAGTATCCAAAGATGAAAAAAATCAGCTCTGCAGCAGTGGAAATGTAAATATACCGACTTGACGATGTGAGCTACTCTGCGCCGCGCAGGCTGCCCTCTGGTGGGGAAAACTGTCAGTGCCACATTGAATAGGGCTAATTGTGTTTACGGTAGGGCAGCTACATTTCAGATCTCCAGGTGAGAGCAGCTGCATCACAGAGATGTAGCTACATCACAGAGATGTAGCTGCATTAGGGAGATGTAGCTGCATCACAGAGATGTAGCTACGTCACAGAGATGTAGCTGCATCACAGAGATGTAGCTGCATCACGGAGGTGTAACTGCATCACAGAGATGTAGCTACATCACAGAGATGAAACAACATCTCTGTGACGTAGCCACATCACAGAGATGTAGCTGCATCACAGAGATGTAGCTACATCACAGAGATGTAGCTGCATCACAGAGATGTAGCTACGTCACAGAGATGTAGCTGCATCACAGAGATGTAGCTGCATCACGGAGGTGTAACTGCATCACAGAGATGTAGCTACATCACAGAGATGAAACAACATCTCTGTGACGTAGCCACATCACAGAGATGTAGCTGCATCACAGAGATGTAGCTACATCACAGAGATGTAGCTGCATCACAGATGTAGCTGCATCACAGAGATGTAGCTGCATCACAGAGATGTAGCTGCATCACGGAGGTGTAACTGCATCACAGAGATGTAGCTACATCACAGAGATGAAACAACATCTCTGTGACGTAGCCACATCACAGAGATGTAGCTGCATCACAGAGATGTAGCTACATCACAGAGATGTAGCTGCATCACAGAGATGTAGCTGCATCACAGAGATGTAGCTGCATCACAGAGATGTAGCTGCATCACAGAGATGTAGCTGCATTAGGGAGATGTAGCTGCATCACAGAGATGTAGCTGCATCGCAGAGATGTAGCTGCATCGCAGAGATGTAGCTGCATCACAGAGATGTAGCTAAATCATAGAGGAGATGTAGCTACATCACAGAGATGTAGCTGCATCACAGAGATGTAGCTGCATCACAGAGATGTAGCTGCATCGCAGAGATGTAGCTGCATCGCAGAGATGTAGCTGCATCACAGAGATGTAGCTAAATCATAGAGGAGATGTAACTGCTCGCTCAATGCAGCCACGTCACAGAACTAATTTGTCCATGTAGTTTCTGACGTCAGAATGCAGCCATGTCACGAATGGGAGCTGCTCATGCAATTTCCTCTGGTCCATCAGGCAGACTTTGTTAAACGATAACATTTCAAATAAACTGTAAAATACTGATTTGAGATGAGCAGTACGTAAGGTACACGTATATTGACTGCTGGTTGCTTGCTGACCATGTCTGTGTAGCATTGTACATGACGGGGGGGGGGGGATCTGCCTTGATCAGGAGGGGTGTCAGATGTGGTGAGGCTGTTTACAGTGGGGCATGTCGTGTGGAGTGCGTTACTTTGCACATGTAGGCTGGGTTTACACAGAGAGAAGTGCGTTTACATAGTGCAGCACTTAGTGAGTAGATCATCCTCAGACACTGGGTCCTCCCACCCCGCCCTTACCCGTCAGGACACTCTGCTACATGCACCGCTACGTACCTGTTGTTCCGGGTCGTCCTACCCCGTCCTTACCCGTCAGGACACTCTGCTACATGTACCTCTATGTACCTGTGGTACCGAGTCCTCCTACCCCGTCCTTACTCGTCAGGACACTCTGCTACATGCACCGCTATGTACCTGTGGTACCGGGTCCTCCTACCCCGTCCTTACCCGTCAAGACACTCTGCTACGTGCACCGCTACGTACCTGTGGTACCGGGTCCTCCTACCCCATCCTTACCCGTCAAGACACTCTGCTACGTGCACAGCTACGTACCTGTGGTACCGGGTCCTCCTACCCCGTCCTTACCCGTCAGGACACTCTGCTACATGTACCTCTATGTACCTGTGGTACCGGGTCCTCCTACCCCGTCCTTACCTGTCAGGACACTCTGCTACATGCACCTCTATGTACCTGTGGTACCGGGTCCAAGGATTATACCCTATATGCTTCTTGCCGGGTCCTCCTACCCCGTCCTTACCCGTCAGGACACTCTGCTACATGTACCTCCATGTACCTGTGGTACCGGGTCCTCCCACCCCGTCCTTACCCGTCAGGACACTCTGCTACATGTACTATGTACCTGTGGTACCAGGTCCTCCTACCCCGTCCTTACCCGTCAGGACACTCTGCTACATGTACTATGCACCTGTGGTACCGGGTCCTCCTACCCCGTCCTTACCCGTCAGGACACTCTGCTACATGTACTATGCACCTGTGGTACCGGGTCCTCCTACCCCGTCCTTACCCGTCAGGACACTCTGCTACATGTACCTCTATGTACCTGTGGTACCCGGTCCTCCTACCCCGTCCTTACCCGTCAGGACACTCTGCTACAGGCACCGCTACGTACCTGTGGTACCGGGTCCTCCCACCCCGTCCTTACCCGTCAGGACACTCTGCTACATGCACTATGTACATATGGTACCGGGTCCTCCCACCCCGTCCTTACCCGTCAGGACACTCGTCTACGTGCATAACTATACATGTACCTGTGGTGGGGTACTTTATGTATTGGAAGAAAAAAACATATGCAATGATGCTTATGTACCAATAAAGCCCCGGTGAATTATGCATCATGTCGATGGTTTGGGAGGGCATCAACCCTGTATGATTAGTGTGATGCATGAATGCAGTACTGGCGAGTAACTGCATTATATCATTATATGTTGTCCCTAAAGGGTTAATGATTCTGGTAGAAATGAACGTCGCATAATGTATTTATAAACTAAAATTTCCTGGACGAAATGGGTATGCATACAGCTCCACATGGCAGGAATATGGTGTGGAAAAAGAAGCAAGGGAATGCTGTCAAAATACCCCCTTCCGCATCACAGGCGGTCGGCACTTTGGAATTATATCTTTTTACAATTTCATAAACATTCTCACACTTTTCCAATCACCAAGGCAGGGAGCCTCGGTTGGGATGTTGATATCGGTTACAGAAGTTTGAGGTCTCATGTTTGCTCCTCTAACCCTTTAAGGACCGTATATTGCTTTAATACTGCATGTACTCCTTGGTACTGTCATTTGAATGCACCGTGGGCTGCATTCATGAAATGCAGCATCATGCCGGTCAGCACGTCATGAGTATATATACCCCGTGGACATGATGCTTGAATGCAGAACTGGCGAGGCACTCACCAGCGCTGCATTCATGCATCATAAAAACGGCATGGCACATTTAAATACTATGCGGCCCTTAAAGGATTAGCTAAGTGGAAATGGCATTATCAGTGTGGATCATTTCCCGGCTTGATGCTCCTAGGTTGAGGCTATTTCCTTCTTGTCTCACATTTCTCGTTTTTGTCCATGGTTTTATCCAAGCCATGTGATTACATTAGCTGCCCCGTGTACACCAGGCAATGGTTGACAGATGTCGGCATGTATTTCACCCATTTGTTGTGGACGATGGGGCAGGAGATAAAGACATGGCAGCCCAGGGATGGATTCCACCTCAGTGAATTGTCTGTTCGATGACATTGGATTTGTCATCCAGTAAATTGAGGGCGATGGTTTATTCTTTTTAAAACAAATGAATATGTTTGTTATGTGAGATTGGTAAATTAGTAGGGGAAAATGGGGATTGGCTAGGATCGCTCCGTTGGGTTATAATATTGTACTTGAGAAATATCTATGCCACCAGCTAGTTCAGGGATCACAACTAGTAATTTTTTTTTTGTGAAGTTACCTCAACCAATCAAAGGTGCCATGCACTTTATCTACTTTTGTAGAAATGTCTTACCTTTTCGCTTGAATTCCTGTCATTTCGCTTGAATTCTGAAAAAAAAACAAAAAAAACAAAAAAAACACAGACACACAAAAACACGTTAATTTTCATACGAGAAATTTACCAAAAACAGATGTCCTACTTTTTGTTGAACCAGAGAGTGGCATCTCTGCTCAATCATTTCTGAGAATTCACACTCTCAGCCCGGATCGGGAGGTGTGCTAGCAGTAGGTAGCCAATACATATACATGTATTAGCGCTTTAATAGCGGTATGCCACTAAAGGGCAACCCTTGTCGATCGTCATGGTGCACCAATGCCAACGGATCACTGGCGAGTTACTCGCCAGGGCTGCATTCGTACATCCACTGCCCACCCCCTTTAGGGAGTGCATCAACCGCATATGGTCTACATGATGCTTGAGTGCAGCCCTGGCGAGTTGCATTTATGTATCATGCCAACCAAGGGCATGATGCATTAATACACTATGTGGCCCTTAAAGGGTTATACCTGCACTATACATTGTATGCGGCATGTGGCATGTGGCATGTGGCTGCAGCCCTGTGGCCGCCAGGTGCCTACACTAGTTGCACATACCTGCCGCTAACCCCCGCCCCGTCCCACCCCAACACTGAGAGCAGGGGCCGCCAACTCCCTTTGAAGTTGGCATTAAGTGACCAAAACCGTTGTCATGATGACGTAGGACGAGCGTTGTCATGGTGACGTGGTTCTACGTCGTGCCCGCCGCTAGGGGACGCTGCCAAAGGTAGGGTGCCGGTCGGCTTGTTGCTGGTATGTGGCAGCTGTGGTGCTGTACCCTATACCTGCTGGTACCACTTGGTGGTGCTCTAGCCAATAGCGGCACATGTAGACCATTCTACCAAGGGTACGTTGTATTCCCTCAGTGGTAGGTTACAGTCCCTGAGAGGTACTAGTATAGTGTTGTTCTCTAAGAGTAGGTTGCACCCCGCCCCGAGCCCCTCAAGGATAGGTTGCATTCCTCCAAGGGCATATGTGTCATATGTCGCAGTCCTTCCCCTCCAATCCTGAAGTTTTTCAGGGGCAGGGTGCAGTCTTTCAATAACCTTGAGGTTAAGGGTAGGTTATACTCATCCAAGGGTAGGTTGTACTCATTGACCCAGGGTACCCTGGGTCTCTGTGAGACGGTTTTCCAGAAAATGTGTAGATTTTCACTCAAACTTTGATGCAGCTGTATAAAGTTCCTGTTGCATATTTTGAATGAAGAATAGCACTGAGACAAACTTGCAGCCTAAGTCTGTGTGGCCCTTCATCCAAAAAATTGAGAAAAATGGTCTTTCCTGGTGAAAAACGTGAGAGATAAAGGGTCAATTTACTGTCAAAATCAGCCTCTCTGTGAACTAATGCTAAAGAATAGGAGGGTGACCTTGAATCCAGCCTTTAAAAGATGAGCGTTCACCCAGACTCCTATACCTGCAATGGTTAAGATCAGGTGAGATCAAAATATGAGACGCTTTTTGGTCAGTTATGTAGTCCCCTCAGAATGACACGGGTATCAACTTTCTCGTCTATTTTAGGAGTGTAGTGCATGTAACTTACAATAGAGGCACTTTGAAAACGTTGAAGTTTATGCCCGTGTCAGGGTAAGGGTGGTCATATTCTAGATAGGAACAAGGGGATGTGTCGGCCTCTTCTTTTTTTTCTCTTCTTGGGACTTTGGGTTGGGACTTTGGATTGGGACTTTGGATTGGGGCTTTGGGTTGGGACTTTGGGTTGGGACTTTGACTGGGACCCTGGGTCACATGTGATGTGTATCACACAATCCATCTTTCAATGGTAGGTTGTAATGTAAGGTACTCATTCAAGGGTAGGTTGCGTCCCTCAGCAAATTATAATACCTGTAGGTTACAGCCCCCGGGAATCCCTCAAATATATAGGTTGCATTCTATCAAGGGTAGGTTGCATTCCCTCCAGCCAGGAAACATTTTATATATTCTTTATATGATATTAACCCCGCTGAGAGTCTGGTCCAAGCTACACCATATCAGACACACATAGACATTGATAGGTGTGTTTTTTGGGGCTAGCAGACACAGTGTTGGTCTGGTCATCCCCACACTATGAGGGATGGGTCTGCGGCGTGCTGAGGGTTGGCACGTCGTGCAGTAACGGCATAGATGACGTACATGTTACTGGGTGCAGCTGGGTACGGCAGCACGGTGCACCCACATACCAGGCCTATAGCCACTGGAGGAAAAGTGTAAAATTAGAAATGACCATTTAAGAATTTCACTAACACAGCAAAATGTCCAATTAACCCTTCAAGGGCTGCATATGGTTTGTGGGGTCATATATGCCCTTCTCATCATAATGCATGAATCCATGCATCAGGTCGACCCTTCATAAGTGCATCAACCCTGCAAGGTCGGCCTGATGCAGCACTGGTGAGTTACTCACCAGGCCTGCACGAATGCATCACGACGACAAAGGGCATATTGCATTCAGTACGTTAAACGATGAATTAAGCCTGCGTCATACAGCCTCTGAATGTGTCTATATAGGGCTAACAGGACACAGATGCTTGTTGCTCTTTGAAATTTAAACTTAAATAGATCGCTGATAATTGTAGCCGCATGAATAAGCAGTCATTTGACTGGCGTCCCTTTTAACAATTGTGTTTGTTCGGTAAAACTCCGTTTGTACTGTAAATAGGCAAATAATCACTGCTGGACGTCTAGATATGACATAATCATGACGTCAGAAGAGGCGTGACGGGACGTCAGGTATATATAGATGGGCTTGTAGACAGGCCCCCCCTTACCCCTGTCCAGCAATGTCATCGTGATTTGTTACACTTTTCTACCAAGGTTTGGGGCAATTAATCATTAATAGGGGTATATGTAGGTTGGTTTTCAGCCTGAATATAAATTATACTAGAGACTTAAGCAGTATTATGTGAGTTGATGAGACTAGCATGCAGTGATGCATTTATCCGTGGACGAGGTGCTGGCAACGAGGCCTGGTCCGTGCTGTCCTTGTTGGGGCAGAGTTAGTGTATTGTACTGACCTCACACTGACGTCAGGCCTGGTCCGTGCTGTCCCTGTTGGGGCAGAGTTAGTGTATTGTACTGACCTCACACTGACGTCAGGCCTGGTCCGTGCTGTCCCTGTTGGGGCAGAGTTAGTGTATTGTACTGACCTCACACTGACGCCAGGCCTGGTCCGTGCTGTCCTTGTTGGGGCAGAGTTAGTGTATTGTACTGACCTCACACTGACGCCAGGCCTGGTCCGTGCTGTCCTTGTTGGGGCAGAGTTAGTGTATTGTACTGACCTCACACTGACGCCAGGCCTGGTCCGTGCTGTCCTTGTTGGGGCAGAGTTAGTGTATTGTACTGACCTCACACTGACGTCAGGCCTGGTCCGTGCTGTCCCTGTTGGGGCAGAGTTAGTGTATCGTACTGACCTCACACTGACGTCAGGCCTGGTCCGTGCTGTCCCTGTTGGGGCAGAGTCAGTGTATCGTACTGACCTCACACTGACGTCAGGCCTGGTCCGTGCTGTCCTTGTTGGGGCAGAGTTAGTGTATCGTACTGACCTCACACTGACGTCAGGCCTGGTCCGTGGTGTCCCTGTTGGGGCAGAGTTAGTGTATTGTACTGACCTCACACTGACGTCAGGCCTGGTCCGTGCTGTCCTTGTTGGGGCAGAGTTAGTGTATTGTACTGACCTCACACTGGCTGCACGGGACATGGAGTCGTGACCAGCACTCACGTGTGGAGCCCACACCTCACTACACACAGACATGGACAGGTGGACATTATAGTAGCACCTTTATGTACTCTATTACAAAGTACATATACATACATATAACTCAGGGATGTGATTTCTCCTACTTTGGTAGGATTTCCTACCAAATAGAGCTAAAAAGTCGACCCTCATGATTATCCCAGATCCAATGAGATATTTTTTTCAGTGGGGGGGGGGGGGTGAACCTGTCTCAAATCGTGTCCTATCCTAAAATAAATACAACTTATGAGAAAATCCACCTTTACTCTTGGCAGGTTATAAAACAGTCCATATGGGTATACATTGACCCTTTAAGGACAGCATAGTGCTTTAATGGACTATGGCATTTGTTTGCATGATATATCAATGCAGCACTGGTGAGGCGAGTAACTCACTGGTATATATCATTATGATACACATGTACATGAATATTTGAAGCATCGTACCGTCCTTAAATGGTTATAAATGGTAATGTGTGCCCGAGGTATTTTGTCAGGTAGTGTGTTGTATCACGTGATCAACACATCAGTCAGTGAGCGCTGTCTAGTATCCGGGAGTCTGTCCCTGCCTCCAGTGAATAATTGAGTCAGTTAACCACCAGTGCATTCTGCTGGGGAAGCCCCCAGATCCCAAACTGCTCGAAGAGGGAATCCCAAGTAATGGTGTTATAGCGTGGCCAATAGCAGCCATGCACACATTGGGGTTCAACTGGCTCCATTACCCAATGTAGGCAGGTACAGACTATGTCTGGTACAGTGTACATGTTGGAGGTAGCGCCCACTGAACCACTGACTATGGTGGATGGCTGCTTGTTTTAGGTGTTAATCCCAATACTCACACTATACCCTGTCTCCGTGCTCCTAGCCTAAACCATGGAGGCAGATTATTGTACATGCATTAGTATGAGTAAGCCTCGGACTGTAAGCATACCTAATGCTAACTGAGGCTAACTTGGCTGCTGTACATCATGATAGAACAGTCGTAGTCGCTCAGTGTGCTTCTTGTCTCCATTTGAAGAAAGACAAGCTTTGTAGTTTCAGTGGTGTGTCGTTTCTTTATGAATACATGCAGCGCCCCCGACAGCAGTACAGGGCCAATGCTGTGAAAATGAAACTTGAGATTTGGGAATCGGGTATTTGGATCGCGCCCATCATCGGAAGCATTGTCAAATGATGAGGATACCAGTACAGAATGGAACTCAACGAGTACCGTATTATACTAGATACTATATTGTACGAGTACAATGTATTTAAGATTAGAGTTTTACAGGCATTATTACGATATCCATTTAGAAAAAAGATATGTCCATTTGATAAGCGACGTCTGTGGACCAGAATGCAGTCAGTTATATTTTGAACACTATTGCTATATCATGTGTTTCAGTATCTGACCATGGAGCAAGGTAGACTAGAGTGTAATTTCACGTGAATTAAAAAAAAAAGAATAAAATGGAGAAGCCAAGCCCATACTGGCCGGGCAGGGTGTGACGTGCCCGTGTTGTGACGTCACCCCTGAGGGGAGACACCTGGGTGGCCACGGGTGGGATGGGGGGGGGGGGGGGGTAGGGGTTCTTTTACCTGTCGGTCCGAGCGCACCACTCAGGGTGGTTGAACACACCTGGGACAGTGCACTGGACACACAGTACCGCCCTTCACACCTGACATTCAGACCACCCCTACCAGCCAGCAAAAGTTCCTAGCGCCCCACGCCCTAATTTTTGCAGGGTTTCCTCTTCTAAGTTTTTCCTTGATTTTTTAAACTCTTTTTTTTTTTGCAAAGACCTATACTATTACTATACCGAAAGAATGCTTCTATTCGTGCACGGGCCCTTATTGTGATTCACCCCTTTCGTCCCCGTTTTTTCCTTTTGGTGGTGGCCCTACGGTAGGGGGGGGGGGGTGTCTGCCGATATTTCAATGCGTCGGACGCTACTACGCATATGGGTGTGAAGGGGGTAAGTTAGGTAAGAGTATATATTTTAGACCCAAACCCATTAGAGAAACTACACTGAAAGTGGTTATTTCCGTAAAGCGGTGCTCAAAGGTCGACCAGACCCCCTTTGTGAAGAGCGGGCTCAGAATACTTGGGTAGAAAGGTGTATAAATAAAATGCTATGTAATCCTCCATTAGGGGTCAGCCTTGTTTATTTACCTACTTTAAAAGGGAAAGTAGGCTGTTTGTATTCAAAGTTCGCCATTTTGTTCAACCAAAATTATTGGTCTATGGTTTTTGGGAAGATTTGTGCATTTTATATACACTTCATGTGTGGCCCTTTGTTTTATTCTAGCCAGCTGTTTGTTATCTTCTTCTTCCCTTTTCTTCTTTTTGTAAAATAGTTTTTGCCATCTTTAAAAAAAAATCAAAAAAATCTTGTTACATGGAAGGCTGCACAAGGGATATGAGATTTATGTCTGTTTACCCCCCCCCCCCCCCCTCCCACACCCCACCAGTCTGGACGTACATGTAGTGTTTACTAGACACAAAAACCAATGGGATAATTGTAACCTTTTAAGAACGGCATGCTGTTTTAATATGCTGTACCCTTCCACGGCATGATGCATAAATGCAGCCCTGCTGCATTCAAGAACAGTGTCCACACTACATGATTGATACACTTCCAAAGGGTCGGTATGATGCATGAATGAATGCAGCCCTGGCCTGTCCACTCCATTGCTGCATTTCTGCAGCATGGCCAAATAGAGCACAGCACATTAAATCCTCATGTAGCCCTTAAAGGTTTAACAATGCCCTGGGCGGCCATGATAATTGATAACCATAATGAAGTGCGTGGACCGTGTAAAGAGGCACCTGGCCCACACTGACGCCGCCAGGCCAAAACCCACCTGGGTATTGTCATATGACGTTCAGGGAACACAAGTAGATATATCTAATTTAACAAAATATGATTTATGAGTCTAGAGCCAGACTGTGACTAGCTCATAGAATGTAGGAAATTGCTCTTTTTGAATTTTGAAAGAAGCCTTTGTTCTGGGAGTAATGATTTCAGCAGTCATTTGTGGAATATTTTGAATTTTCAGCTGATTGAATATATCATGGGGTTCATGTCAAACACACCTATTGGATCATTCCTTAGGCGTTAGGTTACAAACTTAATGTGCAAATTTATTTCATGAAGCATATGAAAGATGAATACAGTGTAGGCCCATGATAGGGAATCTGGAACTCTGTTCTTCACGAGTTGGATCTGGTTCGTATAACACGAGGCTGTGATAGACTCTAGAGTGTAACAAGTGAGACTAATATAAACAAGACTCCGCTGAGTGGGCCTATGCATTTATTGCATATTAAAATAGTCCAAAGTTGATTGAAATATAATAACGTCAATTTGCATTAGATCTAACATAAATTTGCATGGGCTCATCATATTTAATAGTGGCATTTCCAGTACTTGCTCTGCGTAGGAGCAGGCCTACATACCGTAAATCTTGATTACAACGAGGTACCTGTTTTTAGAGCATTAAATGCATTGATTTTTCCTCGTTATAACGGAGTGCTCATTGTAACAGCGTTCATTATAATGTATACCTAAAGAAAATGGGACCAAAAGATATACTCTTTATAACCAATTCTCATTATATAAATCTAAGCTCGTTATAGCCAAGTTTTACTGTAGTAACTATCGCATTTACCATGCAATATATAATATCAGGAGTCTCTTTACACATATCGTCTTACAGCTTATGATAATATTAATGTCATCAACTCTAACCTCCAAGTATGTCTTCTTGTCTCTTGCAGCCACAGAACGTACTGTTGACGGACAGACTGCCCCATGGCGACATCAAACTTTGTGATTTTGGCTTCGCACGGAAAGTCTACTCAGGCGAGGATGTCAGGGACATCATCGGAACCCCAGATTATGTCGGTGAGTTCATTCACCCCTATCTTTACTTCTCAGAATATCATTCACTTTGAATATGTCAGAATATATAATTCTTGATATCAAAAAGTTTTAGGCTAAAAGCTTGGATGTGTTTTATATTTTTTCCAGTTGTTATCAGTAAACACAAGTGGGGGGGGGGAAAAAAAAAAAAAAAAGGAAGTGGAGAATACCTGAGCAGTTCATGATCCCTTTCATATTTTTCATGCCAATATAGGTGCAGATTGATTTGAGCAGAGACATGCTTCTAGGCCCTGATTTGAGTAATATATGGTCCATTTTCTCTTCTCTACAGCCCCTGAAGTATTAAGCTACGAACCCATACACACGGCGAGCGATATGTGGTAAGTTGATTTCGTTATAATAAATATTACTCTGAAAATAAAATTTAATTAAAAATATGCGGGGAAGAAATACAGGCATACATCCTTTAGGCTATACTAAGGCGAGAGCGGAGGCCGTTGCAAAAGATTGGTTTTAGAGTGAATGCTTTGTGCATGCCTCCATTGACATTTAGCTAGATGTGGCTTGGTTTTGGTGTAGGTGTGTATATAATATAGAATGTGGTTTATAACGTCTAAAGTCACCAGTCCGGGACCATGTGTCATCCAGGTGACCCTAGACTGCAGGAAGTGTGGGTTACTGGAGTACCCAACAACAAGACACTACCCCCTCCCCCCCCCCCCCTTGTAATGTAGATATATAGGTGTGTATACCTGCACAGGTAGGATATAACACACCAGCCTATGACATGTTCGCATATCCCCACTACACAGGTATCTTATATAGGTGGATGTTTTAGGGATATTGCAAATTATGGTGTTCTATGGATGTCATAAATCATGGTGTTTTGAGGTTGCCATAAATTATGGTGTTTTAGGCTTGTCGTAAACTATAGTGTTTTAGAGATAATGTAAAGGATTCCCACTGGTCAAACTATAATGAGCTAAAAGCAATGTACCAGGTCGGAGGAAACATGGTGAAGACAATGAAGTGGCATAATCAGGCTTCTTAAAGTAGGAAGGGGTCGAAGGGAACATGGTAAAGCCATCAAACAGCACCTACATGTATATGTACACATATAGCCATAGACCACACCGACCTGTATATACACCCAACACTAGACCAAGGTTAGACACAGACCACACAGCGCACCAATCAGAGCAGCACAAATCCCGTTACCTCGGTGACTGCGTAGGAGCAGGCCCGCACTTAAAGTGGCCACAGTCCCGCACTGAATACACGCCTCGTTGTCATGGTAACGACCGGTTCTGAATTTGTTCAATCCCACTGGGACTAGTCAAATATATATCAAACTAAATAAAACTAGGCCTAAGGGAATTATGTAGACCTAGCCTTCAGAGGGGAATGGGAGGTGAATGGGGTAAAATAGGGCTGGGTGGGAAGCAGGGCTTGACATAACCTTTAGTCTGTACCTGACTCTAATAAGGGTCAGTTAACTCTTTATAAAGGACAGCAGGGTGATTTAATGTGATATGCCCTTTGTCGTCATGATGCATGAATGCAGCACTGGCCAGTAACTTGCCTGGGCTGCATTCATGCATCATGCTAACCAAATGGGATTGATACTGGTTTGCTCCTGACGGGTCAGCATGATGCATGAATGTAGCCCGGGTGAGTAGACTCACCAGGGCTACCATCATGCATAATAACGACAGAGGGCATAAAGCATTAAAGCTGTATAAAGGGTGAAGTACCACTGCGTGCACGTCGGCTCTGTGCCTCTACATGGGTACCCGCAGTTTTGACCGTGTCGCTGTGTGGATTTTTAGCAGAAGGATCATGTCATTGTGTCGATTTTTAGGTATATAAGAACTTATCCCTATGGGTCGAATTTTATCCCTAATTTACCTGTGTCCGTGATTTTTAAAAGGGCCGTGTCGTTGGTCGCCCATGTCGAATTTTACCCATGTAGAGGCACGGCTATGGCTGAACCTTCATCTACATTAATCTCACACGCGACTTCTGGCTAGTTTTCATTTAGGCCAAATAAAAAAAAAGTTTTGTTTCAGGTAACATGGGATGAAACTCTAGGGTCGGTAGGTCGGATTTTTTTTTTTTTTTACTTTTTTTTTTTTTTTACATGACTCTAAAATTGACCTAAAAAAGTATGAAAATGGGAAGATTTTTTTCAAAACTTTTGAAAACCTAAAATTTACCCCCCAAAAATGTAAAAATATAAAAATTTCTTCAAAATTGCATAAAAAAACGTAGGGTCGGCCCTGTTTACATAGGGTCGGTCGGGTGACCTGAAACAAACCTTTTTTTTTTTTTGGCCTTACCGGGAATTCCCAGTTGATTGTAGATTGCAATGGTAGTTCGCAGAAGGCATTGGTATCGTCCTGCCCACAAACCACACTACAAACTCAGGGAGCAGAGTGAATCAACTAAGGGGGAAAGGGTCTTTGGTTTCAATTATAAGGGAAGTTTTGACAAAATAGGTCTACATGATTCAATTACCAGTTACAATGCAAATACAACGTATTTCTAAATGCATTAAAACTTGTATTGGTGAATTGCCTTTCCCTTAACACCCCTGAATTAACAATTGTTTCAATGATTTGTAAATATAATGCAAAATCTGGTTTAATATCAAATACTAAGGGTGTGCATGTTTAAATAGGGGAAATGGAAACATAATAGAATTGATATTCAGGAACTGTAACGCAGCTGAAGGGCTTGGGTCTTCTGGGGACACAGTGGTCATATCTAGTACACGTACAGTGCCCTGGCTGTATGTACTCAGGGGCATGTCTATGGTCCTTGGGAGTTGTATGCCCCCCCGACCTCCACTGGATGGACAAACTGTGGACTGTAAATATACTGTGGCTTTATGTATGACTGATTGACCTTAGGAAATACTCATATTGGACTTACTGTAGTGAATATGGTGCAGGGGAGGTCTACAGACTTTCTTGACCCTATTTGTAGCACACTGCTGCCACCTGGTGGCCCTCTCTAGAACTTGCATGCATGGTTCTCTTGTACTCCAAGTTCCATCAAGGTGTTTTATATGATTTCCTTTGCCATGAACTGTTCTAAAGGAAAGTGTTGCCTGTTCTGCCCTGTAGGGGTGTGGGGTGCCTGTTTCTATACTAAAGCCATGCCTATAGTGTCCTGTAGGGGTGTGGGGTGCCTGTTTCTATACTAAAGCCATGCCTATAGTGTCCTGTAGGGGTGTGGGGTGCCTGTTTCTATACTAAAGCCATGCCTATTGTGTCCTGTAGGGGTGTGGGGTGCCTGTTTCTATACTAAAGCCATGCCTGTTGTGTCCTGTAAGGGTGTGGGGTGCCTGTTTCTATACTAAAGCCATGCCTGTTCTGCCCTGTAAGGGTGTTAGGTGCCTGTTTCTATACTAAAGCCATACCTGTTCTACCCTGTAAGGGTGTGGGGTGCCTGTTTCTATACTAAAGCCATGCCTGTTCTGCCCTGTAAGGGTGTTGGGTGCCTGTTTCTATACTAAAGCCATGCCTGTTCTGCCCTGTAAGGGTGTGGGGTGCCTGTTTCTATACTAAAGCCATGCCTGTTCTGCCCTGTAAGGGTGTGGGGTGCCTGTTTCTATACTAAAGCCATGCCTGTTCTGCCCTGTAAGGGTGTGGGGTGCCTGTTTCTATACTAAAGCCATGCCTGTTCTGCCCTGTAAGGGTGTGGGGTGCCTGTTTCTATACTAAAGCCATGCCTGTTCTACCCTGTAGGAGTGCGGGTGTCCTGACCTACGTGATGCTGACCGGCTACTCACCCTTTGCGGGAGACACCAAGCAGGAGACCTTCCTCAACATCTCACAGGTGAACATTGACTTCCCCGAAGACCTCTTTGAAGACATCTCACCACTGGCACAGGAGTTCATGATGCGTCTTCTCGTAAGGGAACCCAGGTACGTTCACGCATAGAGACAATATATCCTCCAATAGTGTTTGTTCCTACCTTTGTATTTCAAGCATTTTGTAAATGATAAAGGTAAATAATCAATGTTCTTCATTAGTCCTTCATTCCCTTCATAAGATAGCATAAGCAAGATCTCCAACATAATATATGTACATGTACATGTAGTAAACCTATACTGCATTTGATAATCGGTGAACATGGTTATTTATGAGTATTTGATGAATATTGACTTATGCAATACAACCTCCATGTTGTTTGACCACACAGTGACCGTATGACAGCGCGGGAGTGCCTACACCACCCCTGGCTACACATGGACGATGGATCTGCTGTGGCCCGCCCCTCTGTCTCTCCGTTCGGCTCACCCGTTGGACAACGCCGGGCACTCACTCCCCCTGCCTGTGACTCCACCCCAGGGGAGGAACCCCTGAAAAAGTGTCGCTGTGACACGGGCGAAGCAACCTCAGCCACCCCGGTCAATATCAACGACACTGTAGTCATAGCAACAGAAACCACGATGGCCCCCACAAGCACGCCACACATCATGGAAGAAGAAGACAACAACAACCTAACCCTGTCTAGTCCTGTGTCTGATGTGGAGCGGACACCGAGCAAGTCCGACGCCGACTTGACGTCAACGACGCAAACGTCAACGGATGTGACGGAGGGCACTAACTGTGAAGTTAAGAATATGGTATACGCTAACGACACCTCTAGTGCCTGTTTACCGCAGGCAGAAATAGAGTCAGGACAAATCTGTTAAGGACAGTGTGAAATGCTGCTGTGTGTTTGGATGTGTGATAGATACTCTACTGTTCATGGTTTTAACTAATTCAATGTCTTAGCACAGAATGGTTTAAGGATGTTGTCTCATTTATCTCCATCCTCTTTCTCCCCTGGGGTCATAAAAGGATGAGAGGGAGACCATACTGTGTTGGATGTTTAATGTAGGATGTATTTTACCCTGGAGGACTGTTTTATCCTAAATTATAACATTAATATATATATACATATGACTGTGCATATATATGAAAATGTCTATTTACCTTTGTGGATAAGGTAGTAGTCCACAGTTTGTTTGTGATTAGCAATGTTCCCTGATTTGTAGGTTGTTTATACTGTAAATGTTGAAGTTGGGGATATTAGGATATTAACTGAGTTTTAGTTTTGTAAAAATAATAATGATTGATTGTAAGCAACGTTCAATTAGAACATTGAAGTAACAGGTGACAAATCGTGAGATATTGTGTAAATTTCTTAAGTCATTGGTCTTTAATTTGAAATATCTCAGTTCAGAAATGTGCCTTTGGAATTATGGCTTGTGAATTTATTTGCATTTTCCCTTTCAAATTGACGAGAGTTCAGGTGTAGTTGCACATTAATCACTAGATACGCATTCCCATAATACTTCACCAACGAAACTTGCCACAGAGTCTTTTATTTGAAGGGGGGGGGGGGGTGAGTGGGAATGGGAAGAGATAAAGGGTATGTATATGTGTATAGTGCAGGGGGTTCAGTGGGCTTAAATTTGAATTATTTATATATGAACTTAATTATATATATGTATACCACTTGTTTTAATGGGTACTGCCTAAGAAAACACCCAGGAGGGAAACTTCCTTCTTTCTACATTGGTACGCACATTATTGTCTTGATGGAGACTGGTTTATTGACTTGTATGGCAAGGATGTATTGGTAATCTGTATAGTCTGATTGTGTACCTGTCAGTTGGTGATGAGGGGTTAAACATGGGTCAAATTGTGGCAAGTCTAGGCCTTTAAACATGTGTCACATTGTGGTAAGGCTAGCCCTTTAAACATGTGTCACATTGTGGTAAGGCTAGGCCTTTAAACATGGGTCACATTGTGGTAAGGCTAGCCCTTTAAACATGGGTCACATTGTGGCAAGTCTAGCCCTTTAAGGATGGCCTTAAGTCTAGCCCTTTAAGGTTCTGTTCATTTGTCGTTACGATGACCAATACAGCACCGGCGAGTAACTCGCCGGTACTGCGGAGGTACTTGATGATGACCCTTCGGGTTTTTTTCCACCCATTAAGTCTTAATGCTGTATTAATACAGCCTTGGCAAATTAGGCGTTGTATTCATGCATCATGGCGACAAAATAGTGAATTGAAGCACTATGCTGCCCTTAGAGTTAGGTCCTTCCCTATTATTGTTTCTCTCTATATATGTCTATTGGTCAACAATGTCTCAAATCAATTCTGTTTAGGTAGGTCTTGATTTCTGCATCAGTTACTGGAGGAAAGTTCTCTTCAGTTGATTTTTCCCCTTTTTGATAGATAGTTTAGATCTAACTATGTATATAGACTTTGGACGACATGGACTGTTTTTGGAACCAAAATAGTGAGCGCTTCCTTATGAATCGCTGGCAAACCTGACCCTTCACTTGAACGATAATCTTACTACATAACTGTGATGTTTTAAGTGACTTGCTTAAACCCTAGGTATGTATTAGTCGTTGGTTCCTAACCTTGCCCAATTAAGACGGTATATCATATTTGGAATAGCGTGAATTGTAGCAGGGAGTTCCCATATTGCCTGGCAAGCGGTATCTTCGGTAGTTTTAGAATGTCGAGAAAATATTTCGGCCAAAATAATCCATTTAAATCAACTATTTAGTTCTCAAGAGGCCCTGCTTTCTATAGAAACAATCATATGGTATGTCTTAAACTATTGTTAGGAAAGGAAATGTATTTTTCTCTCTTCAACCACTATTGTATGATGGTTACCCAGTTTCACTAGTTCCCTGCATTGGTTTTCCGGCTTATTGTTCGCTGGACTGGGCTATGTACCCTTTCACATGTTTTGCATTATAACACAATCTCTGTAGGTCACTTTGAATCTTAGTGGTCCACATAGTATTTAATTTGTTCTTCACGTCAATGACTTCACGTCAATGACCTATGTCCAGCACTTCCCTCACCCACCACAGTGTGAGAAATCAATTACCGTGTTAACCCTTTAAGGACTGCATGATGCCGTAAGGTAAATTCATGATGTCATGTTGCACCAACATAGCAGCGGCTAGTAGCTTTTTGTGGCATCCTACCGACCGTAGGATCAGCATGATGCATGAATGTAGCACTGGTGACTGGCCAGAGCTGCATTCATTCATCATGGCGGCAAAAGGACATATATGCGTGTAGCTGGATGAATTATCAACCAATGAGGTGACCCTCTGCATTCACTGCAGAGTCCTTAGGGTGCATTATGTAATAGCTGGTACCCATTGTGATAGCTGTTATCAGTGCTTATATCGCCAGTACCAGATCAAGCAATGGATGCCCACATAAGGCCTCTCCTACCCGGGAATAGTACACACGCGCTCTGCTCTCCTTAAAGGGTTAACATCTTATAGTTTAATTTAAGCACATACAGTCATCTTATAAACACGTACCCATTCTTTTTGGTGTATATATCTATATGTACACATATTTATATGTAAGCACATATATTTATACGTACATGTATTTATCAGGGATCTCATGATTGTGTGTTTTTTTAGTCGTTTATACACTTTATGTTTACATAGGAGTGAAGCTCCCTAGCAGTGTTTGCAAAATTTATTTTTGAACTAGTTGATTTTGGATCACCGAATTTTAGATATGCTTCATAATGTACCCTAACATTGAAGGTGAAACTATAAAGTACCTTATGGATATATTAATAATGATGTCAATTGATATATTTGAATAGATTTCTGGTTATTACAGTACAAAATAATCCTGCTACGTGGAGAAAGTTATTGCAGACATGGCTGAATATGAACAGGGTCTAGTAGAATGGTTGAGACAGATTAACAAAGGTTCCTGGGCCCTGCTCAGTGTCTACCCCCGCATAGATAATACAACCATCAATATAATACAAATTAAAGCAGATTTAATATAATTTCTGCCACATGGGTATAAATGTAGTCGTTACATTGATGTACACGTGAAGCTCTATGCAAGTATCTCTCCTTAAATGGTATGTCAAAGGGGTGTTGAAACTGTGATTGTCTTACTAACGGTGCATTATACGTATATATATGTGACCAGCTACACGTAAAAGATGCTCGGCACGCTGAGCATCATTTCTGTGTGACTGCTCACATTATTAAAAATACTATATAGTTATCTATAGAGAAAACGATTCAATAAAAGCTGCCATTCTTTAATAAGAGTTTGCTACTCATCCCAACCAAGAGTTTGAAGACAAGTAGTTGACAGACCTAATGCACAGTTGTATTAATATAGACACTGAATGGTGTACCTGGATTTAAAATGTTTTCTTCATAGAGTAATACTATATAAGTTGGATCCCATTTATGGAGTGGGATGTTGAATTTGATCTGTGTTTTAGAAAAAAAATTGAAGTATTTTGTAATAAAACTGACAAACACCTATGTTGAATCTAAAATTGGAAAGGATATTTTTTTTAAATCAACAAATAGTACAGTATATTGGTAACACCACAAAGAGCAAAAATGTGTAGCTAGTTGAATAGAGACAATTTATTTGTATCTATAAGCACAATATATTAGTACTGATTGATAACCACCATAGATAAGAGTCAGGGACTCCAAAAGTGATAACATTGAAGTGATGAAAATCCACGGACGTGAAACCCATGTGTTGTATTAAGGAAGAAAAACTAAGCCAGGGATGACAGGAAATTCACATAGAACCGATAATTTTGAGGAATAATATTTAGAGGACGAGTCATCTCTTGTCACATATTGTGAGAAGGCGGCATACATTGTTTACAATTACTGACAAAGCCATGACTACGGGCTCTGTATATCTCTGTATCGTTAGTCGCCAAGCTGTACATTTCACTGAATACACCGACGAATGGTCCATCAGGGCAGGACGATTGTATTGTGACGTCATCTGATCGTAATTGTCATTAAGATACCAGTATGTATACTATTTGCCCAGTATCACTAACTTAATTGTTCAGATTTCATAATCCTACAGTAAATAAAGGTTACAACAAGTACTTAAGTATAAAATATATTGTGTTTTGTGTTTTTCCTCTTTATTGACGTTACTTTCAATAATACATGTGTAGTATCTTCTAGATGAAAATAATGGGTATACATAGATTGATTCAACGGATTCTTTCCCCTCCAACCAAGGGTTAGTGTTGGATAAATTATCCAATAAAAACTATAAATTCAAGTGATACGTACCCTCCGGTAATCATGCTTTCAAGCATACATGTACATGTATAAATACATTTGAAGATTTCTCACAAGGAATATTACGATACAATATAAATCATATGAAATATGTCAGGTTAAGTTTGAAACTGCAAGTAACTCGCCTGTACATAATATTTTTACAGAAAGGAAATTTGAATATGAGAAACGATGCGTATATATACAGTGTATGTCACAATATGATGAACGTCTAGAAATATACTCTAGATTGGATACCGAGGGTGCAGGACTACTACATGGACTATACAGACAACTCGGCATGTCAGGAGAAAAATTACAATTTTTAGTAGTCAGTGTTATGCCGGCTAGATATGGCTAGCTACTGCATCACCTATTGTATGTATCACATATACATATACACGCGCCGCGGCCAGCCTGGCATAGTGCTGTGCCCATTTACCTTTCATGTTATTACCAAACAGCTTCTTGATAATTTTTTTGAAACATTCCTTGTTTTTGGGTCTCTGTATTTCGGGATCCAGCTTATCCCATAATACTATGCCCCTGTGTAGGGGAGCTCTGTCACCCATTGCAGTTTTGGAACATTTTGTTGGAAACTTAAACTTATACCGTCTGATCTGGTGCATCTTACCTTGATAGGGGGGGGGTTACTTTTTGAGACTTTCTCAGTAATATGCTCATAAGTAATTGACCAAGGGTACCCTCGGTCTCTGTGAGACGGTTTTCCAGCAAAAAAAGGAGTTTGGTCAGCTGACTTTGAACTGTTCCCCTGCATTTGTTTTTTCATTTATCAGATCGAAATAAAGACATGCATATAGATTGTAACAAACTGTACCTCCCTCTTTTTTTCAGTTTGTAGAAAAAAATATATTTGTAGCAGAAAATTGCTCTTGAAAAAAAGTCAAAAATACCCCTAAAATCAAGTCTCTGTGAACTAATGCTGAAGATATGCCAGTGACCTTGAATCCTGACTTTAAAAGAGTCACGTTCACACAGACTTCCTATACCTGCAATGGTTAAGAAGAGGTGAGACGAAAAAGTGAGACGCTTTGTGGTAGAACAGATCGTCTTCCATTGGTACCCACAGACATTTAAAGGCCTACGTGTTTACAGATGAGGGTGGAGTAGGACTGTCATTGGTATCCAATTTATTTCGATTCCGATTATCACTATTTTGGTCTCGATTTTTCGATTATATCGATTTATTTTTGAAATGGGATTAATGGCCAAATTTTGCATGAAAATACAAATTTTCAGTTGTTTATTACAAAAGGCAGCATATACTATATCAAGTGTATAGACATATGTACTATATTCACAACTTTTGTGCAATTATGAGTCACATTCGGAAGCCTATTTCCCCAAAGATTAGGCCTTTTAAAAGAGGCTCTTTCATCCTAATAAATAAGTTAGTTCCAATTGGAATGTTTACACAATTCTTTCAGTTTTGGAAAGGTAAATTCCTGGTCAACATGTAGGCTAAGGGGTGTATGATCGATATGAAGCTTTTATCGATGTGATAATCGGAATTTCGAAAATGTCGGTGTATCGATTTGAGTGGTATCGATGACAGTCCTAGGGTGGAGTGTTGGTCCCCCCACATCCACTACCCCCTCCTCACGTCCACTATCCCTTCCTCACGTCCACTACCCCTTCCTCACGTCCATTACCCCTTCCTCACGTCCACTACCCCTTCCTCACGTCCATTACCCCTTCCTCATGTCCATTACCCCTTCCTCACATCCACTACCACTTCCTCATGGCCACTACCATTTCCTCACTTCCACTACCATTTCCTCATGTCCACCACCAAGGGGTTGGACGTGAGGGATGGGGTTGGATGTGAGAGAAGGGGTTGGATGTGAGGGAAGGGGTAGGACATCATATGATTTATTAGAGAGGGTTGGACGTATGATATGGACGTGAGATTTGTGCCTACAGGCCGGGGGCCTGTAGTCAGGGTGGCCTAAAGGCAGGGGGCCTCAGGTCCGGAGGACCTGTGGGCAGGGGGCCTGTGTTCCGTGGGCCTGTGGGCTGGGGGCCTACAGTCAGGAGGGCCTGTATTCCGGATACTGTTTTCAATGGGAAGTGCACGGCGGACCATGAAAGAACTCGCCATTGCAGGGTTGGGTGTTGGTCGTCGGTCATCGGTGGTAGGGGGTTGGGATTGTTGGGACCTGAGTGTTGGGACCCGAGTGTTGGGACCCGAGTGTTGGGACCTGAGTGTTGGGACATGAGTGTTGGGACATGAGTGTTGGGACATGAGTGTTGGGACACTGCCAATCTTGCAAAAGCCCTGGGTCACTTGTGATGTATATCACACAATCCTTCTTTCTGTCATGAATTTCAATGTTAGAGGCATCTCTGGTTCTAACTCTGAGACAAATCCTAAGGGCTTGGTTTTACAAAGTTTGGAATTTCTTTTCACAGCTCTTTCTAGTGGAGTCTGTTAGTAGGGTGGACACTTGACTTTGACCAACTAATACCATGTATTCGTTTATTATTGCAAATCAAAGCTGCGGTCGTGAGGAATCCAGATCTATTTTTATTTTTCTTCTATCATTAGTGGTTCAAAATTTATTACAAATTGAATATTTAGAAATTCACTGAAGTAGCTGTCAGTATTTGGCCGTCTCGCTTGCTTACGGATCGGCTATCGTAGGCTGAGGCCTTAACACCTACAGATATTTAGAAAATATGATTATAATGCCATTCTGTATATCAAATGAAAGCTTACACTTTCAGGAATGCATACCTGCAGGTAATTTATCATATTGATACTGATTTAAATCATATATTTTTCAAAGAAAACATTTTTGTAAGGAACGATATATGTGATTATTGATAAGAAGTTAACGAGCATCACCATCCTTGGTTATCAGACTAAACCTACATACATATAATAAAACAATATGATAATGCCATACACCATATTAAGCCCCCTAACATGAGGAACCCAGGTCTGTTTAGATCTTGTCTTCAGCATCAATGGTTAACATCTTATTAATCTTTAATTTTTTTTCAAATCAAGAGTATTTATTGATATTTACTTTGTCTCTGTCAGCTTCGACAGGGCAAGACCGCAATCTGATTAGCATTATAGAAAATCAAACTATAGTGTCATGCTGTATATCAAATTAAAACTAACAAGTATGGCTATCATTTAGAGCCTAATAGTAGTCAAATTGACAGGGAACTAGAGTACTTAATAATTTTCTGTGGATATTTGAGAAATAAGAAGTTTAAATTTTGATGAAAATATAGGAGGTAAGTATAATTTAATCTCAAAATCGCTAAAAATCGTGCATATAAAATAGATAAAAGTGGACTTTTCTAGACTAAACAGGGCCTTCCGATTTCATCTAGAGGGCGCCATGGAGGGCCAAACCATCCCTTGGGTGTGTTTTCCATTTCTGGGCAAATATAGAAAGTTTAGCCTAATTTTTGAAAAATTTATAAGTGTCCCAGAAAAAATCTAAAGTTACCGGCATGTAGCCCCAGCTGTCTACCGTCACCCTGTATAGAAGGAATTTCAAGATAGGGAGAGAATTAGACGTTTCCTGACTTTCATCTGTGAGGAGTTTTTTCAGAACTAGCTGACCATATGGTATAAAAACGCTGCGGAACTCTGTACTTAGCCCGTGATCTAACAAGGTTCTGCTTGTCATACAATATTATATATTACATATATGGTTAGATCAAACAAATACCTTTCCAAAAAGTATTTACTTTAGTCTGAGCGACCTTTTAGACCAGAGAAATTAATCTTTTAAAAACGGTCATTTAGCACTGTGACAGATACGGCCAGCGGGAGCGCCCGCGGAGATTAGCCACCCTACTGTTAGGCCTCAAGCCTCCTCAGAAAAATTTAGACCTCAAGCACTTGCGGGCCCTCTTCCATCCCATTTAGGCCCCTCTTAGCGTCCTGCTTTAAGTTATGACAACTTCCGTTGGCCGGGTCTCTTCATTTTTTCTTATTGTGTGCCCAGGAATCAAAACCAGATTTCAATGCAACAACTCAACCAATTCCTCCTTCAAGAATGACTGGAATTAGTGCTGCCCACTGGCGGAAATAAGATACACTATCACTGCTATTTCAATGTTTCTTTGGAGCGATCTTCCACCCATGCTATGATGATATAAACATTTTAAATCCACTTCACGTTGATGATGCATACAGATATATATGTTTGATATTCGAATTGTTTTTTCTTGGGACCTGTAGCCATTCTATAGCAGCACATCAAAAACTGATTTATTGAATTCCCAATAATAAATTTCTCTGTAACACAGTATTTATGACAAGGAAGGAATACCACGATTCATTTTTTTTATTTTCATATAGTACACACAAAAATATCACAGATGATTTCAAATAAAAATTTCTACATACAGTGCTTGGGATATTCGGATAAATCTTGATGTGATGTTGCTTACCCCAGCATTAGATTTCATATCCACGAAAATATGATTCATTGTAAAAGAGATGGCTCATGTATATACAGGTATTATATTACTATGGTATATTCCCTACAGATTGGTATTTACAGAGAGGGGTTTATTTTAGCACTAGGTCGTTGTTTGACTTTAGCATGTTAAGTTGCTCAATGCGCTGGTTTATTTTGGCGCCCACACGGTTGTATTTCTTCTTCATAAAGTGGTCGAGCTCCAACTCACGCTGGTCCCTGCAAACATATATTTACAAAATCTTGCAATAGTTATATTCAGACATATTTTGCTCAAAATGACATTATATCTACATTGATATACTGTATTTACACATATAACATACCCTGGTAGCGAAATACTAAACTCTAATGTGGCATTTACTAGAACAAGAAACATTAATTTTCCTCACTGATTAGAATAATGGACTCTTGTACACTCTTTTCAACCAATATTACATGAAATTTTCTCTTTTGCCTAGTCTAGATTAAAACAGTGCTGAGTGTCTCACCTTGGGACGGGCCCGTGATGGGAGACTGGCACGTTGGTGGCCGGTAGCTTGTTACCATGTGGGAATAGGTCCACGCTGTAATAAAGGGTAAAGCAGAGTATTGTAGACGTTCAAGACATTGTAATCCTTATACGGGAAGTGTGCATTATTACAGAGTAATATGAAAATGGATGGTCAGAGCCCTATGCCGGATAACACTAATACCCCTTTGGGGCTCACCAGCATAGAATCGTTTTACCTCTCTTCTAGGGAATTCATATTTTCAATTTTTTGTCAATGTGTATGGGTGTAGTTTGAGAAAGTATACATCTCTCCGTGACTGTATATGTATATGAATTCATCATTTGCTGTTTCTGTAGTTTATTAATGGTGAATGTTGTTAAATACACTGTTCAAAGCCCTTGTGTTGTTTTTTTGATCCAATCTGTTATTATGTAAATAGCTAGTGTTGAGCAGGGGAGTACACATGGCGGTGGGGTAGGGAAGCAAGCTGGTTTGAGGACATGTCTATTATGTTTTAGTTTCATCGTTAACGAGGGGTAAGGTTTCTATGGCAAGTCATAAGCTGCGGTCAACCTTATATACTGTGGAGATATAAGATGCTACTATAATGGGACGCGTGGCTAGAAAATGAGCATTCCTATATTCTAATTAAAGTCAACGTGTATACTGTAGTATATCCTAGGGAAGGTAGGATGGGGCCGATTACACACTAGCTATAATGGATGACTGCAAACAAAAAGCAACAGCACAACTACCAAAACATTACTAACCTACCCAATAATCAGTCCCTGCAATACCTCTGTAACATTTGGCAATGAAGAATGGTGGGTGAATGAAAATATGTGGGCTTTTTTTCAGGGGAGACCAGGAGGGAAGTCTTAAGCCCCCCCCCCCTCCTCCCAACCTCCTTTGGAGAAAAGTAATTGAATTTGCTGAACTCCGCAATGCGACACTGTATACATGTAATGGTATTCACTGGACCCTGACCCCCCCCCCCCCCCCACCCCTTTTTTCTCTCAAATTCCTATGTCAGCCCCCATGAATTCTTTTGTGACAAGCAGTAAAGCAGTATTAGTGTGAGGGGTCACTCCTTAAAGGCACGTGGATACCTCCTGGGCTTCTCCTCCTGCTGTTTTTGGTGGTGGTGGCTGTGGTAGTGGGATTTCACCGACACCACTGCATGCTCATCTGTATTGCTGAGTAAGCAAGTAATAATCACATCATAAAACACTCTCTATCCCAAATAAATGGGTGTTGTATTATGTCGTTGCTGTAATGAGATGTGCTTATATTGTAGACATTGAATTGGTTGTGATGTCCAAAAGAAAGGGTGTTTTTAGATGACATGGTCATGAGATGTATCTTTGTCTCCACTCACAGATTTTTGCTTCTGCTGTACATATCATGAATATAATGCCAGAGGTGGTGGATAGCCTAAAATACAGACTTTGTCTGGGGCCTTAATAGGCTGTGCTAAGTAGTATATGAGTGGTACAATGCTTAAGACTATGACTTACTCCTTCTGCTTTGGTTTTTCCTCCGGTGGTTGGGACCGGTCAATAAGCGTGAACTGGGCGTTGACCATCTCCGGGGTGAGAGCGACTCCCGCCTCTTCCTCATCTCTACAACACAAACACAGACCCTGTCATATGTTGATTTAAAGCATAATAAAATGTATGTATAGATCAGGATCTCTTTGTAAGAAATGCATGTTATAAAGGTCTCATGTCTGGTGTTGAGGTGTCCAATAGTCTAATAATGGCCAATCATTGAGAAGACTCAAAAGGCATTTAGTTTTAATGTCTGGCAGTGATATTTCCTGTCATATAATATATAGAAATATTTTAAAGTGTAAACTAGATTTTCTACTTCTAGCTAAATCAATAATTCTTTGATCCCTAATTATCATTATGTGTTAACTATACTCACTCTTCTGTAATATTGGGGTCATCGACCGGTCCAAGCCCGTCCATTAGTGGAGGGGTGCCGGTTGGCAGAAGATCAGAAACGAACGGGTCACTCCTAGCAGGGGTGAGGAAAGCAACAAATATATTCTCATTCAAGAACAGTGGGAGTGGTATGCAGATAAGTTATTGGTATTATTATTAACTGTACATGTGTTAATGTACTCATGGTGATTGGAAGAAAAACTTTTTTTTTCAAGAATTAAAAGATATTTTTGACAGAGCTTTTTCTTCTGTGTCAAATCTATTGAAAAAAACACCAAAACAACAACTTACCACCTCGGCACCCACACGTTGGTGAGGGTTGGCGTGTTGGCGAGCGATATCAAACCCTGAGACGGGAACTTCTTCCACGCCATCACTCCACGAATAACATCCTAAAGTAAAACACATGGTCATTAAAAGAAAAGAGTGGTATAGCCAAAAGTCTAGATCTATCGGTTCATTGTATATCATTAGACTTCAAAGTGAGCTTCATTCTTCAGTTTGCTTATTCACATTAATACAAAACTATTTTAAAAGAATAAAATCGAATCCAATCCATTCACCATGGGAGCTGCCATTTTGTAGCGAGATTTGGCGATAAAGGACGTGAAAATGACGTAGGAAAGGACCAGCCTGGCATTTGGCAGGCTGCCAAGGTCCCCTCATAGAGGACTCCCAGCCCGGGGGGGCCACTCTCTAAATTATGGATACCATGTGCGTACATCAGTCTAAATTAGACCCCCTTAAGACGGGAGAAAAATCCACCAAAACACCCCTATTGGCGGGATTACCCCCTAAAATGAGAAGAAACCATACCCCTTTTCGTCGGACACAACCCTAAACTTAGGCTAAAGAGGCAACATTTGGACCCCTTTTATCGGGATACCCTAAATTGTTAAAAAGTAGACCCCTTATAGCGGGATATCCCCCTAAGTTTGCCAAAATTGGACCCCTTATAGCGGGAAACCAACCTAAATTTGGGCCGAAATTCCCACAAAATATACCCCTTTTTACAGGAACTTTCAGACTTTTTGGTTGGATATTTTGGGCCCAAAAACATACCCCTTTTGGCCCAAAATGGCCCAAAAAGGGCCCCTAATGGTGGGTCCGGCCGGACCCGCCAGTGGGACCCAAAAAGGACCCCTTTCCCGGGATTTTGTGGACGCACATAGTTACTATAGATGGTCTACGGGAACTGAAAATGTTACTATTTATTTATCATGTAATTTAAACATATTTCATATGGACCAAGATGTAAGGAGAATAACTCTTTTGGAATTTTGTGAATCAGAGCAAGACTTACTGAGGAATTAGCAAATAAGCATCTCGTTTTGGGTGAGTTCAGGGGAACACCATTCAACTATAAACAGTAGAGGTCGGGGGGCACTGCCCACACCCTCACGGAAATAAAGCTGTGAAAGGTACCTAGCATGGTCAGAGTGTGAAGGCCGGCCACCCAGGTGCTGCATGGCCGCCCATACAACACCTGTGGGCCGGCCTCTGAACCCTGTAGGCTTTCTCCCAGGGCAAACTGAAAACATTGTTTTTATTATACTGTCTCTTTGCCATTTATTTGTGTCTAATTATACTTTATTATACATGCATGTGTTCCCAAGACAGCGAATTACACTAATCTGGAGGTACTTTTAGGTCTGCTTCAGCCATTTCTAATGGGAAAGCGTATCATGTTTGTTAACAAACTTCTCCTAATCACAGGAATATGGGACAAACCAGAAAGTAATGCCGTAAATCTCCTCTAATTAGCTGAATGCATCAGTTCTGGGTAGGGGTGTTTCTACCTGCCAACAAATGACAAACCCATTCCCTGTTAGTTGCCCAATGCAGCAAGCAGCTGGTGCAGTGATCTACCGGTGATTTACTGAAATATGACCCTGACTATGCTTAGTAGAAATATAATAGATGTGTAGGGGACATTATTAGGATTCCATACATGTATAATATGCTGGGATTTGAGATAATCAAGGTGTCTAAGTGAAGGTTGAGAGCTGGGGTACCTCACTAGACTCCCGTTTTCACTGCACTAGCAGGTGTGATTCCCGTAGCTAGGTATAGGGAGTGCCCCCCCCCCCGGGCCTCCCAGGGTGTGAGCCATAGCAGCGACCTAGTGTATGGCTCTCTGAGCCATGGTCCGTGCCCAGCCCTGACCAGTGCTCCCACTCCCACAGAGTGGGGGACTAGTGGGAGGGGGGGGGGGGGGGGGGTATAGGGGCATAGGGTGTAGAGGATTATGATGCATGGCTAGTTGTAGATGTACCTAAAGTGTAACAGGCCTGCCACCTGATGGACCATGTCTGCCCTATTCACCTGCAGTATACATGTGGGATACAGGTGCTGCCTTCTTGTGTCATTGCTGCCTAAACAGAATGTTCACTTGTGACATGGGCGGCCCAGAAAATGGCAGCCCCCACTCAGGCACAACAGTTGCATGTTCTTTTCAATTTAACTCATTACATGTACAACCTTTGGATGAATGGCACTTATAGATGTGCAATAGGATCACAGCTGCTTTGAAACAAACTTGGTTGAAAATACGATACCCTTTTCTTTTAATGATTATGATTACCATAGATTTTTACAGTCTGACACAATGCAAAGGTTCTATACATTAACCCTTTATGGGTCGCATAGTGGTTGTCTTAATGCATCATGTCGAATCTACAGGGTTGATACACTCTTAACAGGTAGTCACAATGTATGTATGCCGCCCTGGCAAATACTTGATAGGGCTGCATTCATGCATAATGACGACAAAGGACACAGCGCATTAAAGGACTATACTGGCCATATAGGATTACCGTAAATTCTCGCGTAGATACCAAACATGCCTATATAGGGTGCGGCTTATACGAGAGTTTTTATTAGTATACTACAGTACCGAAATCGTAATATTCAGACCCCCTCTGCGGCTTATATAATTTGTCAAAGTTAGGGGTGCGGCTTATAGGCGAGTTAGGCTTATACGCGAGAATTTACGGTAATAGAAAAAGAAACGCGTCTTGCGGAGTCTCACCTCTCTATCTAAATACACCTTCTGTGTGGCGGCATGCGGGCCGGCAGCGGCAGGTGAGGTGTAGCGCGGCAGCGGGCACAGGTGGAAGTCTGGGTCCACCTCTGCATAGGGTAGAGGGGCCTGGAAGACTTGCAGGCCAGGTGCAGGGTTCTGCAGGGTAGATATTGTAAGCTTAGAGGAAGTCAACAGGTGACTGGTGAAAGTCTTTTCTTTTATGATAATTCTTTTTTGTGGATAATAATGTTTCATTTACTTCCAAAAGGAGTATAGTAGGCTTGTTACTAAATACTTTTTCATATTTTTTTAAGATAATACAGAGAGATGCCTCTGTGACAGGTTTATACATTGTTCTGTTATATGTAGCAACATATCCGATAGGTGGTACTAGTATACAATACTAGTTCACTTACAAAGATATGTAGTGGAGGGTACTCAATTGGTTTGAACAGGGCCTCTGGGGGCCTCAGCGAAATGGGTTCTGACATATGCGTATCGGCAACCGATTCCACACGCATATCACCCTCATTCACCGGCTCTTCCTCCGGGGGTGGTTCCCGCAATGCAGGAGGTGGCAAGTTGATGATCTCATCCTGGATAAAACAAAAAAAGGGAACTTTAAAGGTTTCTAGAGCTCCCCTATTGTGAAAATGATCTGCAATAGAACTATGAAACGAGGCTATTTTTTTTTACCAGTGTATTTAGATTTGGGCAGATTCCTACCATTTTCAAAATGTTCATAATTATTAATAGATTCACTAGGCACTATCACTAGTACCAATTAACATCTTTTTATGACCATCTATCAATATAGAATACAAATATAAAACACAATGGAAGTGTTGGTACCCTTGCAAGGCAGGGCAGGCTTATAATTCTGCTTAAATAGGCTGGGGTGGGCTGGGATATGGGATGATGTGACTTAACATAGAACCCTCACCTCAGCGCCGGTGCGTAGTTCCTTGACCAGGTTGGGTGGTACGTAGGTGGCGGCGGCCTCGTGTGAGTTGTGGCTGTCGTACCCCATCAGGTTGTACTGCTGTGGCACCTTGAGGTTGAAGTAGGGCGTCTTCTTGGGTAGAACCACCTCGGTCGGCTTGTAAGGCACTGCTCCCAAAGCGTCCACAGCCTGGCACAGATCAGAGTAAAGTACTACATTTAAGAAACTACAATAAAGATTAGATTTGCCTTCCTTTATCATTTAAAAAAAACATCTATGAACCTAGAATTTAATATTTACATTATACATGTACTACCTATTTAGCTAAAATGAATCATTGTAATAAAGCCGCAATTTTATTGCAATTTGTTTTGGATTGTTATATCACAAAAAGATATGTGCCTGTAGTTTGTATTACATTTTCATCAAAACTGGACTGTATTTCCATATTATGTAAGAAGTATGTAATACAACATATAATTTGTGCCTCACCATATCGTCCTTGACATTGGGTTCGACGTAGGTGGGGAAGGTGACGCTGGTAACTCGCGTCAGCTGTAACCGGGATCCAGGGTCCTCCTCGATCACCTCCTCCTCCTCCTCGTCTTCAGCACCAGCTACACACAGATATACAAGGACAGTGGTATTAGCCTAAAGGTGACATGGCCAAAAAAAGAGGGTATGTAAGTCGAAGTTCTAATTTCTTTTTACCAATTTTTTAAAGGATTCCGCCCTTTTTCTCATAATTTCAGTCTTAAAGATACTTCATTTTAAAAAAAAGTCTTCCAAAAAAAACTATTGGTTTATGGTTCCATATAAGTATGGGAGGCTTAGAAGACGTAGGCATAAAGAGCTTACGTCCAACAGGGATGAAAGAGACCTTATACTATACATAAAAATCCCTGAAATCTAGGACAAAATTGCATATCAAGCATCTCGGACTATGCTTTTTGCTGAAAGCTAGGCAGATTGGCAGCAGGTGTACCTTTATTATTGAGGCCTGTGCTGTGCTCCGGTTAGCTATTGAGTCGTTCATCTTCAACAGTACATTGTAAAACTTCTTTTTCGCACTAAATTAAATTTGCAAACATTCTTTAAAAAAATGACTTTCAACTTACGTGTGGCTGCTGGGTTAAACTTTTTCTTGCTCCAGTCGAGAACCATTTGACGTAGACCCTTGATCTTTTTGTCTGCTCGTTTTCGGATTATTATCTGTAAGTATGTAATATAGCGTTACACAAAAACAATCAAATACTACTGCTTTGGAAAAAAAAAGTCACAAAATATTGAGTAGTACAGTGTATTAAGTAAAGAATTTAAACAAATATTCAATAAGCGCTCAATACTAACCGTCCTCGCTGCTTGCTGGAAGCGTGATAGTCGTGAGTGACGCGCTGCCCACAGGTCGTTGGTGTACCTTTCAAACTTCACCCCTTCCTGTCCAATCTACACAAAAAAAACATGTGCCATTAAGTTTTGATAATAAATCATATTCAAAAAAATACCTTTTCAAATTAAATGTTTGTCTATTATATCTACAAAAAAAGAAAATGTTGGTCATCTCTTGGTCTCATAGAAATAGGCTTGGCCGCCTCCTCTATTTTCAATGCTCTTTTTTACAGAACCTGAGCTATTCTTTATTTGGGTATTCTATGGTTTGATATATTCCTCTCAGTTCATCATAATAGTTAATGATTTTCATTATATTTGACATGACATATTTTTACTTACATTTGCAGCATCTCTGATTGTTCGCCGGAAGGAACATTCTGTACATGTGCGTAGAGCCTCTTTCTCTGGGACTGGATCACCGCGCTCCAGCTACAAGGTGAAATAGTGTAAAGACTCTAATCATACAGCTACCAATATTCTGTACACAAAGCTTGCCTACCATTGACAAAATAGCTAAACTCTAATAACCACAACCCCGCTTTTGTACAAATATCAATCTACGAATACATTGTAACAATATTGGTGGGGAATAAAACTATTACCTTCTTATTAAAGTAAGGGTAATGTATAATGTTAAGCTCGCAGTATGCTTGGACATACAACGCAATAGAAACACTGCTCAAATGCGCCCCGCATCCGTATATATGTATATAGGGAAAAGGGATCCACATTTTAGATTTTTTTTTCAAAAACAGGAAAAAGAGATTGCATATATAAAGGTTGCACCAACCCTGTATTCTTCCCAGGCTGTTTGGCGGGCATCTAGTATGTCGTGCTTTTGTCGGAGGGAGATTTGGTCATCGCCTATTTTGGACTGCCACCGAAGCTGGTTCTGTCGCTCTTCATAAACGTCCTTCCTCACTGCCATCTCAAACATAGCCTCCTAAAAACATCAAAATATTAACACCATGTCAGATGTTTTACCTCAAATATCATGATTCAATAATATGATTCAATGAATGGAATGGGTGTAAACGCTCAAATAATCAGTGTTCAAGGATGAAGGCCTAGAATACTGCTAGACTTTTATGTTCATTTTTGTATTGAAAAAAATGTTTCTAGTATTCACAATACGATAAATGTTTAATATTTGATAAGTACCATATCTGTTATCACCCTCACCATATCTATTATCACCCTCACTTCGTCTCCATTTACAAAACCTCCTCTGGCTACGTGATCTCGATTTCTATCGGGAGGTTAATGTCTATACCGTATTCGACGTAATAAGCGCACAGTGCGCTTAAAAAATTATTCTGGACACCTTTTAGTAGTTAAGAGTTTAATTGGGGTAAAAATTTGAGATATTTTTGGTTATTTCTAGTTTAAAAATCGCCCCAAAACAGGGGGTGTGCGCTTATTAGGGGGTGTGCGCTTATTACGTCGAATATGGTACACGTTATTTCTTTTCTTAAAATACTGAAAATTCATCCTAAATACAGTTGATTGGATGAATTCTGCATACAAGTGAATAAACAGCAATTACGACCAATGCGACAGTTGTGAATTTGTAACATACTTGGGATGTGCAATAGTCAAATAGAATCACATCTATACATCATACACAGAGGTAAATATAGCATTAAAAATTATAGGTTTGGCGAAAAAAAAAGGAAGAAAAAAACACATTTTTCGCAAAACAATATTTAAAAAATAGGAACAAATTTTCGATATACTTGGTTTGTGATGAAACAGTGTATCCATTTTGGTAGAATTCAGCCAAATGCGAAACCCCCAGAAAACATAATTGTTCATACTTGATCCAATATTTTCCCATTAAAGAAATATAGTTTTACAACATCGCAGAAAAGAATGCGAAAAAAAACCATGACTGACATGCAAAGGAGATGCACATCGCTTTACAGTGACAACAAGGGAACATGGTGAGGCGATGAATCCTACCCGTTGAGTTTTCTGCACCCATGAAGTGGAAACATTAAGAGTTACTGCTGTAACCTTTAGATATCATGAATATGTAATTGTTTTAACCCTTTATAGGCCGCATGGTCATGTGTATTTGTCACCATGATGCGCCAATGCTGCGCCGGCAAGTATTAGTAATCAGCCTACTATGCATATGCCAACCCTTCAGGCGCATCAATCCTGGAGGGTCAGCATGGCCCATGAATGCAGCAGAGGCGAGTTAGTCGTCGGTGCTGCATTCATGGCTCATGCCAAAAGGGCGTGGTGCATTAAAGCACTAGGCTGTTCTTATATAAAAGCGCTGGCAAAATGGTTCAGATGCATAAATGTTGCTTTAGGCGCTAACAAAGTGTAAAGCGCAGGAGTCAGCCCTATATATCATGGCATATTTAGTTCATTCATCAATCATATACCAATGTATCCAGTGTCTTTTTCTTTAGTTTTTTTTAAAGCTCTGGCTAGTGTGAGGAAGTATCCCACGTCGTTTACCAAGTGTGTTTCTGCCTCTTTTTACTTGTAATTATTATGTCAGCTTTTATATCGTTTTGCATTACAGCTCTATGTAAGCCATTCCTAATCAGTTATTACTTTTTCTGTTTGTTTTCTTATAAAACAGTTATTTATAAAATATTGACTCATATGGCATGACATACCTTCATCTGTCGTGTAGATGCCTCCACCTCTCCCTTTTTTGCAAGCACGGCTTAAAGGATAAAAAATATCATTTTTAATATTGAATTCTAGGAAAATTGACAGGGATGTGATCTATAGTTTAACCATTGAGTAGGGACTACGTAGTTGAGCCTTAATTAACCCTAAAGCAGCAAAGACCCACCCCACATAAATGTGAAAATGTGAAAACATTTTCTCAATGGGCCTGTCAAAAAAAATCATAAATGCAGATCTAAAACAGTAGGACAACTACAAAAGTCGGACAATATAATGGTACAATGTAATAGGCATAACGACACCAATATCCAATACTGTGACAAACAGTAACTTAAATTATGCAACAAGTAATGAACAAGACTTAAATTTGGATTATATGTTTACCGTGCCGTTGACCACTTGAAGACCCTGCAAGTTTGCATACAAATGTAGTAAACTATATTGCTGAATCTTTTCCCTTAGCCTTATGTACATTGAATTGTATTAAACGATAGACTGGTAGACTGTTTAGGCTAATATCAGAGGTTCTATTCACCTTCCCTGATGTCTTTTATCCGTAATTTGCCCGGTTCTTGGTTGAGAACTTGTCCGACTGCAAACGGCGTGTCGAGATTGGATGGAAACCGGATGCCTGCCTTCTCGACCTCCTGTCCAACCGAAACGTATTCAGGATTAATACCGTTGTACATAGCTGTGTTCCTTGGTTGATTATTGGTGCATTAATGGCCTTTACAAGTGGTTAAAGTTGGGGTAAATAAAAGAAGAAGTTATCGAAAAAATGTCTCCAACATATTGAAAACGCCAAATTACAAGGTCCTTTATTTTCTACACAACATTTATAGCAGAGAAGGATGATCCTTTGATATAAAGAGTAAAGAGAATGTGGTTGTGTACCTTTTTTTGGTTCGCTATGGACATTGTGGTTTCTTTATTCTTCAGAGCTTTTCGTTTACTCCGCGCTCGTTCCACCGGAGTTATACTCCGGGGATCCAGCAGCAAATACTCATCTTCGTCTCCACCAAACTGCGCCTCCGCTATTTGCCTGCAATTGTAATATTGGTATCAAAATCATACACTGATATTCGTTGATATAACTGTATAAAATAGACACATGGCTAGAAAGGGGAATCAGGAAATGAATTCCAAAGTGGAATGAAAGGAACCTATGGCACTTATCTCATTTATATGTTGCAAGTAAACCAACACTTAACATTCCCGAAATTCTCAATGTGATTTAATACCTATGGTTAAATAATGATTTTTTTTAAACTTTTCACAAAAATGGTAAAATGGGGACATAAATAGGATTTCCAGAAGATAACATTCACATCATATATACACATATATAAAACACCAACTACCGAATCATTTCTGTTTCTGGGGTGAGAAGCATATCTTTAAAAAAAAATAGAATAGATTGAATTAAACTGTTATTTCCTTAATTTGCAATGAAAGTATAAAGATCTATGACCTGCGATTATGATACATCCAGAAAAAATAGAATTAAACAAATAAAGAGCCTTACTTGGCGAGGCCAGGCAGTGAGCTGCCGGTGACGGTACAGACGAGGGGGCGTGAGTTGAACTGGGAGATGACGAGTTGTAACTTCATGTGGGCCGTACTGAACTCAGTCGGTGAGAAGGTTACTACCAGATCCACCTCCCCCTGAGCAGGCACCAGGCCTAGGGACAAAATAATACAGCAGGGATTACACTGGAGCTTTATTTTTTTTTTTTTTTGAATGATGAGATCTAGAAATTGATTTACAATGTATTTTTACATAATGAGATATCCAAACCGAGTAGCTACATCTGTAGTGAAAAGATGACCACCCCCCAAACAAAAAGGAAAAAAAAGAATAAACGAAAGAAAAAAAAAAGGGTCAAATTTTGTACAATTTTCTATATGGTCTCAAGATAAGTTCATAAGAGTTACAACATACTGCAGTTGCAGCTGCTGCATGCACAGCAGCACAGACACTTATACAGCAGCAGCGACACTTGAGAAAATCACTCTACCTGGTTCTAATCGTGTCCAAAGTGATTGATATACCGGGTACTACCTACCTGCCATGGGTTCCACGGTGAAGGCTGGGTGCGGCTGCAGGTACGTCAGTTGGAACTCAAAGTCCACTGGCGCGTTACACCGTAGGGGAATAACCTGTTCACTCCTGAAAACAAAGCATGAATTACTACACATGTTCTCCCTCATTGGTATTTCTGGTATGATTATTCTTAAATATATCATGATGCACAATCGTAGTATGCACTATACTTGAATTGGTAAACACTGAAATGACGCACTAGCTAAATTTACACCTTCATTTTATTCAACATATAGCTGCATTTATTGATCAGAATAAAGAAAATTAAACCCAAATCCAGATTTCCAGGTAGCTCTAAATGTTTGCATACATAACCGAGACAGTTCTGGACTCAACCTACCTGTGACCCACTGGGACGGGAGGGAAATTTAGGTTCTTTGGGAATTCATCTGTTCCCATCACTGGGTAGGCATGGATGGGGATCACCAGGTTCTCCTCTCCCTGCAAATCACATACAGCCAACATTGCATTAAATATACAGAAAAGTCTATAACCAAGTTTTTATGATAGAGGTATGTAGATGAGACCGATCGCCATTAAACTGACATCTCATCAATAAAACAAATCCAAAATGCCATATCTGTAGGAGCTAAATGTTGCATGTGTCTATTATTCTTCATTATTGTATCATATACTCACATACATGTGGAGTGCATTAACTGATTTAAGCACTTCAAAAAATAGCGCTTTACAGTAATAATTGGTGAGTGGGAAATTGATATCAGAAATGAACATGCCTTGCAATGAATGCGGATGCAGTCGTAGTAATACCGCCATTCGTCAGCTATAAACTCAATAACACAGTCCAACGTAAGGCCAGGTACGAGGCGGTCCTATAAACAGAAGAAAAAAGTTGATATTATTTCAATAAATATGGATTGCGATATTGTGTGTTTAGTATTTTTTAGGGTTTGTTGGAATTTGCGAACTAATGAGCTGTTATTTTATCAGAGGTCACCTTACAGATGTACTTAATCACATAAAATAGGGATTTTAACAGGTCTATGGCACAAACAGTTGTCTAGAATTCCTTACGTTTTTCGTGTACTTTATCTTAAAGTACTTTGTTTGTGGTGGGATGATGTGCATTCTTTGTACTTCTGTTGAGACGTTGCCGAGTCGTAGGACCGCAGTTTGCATAGACCCGAGCTCAAACCCTGAGAAGTGAATCACAGCCGGACGAGCCTGGACCACCGAGTTACCAGCTATCTTGGAATAGATTTCTGAAAAGTGCGGACATGTGATTGATTAACACAGTGACATATATAGACAGAGGTCCACGATGATCTGTCTGAATCACATGTTTCTCCACAAGTGGTACCTTGGATGATATCACACCAGGCAGAGCAGAGTGTGATATGATCCAAGGTACCACAAGTGGAGGAACCAGGAATTCAGACTGATTAGAGTAGATCTCTGTGTTAATTTCATGTAATTATTGATGAATTATATCTAAAAACGACGGCCATTCTATTACTTACGCATAGTAACTTTGTTTCTCCACATGAAATAAAGTACTATACCCCATGATTAACATCACAAATGACTTAGGGGCAGGTTATCAATTGATACCATTGAAATTGACTACCGTAAAGTCTCGCGTAGAAGTCGCTGCTAGTTTGCAAGTTGGATCACCAATGCGGCTTATAGGATGGCTCTACAGTCAGGGTGCGGCTTATATGTGTCAGAGTTTTTAGTTGTATATTACAGTACTACAGTGGCCATAATCAGATGCCCTGTGAGGCTTATAGGATTTTCCAAAGTTAAGGCCCCTACTGGGGTAGATATATCTCACATTCGAGACCTCCCAGACTCGGTGTCCTCCCGACTTTCATTGCCGCCATGGCGGACATAACACTCGTGTTATAATTTATTTCCTTTCAATCTTGATCTCTGGAAGCGTAATCCTTTCATTTTTGGAGCATCTGTCCAGTGGACGTCGCCATCTTGTTTACATTTTTGTCCAATTGCCAAGACAGTACCGGGGTAGTATGTAGGACCAGCATTCAGTAATGTCTGCATGTATTGATTAGCAGGTCCTTGCCCCCTGGCAATATGCCACCATGCCCATGGCCTCTATCAAAGTTAAACTGCCTATAGATCCTTTGTATAAACACCACTGTTTGCTGCTATATCATTGTGATGGGTGCATCTAAGACTTAGGGAGTGCTCATTTTTTAACAACAGGGGGGGGGGGGTGGATTTGGGGGGGGGGGGTAAAAAATTTGGACCCCTTGACCGGGGGGGGGGCAAAAAATTCAGACCCCTCTTGGGGGGGGGGCAAAAAAATTCAACCTGTTTTGAGGGGAAAAGCCCGCGCGTTACTATGCTACAAAGGGGCGCGAACGCGCGCGATTTTCGGCCTGCCGGGGGGGGGGGTAAAAAATTTCGACCCCTCTAGAGGGGGGGGTGAAAAAAATTTGCACGCTCCGCGCGAAATCTCACCGCCCCCCCCCTGTTGTTAAAAAATGAGCACTCCCTTAGTTAGACCGCCAACCACTGTGCGGAGCAATCTGAGTCAGTTCATAGACATGTACTATGTAGAGACGAAGCTACATAGTACAACCCCAAAGCCAAGCTGACCCTGTCAAGAACAGTGGATACATGTATATCAAATGAACGGTGTTGCTGAGCTGCTTTGATCACCCAATTCCCGTTTCTGAACAACTCTACAGCCTTAGCCCATAGAAGCGGCCCCTCTCGATGAGTCGATATCTGGATGGAGCTCCATCCAGATATCGAGAGGGGCCGCTTCTATGGGCTATCTACACTAGACTACAGCCTATGTTATACACAGAAAAGTGTCTATATAAATATAGTCATGAGAAAATCCACCTTTTGGCTTTAGGATTTAGAAAGTTTGACTCTGTCTTACTTAGTACTCTTATGATCTTAACTTGTCATGTCATGAACAGTTTGCATAGGCATATGCCTAGATCTAGATTGTATAACTAGATCTAGATCTAGATTACCGGTATATATAAAAAGTCAAATGACAAATATATAGATCTAGTGAACATATGGTTGTCTAGCCTAAGGTCCAGGATTAAAATTGTGTGTTCTTTATGTTGAGGCTGCAGAAGACAGAACTGAAGCCACTCCAGTCTCCACTGATGGCACTGTCTCCACTCAGTCTCCATCACCAAATTAATGCAAATAATATTGTTTTCCCAAGGCTACCACTGACTCTGAGTACCACGCCCATCTCAGCATATCACCGACTCCAATATTAACATAGCCATTAAATTAACACCATTGTACCTCCTATTTGTGTAAACAAACAAATGAAAATAAACTTACTTGATTCCAGGAGATGATTTGGAACAGGTAGAGATTTTCGTGGCTCAACAAGTTGCATTGTCTCGAGAAGAATCGCATGAGTCCGGGAGAGGGATCGAGGGCCCCCTCCCAGACTCGGTGTCCTCCCGACTTTCATTGCCGCCATGGCGGACATAACACTCGTGTTATAATTTATTTCCTTTCAATCTTGATCTCTGGAAGCGTAATCCTTTCATTTTTGGAGCATCTGTCCAGTGGACGTCGCCATCTTGTTTACATTTTTGTCCAACTCAGTCTGTCGAGACACTCCCGCCTTCAAAAACAACACAATTTATGTATTCCTTGGTAATGACAACCACTAGAATGAAATCAATGGAGCGATATATGTCTGAATATCCATTCTAGACTTCACATTTCCATCAAAACATTAAGATAGCGGTATAAATAGGTAATATGTACAGCATAATACAAGTACCTGTTCACGTCCAGCAGGCGTACCGTATCCAAGCAACGAAGCGGATGAGAACTCTCCGGGGTGGGAGACCGAAACGGATACCACATCCGGTTTATTTTCAGGTAAGCAAGTTTGCCGGATTTTGATCAAATTTCTTACAATCTGGCGTGTTACGGCCTGTTATTTATGACTATGTTGGCGAAAGTTCAACATTACGACTCTCCGACATTTCTGCCCTAACTAGACTTTGATTTAATGACTGATTTTGACCCTGTGGTACGGCAGCACTGTTCGTGTTTACGTGTCGCCTGCACAGACGACACTCGGCCTCGCCACCGCCGGTCCAACTCACTCGCACTTGACTTGATTCTCCTGTTCAGGCTGTTCTCGACCCAGGGCTACGGCCTATGCTTCTCTTACCACTGGTAGTCTAAGTACATGTACTGTCAACTGTGATTTGACCTATTCAACTATGGCAGTAGGCCCCACTTAGCCTTAGGGAGTGCCCATTTTTGAACAACAGGACTTACAGGTGGGGGGGGGGGGGGTTAAAAATTTGGACCCCTTGAGGCTTGACCGGGGGGGGGGGGTAAAAAATATAGACCCCTCTTGCGGGGGGGGGGGGTGAAAAAAAATTCAACCTGTTTTGAGGGAAAACCCCGCATGTTACTATGCTACAAAGCCTGTCAAAGGGGCGCGAACTAGCACGATTTTTGGCCTGCCGCAGGGGGGGGGGGTAGAAAATTTCGATCCCTCTGGCCTGGGAGGAGGGGAAAAAATTTCGCGCACTCTGCACAAAATCTCACCTGTTAAAAAAGGAGCACTCCCTTAGCTTAGAGATTGTTCATTTATAACAATACGAAATACAGTGTTAGTGTAACTTACACTGTAACTGAGTGTTCTAGTTGAATGTGCCCCTGTGATTCAGTATGGTAGGCTGGAGAAGATATTCTCTAGCCAGATGGAAAGTAGTTGTATACTCGCCAGCCCTGATGTGTTGGCCCGATTGGTATGAAACTATGACTGGTTCACCGGTGTCAGCCTGTCAGGATAATGTGACTGGCCAGATGGTGTGTCTACAGTCTGTGGCACAGTACCTGTGTGAGGCAGCACAATAAAGCTAGGCCCGATGCCAAGAACAATGTCTCACTGCTATTAAAGAGCCGTCTCCCACTGCTACAAGCAGACTCACAAACACATGCAACCACACACTTACAGGCAAACGTAAAGATGAGTAAAGAAATGACCTAGTGTCTGATCAAACCTGAAGCAGTCCCATAGGGTACTATGTACGCTTGAAAGTTAAACAGATCAATCAAGTTGGCCTTTGCATTTCAATCATAATAATCATGATACCGGGTACTATAGAATGTGAAAATAACCCCACTTTAATAAGTCTTAAGCTAGTAGAGAGATGTCATCTAGTACGAGATATGGCACCCAAAATATTAATTTTGTACTAGCTTTAAATAGCGAAAAGTACTGGTATATTCCCTGAAAGATGAAATCTTTTTTAACATTATATTACATTGTACATGTATGTTAGGGTTCAGTTTGTGATGTTTATGATAATAGTAAGTATTCAGATAGTTATCCTCTTCCTTCCAGGACTAGATCTACATTGATGGGACCAACCCACTCCCATTGTGGTCTCTTAGTGACCCTACACCACCTGTGAATTTCCCCCAAGACCAATCATCCACCATGATTCTCATGGCATCCATATTCCGGATGCGGGACGGTCTGGCGCTGTGTGCCAATACCGACATGGACCTGCAGACCAAGTCGCTACAGGACTGTCACCGCTACATCAAGTTACTTTCTAAGAAACTCTACACCTTCTCCGACAGATGTACACTCAGTCTACAGGGCTACAACATTCAGTAAGTAACCAGATTAAAAGGATCTTACTCCCGGTCTTACTGGATGAACATCATCACATATATACCATATGCAATGTAATAAGTGCCCTTCCCCTAATAAGCGCACCTCCCTATTTGGGGCTATATTAAGATTAGAAAATGTCCACATTTTCATGGTTTTCGAGACACTGTAAAGTGTGACTAAAGCAATTCATTTCATAAGCCCCCAGGTCATTTCTTACGGCAAATATGATACTGTAAATTCCTGCGCATACGCTGGGCCTAGACCTACACCTGATGAGCAATACTTTGCAAATTCCACTTGTATGTGAAATCTTTATAGCCTTCTATTGATTCAATTTTGATGTGCTTGAAAAAATACCGGTTTCTAACTTTATGTACATGCGTCTTTAATACTTAATTTGATAATTAATTGTCCTTATTTCCCATTAGTTTCATCTGTGCCCTGGACCAATGTTTCATGGCGCTGACCGAGTCGAGTTACCCTACCGTGCTAGCCTTCTGCTTCCTCAGTGAGATACAGCGTGAGTTTCTGGTCAACTACAACCACGACAGTGTCCATGCCGCCCAGAGACCCTACACGTTCATGCAGTTTGGTAAGGCATAAACCTGGCAAATAAGTTATATATATGTTTAATATGTGGGAATTTTTTTAATGAAGGAAAAAAATCTTATATTGCATTAGTTTGATATTTTCAGGATAAAGCCCTCTCATACCAGACTGCTTTGATAACATGCATATTTGCGACTACCAATATTTAATATTAAAACCATTTATAAGACACTGTTCAAATATATAACTGAACAGATATTATAAAAATATGCATCTCCTTACGACACGTTCATGTAATTTGGTAAGTCATAAATCTGTAAAATATATGTTGTACGATTAGTGTATAAAGGAAGGGACATTTTTATTACATTATCGGTAGTTTGATATCTTCAGGATAAAGCTCTTCTTATATTAGGCTATATTGATGAACCTTGCGCCCATATAAAGATAGAGGTGATGCATCATAACAGACTCATTCCTAACTGCTTGATTATGTAGAGTCATTGGGCCAAATGTTTGTTTCAGGTCACCCGACCGACCCTAGAAAAACAGGGCCAACCCTACGTTTTTTTGTTCAATTTTGAAGAAAATATCATATTTTCACACTTTTTGGGTCATTTTTAGGGTTTAGTTGGAGGATGGCTAGTACTTTCATGTTAAAAAAATAAAATTAGATAAATATCCGACCTACCAACCCTAGTCTTTCTTCCCATGTTATCTGAAACATACCTTTTATTTATTTTTGGCCTTATCTCGGTTACAGACCCTGTGCTTCAGAAGACCAAGCAGCGCTACAACCGGCCGCGGAACCTGACCACACGTATTAACCTGTCAGACATGAGTCAGGAGCTCAAGTTAAGGCCACCCTACAACATACAGGAGGAGGACCTGGTGGTCAAACACAACGCTGTCTACGTACCTCCAGTACCTAACCACTCCAACAACTCCTACTCCAATAACTCCTACACCGGCAACTCCTACGTCAGACAGTCCTCCTGTACGTGTTACCTGTGATTGTAGTATCTGATTAACCCTTTAGGCCACTTCTTTTTTATTCTTTGGGTTATGGTCCCGCCCCACTACCATGAAAACCCCCGCACTAAAAATAAAATTGTGAATCTCAAGTAAAATTGCTATTTTTACGGAGTGTAAATCGTACCACTGGCATTGTACTACTTGGGGTATCCACGCACCCACGTGGCTGCGCCCTGTACACTCTACAGTACTGGTTGGGTGTAAAAGGTGGAAGGTGGAGATGGCACCCAAAAAGAGAAATGCTTATACTTTTTATAATACCCTATCTTAAAATATATGGATATTTTCCCTAGAATTAGGATGAAAATCCTCATCAGTAGAAGGCCCTCATACCCCCATAAGTAGAGGATTTCAATCATTATAGCTTGTAGAAGATCTGAATAACGGGTCTACCACGTGGGTAGGTACCACTGCAATGGTGCTTATGTCAGCACGTCCTCAGCCACGTGCTACACCTGGCAGCTACAGTAGGACACTATAAGGGAAAGATGAGCGTAGTGGTAGACTGCTCCACCCACCTGTACATGTATGTGGATACCTACATGTGTCTTCCCTATAAGGGGAAGATGGGAGTAGTGGTACGCTGCTCTACCCACTAGTACATGTATGGATACCTATACTTTTTTGTCTCCCCTATAAGGGGAAGATGGGAGTAGTGGTAGACTGCTCCACCCACCTGTACATGTATGTGGATACCTACATGTGTCTTCCCTATAAGGGGAAGATGGGAGTAGTGGTACGCTGCTCTACCCACTAGTACATGTATGGATACCTATACTTTTTGTCTCCCCTATAAGGGGAAGATGGGAGCAGTGGTAGACTGCTCCACCCACCTGTACATGTATGTGGATACCTACATGTGTCTTCCCTATAAGGGGAAGATGGGAGTAGTGGTACGCTGCTCTACCCACTAGTACATGTATGGATACCTATACTTTTTTGTCTCCCCTATAAGGGGAAGATGGGAGTAGTGGTACGCTACTCTACCCACTTGTACATGTATGTGGATACCTACATGTGTCTTCCCTAAAAGGGGAAGATGGGAGTAGTGGTACGCTACTCTACCCACCTGTACATGTATGTGGATACCTACATGTGTCTTTCCTATAAGGGCAAGATGGGAGTTGTGGTACGCTGCTCCACCCACCTGTACATGTATGTGGATACCTACATGTGTCTTTCCTATAAGGGGAAGATGGGAGTAGTGGTACGCTGCTACACCCACCTGTACATGTATGTGGATACCTTCATGTGTCTCCCCCATATGCCCTTTATTTAATGAAAACAGTGGAGTACCTGGTACTATAGGAACAGTTTTGAGTGCCATACATGGGTTATAACCAGCTTCCCCTATAGGGCAGAGCAGCTAATGTGGTACGTTTTGGGTTACATCTAGGTAGGCCTACTGAGCATATCCTTCTATTTTACTGAATAAAGGTCAATATGCCCTTTATTCAGTGAAAACAGTGGAGTACCTGGTACTATAGGAACAGTTTTGAGTGCCATACATGGGTTATAACCAGCTTCCCCTATAGGGCAGAGCAGCTAATGTGGTACGTTTTGGGTTACATCTAGGTAGGCCTATTGATCATACCCTTCCATTTTTACTGAATAAAGGTCAATATGCCCTTTATTCAGTGAAAACAGTGGAGTACCTGGTACTATAGGAACAGTTTTGAGTGCCATACATGGGTTATAACCAGCTTCCCCTATAGGGCAGAGCAGCTAATGTGGTACGTTTTGGGTTACATCTAGGTAGGCCTATTGATCATACCCTTCCATTTTTACTGAATAAAGGTCAATATGCCCTTTATTCAGTGAAAACAGTGGAGTACCTGGTACTATAGGAACAGTTTTGAGTGCCATAGCCTACATGGGTTACAACCAGCTTCCCCTATAGGGCAGAGCAGCTAATGTGGTACGTTTTAGTTACATCTAGGTAGGCCTACTGATCATATCTTTCTTTTCTACTGAATAAAGGTCAATATGCCCTTTATTCAGTGAAAACAGTGGAGTTACTTGGGCCTATACCACTGCTGGCTGGTCTAGTTCCCAAGTGATACATTGTTAGGGATTTTTTTAATGTGTCAATGGGCGCACTCATAGCAAGAACAATGCGCCATTTTGTAAATCAATGGGACCTGTTGGTATGATTTCCCAGGATTCTCCGGGGGTGGCCAGCCTCCCAAGAATATTTTTAAAGTCTAGACTGAAAATGGTGCATTCTGTTACTAAAAGCCCTCCGAAGAAGATATTGGACTCCAACCCCCCCCCCCCCCCCCCGGCATACCAATTGTGGCTTCAGAGGGATAAAAAGCATAGGATAAAGGGTCTAAAAAAACGACCTTGCGACCTGGGGGCCTTAATTTCGGCGACTTTCCGACCTCAGGGAGGGCCCCTCTGCACGCCCCTAATTCATCAGTAGACGTGGACTAAGGCACAAATTTGAAAGATATGATATCTGGGGAGTTAGTATGTATGGCTTGACATCATAATGACGAAAATTTTTGAAAATATTCAAGTCAAATAGTGTATTCTGGTGCGTTTTGAGAAAACATCAGAACTTAAGCTCTAATTCGAATATTTGAATAATTCTTTCACTTTTGGAAAACCAATGGGTCATAGGGCGCACCTATATGGTTTTCAATGCGCCATATAGCATTTCAATGCGCCTATGGCGCAGGACGCGGCCCTATCAATATCCCTGCATTTTTGTGTCCTACAGTAGGCCTACTTGCAACACCGCGGAGGGCAACACGTGGCTGAGGAGGGGCTGATGTCAGCCCCCCGCCCGCCAGCCAGCTTGTCTGCCTACTTACTGCAGAGCCCCCTCCCCTGCTCATTTTCATGTCCATTTCAGTCCCTGCCCATAACGGCCACGCAAGGCCACTCAAGGCCGCAGTGCCTGTGTCTACTGTGCTAAATGGGTAGCTACCCCCCCCCCCCCCTCACCTAAGCGAGGTGCCATATTAGAGTGTCTGTGTGCTAGGTCACCTGTACACGTATGTGGATACCTACGTTTGTCTCCTCTCTAAGGGGAAGATGGGAGTTGTGGTACGCTGCTCCACCCACTACAACATGTATAGGGCCATTATTTTTGTAACCAGTTGGTGGCTGGTATACTAGTTACAAGTGACACACGATTCATTGTACCCAATACGTACCATGGGAGTTGTGGTTCACCTGCCAGAACATGTATGGGGCTACCTACTTTTGTAACCAATGTGGGCAATATACCCTTTATTCAGTAGGAAATGAACACTGATATCTCACATACATCTCTACTGCATAAAGGTCAATATACCCTTTATTCAGTAGGAATCAAGGCTGACTTCTCCAATACTTATTTCTACTGAATAAATGTCCCTTTTTCTACTAGATAAAAGGTCAATATGCCCTTTATTCAGTAGAAAATCAATGCTGACATCTCTCATACATCTCTACTGAATAAAGGTCAATATACCCTTTATTCGGTAATTGAACCATGACCTATCCAATGCCTCTCTTCTGCTTACTGTTTTGGGTACGATTTATACAGGTGGGTGAAGCAGCGTACCACAACTCCCATCTTCCCCTTATAGAGGAGAGAGGCATTTGGTACTTTTTGGGTACTTTTTATACATGTTCAGGTGGGTGAAGCAGCGTACCACTACTCCCATCTCTCTCCCTACCTTGATGGCCTAGATAATATCTATGACGTTGTAGATTTCAGTGGGACTGGCCCAGATAGCAAAAAAGCCCCCCCCCCCCCCCCCTCCCCTGCGCCTTCTACCAGACACAGTTGTTCATTTCACGTCCGTTTGCTGTGTTCAGGTTCCACTTTTTGACCAACCCCGTACTCCGCGCATTGGATACCCCAAGTAGTACAATGCCGTACCACTATTAAAGATTTTTAGGTAGAATAATGGGAAAGACAAAGTTTTATTTATTTAAATCATTTTTTATTTCGTCCTCCATACTTGAGAAAATTTTCTCGGTGTCCGTAACCCAAAGAATAAAAATAAGTGTGGCGTTAGTGATGGCATAATGCATTAATGAATCATGTCATCATGCAGGAATGTAGCCTTGGCGAGTAACATCATGCTGAGCCCAAGGGCTTGAGACACCTCCGAAGGGTTGGCATGATCCACCAAAGCAGCATGAATAAACCAGTGCAGCAGCGGCAAGTTACTCACCGGGGCTGCATTGGTACATCATAACGATAAATTCCATCTTTTAGCGACATGCCGTCCTTAAGGGCTTATAAAAAGACAAAATGTCACCTCACATACGGATGATGATTGGTCCAATGATACCACGGTTCTCATGTACATAGACAGATACATTTTTGTTAGTGATGCATTTCACCTTAAGTTTTGATAATGTAGGATTCTATGTTAATAACATCAACATTTATAAGATATACAATTCAGCAAATAGTTAGGGAGAAACCCCAGAATTGTAGGCTGCATATAATTTACCAAGGCTAATATTCAAACCATTAAAATAAGACACTGGTCAAATACATTACCGAACAGATAATGAAAAATGCATCTCCTACATAACTCAAGGACGATTAAGGTCTCAGTATTTGAGTATTATATTTATTTTTATTAAAGATCATGCCGTTGGAAAGTTTGTCCCCGTGAACTGGATTTGTTGGTTATCGGTGGCAATTAACGTCTTCTGCGGTCTGCTCAACTTTGTCAGAGGAATGACGATCATCAGTCATGGCCACTTTGATGTAAGTATTCCCTGTACAGTGTTTTATTCATTACAAAATAAAGTCACCCCTTTATTATGTTCAGATGTCCCCAACGAAGAAAACGACATGATACAATGTATGTGACACTCAGAAAATCGTGCATGATGCTAATTTCACATTTTGATTTGAACTGTCATATCAGCAATTCTAGAGATTGCCATGCAGGAACGGAATGTAAATGTTTGCATTTTTGTTTTATTTTGAGTACAATCTGCCTCAGAAGCAAAATGTCACCTCATATACTGATGATGATGATTGGCCCAATGACTCCAAATGGCCAGACTTAATATACCACAGTTCTTATCTACTGACTGTATTTCACTCTCTCACTCGGTGCTGCCACCTAGTTTCATCTACTGACATCAACTACTGCCATAATGCCTCCCATGTGGTTTACAATGTCACTGAGGGGCCTACCTAATAATCCCATATCACCTACTTATTACAATGTGGCTGGTACTAAGGTCATTCTCACTTATAAACAGCACAGAATATACTAGACTGCCTCTATATTAAACAGAAAATGTATAAGATGAGATCATAGGTTGTTGGGGGCCTTTAAAAAACTGTCAATCATATTTTATGACTGTCCTTTAGAATTTTGGCCTTCATTCACAAGACAATTTCAGAATATATGTTCTTAAATCAAAAATAATGTAAAACTTGTGAATACGCAAACTAAAAATCCAGCGCAGGTTATAAACAATTGCAAAGTTTCGGGAGCAGGATCTATGCGAGAAGCGGATTATACGCGAGATTTAACAATAGTTGTATTTTTTTGTTGTCTATTCTACCTGGCTAAATTTACATGTCAATTTTCAGGATGAAGACGGTGATGCATACAAACATGGGTCTACCTTTCTATTGGCTTGCTGTTTGTTGGCATTCCAAGTAAGTGGTTTCTCTTATGTTTCAGTTCGTTTTAATTAAGAGCTAGATTTAAGTGAAATTTTCTTTTTGTTTATATGCTTGAGAGTTTTTCTCCATGAGGGAACTATTCAGGCGCGTCTTGAACATTGATAAAATGGAACCTAAAAAGAGAAATGGTGCCTGAAATACCTCACAAGTGAGTCCCAATAGCAGTACAAATGAATCAGGCTACATATAAACATAAAACCCCTCTCATTTTTACACATTCACAAATGGTAGAGAGGACATTTCGAATTTCATAAAGCACTGAAAAATTAGAGGAAAAGTATATCAGGAAAAACACTACAACTATGAACAAATTAAACAGTTCAAGCACATACAGATATTTCCATTTCCTTTACAGATTTATCTAATATTCCGGACATTTAGGATGAGGACAACGGTTGCCGCCTTGACGTGGCTCGCAGTTTGCTTCAGCATCATTTATGTCGCTCATTTTCGGAACCTTTTACAAATTCTTTTTCACATGGCAGCCAATACTTTCATCACCATGTTAATTTACCTACCGACATACCGACAAAAACTACCCGGGTATACAGTATAGCTTGTAGTATAAGAATGAGATATATCGTTAAATTGTACATAGAACTTTGATATAACCTATATGGCCTAATGTGCCTAACTGATAATGATAAAGGGCATAACTTGTATTGAACTTAAATGACCCTAGAAGACTATGATGCTCTCATTAATGGAGCAGGCCAAACAGCTATGGTTGATGCTCTTAAATGCTACATCTGATGAATATGTATATATATGCATTTAAATTGACAAGGGGTGTATCAATAAGAATTCTCAATTATCTCATGTATTTACTCTGTGAGTAAAATTTCTCCTGCCCACTGTAGACTGTTCCAACACAACTGCCCATCGTCTTTGTGCTTCAACTTGAAATGTTCACACCCGGTTTAGTTCGCCATTAAGTGTTAAAATGTTTTTGTTTCTGTCTTAATTTCATGTATTTAAGTCTTTTCTGTAACAATAGTATGTCATGGTAAAACACAGTGTGTCACGAAGAAGTAGGTCTGAAGGGTGCAGACACCTTTGTATGGGTCTAATCGGGTGGGGAGACGGAGGGGGTGGGAGAGGGGGTCCAATTGCTGTAATGTATGGGCATTGGATTTGTGAATATGTTGTAGATGCATTTTGAAATGTATATTTTGCTTTCTTAAAGCTAAATGTGGATTCCGTTGATAGGCATTGGTCAAACTACTCATTTAAAAATATAAAAATATTTAGCTGATTGTTAGAAGAGGTACATTGTCTTAGACCAAGCCTTTTCGACAAGAAAAAGGGCTGCAATAACTGTTACATGTTTCAGTTCATGGTGACATGATTATGACGATGATATATTTTGTGATATTTATACAGATTAGGGCAAGAATAAAACATGCAATACCGCAAATAATGCTATGATACACAACATAGTAAGGTTGTCCAAATTGTTTTAGAATAGCAAGTTTGTACATATGCAATAAAACATACCTGGTAATACATATAAAGATCTTAGTAATGGTTTATATCATTTGAGTACAATTCATTGTTATATGCTTGGCAAAGTTTACGGTGAATTCTACATTTATATAGCACTCAGTTTTCGTTTTTTTAAATTCAACTATGTTTACTTATTGTCATTTATGAATTTCCAATACCATTCACCCAAAACAAATGTCTAGTGATTTACTTCCTACTTGAATAAATGTATGTATATATTGGGTAATTAAATATAGCATGGTGCTTACCACGGTCAGAAGTGAGCTGATAATAAAATAATAATTTGCAGAAACCACAAATCTATCATGAGTATTTAATCACATTACAATATTAGTTAGTAATTCAGTTAGTAATTAAAAAGATCAACAAATTCTCTCAGTATTGAGGTATATTGCATGCCAGAGTGTTATTTCATGAATATACCAAATAAATGTACACTAATAATTATTATTTTTCTTTGAATAGCACTGAAATATTCTGTGTGCTAGCAAGCGGGAGAAAACCTATGATCCAAAATCTATACTGCTATTGTTAATTTCAGACCCCCCCCCCACCGCCCCATTAAAAAGACCCAACTTATACAAATGTAGTACATATACTCATAGCACACTGATAGTCGGGAGGTGCTCTGGCACGACACCCATTTATTGGACATGATTGACCTCTTGCTTCCACTTGGGCCGAGTTGTTTAACCAGCGGTGTGCCACTTAGACTTGAACCACCCTGTCCCATACACTGTGTGCTGCTCAGTCTCAAGTGTTAAGTCACATAGTACCAGTAAATTGCTGCTATTAGCATGAATCCTTTCCCCAAAACCTGTTATGGAATATGTCTGTGTGCACTCAGAACGTGATGGTCTAAGGCTGAGGTCGGCATGTCTGCATTCTATAGTGGCAGTCTGTGGTAGGGGGTATCATTGGTGTAATGAATATCAGTATATGTATATATGAATACCTGTCACCAAAAGTAGCAGACTCTAATACATTGTAATAACTGATGTAACTATTCTAAAATAGATAAATTCTGGATATTCTATTTTATGTTTTTCAGCCGTGTGATTTGGGATTTAAGATGAAAACCTAGACTTTAGAATTGATCACAAGTCCCGACGAGGTTTAATTTATCTATAATACACTTCATATGATAGTAAGTTAATTGCACACTTTAGCTGCCCATCTTGTGTCCCGTTGTGCGATGATATCAGGAAAGCCCGAACATATATCTATAGGCAGAGTAGTATAGACCACACTTAACAAAGATACAAAAACAACAAGACACATCAGATATGGATCTCATATGTTTATGACTGAAACTATGATATAAACAATACGAATACACGTACATGGTGCTTTTTCCAAGATCGATCTCTAATGATTATTAGCACTAAGCTTATTTAAACTTATATCAAAGATCACAATCTGCGACCACACTAGCAGAAGATAACTTGCACTCATCAGATATTCATCAATAGTCCATTAAGTAGTGATTATTCATACAAAAATTACTAGGCCGTGCCACAATGATAAAATGACAACAATGTACAGATAACATATATAAAAGTAGGAATAACAAACTATATTTTACAAGGCAGGCCAAAATATTCCATTATTGTATCTTAGACCTTTCATACTGCATTTATATACTACATGTAAAATATTGTAGACAATAGACAACTGCTGGTTCTGGCACTCCGTTAGTACATAATGCTAACCCATCAGGAGTGTACCAACACTGTAGGCGATGCATGATGCATGAATGTTGCACTTGCCTGTGTTGCATTCTTGTAGGACTCTGAGTATTGTATTTTAGCTATCAAAATCTAAAGTTTATGTTACTATTACATGCTATAGATTTTCAGATAGTCATGTATACGACAAAGTCACGCATTCTCTATGCTCCTGGCATCCATTGATGTGACTGAAGCCTTGAGAAAAAAGGAGAGGGGTAAATGTTCATCCCTGATTTGACATCAGCCATATGCCTGATTACTTAAGAGCCAAAACTCTGTAATATATAGACTAAGGGGGGGGGACAACAGTCACCTGTTGACATTGTAGCTAGGCTACATGACAACTGTCACTATGGAGATCAACAGACCTTAGTGACTGGCTCCAAAACCAAGTTTTAGGGCCTTATTTAGTAGTTTCGTCCTATGGGGACTCATCAGGCACCTGTTTTGTGCTAAAACAGTGACAAATTAAATTGCCAGTGGTCCCAAATATACAGGAGACTTGGAGTTTGGGGTGACTGTCAACCACAAATGTGATTGTTGTGGATAGTGACCCAGTCCCCAGGGCACAAGGGCTCTGGAGACCTATATACATTTAGCCAGGCTATAAATATATGTTTGAAAATTGATCAAAGGATTAATTTTCTGTGCTAAAGATATTGAAAGAACATCTAAATGGTGTCCCATAGAGTTTCTAACTAGGTTAAAAATCCCTGAAAAACCCTAGTCGGCCTAACCTGAAGACTCCGAGAATATTAAATAAAATTTTATGACGGAGCTAGGTCGGAGTCCCGAGAGGTGCTAGGCCACAGGTTGTGGGTGGGGTTTAACATGGGCAAAGGCCTATGTTATTCCCAAAATACAAAGTACCCCTGTTAGCCAGCACCCAAAAAAACAAACAAAAAAAAGATACTACAGTCATGAGATGTCAAAATGTGCTATCGTTATATATTCTCTGTAATTCTCGAAACATGAAGTGCTTCTTGTGTGGATGAAATTCTAAATCTTGAAAACAAGATCCACTTCTTGAGCAAATGTCAGGTATTTTCATGAACGAGCTGAGGTGTTATTACAGTGAGACCTCGATAATCCGACCACCCCCGTTTCAGAAAAACAAAACATGGGTCAGATGTTAAATCTGCCGGATTATTGAAGCATATACATTATGCTAATGTATAGATCTGTCCCTGACAAAAGCAGCCAGATAATCGAAGCATCATTGTATCGGCATCCCGCCGGCCAAGCTTTACCATTAACTAGGCTTATTTAAATAATCCTGTCGGGTATGCCCATTTGTCTACCTTACGTTTGTAATCCCGGAACTCCACATCCAATAGTCCAGGTTTGTCCAGCCATTTTGCCCTCGGAGTTTTCATGTCAACTCTAGTGGCGTTATAATTTTTTGATTTCGGACTGGGCCTTTCCCTGAGTAACTTATTTTGAACGTAGCACTCCCAACACTGGTACTTGTAGTGGACGACAAACATCTTGTTCCTATTGACTATAGCCTCACTGCGGTTAGTCGGGAAGTGATGCACAGAAGCTGTGTAGTAAATTCTATCCGGTCGGACAGCACATTTTCCCCTTTCGGCCGTATACCAGTCATCAAAGTGGATATATGCCTCTGCGAGCGTCTTATTTGGGCGCTTGAGCCAATTGGAGGAGCCCATAATCTTGACGCGGAAGCATACCGCTGCCGGGTTCTTATCACCATTTCTTGATGTGTACAGCTTGGGCACATCAAAGAGCGTGGTCTTCACTGTATGTCCTTCCATTTTGGGATACATGTACTCATCGACATCGATTAGTAAGGTCCGCGTGCACACATTACGAGTCTGTACCAACGCATCGGTGAAGGCACCATATTGGGTTTTACTCCAAGGCCAGAAGACCCTGGTGACGTGTGGATGGGAGTCTAGAATCTTAGCAGTCGAGTCGGTGCTGTTGTTATCATAGAGCAGGAAGCGCTGCACCCCTTGCCGGGTGTGGTATCGGATCCAGTCGTCCACCAAATACGCCTCATCCTTCATCAAGGTGGCAATGCAGAGAGGTACATGCGGCTTACCTTTAAGGATACTCCTCCGCATGCCCCAGGTTACATTAGACTTGAGGTCTCTGGTTCTGTAAGACACACTAATGATAGCGTCCTCCGGCATCTCCTTGGCCTTAACGCACAGGAAGGTCTCCACGTTAATCAGTAAGAGCTTCACAGGGACCTTATCAACCAAACAGTAGGTGAAGTCAATATGGAGGTCCTTTTCCTCCCTCAGACCCCTGACATAAATCAGAAAGGTGCCATCCCCCATGTCGTGCACCATGTAGACGAAGACCTCAGAATCAGGCAGCCGCGTGCTGTGGTCATAACGCTTCTTCTCATGGATGTCCTGAAATTTCAGCGGAGGCTGCTTCTCCAGGGCATCTTTGATGCTCTCGAGATTGAATACAATATTCTCCGGTAAGTTCTTTGCCAAGTCGACCTGCTGCACAAGATGCCTACCTTGGTTGCTACCCATGGACCGCCAATCTGAGTTCTGGGTATTCTTAGGCTTATGGAACACCATGAACAGCAGAGTGGTGATCAGGCCGACAATCAGCAAACGTTTTACGTGGATCATGGCCATTTTCCTTGGAAACCCTAGCCTGAATCCTAGTAATTCCATATCCTACAAGAGAAAGATAAATCTATAATGAAACTAGAACGGAAGTAGAATATGAATCAATATTCACAATGAGCCATTCTTATGATAGATAGATAGATAGATAGATAGATAGATAGATAGATAGATAGATAGATAGATAGATAGATAGATAGATAGATAGACATGCTTCAATAATCCGGCAGATTCGCCATCCGGCGGCGATGGGGGTGGTCGGATTATCCAGGCTCAGATCTTGACTACCCAAGTCTCTGTACACTCTGGTTTGATGCATCGCCTAATGGTTAAGTAGAGACAATTAAGGAGCGGGACGAGAAATTTCTAGCAGAGCCGTACACAGATCTGCTACAATAGTGCTGACCTCACAAGGCTGTGAACCAGAACAAACTAGACTTGGCATTTTAGGTTTGATTTTCTTCTATACATAGATTGGTCACCGACGTCCCTGAAACTTCCTGGGTTGGAGGTTGGACACATATAATGACCATAGTAACGGACCATAAAGCAATTTCTTCGTCAAATCAGGGGAATCTCTTCCATACATATTGCAATGCAGCATGTGCCATATGTGTCCCCTTGTAAGGTGTTTGCTATCTCAGGGTACTGTAGTCTCTGTGAACAGTGTTATGGTCTGGTTAGCATGTATATAAGGATACATACAGTCGTACACGTAGACATGAGGTAACACTTTGGCCGTACAACACTGACAATGCTGAATACATGTACCACAATCTGTCTGCATCCTATTTGGAAAACGGCATACTGCAGAGTTTTTAACGTAGCCTAGTTCAGAGATGCTGTTCTATATTGATTTATTACAATAACCTTTGTTTTAAGATTGATAAGTATATATTTGTAAACAGAATAGGAACATTACTTTGGCATATAAACACATCCAGTATACAAATCTGAAGTCCTGCACGTGATGCTATACATATCATGTATCATCAAATGTGCAGGCACGCCCAACTCATTTAATTCTAATACCTGTCCTTCAAGTATGGACCTGAAAGGTTTGTGAAGATCTCTAAAAATAGCACACTAATCAAGAAAATGAGAGAGAAATGGGCATTATAAAGCCAGGCACTGGCTCAAATCTGAAGGCGATGACATCCTTATTCAAATGCAACACGGATGCGATAATTTGTTAAATTTTGACGGTACCTAATTACTGTTTTCTTTCTCTAGTGGTTAATGTGTATAGGAGTGTAGTACCTACCTGGATGTAAGGTATGACGGGGTGCTACCCTGGTCATACCTCCTGTGCGTCTGACCCCACCTTCCTCCTGTACCCTACCTGAAGGATCCTGTCACGCTGCTGAACATGGAGGGCATGGCCTTAAACGGCCTCCCAGGGGTGAAGTCCTGACACACCCAGTGCTGGTAGAATCCTAGAGCATGTACCGTAAATTCCCGCTGTAGGTTGTACGCGAGCCAAGCTCAGCATTCATTTGATACCAAGCATCCCTATATAGGGGACGGGTTATACAAGCGATTTTATTACTAAAGAACAGTACCAAAATGGAGATTTCCAGAACCAGAAACGGTATATTAAATTCTAAAGTTGTTGGTGCGGGTTATATACGCGAGATGTGGGTAACATATGGTAATTTATGATAAGAATATGAGGAGGAGAATCTCCCCTCAGGCACAGAGGCTATTATGCCTTATACTTATAATCATAGGAATTATGGCCTAAAAGCTTCTTCAATTCAGCAAATTGATAATTCCATTACCTGTTTTCTTAAGCTCAAGATGTGTCCATTAGATATGGAAAGGGGTTTCTGGGATTCCGCTAGGACTAGTTTTCTATTAGCCAATTAGCAAACCTTTTTTGCATATTAGGAAGTGGTTATTTCCTTTAAGAACAGGGAGGGGGGGGGGGGTAGTGGTATTGTCCAGTTTTTTCCCGTCCCCCGTATTCATATTGATCCCGACCTACCCCTTTCATCCATAGTAACGCACTAGATTTTTTCTCTAAAAAGGAGTTAAATTTTTAGGTCTTTGGTATATAAATAATGTTTGATCCTTTTCGAAGTGCATGTAGCCTATTCTAAGGCTTGTCCCTCATTAAGTCCCCCCTCACCCCCCCCCCCCCACAAGCTCAAACAGTCCTACATCGACAACTAGCCAATTTGGCGAATTTTCAATGGGTAGCATTAGCCAAAATAAGCTCTGATTCGCCACTGGCGATTTGGCGAGTGGCTAGCGGAATTCCAGGGTTTCATATTTGAAACCAATTTGAGAATATGGACTGTGATAAATATTGGTATCAGAGTGGAGATTACCTATATTAGGTCAATACACAATTGTAGTGCTGAACTTGGATTCGACAGATTAATTGTCTCATACTGAACACCGCCTGTTGCAAACCAATCTGTTTTCTTTCTGTTTTTTCATCTCATGAGTCTCTAATACTACCTCAAGGTCTCGCCATCTTCGGGATGAACTCTTATGGCTATTAGGGCGTAACGCAACCAACCTTACCCCACACCGCACAAAACCAGTCATGGTGAGTGAGCTACTGGTTGGTGTTGTGACAATGTCATAATCACAGCTACATGTACTCCCAATCACTTGGAAGTTCTCGTGACACCTAATGGAATTTAAGAAAGTCTTTTTCCATTCCATATTTAGTGCTTAATTGAGGGATGGGTGTAGTTACTGTCAGGATTTCTTCATCCAAATACATGTAATGAGTCATTTTCCATCATAGGTCGGTTGTCTTTTTTACTTTACTTTTTTTTTACTTCCCCTCTAAAATTGACCCCAAAAAGTGTAAAAATGGGGAGATTTTTTTTCCAAAATTTTGTAAACCTAAAATTGACCCCAAAAAAGTATGAAAATAAAGATTTCTTCAAAATTCCATAAAAAAACACAGGGTCGGCCCTGTTTAGATAGGGTCGGTCGGGTGACCTGAAACAAACCTCTTTTTTTGCCTAACGTTGCTCTGCTGCGTATATAAGGGGTGATCCATAAAGTATGTCCCACATAATGGGGTTGGGGTCTTGGTCTTGGTCGCCAATGATAGGTCTAGAGGTATGGAGGAAAACGTGACAAAGGGGCGGGTGGGAGGGGGGAGGGTCTTGAAAATGACCAACATTTTCGTGACATACTTTATGAATGACCCCTTATGAATGGAAATAGAAAATGGCAATGAGCATACCGAAGCATAACAATGACGTACTTAGCTTTAGTGGCTGTATTAAAAGGGAACACATAGGTGATAATCTTACGCTATAGTCAGTCTGAATTCCCTAAAACTGCTGAACATACGTTATAAACTAAACAAATACACCACTTAATTTCTCCCCTATAGATTATAGTAGACAATACAGGCACTCTCACCTGCAGCTGAACTAGGTTATAAATCAATAGTACCCCTGCCATTCAATAGCATAATTGGAATCCATCCTGGATGGTTCCATATGGTAATACTACCAGATCGTCACAGGATATCCAGGAGGCCTATTCTAGTAAACATAATTCTATTCACTCTGGGTAGAGGTATAGGATGTGCCATTCCTTCTCAAACAGTGTAACAATGACGAGCCATTCATACATGCACTCGAGGATGAGGATGGTTCTAAAACGGTTCAGGTTTTCTCGGTCCCCAGTTCTCAGCCTTATGGTGGTGCTGGGAGTAATTGTTTTAATCAGTATGATTATGACGAACAACGGAGATGTTAATCCATGGAGGAAGAAGTTAAAGCTTAGCTGCAACGGAGAGGCAAGCTTTATGTGTAAGGTTATGGAAAAGCAGCTACTCATTGATTCACCTGTTCTTGGTCTTCCTCAGGCTCCCCATGATACACCTAGTAAAGGACAACAGAGACTTAAACGTGGCACACAGGACACAGAGACCAATTGTATCAGGTATTACATGAATCCTGTAAAGGCCTTGGTGCAACAAAATGACTGGAATTTAGAATTTCTTTCTGCGATTGAAGAGTCGGGAACTGTGGAAAAACAGGAAATTCCAATATTAGCTATTGTACCTAAGGTCAATGAAGGGCAAGAGACGGAGGTAAGAGGTATGGATGAAATAGAAAACAGCACTCTTCATCCAGGAGTAAGTTGTGAAAAATTATTCCACAATGACATAGATCATTATATTCATGCAGAGTTCTACCAACGAAAAACCATATATAAGTTGCCACCAGATGATATGGTATACAATCTGACTCAAAACTGTGAGCATTTTAGAATATCTCGTCAGTATATCCTTGACACAGTGAGTGATGAAGAGGCAGATTTTCCAATTGCATTTAGCATCCTTGCCTACAAGCACACCGCATCCCTTGAGCGTCTTCTGCGAGCTATCTATCGCCCACAGAACTTCTACTGTATTCATGTGGACTTAAAATCTCCCAAAATAGTTCAAGATACTGTTACTTCATTGGCTGATTGCTTCAACAACGTTAATGTGGCATCAAAGTCTGTGGAGGTGGAATGGGGAAGATATGGTGTCATCGAAGCTGATATGATTTGCCTAGAAGACCTTTGGAGGGAAAGTGAGAGACAAAAGCGTAAATGGAAGTATTTCATAAATCTAACTGCGCAGGAATTCCCACTTAAGACCAATTGGGAATTAGTCAGGATCCTAAAAGCATATGATGGTGCGGTGGACGCTGGATCAACTCTGAGTGGGTGAGTAGTCTACTGGTCTGAAAACAACAATGTAATTGATTTAATTTCCAGTTTTATAATCATATCCATATCTGCATGATCATTGTTATAATTAGTCATATAATCAGACCCCTTTTCAACTATTTGTTCATGCAAATCATTCTCTATTATTCTGCGGATCCTCAGGTATCTATTGTCTCATTATAAATAAGATTGCTGAATAACCAATTATTATCTTCTAGAGAGTGGACTTTTAGAACGGAATGCCTCTACTATTGGCATCTCAAGAACAAGACATGCCTTGAGAAAAAGGAAACACCAAAGTACAATTTTACTATTGCAAAGGGACCAGTGCATGTGGCTATGCCATATACTGCAGCGGAATTCATATTGTTCAACGAAATGTCTAGATATCTCTTGTTGTGGCTTAACGGAACCATCATTCCAGATGAAAGCTACTTTCCAACACTCTTCTCCAGCCCTCAGCTAGGCATCCCTGGTGCTTACAAAGGTGAGATCACCATACATACAAACTTTATTGGAAATACAGTTGGATTATCAATCGTTCAAGAGGATCGATAGGCATTTTGGGAAATTAGATTCAAGATTTTAAGTAATGCAATCATAGTTATCACTTCATCTTCTCATTAAAAGTATTAGAGGTGTTGATAGTATGGACGATATTTTTGAATGTGAATTCAATCATTAGGGAGTATAAGAAATGCCTACTTGTAACGTGTACGGCAACGTCTAGCCCATTCTCCAGCGTTGTTCTACAAGTACATGTTGTCTTACACGTTGTGATCTTTAAGTCCCTATTATTGAGTCCAGCCTGAAGACAGCAATGCAACTCAAGGGCCGTTTGCTTTGACAGGTTAACTGAATTTGGTTTCTCTTGACACAGGAGCAATGAGTACTACAAAGAGAGCCTTCCACCCAATGGTGCGCTTCAAGAAATGGTCCTGGTGGAGACCATGCAGAGGCAAAATGGTGAGAAATATATGTTTGACCACCTTGTCCGATCTACCTGAACTCAAGGTCCGACCAGAAATGTTTGTTAACAAATTTGAGGCGCGGCACCACTGGCTGGCTTATACATGCCTGGAGGAATTACACTTGAAGAAGGTACAGCAGGAAATAGCAGCAAGGAGGCATGGACTAGAACCTCAATTTGATACAAGTGCTTATAAAGATTTACCATGGATTGGGAATCATGTTTAGGCTATAGGTTTATAGATCATAGAGTTAGCCTGTATAGTAGCAAGGAGAAATACAATTAACTGTAATATACTCATGTAAGAAATTCATATTACGCATGCCAGGAGTACAAATTAAGGTAAGTTGTGCTAAAACGGTTATGAATAGAACTTCTCTGTAGTCTTCATCATATATCAAAATGCCTACAGAATCACTTTAGGGAGTGATCATTTTTTAACAACAGGGGGGGTGGTGGTTTTCTGCGCGGAGCGCGCAACATTTTGTACACCCCCCAGTCGAGGGGTCAAAATTTTTACCCCCCCCCCTTTACGGCCGAAAATCGGCTCGCGCGCGGGCCCTTTGAAGCATAGTTACGCGCGGGCTTTTTGGCTCAAAACAGGTTAAATTATTTTGACCCCCCCCAAGAGGGGTCCAAATTTTTTTGCCCGCCCCCGGACAAGGGGTCCAAATTTTTTTGCGCCCCCCCCCAAACCCACCACCCCCCCCTCTGTTGTTAAAAAATGATCACTCCCTTATCATAAGAGAAACAGTTTTTATACTGCAAAGGATAAGGAAGATGGTTAAACCCAAAACAGGTTTCAAAATACTAATATTTAGGTGATTACTTGCATTAATGAAGAATTCGTGGGAATAGAATAAGATTTTCATCAGTAAGACTTCACACAGCAACAGTCCTTATGCAGTCCTATTTATTGCAAGGTTGATTATATTTGAATAAATCACTTCATATAATTGACACTATATTTTATTCACTGTTGGGTATCCCAGTACCACAGAACCATTGTATGTCCGAAACCGATAGTAGGTATTGTAAATTTGAACCGTTATAGCTATAATCATATCAAATAAATATGATACAGATACCTGATGTACGTTGGGATAATTTTAGCTATGCATCTGTGAATTGGGGAACTTGGGGCCTTCATAGTTACTGGTATTGAAATTCGATAATTGGGGATCTTGGGGCCTTTGTATAGTCATACATATTTAAATCGGATACAGATAATTGGTGGAACTTGGGACCTTTTCATAGTTATACGTATTTAAATCGGATACAGACAATTGGTGGAAGTTGGGGCCTTAGTAGTTATACAGATTTAAATCTGATGCATATAATTGATATACGATGTTTTTAGTTAAATGCATATTTAAATTTAAATTTAGATACTCGGGTTACTTGGGACATTAGTAGCTCTAGGCCTACATATTTAAATCTGATATAGATATTTGAGAGAACTTGGGTACTCTCTAGTTACATATATGTTCAAATCTGATACAGATAATTGGGGGAACGTGATGCATTTGTGGGTATACTTATTAAAAGCTCCACTAACCTGTCACTCATTGGGCCCAAAAAAAAAAGGTTTGTATCAGGTAACATGGTAGGAAAATGTAAGGTCGGTAGGTCGGAATTTTTTTTTTTAAACATGAATGTACTAGCCAACTTTTTTGAATACCCGAAAATTGACCAAAAAATGGTAAAAATGCAAAGATGTCTTCAAAATTGCATAAAAAAGTAGGGTCGGCCCTGTTTTGATAGGGTTGGTCGGGTGACCTGAAACAAACCTTTTCTTTTTTTTTTGCCTCAGTTGACTAGAACAGCACTAGACAAATGGCCTGTATGTACTTGGGGAGAACGTCCTTTTAAATCTGAGAATCGGGGTCTTGTAGTTATATATATATATATATATATATATATATATATATATATATATATATATATATATATATATATATATAAATCTAATACATATAATTGGAGGGGAGGGGGGGACTTACACCCTTTTAGGTTGTACATATTTCAATCTGATACAGATAATTTGTAACATTTCATAGCGTCTGGCGATGGGACTAGTTGAGCCATGTGTTGACATTGTGAGGTATCCCATCCACCAGACGCACTCATATGGCATGCTGGGACCTCTTCCCAGTATGCCTAGGTCTTATCCAATTTAAACAGCTTTGTCAAACAAAGAATGTATAATAGTATAACATGGTAATGATGATACATTACATACTGATTAAGTATTGCTTATTTATACACGTCAGTGTAACAGTTTTCTATTCTTTTTTATCAAACATGTAGTATTTTTATTACAGTATACTCAGTATAGAACATTGTTCAACATAACGTAAGTGGTATTTCAGCCAACGGACACTGTTGAACATTAATGTTATATATACAAAGAGATAAATATGATTGAGTGCAATTTTCACACAACAAATCTCAATAGGTTTATATATCAGTTGTATGGCACACATCCATTAACAGCACAGTCAGATGAAAACCTGGTAATTTAAATCAACAGTATATGTTATACAATATACATGATATCAAGTTCATGAACAGAGTTTGCGTAGCTCATCAATCTACCTGTAACATATACAAGGTATATAATATAAATCAATTCATTATTTGCACCATCCCCATGTCATATGACACGACTTTCTATATCTAGTCTTCTTTGTTACAAGACAATGATAAACTATCTCTTTTTAACATATGAAAGGGTGATCATTTCCCTTTTCCCCATGGAATATACATCATGGTTTTTCCAAGAAATATGTATCGGTGCAGTGGATATTATAGCTATGACATCACACATACCCAAGTCCATGATAACAAGAAGAGTACCAAGAATGTTCTTTCAAGAAGCCTAGATAAACCATCTGTTTCATATCGGTGGAACAACCCATCACTGTAATTATCCTGCCATCACATACCAAGTGCGGACTGACAGTTCAAACAGGCGGCGGTAAATATACCTGCGTTATCAGTACAAGATTAACATCTGCACAGGCTCACATGTATAGGTAAGTATCACTATAGGAAAGAAAACTTGGCCATTCAAGTCCAATTATATAATCGAGAGCAGGTATTGATAAGTTGAATAAATATATTTACATGGGAAGTTCCCCTAAAAGGAGAACCCCTATATTGAATACTGGTTTTCAAATAGCCTATGGTACAGCTGACCATTACAGTCAGGGGACGTATTGGGAGCGTCGCAGAGTTGACATGTAGCTGTGTGTGTTTGTTGCAACCTTTGAAAGCCAATTAAGTTGCATTTGGCTGGAAAATACTTCACTCTTTTGGAAATTGTCAAAAGTCAGAAATCCAGTTAGGGAACACGTTGCAAAGTCAAAAAGCTCAGCAAACTGCCAATTGTCGAACTATGATAATATCAGCAAATTGCTGTTGTCGTGTAGTCAGAATTTCTGTAAGTTATTATTCTCAGGTGAGTGTGTTCCATTGGGAGAAGACATGTCGCCGGTCATGTGCTGAGTGAGCCTTGAGGGGGGTGGTACGAATGGCGGGCCTGTCGTAACGTCACAAGGCAATGCCGGACACGTGAAGGACGAGCAAGGCAAGCAGGGCCAGCAAGAGGAAGCAGAGCCCCAGCCGAACTACCTGCAGCCAACGCCTCGAGCAGCAGCCTGCAACAGGTAGATAACAATTTAAATGATTTACATACTATAATTAGAGATTACTACTACCTTTCTGCTATAATATTGAGGGTTGACAATGTGATATTTAATGCCTTCGGTGTTTTTCTCTGCCTTGATGCTATCTCAATAGTCTCTACTAGTCGTAGTAGATAATTTATCTTGTTAACTTTGTATATTGTATTTAATGTATTACCCTGTATGCTCAGTTTTATAATCCCTTTAGATACTCATCGTTATCTCATCCATAATGTGCTTACAAAAAGACTCAACTATTCTTAAATTGAAAGTATGATAAAGATATTTTCAGCCTATAAAAGAAAACAGGCAAGGTCTCTACAGGTAATAATTATTGTCATATTGGCTTACTGATAACAGGAGAACCCATTGTATGTCAGAAGGACCATGATACGTGTACATACATTGTAAAAGACATAACTTAAGATTTAAATACCATATCTAAGCCGTGTGGGTATAGCTATCAGTTTTGACTGAAAACATTAAGGAACTTCCTGATACAATGTATAAAGAACACTTTTACATGATCCTGATTGTTTATTCCTTCCATATTTAGTACATGTATTGGTTATAATTAGCTTTGCTTATAAGAAGCAAGTCATGTCCCAACCGAGCAAATTGTGGTGACTCTTTGCCACTCTCAACAGTCATCTTTGCCTTAAAGGTTGGCCAAGTTGGTGATAACCGTTCATTCCCTATCAAGGCCAAGAGTCACCACAATTTTACATGGATGTACTAGTAAAGATAAAAAGTATGAACTCACAGTCTCTGAGCCCTGAGCAGAACTTAGAGCAGCACAGTCCGAGGCTGTGGCAGCGCACCCAGGGGCGGTGGACGGTAAGGTTACGGTTACGGTGCAGAGACATGTCGTGCGGCAACCGCTCACCGCACTTGTAGCAGAACTTGACACCGCACAGTGGACACTTGATGTTGTAGCACCCTGCCCTCTTCTGGATGTAGATCTGGGGGCACAACAGGAAAAAAACAACTCATGAAGCTATACAGGGTTCTACCCGAGATCACAAAGTCACTTCTTTTATTAAGGGCCCCAGGTCACACAGTCACTTATTTTTTGTAAGATTCTCCAGGTCATTATATGATACGTGGTAGTATGACCAATTAAAATCACCAGGTCAAAAAGTCGCCTAAAAATGCAGGTACGGGCCCAGATCGCTAAACAAACCTGCAGCCAGAGTACTACCGTAAAACCTCGCGTATAAGCCTAACTCGCGTATAAGCCGCACCCCGACTTTGAGCCGATCATATAAGCCGCAAAGGCCATCTGAGTGGTATGTGGGAAAAACTCGCGTATTAGCCGCACCCCTTACTTTGCCCTCAGCCCCCTCCCTTCCCCCCAGTCTCGGAGGCTGCCCCCCCCCCCCCCAGCCCGAGTCTACCCTGGGCTCGTTAGCTTTGGTTTGGGAACACTGCATGGGAAACCAGCTACCCCCACCCCCCCCCCCCTCGCTCGCCATGCAAGCCTAGCATTTCACAGCTTTATCTTCATTCCCCCCCCCCCCCCCCATTGTCGCACTGTTCCTGTTAGGATGCTGGCAGGGATTAGCGGTATAGCCTGCATTGTCTTACGGCTGAGGTGCGAATATCAACCCCCCCCCCCCCCCCCCCCACACACACACACTTTCCCCCTGCACGTGGCCTTAGCTCCTGGGTTAATTTTTTGGTGAATTTCGAAATCATATTTTGGGAAAACTCGCGTATAAGCCGCACCCCGAGTTTGTGCTTATTCTATTAGCCGCACTGGCGATCTGACTCGCGTACTAGCCGCGGCTTCTACGCGAGGTTTTACGGTAGCTCTATTTAAAAAGCACCTCAGGCTGGTGAGTTCCATCTGATGGAACATATGCATTGCAGAAATATCTATTAAACCTTATTGACATCTTTATCACTCTCATATTTCTTTAAAGGGAAAGTTGAAAATTGCGTACTTACACACATAATTCAGATTTACTCTTCGAGGGAGGGATATGCCCTTGTTGCTTATATTGCTTTCAGATTCTGTACTGTCTCATTTTTGTTGCCATAAATATGATTTGTTCTGTAAGCAATATAAGAATCACCCCTACCTGACACTCAGGACAGCGCCGGGCGTTGGCCAGCCCTGTCACATGGTCCTCCTCCTCTGCCCAAGCCGCCATGTGGTCCGACTCGGCATCACTTCCTGTCATATCATCGTCATCATCGTCATCATCATCGTCACTGGTCACACAGTCGCCAACACGCACCCTCACCCTCCCTGACCCGTTGCCCACCACTTCCCCCCTCGCTAATACCCCTTTGCGCAGCGCCTGCGCGCGCAACCTCTTGAGCAGTTTGTACTTGTGGGTCATGGCCAGGTCCAGGCAGGTGAGCACCTCGTCCTCCTGCAGGATGACGTCACAGCTGGGGCACTCAATGGCCAGCACGCCCATGCTGATCTGGGTGGCCACGTGGAACCGGGTACAGGAGGCACACGCATGCGCGGCGCAGCACGGGCGCCGCCCCACCCCCTCCCACCCCAGACAGATGGCGCACACTGCCGAGCTGCCGCACACTTCCGGTCCCGCTCCCACGTGGTGAACGATCACTTCCGGCTCCTCATACTGCTCCTCCAGGAGGTTCGTCGATGATACTCCATGCGTCAACTCGCCCTCGTCTGAGAAATGGTCCACGTGGAAGGATAAAGAACATGGTGGCACTATGGTGTCCACGATACCTCCAGGTGTTGAAGACATGCCCTGGATGTCCTCAGGCTGGCTGGAGGAGGTCTCTGGGGTGCTGGGGGTACTGCCCCCATAGTAGACGTCTGGGGTACTAGGGGCAGCACTGCCCCCATAGTAGACGTCTGGGGTACTAGGGGCACTGCCCCCATAGTAGACGTCTGGAGTACTAGGGGCACTGCCGCCATAGTAAACGCCATGCTCCTGTCTATGGACGCACACAGGCACAGTGCTGCCCCCAGTGGAGACAGGCAGACTGGTACCTGGCGAGCCGAACTCCACCTGGTGTGCGTTGAGGTGACTAAGTCCCGGTGTGGGTTCCTCCAGGGTGGGTGACATGATGGGTGTGAGGCCCCCTGGTGAGTGTAGCGGGGTACTACCTGGCGGCAGGCCCCTCTCCATGCCACTGTCTGCCATCACTGACATCAGTAACACGCCTTACAGCATCCCCATCTCTTTACTGTGGACGCCTGGAAACAGATGGACAATTTGTACATGGTATTAATGCAGTATTCCCATAGCCGGCATGATTCATGAATGCAGCCCTGGCGTTTAAAGGTATATACCAGGGTTCGGCCAATTCTGATCTACCCATAATTTCTCTAAACCACTCTAGATTATATGAGTTTGATATGCAATGATATGATAGAAGCAAAGAAATATATTGACATTTGAAGATAGGACACCTTCAACTATGGCCACGTATGAGAAAGCTTTTTGAAAGATTGACCCATAATATCTCAACCAAACTTCTGAAATGTCTCGAGGAGATTATATGCAACATTCTCAATCCATGAAAATGAGTGGTCATAGGTGAAACCAAAGAGCCATGACTAATTTAGGGAAAAAAACATAAATTGAATAATTCTATTTTCTCTACATTCCGCAACGCAGACAAAAAATTGGCCATACATTTTGTAATCAAAACCTTAGCCATCTGTATATAGGATTAAAAGATACGTTTTACAACAACAAAAGGGAGTGATTCATTGATAAATAAAAACAGTTTGGAATTTATTCAAATATTTTCTAGTGAGCCTAGACACCATAGCCTTTTGAAGCAGAGAAACACAGTGACAAGATGTGTAAAATGCCGTAGAGAGGCATTTAAAGGGTTAATAAAAGTGAGTTAGGTCATATGCAAAGGGAAGATATACTTTTATCATGCATGGTTTAGGTAGTTTCATTTTTTGCCATCAGGTGTCATACGCGTAGATCCTGGTAGATACATTTAACTCGATTAATTCGCCAGGGCTACATTCATGCATCATGCCGATCCTAGAGGGCTGATACACTCCTGAAGGGTCGGCATGATGCAGGAATTTAACAGTTAGCATCAGTAAATTACTCGCCAGGCTGCATTCATGTACCATGACGACCGCACACATGGGATAGCTCTCCCAGGTGAGAGGACAAACGTTTAGAGCGTTATCTTAATCAGACTATTAAGATGATCGTATCTGTCTCAACTTTAGTACCTGAAGTTGAACTTAGAGGTCGCCACCTTACCTTAAAATTATTACGATTATTATCTAGTATGTAATGGGGGCTCTGCCCCCAACCCTGTTTTTTTCTTCTACCTCTTCTATATCAATTCTATCTTAAACTATCTTTTCTTGTAAGCCGAGGGAATATACTGACAGTGTCTTAATACAAAACCCTGCTGTCCCAAAATAAGACACTGAATTAAGATATTAAGATTTAAGATAAAAAATAAAGCTCTGAGAGTTTGTCCTCTCACCTGGGAGAGCTATCCCATATTTGCATGACGCCCAAGGACATAAAAGCGGTATGCGGCCCTTAAATGGCTTAATATAACTCCTCTGAATGACGTTGAATCATATTTAATAGTGGTACAATAAGCATGTATGTATCCCATACGGTTACTACATGTAATCTGTTGGATTTTTTAAACGTCATGTGCTTCCTCAACCAGGCCCATTGCAGGTACTATAAGTACCTGTACGGCCAATAAATACTGCCGTAACTGTGCATCCACACCCTGGCATCTCTACTTGCACCTACCTTGTATGTGAGTCATGCCTCCTCCTGCACCAATCTAGTAAGTAGCAGGAGTAATTATAATAGAAGCTCTTCCCATGGCACTGATGGCATCGTGTTCTATTGGGACCTTTTTTCCCCAGAATATCTGGGTAGAATTTGAGATGGGTAGGCTCCTATATGAAGTACATCTATAGAGCTACTGTCCGTGTATATGGTATGTGATGTGTGGTTAGGGTCAGAGTAATGAGGGCATTAAGGGGGAAGTAGAGTCTACACTCTACTGGTTTTTGGGGACAACCTCCATCCGACACCACGTGCTTGTAGCCAAGCATGCCTCAACTGGCTCCAGTCTCAGACAGATCCAGGCCCGTTACCAAGCAGTGTACATACCCAGGGAGTGTATAGAACTCCTAGCTACTACTCACACAATGACCCCCCCCCCCCCCCCCGACGGCCCCTCACACAAAGAAATGCCACAAACGCCTTTTATAAACATACTTCAGTTTCTAACTGTGGGCACATACACATGATAAAAGACACTGAAGAAATCAGAGCATGGACTGTATCTGAAATGTGAGAGGGACAGACGTGTTAGGACTATATTCTATATATCAGGGGTGAACAGTTTTTGTAGAGCTTATCATTGGTATATATGCATCCAACCGCGTCTTTCCCTCAGTAGAGAAGCGTTTAGAATAATCTAAAGTTTCTTAAACGTCTCATTCCGCTGTACATAGGATACTTCTCCCCTCACACACAAGAAATTGATGTTCTTCTTCATACATGCATGCATTCTCCCTGTTACTAAACACGTTTGGGGCTCATAGACATATTATAGGCTTAAGTTGGGGGTGCGGTTTGTACGCAAATTTTTACCAGGGACCATTTAAGAGGCCTCTGCGACTTATAGGATCGGCCCAAAGTCGGGGTGCAGATTATATGCGAGTTAGGCTTATACGCGAGGCTTTACAGTACTAGTTTGTTTTAATGCCTGAAAATTGTTTACTTTAATGGCCCCTAGATTACGATCTGCTTGACGTCATTCTGGTGCCTAGATGTCCAAGTAAATACCTATACATGTACAGAGGGTGTGGCCTAGAACGAATTGATCACCGTTTAGCCAGCCCCCATGCACCATCACCTGCCCCCCTCCCACCCATACTGGTACCAATAATCCTAATCACTGGGGCGGTGCTCATCCCTCGTTGACACACTATCACCCTGGTTGTAGCCGTAAAGTGCTGCATGGTCAGGGTGTACTTAGCATTGTACCTTATGGCTTTCAGGTGAGCAGACGGTCCATATAATGTTGTGCTGTATATATATATATATATATATATATATATATATATATATATATATATATATATATATATATATATATATATATATATATATATATACATTTGTATATATATATGTATATATATATATATATTATATATATACATGTATATATGTTTATAATATATGTGGCACAATCTGCGAAAAGGGCCCTTAGTGCAGTGTGCACCAAGGTCCTTTTTCCTAGTGCATGTCACATATATATATATATATATATATATATATATATATATATATATATATATATATATATATATATATATATATATATATATAATAGGGCCTATAGCATACATATGTTACATTATAGAGGTCCTAGCAATCTGACATGGTCTCCGCAATGGAACAGGATTGCCAGCGAGTGCATGCCTGTGCGGTTATAGTGTAACAGACCCTTCCCAAACGTAATATCAATCCTTACTGTATCTATAGGGATCTATATGCCAGCCTCGGACAGGGATTACAATCATCTCTAGTAATACCAACCAACATCAGCTGTGTGGTAGTGTGTTAATAATCCTGTCAGTAATCCCCCTGAGACCGGACAGATCCCCATAGCCATACTGAGCAAGTCCACATATAACAGAACCTGGATTAATAAGCAAACACACCAATATGCCACCACTGCACCTACCTCGGTATTGCTATAGAATGACCTGACATCCGAAGGGGTTGAGGGTAAAGGAAGGGTGTAAGGACCATCATACTTGAATCCCGGGGATTGAAGTATTCTTATCTCAAATCATAGGTGTCATAGAATTGTATGGTCTCTCCTTATCAATAGATGTAGATAGTGATACAACATAGATAGCCTATGCCATTTTTATGGCTGTGGTGACGCGTATTTAACAAACAGTTACGATAATTATGTAGGGCCTAGTGTATTGGTATAGTAAACGCGTGTGTGTGCGTGGGGTTGGGGGGGGGGGGGTATTTAGGCATTCAGTATTGAGCTAACCACCAAAGACACGAGTCACAGTAAGTCACGCAGCTCACAGCAATAATGCATGAGTAGCTCGGAGCTGCTCATGCCGTGACAGGCACCGCTGTCACATACTGCCTGTACAGCAGCCCCCTCTCACACACCTGCAGGTAGAAACACGGAGACTCTGGTACATTTCCCCAAATCCTTATCTACATTAATATAGGCAGGGGATAGAACATACAGGAAGAAAAAAAACGAATGGATATCACCCAGCATTGCATGCATATCGCCATATTGACCCCAACGTCTGGGGTAGCCTCTCTAACACCGGGGAGAAGATGTGTACCCACAGGCTACAATCCCCTAGTGTGATGGGAGATATCGGCTAACAGAGGCCGATAAGACACTCAGAACACAGTTAGATAAGGAGCAGATAAGAGGGTGGCTGTGGTGAGGGAGGACGGCACACGGCACCTACCTGAGGCAGCAGGGAGCAGGCTCTGGCCACCAGCCGCTGTCCTTAAACGAAGGTCATCCATGTTGTTTTGGTGGACTGCCGCCGCAGCTGCCTCCGTCGCTGCTTGTGCCACTGCTGACTTGGCACCGCTCGGTATGAGACCGGCATGTATAGTAGCAGCAGCAGCGGCAGCAGCGGCAGCAGCAGCGGCAGCAGCAGCGGAAGCAGTAGCCGAGGCAGCAGCAGCAGCAGCAGCAGTAACATCAGCACTCACGGCTCAGGGCATCAATGGAGGCAAGCGTCCACAGCGCCGCCGTCGGCAGTGGGAGGAAGCTCATTTAATTTGATGGCATTATTGAATTACACTCTGTCCTTATCAAATCTGTATTGAACAAGGGTATACATTTTCACTACCCTTTATTCTGTTGAATAATGTAAATGTATTTTTATGAGTGAATAGAACGTATGCAGTACGTGAAATGCAATCAGAAAAAACGAAAGTACTACCCCTCCCCAACCTCTATAGGGGGAATAATGCTCGATTTGAACTAAAAGAATGGTTGACTAACATGGTAAAGTAATATTGATTAGTTGATGGAGGTTTATTAATTGAACTTCAGTAATATGTTACAACTTGTTACTCCCAACATAATTATTTAAAGCTTTTTCAGCTATAATATGTATGTACATATATCCCAATGACAATGGGGAATATTATATTATATCACAGAGTAGGTGAATCAATTGCACTGTATATTGAGTTCTAGAGGACATGATGATGTATACACAAAACCTCATGCAAAAATACGGATAAACTGCTCAGGGCTAATTGAACTATAATAGAGAGTCACTATACATAACTAAACTAGGATAAACTATGAAATGCCCTACCATGCACCAATGGGCCTACTTATCTAAACTTCTTGATACCACTGCGAGCACAGGAACCATTCAGAGAATGTACTACTTAACAAGCCTCATATCAAAATAGATGAATACTTTGCAACATGTAAACCAGTAGCTGAATATAGTTATTGCCGGTTTGTCATGTCTGTACTTTCTCCTCTGAGTCACCTGATCCTTAACGCATAAAATATAACACGTTGTAACCCCGCCAATTACATTATTGTACAAAATATCGGCCCCAAGTTTATAACACCATGTGTAATAATGTAGGCCTGTGCAATTACATTCGCATTTCACGTTTATAAGTTAACGTCATGAATTATTCTAAAAGAAGTATATATTCCTTGTATATTCATGAAGGTACTATTGACTATCCAGACTATTTAGATGCCTATAGTTTATCCTGGACAAATATTTTCTTGGCTAATAAGGATTTCTGTCTAGTTCAGTATTGACAATTATGTACTTCAATTAGTTTTGATAACATCCTAGCATCCATGCTGTATTAGAGTTGGCTTTATATTCTCTAGATTTCGGTTTGACGCTACAAAGGCTTAGGTGATACTGGTAGCTTTGCAGGCAATGCTGGCTTTGCAGGCAATGCTGGTTTTGCAGGCAATGCTGGTTTAGCAGGCAATGCTGGTTTTGCAGGCAATGCTGGTTTAGCAGCTATGGATGGTTTGCCAGATACAGGAGGTTCATCAAACACTGGCGGCTTTGGATGTACAGCTGACTTAGCAGAGATGGCTGGCTTAGCGGATATGTCTGGTTTTATAGCAACTGGAGGCTTAGCACTTGGTGCTGCAGTTACTATAGGCTCTGGAGGTAACACTGGTGATTCAGATTCTGAAGGATCTGCTGGTGCAGTAAACTGTTCACATCCAGGAGCACTGCCAAATCTATTGGTGCGCACTGTTTTCTCTGGTAAAGGGGGTGCATCCATCCGAGCTATAGATCACATTGAGAATATAATCACAATGAGAATTCACACGGGAATTGGGAGAGATTATTGATAAGGTTTTTCGCTTTGTTTGTAAGACTTGACTTGTTATGAAATTCAGTCAGTTATTTTTTACTCAACTCAAACTATTTGCAGGGGAAGCCTCATTACCTTACTTAACTGCCAAACTTCATGGCCCATGCAATTTTAATAAGTTCAATAAATTAATCATCCTAGCCTCTGTATGATTCCAGAATGGTCTTATTTATCAAGAGTCAAAAACATAGGTTTAATATTGATACGATGTAGCATAATTCAATCATGAATCTATAAGGGAACTGACCGTTGCTACGATACTCGGGCAGTGTATCCTGTTGCTCCTCATGTGGGGGTCGGATGTACCCAAGGTCCTGCTTCTCCATCTCCTGATGGGGTTTACCTTCTTCAAGCCATACGTCTAATTCCTCCAGCTCATCGTCTTCATTTTCTACTTCTTCCTCTCCACCACTTTCCTCTTCTTCTGTTTCATCGTCTGATTCATCTATTTTCCATTCTTCTTTAACTTGATTTTGTCGTTCTATATTGACAGGGTTTGCTTTGCATACGTCCAAAGAAGTATCTGAATGTAGATAATTATATATGTGAGATGTATATGACACTTATATGTACTGTACAAGTATAATAGTGTTTTATTTCTGACACTGTAATGTCTATTGCAGAGAAGCTGGCAGTGGGCTCTAGGCAGTTTTAGGGGAAATTTAGAATTGAAAAATAATCATAGAAGCAATAGTATAACCGGCCCTAAAAGGGCTGGGACTTTCAATGAAGAGAGGGTGGAGCTGCATAAATTATTATCATATTCAGTGGTGAATAGTTAGCCACTATACTTACCAGAACCCATAATAAAGACATCGGAAAGAGGCTCAGAGATGTGATATGCACCTTTCTCTTTGTTGGTTGCTATATTGAGAAAAAGAAATGCAACGAATATTGGAATGCAACTTTGAAGCTTTAAGCTATGATTGGCGGTGTAAGGCTCAATTTTAGGTATGGCTGATAGTTAGGCCACTCAAAAAAAAATAAAATGGTTTCTCATCACCGCACGCATCACAAAATCAGCTTTTGAGAAAAACCTTTTTTTTTCTTTTGCTAATTTTTGATGAAAAATATGATAAAAATGGACAAATATTGGGATATTTGGTATCAAATTAAAACTATTACTGTCTGTATTACAGTAGGATAGTAATAACTTTCATTTCCCCTACTTTTAAAGATCCATAAATTCTTAACTGCTAAAATGTGAACTTTGGTCATGAAAAACGTATATCATCGCATATATTTTAGCCTGCGATTAAAAAAAAGAAGAAAAGCCTCCCTTGTCACATTTTTCAGACCTTGGTGATGAGAAACCACTTTTTTTTGGAGTGGCCTTAGGCCGAAGTCTGGGGCAATCAGGTAAATTCTACTTTCTATTAAACATCAGTGTGTTACCTGTGCATCGTGGAAGTGGCACAGGTTTCTTTGCAGTTGACGAACCATCAGTCTGATGATCATCAACGTCATCTGATTATAAATGCCATATACATGTAGCTACATGTATAACAATTAACACGGTACACTTATGATTGATATATTCATAAAAGGAATCAATAAGCAGAAAGCAATTGTGAGTTACCTTATCATGCCAGATATTTAGATCAGGGATTTCCTCACATGTCCAGTGAAATACCTGCTTTAAGAATAATTCATCTTAATTTGATATATTATTGTTAGTTGTCTGATATGTTGAAAAATAAGTTTCCCTTACTGGCAGTGTCTTCGCCATCGGGTGACTCTCGCCTAACACCTTGCAGTGGAAGCGCAGTCTTAATTTCCTCGACATCCTCATTATCTTCTTCTGGAGCACAACAACCTGCCAGACAAACACTTGTGCTGCAGCAACCTGCCAAACGTTTTGTCAAACCACCTGCAGAACCACACCAACCTGCAACACAGATATTGTAATTGTATCTGCTAAGATGAACCTGTTCTGATATATGGATATGCATTATATAACGTTTGAGACCCTGGGCTTGCAGGAATACCATTCTGCGCTGTCTCTACTAGTAATAGTGTCCATTGCTTTATATTTTGTGGTAAGAGTAAAGCATGCCTGTTACAATTATGCATGTAAAATGTCTGACTAACATGACTTACCGTTGTTTTCTGGGTGGTTCTTCCTGTACCTGAGAACAAGTATGATGATGACCACTACAACGAGTACCACCAGTACCGCCATCACTGCCCCGGCTACCACCCCCTCACTAACACCAGACGCTGAAATATCATATAAATGTGAGTCTTGTGGAAGGGTTTGCGAGCTAAATATTACAATGTCCCGATGTTACAGTTAAGTTTAATGACAATTTAAAAACTACCTTCAAATATTTCTTTAATTGATATAACTGGAGTTTTAAGTTTAGTTTAATAATTAGCCTTACACCTTGTATTATACCTACATGCTTTAACTGTAGGTTCATTTGATGATTGACTTGTCGAGGTCCTCATTGACACACCAGTTAGGGGGCCTCTTGTAGGGGTCCGCAGACCCTGTGTAGGAGCACGGTATGTGGGGACAGAAGCAGGTCCCATCATCTGATGTGGTGTACTTGGGGTTACTATTGGATTAAGGGTAGTGAAGTAGGATATATCAGTATCAAGTTTTCTCAATCCTCTTATAGGAAATGATGTATAGAATATAGGAAAAGAGGAAACATATTAAAAAATGACTAGAGGCATCGGAGAAGGAAATTTGCATGCCAGTGGTTACCTAGCCCCCAAAAAAATCTTTTTCCAAAAGTTTTTCATAGGATTTGCAGAAAATACGTTGTGAAAAAAATGCCTATAGTTAAACGTTTTCATCCGAAAGTTTGAAAAACGATTTTGCTAGCTGGGTAGCTGCATATAGCTAGGATAGATTGTATATTATGTACTGTCACGCTCGGACAGTTTCATTTTTGTTGTGCAAGAAACTGCCCACTGACCTGGGAGGCTTCCTGGTTGTGGCTGGAGCTGAAATGGCTGGGAGACAACTGGTTCACCTCTCTGGCCAACGTTGCCATAGTAAGGCACCAGCTGTACGAGGTAAGTCTGTCCAGGAGTAAGTCCTGTAATCACTACTGTCTCTTCTCCTGTGTTCACAAAACCGACCTTTTTGTATTGTGAATCTTCAGAGGACTTGTACAGTACTTCATAATGAGTCACAGGATCTTGAACTGCAGGAAACCTCACCCTTACACTGGTTGTATTCAGGGTTTCTATGGTTGGTGTGAAGGGTTGAACTGGAATGTACAATAATATCAAACTTGACAAGAATCACATTTACTGCTTGGACTGAGTTTAATCATGGTGATTTATTGTGCTTTAATAGGTGTTTTTCTCATAATATTATAAAAGCTTTCACATCTCACATCTTCTTTTGAGTGTGACATGTCAATATATGATAGAATGGGATGCTCCCACAAGCTGCACTGTTACTTTAATATGCATCAAAAGAATGTTTTTTTTGCTAATCTCCAGCGTATGCCCTTATACTCCAAGTTGAGATTATATGAGAGCAGGTATCACAGATTATTGGCTCACCTTTAGGTATGACAGTAGTCCTCAGCCTGATGTCGGATGCTCTCCCTGCCTGAGGCAAGGCATCAATGTGTATATAGGGAACAACTCGGATGTGGTACAAGGTGTCTGCTTTGAGTCCACTGATCACTGCTGAGTATGTTCTGGTAGGAGATGGTAGAACATATGGTTCCTGATGAAATTTAGAGTTCTGGTTGTCCTCCTTATACTCAATAGCGTAAAACGAGACTACATAATCTGGGGTATCTGTGAAAGATATTCTGACCATTGTTGTGCTCAGTACTTCTGCTGTGGGGAGATCCTTTAAAGCAGGAATCTCTGAAATAAAAAAAAAATGTTGTGGTCAATGTTCACTCTGCGTCATAGGTGACGCTGAATTCTGTGATTATACGGCTTCCTACGCATGCAATATCCTAACACTTAGCTAGCCTAACTATCGCTGAAATTAGGCTTTACTCATAGCAGCTGGGATATCAACTTTAATTTCTAGATACCAATACGTTATAGCAGCACCATTGTATAGAGAGATGTCATATTGTGTTACTTACTATAGGAACACCCTGGACCAAAGAAGTCCCTTGGACAACCGGATTGAGTGCAGTTCCCAGTCTCCTTGTGGCACACCTCTCCTGGGTCTTGACACATACACCTCCTTGTACACAGCTGCCCGTAAAAACCATCCTCACAAGCTTCAAGGCAAATGCATTGTGGCATATTGATATAAGATTTATGAACCGATGTACATGACATTGTATAAATCCTATTGAATCTAATTGACAATGTATCTTATTGTTTTCTAGATTTCTCTATTAAGCACCTTCAAGTCTCAATATAGTAAGTATAGGTATTCCTCACTAGCGGAATACCAGTAGTGCCACAGGGTGAGAGCATTTAGAAACTAGCAGTTTGCTGGGGCTGGTTGCTTGGATGTCCGAAATTTGGGGAGAGAGTGGAGGGAAAATTAGGAGGACCCACTCTCCCTGCAGATTCTAGTATGAGTGCAGGTGTTCTAGGGTGCAAGGACATTGTATTATGAATGAGGTCTTACTAGACATTCCTTAAATATATAGCATTGTACTTTACATTAGGGAATTTACGGATACATGTAACTCTGTTGTAGATGGTCATACATCTTACTGGTCACCGTTCACTGGACTATATCTATAAGCGGTTGAAGTTATAATAGGAAAGGTATTGGCTTAATTGGCCAAAGTTTCCCAGTGGACGGTGGCCATGACTGGTCTTGGACTTCTTGTGAATTCACCTTAACATATAGGCCTAGATCTGAGTATAAATCCTAGTAAACTTACGTTTACATGCACTTGTGATGTCGTTGCATGAATACTGGCACTGATGTGGGCAAGGAGTTGTACATCCTTCCCCATGATATCTCGGGGGACATGCTTTTATGAAAGATAGGAAAAATGAGCCATTTCAAGAAAGGGCCCAACTCGGAAACACCGATGTCATACCATTCGCGGGGAAGCACACAATAACATTATAGAATTATCATACTATACAGTCATAACACCTATTAGGAGACATCCACAAATGACGTCATGCATGTAAGCCTTGGTTGGCATCATTAGATTGTATAACAGTGGTAAATGCCTCCATAGACCGTAATGGGTGGAAAGGTTATGTTCTATAATATCACTCACCCATGTACTTGTATCCTTCCACCTGCACCTCACAGAGCACCATAAAGTTGGAGTGATTGGCTACCACAGACAGGTGGGTAACAGGTCTGGGAGGACTGCAGGCTACCCTCACCATGCTACTTGCTGTGTTTATAACAGCACAAGGAACGTGTGTTGAGGTATCTTGTGTTACTCCAGTCCGAATGGTCAAGGGAAAGGTTTTTTCTAAATAAAGAAATTCCAGTTCAGGTTTCAGAAGTTTTTCTGTTGTTGATCATTTGTGTAAAAAGTGGGTTGAAATGGTGATAAATGACTCTAGCTTCAGGTTGGAGACATGGCAAGGTATACTTTGCTTTTGCGAACAATGTGCAACGATTATTGGGCAAAAGCCTTAGAGTCGGATATGTAAGCCTATTCTATTCACACATTTGAATGTGAACTTTGGCCTTTGACTGCACCTGATACTAGAGTGACACAAACCTAGGCTATAGCCCCTATAGTATTGTCTCATTGTGATCTCAATCTACGTTAATAGTTTCTTTATGGAACTTACCAATACACTGGTGACAGGTCATATCAATGTGTAAAGTGATTTCTGTTATGACGTAGCGGATGTCGGTGGCATTACTCAGGTCCACATACCACCACGCCGGGAGGAAAGTCGGGGAACTGTCGGGAACTGCACATCCGCTCGAAAAGTACAGGGTTGTGGTGTCATCATCTACAGCCTTACTAGCATCATGCCCAGGAAACATCCCTGCTTGGGAGGTTGGTTTTCCCAATGCGATGTTTTCTGTGTTTAATAAAGCATAAATAGTAATCACGTCTTTAATATTAGTTGTTGGGGGTTTTCTCAGAAGCTTCCTCATTTATTCCTTGTATGTGGACTGGTCGGGGTGAAAGACCCGCAAGAAGGAACTGAATGAAATCAGTGACAAAAAGCATATCCATCGTTGTCTTAAAAGCATATCCCCCGTACTCTCACTGCTCTATTCCTCAAGATGGTGCCACAATCTCTCCCAATACACTAATACAGTGAAACGTTTAAAACATGAATGGGTTCGGTTATAGTTGTGTTATCAGTTATCCTCAGTTTAACAAAGAAAGAGAAAAAGGGGTTTGGGGGCCCCCAGGCCCCCGATTTATGCAACTACTACACTGTCTATTGGTAGAGATTGTGTTGCCATCTATAGAGCCTGTAAAGTGATGGAGCAGAGAGACTACGGGGTGTGCTTTGAGACTACATGATATGCTTTTTAAGACTATACGGAAGATACTGTATGCTTTTTGTCAAGGCACTGTGAGAGGGGTTTAGGTGGAGTGGGGTAGTCACCGACTGGAAATGAGAGTATACGCAAACAGGAGATTTAAAGCGTAGTTGAGGAAAGGGAAAAAAGCAACAGTGCATATATATATATATATATATATATATATATATATATATATATATATATATATATATATATATATATATATATTTATTTATTTATTTATATAGGAAATTGTAAGCTATTGCCTCTTCATCTCAACGCCGGAGTACTTGAGCTAAATTGACAGCATTCTAACTGTATGCAGTTTAAAGAAAGCCTTCTTCCGGAAACGAGATTGAAACTGTATTATCTTAAGCCTCTCACTTCCAAGTCACCATTGTATTCCCACTATTAACTTACATAATACCTTCATAATGAGAACATGATTTGGCTGGCCTTGCCCACGGTATTACCCATTACTATGCCGTTAGCCTAATTAAAGATACCTTATTGCAATCGTATATCTATGTACGTTATCCGTGTACACATGTTTTGTTGAATGCATCACCTCTTATTGGCAGTCCAATGGATGCCACTGAAGGTCCAACAATGCAGACGCTATTACTAGGTATCCCAGGTCATTTTCAGATATCATTGTTGCACATATGGAAACCGGTCAGGTGGAAAGATCAAGTTAAAAGATGAACACAGTTCAAATATCATGCTAATCGGTCAAGCGGTTTGGATTTGACAGCCATTTGAAAATGCAAAAGTGTGGTTTGGACATAGCCAATTTCAGACCTTGGACTCTTGTGGATTATGCAGGCATGCTGCATGCATTCTGAGATCCATGAGAAAATGAATAGATCCAGAAAAATGTTTGATCCCTGATCACAGTTTATATCTCCTTTATACAATAAAGAATCAATATGTACAAACTTGAACTTTTATTTTTGGATACTTTCAAAAGTGTGATATATTACAAATGTTCTCATGGATCTTGCACAGAACTGGTTGGATCTCATAAGTTTGGTAGCATCCCATTTCACCAATGTATCAGATATCCAAATGGTTCTCTGGGGATCCTATCTATAGGTAATGGGGACTGTGTTTAATTTTTTCAAGGTCTCAATGATGGAGGTTAACTTCACAGTTTTCATTTAAAAATGAGGAAAACACCAATTGTCCCATAGTCCTTGAACAGTGAAAATGACTCGACTCCAAATCAGCACCACACAACTGTTGTTGCATATATCAAGTTGAATTCTTCTATAGGCACAGGTCTATATGGTATACATCAGTTCAAGGGAAGTTTTACCCATCAAAGGTATTATATAATACCGATTGATCTGATCAAAATCATGAAATGCCTTGAAATTGATGAATTATCACTGATATAAGGATACTTTATAGCTTTTTTGGACAACATTATTTCTTCACATTTGAATCCAACTTTTAATATCAACTCATTTATACATTTCCTATGACATGACAATACAATCATCTAACTTTTAGGCCCATTACATAATGGTTTGCAAATTCTGATAATTTGGTTTTCTATGTTGCGAACAAATGGGTTTGCAATTGATATATTTGTATGGAATCACATGTATGAGAATCCTTAGAGGTGTATATATTATATGTATAGCTATAGCATGTTATTTAATCTTTATAACCAATATATGAGAACACAGGCCCTCAGACATAGACTCTGGTACAGGGTGTTAGGCAACTTACTCTACTCTCAATCTCACACCGTTCATGATATCAACTAAGTAATTAGTGCATCTGATAGAGCAAAGAAATACCCTTCAAATGAACCGAAATAGGTGTATCTAACATTTCCAAAAATTGTCCAAAAATGCAAGAAACTACCCAAAAACTCTTACTTTTTAATTAAAAATACTAATAATAGGTCTACCCCCATGTGTAATACCTCTAAAGGAAGCCTAAATTGTTCTGCTGTCAGTGGAAAAAACCCTGGGACCATAGCTCCAATGGTGTGGAAGCGAAAGCAGTATCCATTACAGAGCTGCAGGGGGTTGGGAGAGTTATTCTACTTTCGCTCTTACGCCATTAGATGTATCAACTAAGTAGTTAGTGCATGTGAAAGAGCAGAAAAATACCTTTCAAATGACCCCAAATATGTGTATAAAATGTTTCAAAAAAGTACCAAAAATTGCCCGAAAATTCTTATTTTTCTATTGAAAAATACTTCTAATAGGCCTACCCACACTTATAATACCTCAAACTGAAGCTTAGAATGTCCTGCATGCGGTGGTCAGACTCCTGAGACTGTATCTCTAATGGCGTAGGAGCGAAATCATTATATAGACAGTGTGTCTCCCAGGGCTGCATAGCTACTCACTGCCAGATGGTCCAGTTTTTCAGATTTGACCTATCTTCAGAGCATCAGCAGTGATACTAAGCATCATGATACACCTTTTTTGAGGCATCACGGCGATGCGGATACAATAGAGCATTCATTATCATATTTTAGGTAGGTGATACCCCAAATAGTATGGAAGGGACCGCATTTTTAAAAGTATCTGTTTTGGTGAGTTCTTAGGCGAGGACACGGCCAGCGGCTGCCTATTGGGATACCTACTATTACTCGGTACATCGCAGGACTCACACGAACATAATCCCTTGGGGTGGGGAGCACTCCTTATCCTTTCTAAAAGTTACCATATAATTATGACAATCGCCCTAAATTAGGTACCCTAATCATAGGGGAAATTAGGAAAGTTTGTTCCCATTTTCACGGGAAATCTAGCACTAAAATATTCCATAAAATTGACCATGAAATTGTTACATAATCTTAGTCTTATTATCTAGGACCATGATAATAATACCCTGATCATACGCCATCAAGAAATATGAAAGTAAAAAGAGTGCAACATTTCGATCCCCTTCCCTTCAAATTTGCCTAAAATCAAATACTCTAAATTACTGTTAACATATATGTATTGTAATCATTCCACTGACCTGCAGATGTGAATACATTGGAAAATGCCAGTAAAGCGATGTGAATGCACAGGAATAGGAGGTTCAGTGGTATGCCAGGCCTCTCCATCTCCAACAGTCACCCCAGACTGTCCAGGTAGGCTTATATGGCGTTATATTGAGGGCAGACAGGATAGTTATCTACCCTGGAGACATCCCCAGCATCTAGGCCCCTAGCTGTGCTGGTGGCATCTATATAGTTAGAGGTGGTAAGGGGGTGGGGGTGTCACGGACTGGGAAGCATATACAAACAGGGAGATTGAGGAACGAAACTAGGAAGTATAGCCCCACGATGGGGGTATTTAATCCTGACCAGTCTAGGGGATATTCAGAGCGTGGGTGAGGGAAGGTAACAAAAAAGAAAAGTAAGATGTTAACTATTGCCTCTTCATCTAGGTTGCTCGTCTAATAACTATTGATAGGGTGCAGGTATCCATATAGGCCTATTATAGTTTCGGTTTTGACTCGGGCATTGAGTTTTGTTAAAGATGCACATGTATGTTATCACTTTATAACATATACAATATTTCAGCGTTATTTCAACTATTTTGGGCTTTAAGATGTCTGTAGATATCTTGGAACTGTAAAGAATATTTAAAATCAAAAGGTCAAGAATCCAAAAGCCTTATCCTGGCTCTTCTCCCCTCCACCACCTTGGGGCCCTTGATGGGGGGGTCCCCATGTCGCATGTCGGTTTTAAGAAATGACCATGTCGCATGTCTATGTCGCTTAAAATGTCCCATGTCAATTTAAGAAATGTCCATGTCCCCTGTCACTAAGCTTCATGTCGCATGTCACTAGGCCTCATGTCACATGTCGATTTTAAGAAATGCCCATGTCGCCATATCGAATTTAGGGGTCTAGAGCCATCACCTTCATGTTAGACCACTTAAAGTTGATGTTAGACCACTTAAAGTTGACTCTCATTTAGAGTCCCATGGAAATGATTCAAATGGTCAGAACATTGTCTAAACCTTTCCATTTCACCCTAGAGGGTACAGACAAGTTACGAATGCCTCCTCCCCCAATACACTATAGCATGCGACTTTGAAGGAACAGAGATGTATCACACATATCTCATAGCAAAGGAGTTCCTGCTGTTTTGTTTTAGTTCTTTTTCTGTTTCATTCCGCAGTAATTCATGGATTCGTAAATACATTACAGCACTAAGTGTTAGCTAACATCATAACGTGACATTGACCATGTCTGGGAATATGGGTCTTATGTACAGTATAAATAGGACCCATTACTCTACCCTGGATGGTGTTTCTCCACAAATTTGCGGAGGTCCGCAAATTTGCGGAGGTCCGTAAATACACTCTCCATATATTTATGGAGGTCCGCAAATATATATGGAAATGGTTTTTTAGTACTTAAGCATACAAATACGGAGCTCCATATATATTTGCGGACCTCCGCAAATTTATGGAAGTAAATTTACGGACCTCCGCAAATTTGCGGACCTCCGCATATTTGTGGAGAAACAGCATCCAGCTAACGAGAAAAACGTGATTTTATGTCGAAATAACGTTTTAAAACTTTATATAACGTTATGCCATAGTACGGAGCCTTAGAGACCCGTTTTTTGTTTACTGGGTAGTCCGTGTTACATATTGTACATCTATTGATATTCAACATATTAGAGGTTGATGCATAGGCCTATTACCTATGTACCCCTAGTTACAAAGGTTTATGGATTAACTGAGGATTAATTTAGGTGTTTGATTGGATTACCATGTTGAGGGTTTTGACTGCAGAACCGGGCTGCAGAAACAATGTGCAGGCTGTTAATGATAACGTTAAAACAACAAGTGTCCGAGTTACATGTAGTGCCAGCAGTGCATGCCCTTTGATTATGTATGCATGCACTTACATATAGTCATGCTAATGTTGGCAGATGGCACCTAGCTCACGCAAGTGCACGGACAAATGTTTACAGTGAGTTTTCACCCAGTCTTATAAATGTCTAACTTTAATAGTGTCTTAGTTAATGATACCATAGATGGCGCCACTATTATATAAGATATAGTTCATGTGTAGTCTTAAAAATCGTATTAATGTATTTAATTCGGGTTCCACTGTTATTAGAGAAGTGGAAAAAAGAAAGGAAAAAGGAGTAAGTAAGACATTTGTAAGACTGGGTTAAGACTCACTGTAAACGTTTGTCCGTGCACTCACGTGAGCTAGGTTGGTCGTGTCTAATGCTGAGTATCTCAAAAGCCCAGAGTATCTTCTCTTTTTAATGATATAGGTTCATACTTTGTGTGCGAACTAGAGCGAATTCTTCCTGAGTAGGTCAGCTCTCGTCACTATATTGTCCAATGTTTGATTTAGTAGAAAAAGAAGTGCTACTTGTCTGGGACAAATACAGTGTGTACACACACACACACACACACACTATATATATATAGATATATATATATATATATATATATATATATATATATATATATATATATATATATATATATATATATATAGGGTAGAGCTAATAAGATATAGGGTAGAGCTAATGAGATTGACACCAAATAGCATCCAATGGGAAGAAAAGGGAACCACAACTATGAAGATGCCCCATAACACCACAATGAGCTACATAACAAGAATTAAGCATGCCTTGTAGGGGAAAAGGTAAAATTTTATTTAAATGTTATTTGTTCAGGTGATTGATCAGCTGCGGGTGGCTGTTATACTTACATCCTATCACAAATGTGCACATATAGATAACCCAGACACACTGCCCCACTGCAGTTCAAAGAGTTACCTTACATATTGAGTTAATTCCCCGGGAAATCCCTCAAGCGTTGTATCAGTTGTGTAGTCGGCTGATCACGATTTCCCCTTCTATAAACATACCTCCTTCGTGATGAGGCCAGAACCATTATACACCATTCTTGAGGAGAACACTCGTATTCTGCATAACATGTGTATAATATACTCTATTGTTATCATTTAAAATCAGGCGGTTCAGGGGATATGGAAAAACATGTATCCCAATTCCCATACGTGTACATACTATATCTCCATCACCTACAAGGTGTCCATGGATCCAATCCATCAGAGAAACCCCCTCCCCATCCTGGCATTTATAATCATCTGATTATTCACCTAAGTTCCATGTATTTCATTGTTTATGGTGGTTTTTAACGTTAGATTTGTATAAATCAGACAACATGTTCCCCTACTGGTATCAGCCTGTGTTGACATAGGCACCAGCATGTGGTCACATTCCTCTAGTTTAAGTCGTTTTGTTGTTTTTAAGTTTATATACACCTATAGCAACCAGGTGTATATATACACATATAGATGTAGCTTCTGTGCGGGTTGTGGTATAGTCTCATGTTACATTGCCTGTAAGTATGCTCGTGACCACCCCTCCAGCAATGTCACCTGTCCTGTCCACATGATTCCCTATATACTGGGCTCCTGTGGTGTGTGACACATTACCACTGGTAAATGCTGATATGGTGGTTTTGGCAAAGTTAATTGTACATGAGACTAGCAGTGTAAAACAAGGTACCCAGTGGGAGTGATTTTAGCAAGATCACCCACTACAGAGGTTTGTGTGTTTCTGGAATTGCGGCGAATGACCAGGTAGATTACAATCAGGTGGATAGAGTATATATACTGGGGTATTATTTTATTGTAGGAGGGAGGAAAATACGTTTCAATCCCATGTAGATAGAGGTGCGTGTTGTGTCCAGGGGCAGGGTTCGTGCACCTTAATGTGTAGATGGTTGGTTTTAATGTCTAGATGGGGGGCCGTGTGGATCATGCTACCCCAGTTAAGGATACCTCCTCCAGGGGGGAATCCCACGACCTCCGGAGGTCCTACCAAACACCTGGGAATTAACAAAGGATAAAATTGAACAAAGTGCTCTATTCAGACATGCAGGGATACACTACGAGTATAAATATATTATGTACTGAGGGGATTAAAAAAAACTGTTCCTGTATAAAATAATAAATCATACTAGTAGGCATGTATAGCCTATGTATTGGATAGTACGCTGGATCAAAGACATGCCTAACTATACCTTATGGGTGTTACTTGCACTAAAGAATGATATTGTTGATTCCAATAATTTGGCCTTTTTAAACAAGTTTAAATGTTAATAGTTGTGGGAAGGCGTAGGTTAACATTGGTGTATTTCATGCATCGACGTGCAATGTTGCAAACTAATTGCAGAGAGGACATGGTTTTGACCTATTTATACAGCTTAATGTTTCATTTTTTTATTTAATAGAATAAAATGTTAAAATTATAAACCCTTTATTCAGTAAATCAATAACCATATGTGTAACAGCTCATAATCATAATTGGTTTTATGTCTAGGCCTATACATCGTATTTGGGTTATACTTCCTTATTTCACCAAAATGCATCAAGTTCCTTTCTCAAGTGTTTATTCCCATTTTTGGCAAATCACCTTCATCAAAATCACATCAATCACAATTAGCCTACTGGATATCTATGTTGGTAATCGCAAACAATAATCGTGTATTTGTTTTGTTCACAGCCAAAACTCACCAGTTGCCTTAAGGCCTACTGGTATGGGAGCATGACATACCACCAAAACACAAACACGCTTGATCTAATAGTAATACAATTAACTAATAGTAATACAATTAACCTATCCAACCCATTATAATAATTCCCACAACTGATGCCTACGCCCTGCGTGTATACACATCCAGGCCCCGAAGCCATCCCCTCCCATGGCCATCTGTGGTTGAGGAGGAGGTAGGGAAGAGGGATGGGGGGGGGGTGGATGTATTAACTGCTGTATTAGAGGGACCTATGTCCAAGCTGTGGTATATAACAGCCTCATCCTCCAGGTGCCCATTCAGTCCTCCTCCTGCAGCCTTGGATACCTGTGTTACTGTTACCATAGTGACCTGCTGCCCACCATGCGGCTGTCACTGTTCTGTGTGCTGGTTGTCTTGACAACCTGGGTTGTCTTGGTATTAGCAGAAGAGGAGGAAGAGATAGAATACAAAGCCCCCGAGGGAAAGTCCCTCTACCGACATACGGGGTACCATAAGAAAGGTAAGTTTATTTTATTACACTCAATATGTCTGAAAGTGGGTTGAGTATTGAGTAGGGCAATAGAATATTTAATATGCTCATTATAAATGCAGTTCATGCACACCTTATTTCATAATTCATAATATTTCACAAATCTGTACTTGTTAACAATGTTATGCTGTAGGTTAAAGGGCATTCTGATGGACGGGGGATAATTGGAGCTCTGTATTTCATCTATAACTGATTGTCTCTCTGCTAAAATCTATGACATTTCTTGCATACTGCAAGTCCTTTTATTGTGCATAATGCATGGCCAAATGAAAAAGGGATAGTCCTTAATGCATTTTAAGATGGAATATTGCAGTATATTTTCTTCATAGGAAGACCCTTTTTAGCGATACTTTTTCCCTTTTTTGCTGTTTTCTTTGTTATTCAGATTATCAATAGAACATTGAGCAAAATGACCTTCCTAATTTTATAGGTGGGACGTCATAATCCGTTTCCTACTAAATATTTGAGTTATAGTATTTGCAGCTGTTTCTCGCGTATAGTGTGAAGGATATAAAGTGTAACGACCTTCTAATAACAGATTTTGATTTTTCTCCTCTTTGTTTCTTGTTAAGGCCAAATAAAATAAGGTTGGTATCAGGTAACATGAGACGAAAGTATGCTGCATTTGCCTTTTTACATTATATGATAAAGATGAAAATAGTAGCCAGCCTCTTTGTAAACCTAAAATTGACCAAAAAAAGTGTAAAAGTATAAAACAGATTTTAAAATTGTATAAAAAAAACTAGGGTCGGCCCTGTTTTGATAGGATCCGTCGGGTGGCCTGAAACAAACCTTATTTTGGCCTAATCTGGTAAAGGGTGGCTGTTGGCGTTGACGTGCTGTCAGACACACGTCATCAATTAGTAATTCTGTAATACGTCATGCACGCTCACGTGACCATTCCGATAAAACATACTGATAGCGGGACATACCAAAACATGAACCGGATGCACTTGCATCCAGAACACTTCAAATAGAACAAATACCTACATGCAATATGATTTAGATGACCTTGGCTTTTATAGACTTACATCAGGGAAGGCAATTTGGACAACCCATATAGGTACAGCATATGTACTGATGACATTCCTGATGTTGCTAATGCTTCTTTGATTGTGCTTCCCGTATTTGGTTAATAGGCAGGATAACAACATCTATAAGCAAACACACTGTGAGAGTTCTTAGAGCTTTATCCGGTACTGCTTTACCAAGGACATTATATTACCTGCAGCACAATCACATGTTTTGTAAAAATTTACATAAAAAAAAGGCTGCTAAAGATTAATGTAGTCTTGCTTATACAAAGACGTTCGGATAGGCAGACAAGTGGTTGGTACTCCTTACTTCAGACAAGCTCCATGGGCAAACATTATTACTTCCCACAGAGTCAATCCTCTCTACAGCTAGTAAACTCATTTGACTGAGGAGCTCATAGGTACATTCATGCATCATGCTGACCCTACTGGGTCGATGCACCCCGAAGGATTGGCGTGGCTCTCTCCAGGGCTACATTCATGCATCAAGACGACAAATAACACGGTATTTTAGCAATATGCTGTCCTTAAAGGGCGGCTAGCACGGCTAAGACTACCCGCCTTAGCAAGTCACGTGACTACCATAGCGGCGACCTGATTGGTCAATTGGTGCCGCTGGTTCCTGTGTGTTTTGTAAAAACTCAGTTGGCAGGTACCCGTCTTTGCTAGGGACGGTGCTAGCCCCCCTTTAAGCGGTGATTCCACCAACGCGACGTGACGGATCCTTCCATTTTTGGACGGATCCGTCAAGTGACGGGTTGGTGGAAGCCATTTTCCCCGTCATCAGCATGCCAAAAGTGTGACGGATCCGTCAGAATGGCTTCCACCGGTCCGTCCATCGACGGATCCGTCAACGGACAGACTGGCGGAAGCAGGAAAATGGAAATCAGTCCGTCAACGGGTGACGGATCCGTCACCATTTTGGCGGATCGGTCAAGTGACGGGAATATTAAAATTTTTTGATATTCCCGTCCCTTGACGAATCTGCCAAAATGTGACGGATCCGTCACCCGTTGACGGACGGATTTCCATTTTCCTGCTTCCACCAGTCCGTCCGTTGACGGATCCGTCGACGGACGGATCAGTGGATCACTTTTTTGGGTCCTTATGACGGCTAATTTGGCTTCCACCAATCCGTCCGTCGAAGGATACGTCCATTGACGGATCTGTCCATCGACGGATACGTCAAAACAGGTAACTAGTCTATCAAATATGGACAGATCCGTTGACGGACAGAATCAGTGGAAGCAGAAACTGGACCGATCCGTCCAAATCGGACGGATTTGACCAATCCGTTGACGGACGGAGAGGACGGGGAAGTTGACGGATCCGTCACGTGGCGTTGGTGGAGTCAGCCCTTAAGAGGGTTAACAGCTGAAGGCGATATACAGTTGCTGCTCAATATATATGAAGAGGTGATAATTTCTTTAATACCGATATCTATTTTCTTGTACTTTTTCCCTTTAGGTAAGAAGTGCTACCAGTGCGCGTGGAGCCCACCCAAGCTGGCCTACGCCACATTGAAGAGCTCAAACTACAAGTCTCAGGTATCTGGCTATGGTCAGCCCAGCCACACCGGTCACTACTATAGTGCCAAGAAGGTAGGTGTCTTCTATTGTGAGGAGAAAGTAATAATGGAGTCATAATACATGAGAAGAATTCCAAAGGCATATAAAGCGATGGTAGTTTATCTTAAGTGGATTTAGTCTTTATAGGTCAAGACTAACTTCAAAATGCCTTCTGCTCTTCAACATGGTGGTCAATGAGTTGATAGCATTCTCATAGTGCCTAGCTCACCTTTGATCTTTGCTTCCCAATCAACGATATAATTATGTTTATAAGAACAATAAGGGATGGATACATATTTGAAAAAGAAAAAAAAACAGAAAAAATCAGCAATCCCAATAAACGATATGTGTTTATAACTACATGTATACACCATTATCCCTGCCCACCTACAGTGGCCTAATTAATCTGGTGTGTAATTAGAAGTCATCACGTCGTTACACCTCTCCCTCTGACCGTCCTCCAGGTGCCGGTCAAGGTTCAGGGAGGCTGGGACAAGTGTCACGACATGTTCAGCAAGAAGCAGGCGGCTGACTTCGGCATAGACCAGTGGGAGTGTGAGCACAACTGTTACACCAGGACCGACAAGAACGGCAGTAAGTAGAGCTAGACACCATCTGTACGTCCACTTAGCACTCAGCTGTAGTAAAAGCTAAACAAGGTCAGAGAATTAGGGTTTCAGTAGCCAAGATATTCCCATGCATTGACTCTGGAACATCTGAGTATTCCCTAAGGATTTGTTTTTCCCCCTTAAAAGCTTTTAAAATATATAGTGCTTGAATACAGTATGCCCTCTGTTCTCATTATGCATGAAGGCAATCCTGGTGAAAAGCTCACCAGTGCTGCATGGGTGCATCATGCTGAACCTATGGACTGTATACACATCGGACGGAGCGGCATGATGCCTGGATGTATCCTTGACTCGCGAGGGTTGCAATGTGATACATCCATGCATCAGGACGACAATTCAAAGGGAATAATTTACCAAAGCACTATAATACTGCCGCCCATAAATGGTTAGATCTGGTTAGATTATGTGGGTCCTGTTCTATGCAATATCACACAATACATCTCTATAGCTGAGAAAACAATCGTTACACATTATCAACTTGCTGGGATATATGGTATAGTACAAGTAGAGCATGGTCGGCTGACCTGAGGCTCACACTTGTTTTGACCTTGGTTCCCAAGGTTATACACCTGGCTACTACCACCTGTGCACCATGGGTTTGGTAATGGAGAACATGACCCACATCAGTGTAGGCTAATTCGGGAAGACAATTAGTGATACCTATGGAGGAGTGGAGGTCAAAGTGGGGAGTGTTCTACAAATAAAGCTATTAGTCTGATTAAACAAAGCTCCATCAAACTGGGTCTAATTGAGTAAATGAATATTGATCAATGATAATCATGCACTGATTTCTTTGTAGTCAATTTTCTTTTACTGATATAACAGTTAACGCTTTCTTCTCTTATGATATTATAACACTGGTTACCATCAAACAATGCTGCATCATGTTAAGGTTTTGTAAAAACACACACTTTCCTTGTTGCAGACTTGTACAGGGGTTGCTACAAGGGGGAGTATGGCGTGAACCCCCACAAACTTGGCTGCCATGTGCAGGCCGGCAGTCAGTACTGCTTCTGTGCTGGAGAGCTCTGTAACAACAAAGAGAGCCCAGAGTACCACCCCACCACCAAGAGTGCAGCCTACAGCGGCAAGAGCAGCTACAAACATGACTACAGCAAGCCTGAGTCCTATGAACCTAAGGGGCATCACAAATATGAGGAGAATAGTGGATATGGCAAGCATGACAAGCATGGGAAGCATGATAAGTATGACAAGCATGATAGGTATGACAAGCATGATAAGTATGACAAGCATGATAAGTATGACAAGCATGATAAGTATGACAAGCATGGTGACAGGTATGATAAGAAGTATGGCTATGACAGATCTGATAAGTATGAGGATGATTTCGGGTTCGATAAGAAGCATAGATACGATGGTTATGGCAAAGATGAGTATAAGGACAGGGATTATGGCTATGGCTACAACAAGAAACACAGTAAGAAGTCTTACAATGGAATCCATGACAAGTATGATACTGATAAGTATGCTAGCAATAAGTATGATAGGCATGACTCCCATAGACGTGGGTATGACAGGCATTCTTCCAAATATGGGTATGATAAGCATGATTCAGATCGCTATGGTTATGGAAAGCATGATTCACATGGACATGATTATGACAAGCATGATTCGCACAAGCATGGTTATGACAAGCATGATTCACACAAACATGGCTACGACAAGCATGATACACACAAATATGACTATGACAAGCATGATTCACATAAGCATGGTTACGACAAGCATGACTACGATAGGCATGGTTACGACAAGCATGATTCACGTAAATACGGCTATGGCAAGCATGATTCCCACGAGTATGGAACAAGTAAGCATGGGAAACACAGTTATGACGCACATGACAAACATGGTTATGGACGGCCTGATGAACACAAGTATGGTAGCCATGGCATTGATATTAGCAATTACCCATGGAACACAATCAACCTTCACAAACACAGCAACTACAAGAAGACCAACAAGCATGGATACAAGAATAAAAGGCGTGGCTCTAGGAGGAGAAGTCGCAAATATAAGAAGCGTAGCGGCCAGGACTATGGTCATTCCGCCTATGGCCATAACAAATACAGCACCAAAAAACCAACCCATAGCATATACCCCAGCCATGGATATGAAAAGCACCAACCCACAAGGTACCCTACAGCCCCCAACCACTACCGTGGGCATCATTAGATTAATTAGAAGATAGAGTGCAGGTTCTTGATTGCTGATATTACTATACTACTTCTGAATGATTGACAGTGCGAGCTGAGAATGCAGTATTTATTATGATTAAAGGACCCAGATTATTGCTATGTTATATTTATTTCTTATACTTTTTTTTACGTGACAGAATGTGTTATTTGAATAAACAACATATTTTAATATTCAATTATTGGAGTTGTTTGCACATTATTTATGAGAATGCTAACATCATAGTGTAGCTGTGTGATAGTTCCCTCTGTCCCTCTTGAAAAAACAATACTAAATGCATGAAAGCAATATGGAAAATATAAGATTCTAAAATGTAGTCTCATGATCCTTGCCTCTAGTATGGGGCCTGCTGACTTTCGTGGGAATTACATGAAAAGGCTTAGCCACCAATCGGGATTAATAGGGACATGTTGGACATAAAGAAAAGCTTTGATCTATGATAAATACTTTTGATAGGTTCCTTTGAATTAGCTGTAATCAGTATAGAAATAGAAAAGAATTATCATTTCATTCTAAATCACATTCTGATTTATGGGTGCATCAATCTTGTTAAGGTCATTTAAAGGTTACATCTCAGAAGTTAAGTCATGAATCAAGCATTATAAAGGTTAATTGGTCTATAACACATGAAAATTCACTGCTGGTTTTGAATCTTCAATAGGAAGTTTACTTGTATCACGGAGAGCGTACCTTATCTGATAGAATAAGATCTCGATGCCATATGTTGCCATGGGGAAAAAAATTTACCAATATTTTACAAAAGGCATAAATGTATGCAACGGGAATTCATTATGTAGATATCAAAGCATCTACCCAAATATTGTTGGCATTTATGAGGGAATCATTATGAAATGTTTCAGATAATTATAAGATTAAGATAATATTTGAAGACCTACTCATTAATGGCAAACTACAGTGAGTGGTTTGTGCCAGCGCTTTGCTGATAGGATGGGGTTTTCGTACATCTAAAGTGTACAGGATTAGATTCTCGATTGGGGATATTAATTTTGGCATGTTTGGATGAACTCGAATCAATCCTGTCTGCATATCATAAAATAATATAGAGTTTCAGTCAATAGAAGTTATATGGATCAACAAAACTGTCAGCGGTATTCACCCCTACTTTTCAGAAAAATATCATTTGAAACAATAATACACATTACACTTCATAATGATTCCCTCATATATATGCTAAAGGAATGATACAACATGTGGTTGATGGGATAGAGAAAAGGCACACGATGGAAGCAACATAGAGAAGGACATATATAGAAGCATCACTTAACCCTTTAGAAACGGAAAGAATTTCGTAAATATTCAAACTAGAAGTACATTTATGACAAAATTCACAGTATTTAATACCAGAAAGTAAGATACCCTAAATTCCCTATGTGTCTCAATTAGGGAGATAAAGCCCCATTTGAAATCAAATACAGGGCCTAGCTTATTTTAGTGTCGATGTTGCCATGGCAACTTATATTTAGGCCACAATGCATCAAAATAGATCTAAACCTTTTGTACCATCTCTTTTAGAATGAAGAATTGGACAAACCCATTTTTCACCCAAAAAACAATATTGTTTGACATTTTTCACGATTTCTGCCCTAAAAGTATTGCTCAAATTATATTAAAAATGAGTTAAATCTCATCTAAGTTGAGATGCCCAGCATTCCTTAATATTGAATGTACAAACGGATTGAGATATGCAGAGACAATATACCATAGACCACTTTCAGCAAAAATATGGGATTCTACCAACCTTTAGGCAAACAACAGTGAGTCAAAAAACGGCCAGAATCGGCCGAAAATCGGCGATTAACTCGCATAAATGCGTGTACATACCTGTACTGTAAACTCGCAATAGTGCGTGTACGGTAAAGGAATATGTAGCTGCAATGTACACAAATACCTGAAATGCGAAAAGGTTGCACAGTAGCACATGTGATTTATTATTTATGGTAAATCTATAGCAGCTGTATCTTTAGAAATGTTTTTCAAAATCGAAATGTGACATTGATCTAAGAATATCTACACTTTCGTGCAACCCTCTCTTAAGAATTTGGTCCATTTTTATAAATCTTTTATAACATAGAGACTCACTTTAAGTTTTCAATCATAGCTACTGTCTCGATAAGTGAAACCAGGATTGTGTTGCTAGTACTAGTTTGTTGCTAGTATTGAACAAACGGTTGTTTAGCAAAGGCCATGTTTACTTATTACCAAGCACCACGTTCTATATGTAAATACCTTTAGTTTGAGGACTGTACATGTGTCTGGTCAAATTGAATACAACATGTGCCATATCTATGTTTCTATGTAATAACGCATATAGCATGAAACAGTTCCTTTAAAGGTATTGAAAGTGCCTCTTGGCATTAGAATAAACCTCCTAATTCATTTTAGCACCACAACATTCATATTCGCTAAATAGCCAGAAATCCACTGTCTACAATTGATTTAGTAATCACACTGCCACGGAAAATATTGATGCCTTTAACATTATGTCGGTGCTACGACAAACACTTACTAGGCAACTATGTAATCATATATGCCAGAACGTTGCCAGAAGATTGGAAATCATAATAGTCAAATAAAATGTTATGAGTGTACATAACCCAAAGAGAATGTTGGTGGTCTCTGTATTCCAGTAGGTCTCTTTCAATTAAGCATTCAATAGAACAATAATTTCCATCATTGATTCATAACGCTTTATTAGCCAATGATGGACTTAGTAGTTGTTTATTGGCAGTTGTACTAATTTCCTAACTCTAAGGATGAGCATCTAGCCTAGACAGAAAGAGAAAAAAGAATCAAATGCCCCTTGTGCTTCAAAGGGGAGCCAGGTCAATCGCCCTTTCGTCACTCTCCCTCAAGCTCTCTCTTGATATTCCATCTAAGTCAGATGGACAATCAGAAGGAAATAATTTCTCTAACAAGCCTCACGCTGAGAGGCGAGACACTTGATTCTGCTTCCTTCTTCTGAGTATTGCTTGCAAATAACTATTTCCAGTTTCTAAAATTCATAATTATACTGCTAAACAATGGTACAGATATGATATAGTTCACCCAACAGAACCACAGTTGGTTAGTTACGCCTGTACTACAACTGCTAAAATATGTTACCAACCACATAATAGTAACATAATCTTTTTTTACATTTGTGTAATAGTCGCACCTAGCTTTAGGAGATTATAGTCGGATATCATAGTGTTCACATTGTATATACTGTTGATTGTTTTTAAAGGCAGACCGTCTCTTTTATTTCCTTAGAACTGCATGCAAAATTCTGAAACATCTGATTTTTGATACATGAATACTCAATGTCACTGTGACAGTATTGAAAGTACAACGTATATACGACTCTTAAAAAAACACAATGAATAAGTGCAAATTGGAAATGATGATGCCCATTAATGTTTGGAATTCGACAAACCTGTTAATCTGGGAATCATTTTCCACCTAAGCCCATGCATCTGCACGTGAAGCCACATAGGCAAGAACTCATTGCAAAATGATGAAGGTCCCAGAGGGCACTCATGCACATATGCTCTGTTGGCCCTTTTAGGGCCACCTCGTGCTTTAATGTCCTATCGCCTCCGTCGTCATGATGCATGAATGCAGCCCTGGCGAGTCTACTAACTAGGAGTCTACTTACTAGGGCTGCATTCAAATACATCCATAAGGTCTGTATGATGCATAAAACAGCACTAGGGAGTCACTCGCCAGGATTACATTCATGTGTCTTGATGATAAAGGACATATAATGCATTAAAGCATTTACTGTCATTGAAGGGTTAATGGCCAGACCAACCACCTCCACCCCCTGTTCTCATCCTCTGCTCCCGTCCTGCACTGCCTTACCATTTCCCATCAGAACCACCTGGTGTGTTCCGCTGTGTCTCAGGTAGGCGACAATCTGCACACCTGAGTAGTGAATGGTGTCACCTAGTACAGGATTAACAGGCCACATAGAGAGGTTACCTGAGGAGGTGAGTGGTTGCGTGTGTACAGATATATTTGTTACATTTATTACAAGGTAACATAGTAAGAGTTAATATTGTATAAATCATGAGCGATGCTCGCGGAGGCTCTACTCTTAACTGGGATGGGAATTTTGTAGATCCATTTCACACATTACAATAGAGGAAAATTGGTGTATGGAATTTTAACATTCAGTGATTCACTTTGGAATGAAACGGCTCAAAATCCAACATTATTCAAGAGCCAAGTATTTATCATCTTTCATTAATGAAAGTATGCCTACTTACTCTTCCTCCCACCAGATACCCGGTCAAGTACCTCACCATGAAGACCTTATATCCACTAGTCATCTTCCTGGTCAGTCAAACCATTACCATGGCAACAGACTCTGCTCCTGCTGCTCCTCCTCCAGAGCCGCAGAAGGAGAAGGCGTCCCCCTACAGGCAGGAGGCAAGGCGCCTGATGGAGGCCTTTGAGAAGGCCCTGGAGGAGCGCCGGGACCACTTTAAAGAAAGACTGCTGAAGGGAGACACCAGACTTATAGATGTGGAGAACCTATCAGGATATGCACATCTGAATAGGGATGAAATACTACAGCAAACCCACAATGAACTAACTAAAGGGAGGGAACCCAAGAACCCTGAGACGCCTAGAAGGGGTATGAATGTTATCCAGCCTAAGACGTTCAAAGTAGGACCTCCCCGGAGAACACCAAACCAAGAGAAGCAGGGTCCAGAAAGCAATAAGAATCACAAAAACTCTGAAATGCATAGAAGGGGTGGAAATTCTAAAGTACTAATAGGAGGTGTGAATGTTGTTCAACCTAAGACTTTCAATATAGGACCTCCCCGGAGAACACCAGGCCAGGGGAAGCAGGGTCCAGGAAGCAGTAAGAAACCAGGCCTTCCTACTCAGAAATATGACTTCTCTCATCATATTTCTCATAAACCCAATCCCCAATTTAGGCACCACCACAACAGTTACCACGAGCAGCGTACTGACAACCAGTTCCGAGTTCCGCCCGTGCCCAACAGAGGGAGGCACTTCTCTAAACAGGACACCACACACGACTTTGTACCAGCTTATCATGAACAGGGAAAGGCAGGAGGTACCCAGTCCCACAGACACCCTTATCATAGCAATGCCATTGACAGCAGCATTGACAGTAGTCGTGACAGCAGAGGCCGTGACGTCAGTGGCCATTTTGATAGTCATGACGACAGCTATCCAAGCGATATTCCTTTTTACAAAAACGAACACCCACGTCGGAGACCTTATGTCATAAGTAAAGAAGAGAAAGATGAATATAAACCAAGGTACAGACCTCAATATATAAGTAGAGAGCCTGGCATCGGAGAGAGACCGGAAGTCGACTTTATAGGAAGCCATGACGCAGACAGGAAGACACCGACTGGAAAGAGCTTCCGGTTGGAATCTGGGGAGGACGACGAGGATTCATCTATACGTCATGAGCAGAGGTACTTCTTAATATTTTTATTGAAAACAATTGATCTTACCGATTTAGATTCAACCTATATTTTCCCCAGATGACCTGAAATACGGCATCTGTCCTTTCTATGGAGTTAAGACTTTGCGGTGCATATACCACTGGAGTGTGTGTGGAGTCATTGTGGTGAGATGTAGCCTTTCCCTTTGATTTAATAAGAATTCTAATAATGGTGTACATAAACACTACCTTCTATATTCCTACATCATTCAGTATCATTCCAGATGTCAGCAACTAATCAGCTAATCGTCCTTTTGTTTATAGGAAGCATCCTGGCCATCACAGAAGAATTCGATACAAACCCTCCTTTCCCCAAGAAGCTGACAGTAGAAAGCGATCCAATGCTTTACAAACCTCAAAGCCCAAGTTTCCTCCAGTCCCTAAGGTTGCTGCTCCTGCAGCAACGGTCACCAACCGTGTTAAGATCGTGTTCAGACCCCTCCCCCGGCGCCTGGAGAAGCACATAGAGGTCTACAACCCCCAGCACCACACCCTTCCTGTGGGCAGCGCCCTCCAGGGGGTGGCCGCCTTCTATAATGGCACACAGCGTGAGTAGTAGCAGCTGTTTGTAGTAGAATCTATATACAGGAACATTGTACCTCAACATTGTACATTTATCGAGATCTACTGGGTCTTTGGACAAGTCTTCAGTAATTCATATTCAATACATGATGGGAAGCGTAACATAGAAGATGATAATGCTCTTGATATTTTCAAAGAATGCATGCAGTATCCTGTCTATAGCCAAGATCAATGTCAAATGTCATGTGATTACCAGCCGGCAGTTCATGTGAATACTAACTAGGTGAATGGGGTTGGGGTGTGTTGGGGTTAGCTATTGCCTGTTTTTAAGGCCCTCTCATATACTACTCCTTGCCCAGTGCGTACCCCGAATGTAGACTGAGACAATGTATTTGGCACTATTTCAGTTTGTAATAGGCAGGGGATATCACACAATACATGACCTTAAGAACTCGACGAGAATAACTCACACATCCATATTATGTAATCTTATAATCTCATAGGACAAGTTGAACACATATGAAAGAAATTCTGGAAAAATCTGGTGAAAAATGCATGGGACACAAATAAAGCAAATGCTATTTGTGTTGTATGGGGCAAATACAACTGTCATCAGGTATAGTCACTGATACTATTATAATTGTTTATACCCTATTCTTCAACCATGGTTTCCAGGAGAGTGCTATTCATGTAGCTGGCAACCTGCTGTGGCAGCATTGATGGAGGGGAGTCCGCCCGTGGGCTGGGACCGCTGCCGCTATGCCTTCCACCACACAGACGCCGCCATCTTTAGTATCAGGACTACCTCCTGTATAGATAACTGCTACGTCAGGGTAGACCCCGATAACAGTAAGTACAGTGTCATGACAATGGATGACTAGGTTGTCTTTTTCTTTACAATGATATAACTGAAAACCTTGAATTCAACGCATGCACAGAAAAAATTGACTCTTTTTCTATAGTCAGCTGGACAGGGTCCTGTTTCTCCACAAATATGCGGAGCTCTGCAAATTTGCGGATGTCCGTAAATACACTCTCCATATATTTAGGATGGTCCGCAAATATATATGGAAATCGTTTTCCAGTACTTAAGCATACAAATACGGAGCTCCGTATATATTTGTGGACGTCCGCAAATTTATGGAAGCAAATCTGTGGACGTCCGCAAGTTTGTGGACGTCCGCAAATGTGTGGAGAAACAGCACCCAGGAGGGAGGTTTCAACTTGGCCTGGACCTCTTTCTTAGGGGATTCTGGCACTGGAATTAGAGCCCAGTTCAATTAAAGGCATGTCTGACTCTGGAAAGAGAGTCACTTGACTCCCTTTCCTTTCTCTGTATGCCTATACCTAGTTCCCATCCTACAGCAGAATGATAATAGACTCTGATTCTGGGAAGACCACTTGACTCCCTTTCCTTTCTCTATATGCATGCGAGTTGGCATCCGACACCAGAATGATAATAGACTATGATTCTGGAAAGAGCACCTTTCTGTGTATGCATGGGAGTTCCCATCCTACAGCAGAACGCTGATAGACGTTTCTGTGTGATTCCCATGGTGTTATGCCGCACGTAACGGAAACATCCCATTTCATCATCCTGTCCCTGTATACATTCACGTTATACAGTCCTATGTCTGCAGGCCATACACGCGACACACAGGATCTGACGTCACAATAGGAGAACATGACTACCCACCATGCCGTCATGCCATGCACGTGTGTCTGTCTGCCCTAAGGGGACGGGCCCCAGGCTAGGTCAAGGGTCAAATAGGTAGTCTGGGCCCCTCAGCTATATCTCAAAGATCATGGAACGGGGTGCAACAAAAGAAAAGGTCATTCAGGGGTGCTGAAGCCAAGATGTTGGCCTTTGTATGTACATTGGTTGTCTAAAAAGATGTAGTCTATCATAGAAAACAGTAGGGAGATAGTGTGCACATCGTCTTCCTGTATGTGGTGGTTGTATATTACTTTAATAGTGATATGGTAAGTGTAGGCTAATTACCATTGTACATTCATTTTGAATTCAGGTATGTCCCTTCTCCAGCCGTCCTATTCCTTTTCCTGTATGCCTATTTTCTTTCTTCTTTTTTTCTTTCGCTTTTTACTCTTTTATTTATATAAATCTGTGTGCTAACCACTTCATTAATAACCATAATGACTGCCCGTTGTGTTCCCTAGGTGTGCACCGAGGTTGTTACCGTGGTGAGGAGGGGGTGAGCCCCCAGAAACTGGGCTGTCACAAACAGGGCCCAAAACGCGCTGTTTACTGCTTCTGTCGGGGCGGCAAGTGTAACAGCTCCAACGCACCAGCCTTCTACTAAGTACTTTGCTTTTGTTGGGGCGGCAAATATAACAGTTCCAGCGCACCAGCATTCTTTGCTTTTTATACAGGAACTCTTATTGTATTGACATCTGACGCTCAAACTTCAGTGCTACATGGGGCTCATCCTGTAGACCTAGTATACATGAATAAGTACATTTTGTTAACTTAATTTATGATGATTTGCTGCCGTTGTTTATCATTTATGACATCACATTACTCGCTCGATTTTGTTTCTTTGCTTATGCATATAACTTGTTATATTGTAGTTCTGCGTCTAGCTACTTTCCTGTCCCATTTGTGTACAGTTATGTCAAATAAAATGTAAAATTATTTTTTGTGTTCCGCTGTGTGTTTCATCTGAATGGATCACCCATTTCACCAACTCCCTACACCCACAACAAAAAGGGGGAAAATATACACACAGAAGTCGTTTTTAACAATGGATTTCTAAATTCCACAAAAGGCATTGTATCAATATGCCATAAATGTGTGCTATAAATTTGAACTATGTACTTTAGATTATAAAAACCACGGTTATCTACTTTAGAAACTCACAGAAAACGGAATAGATATACATCCACGTCTTTGCTAATCTGGATAACTAGCATTACTATCAGTAGTGGATAAACGCACTGCTATGACGTCACATTGTAAGCTCACAAAAACTAACTTACATGAGTTTCCATGGTGAAGCTCGAGTTTATATCGTGAAATAAATCTGATTTCTTCTCAAACATCAAAACTGTGGAATAGATGATACATAGATGAGCCAGCACTGAGGCTGGTTACTTACTAAAAGCATATTCATTGAGAGAATCCTGATAAATTAGTGTGAACCTGTTTCACGCTTCATAGAAAAGTGCCCTATAGACGTTTTGCACAGTTCGTCAGGTATGTGCCATAGAACGGATATACGCATCCACTGTGATTTAATATGCTATGCTATATAGCCTTCAGTTGGGTACTCTACAAGTGCTCCTTCGTGTTCATTTCATGTCATTACTAACAATATTTGTCAAAATTCCACTTAATTATTCTGAAAAGATAGTGGTTAAATCAATGGGAGTGCTATATTCACCATGAAATAATATTTGGTATTGTTCCCATATGAGATCACGCAAGATGACACATTGTACTTCACACAATATATCACTACAGGTTTATACTCCTATGGAGCAAGTATCGCACACATCATGTATGTATACATGATTTTCTCTGACCGATGCCCAACTGATGTAATGACCGTTACAATTAGCTGAATATGGACAAGTATCATTTCTATTGCCCTATGATGAATCACAGACGGTATAGACACATGTAAGTATACATATATACAGTACTGCCCTTGGCACAGGTCTCCACCCTTATCTATATTCATACACTACAGGTCACGTAGGTACTACCAGGGGTCACGTGTTAGTACAATATGAGCTGCATGGTATGTTCTTTCTGCCTCAAGCCGAATCTCACTCACCTGTTTATATATAATTAAAGTGTCATTATGATCGACATAATGGGAGTAATACCCAGTAATGATGATAACATACGAAGCCAGTGTAATTACTCTTACAACTGGCCAGAAGCCCAAATTCAGATGCCTGAATATTGTAAAATTGTATGGTTTGTACTTTATTGTCGTATTCTGTATATTCCATACTTGTCTGCCATATTCTAGCTATGGGGTCTACGGTAAGACATATGGTGTATTTCGACATTTTTCGTATTGACCCAAAAACAAAAAGAAGTCGGGTCGGGCATGTAAGGTTACATGAAATAAACATATTGATCAAATGTATGTATTATAAAAAGTGTTCACTTATGTAGTAAACTAACAGATTTATCATTAGAGCTCTGTCCATCTTTAAAACATCGTATTCTAATTAAATACCCGTCAACATAACTGTTTCTATCGAGTCAAGAACTCTAATAATATATTCTATATAGAAAAAATCTCCGTTATTTGCCAGGGGGCAAGCACCTGGAAGGCCAATATCTTACAGTATGACCCTTAGCCCCATGGACAGGAGACAATGGAAGAGGATCTTCTCCAGGGTGGGCCTACAGGAGTCAGACCGTCTGAAGACGGTGGTAGGACAGGATGGGTACTAGAGGAACTGTGTCTTGTATTGTGCTGGTAACCGGCGTGGTGTGGGCCCTGTGCTGGGGCCCCACCTGTGCCGCCTGGTACAAACCCAACTACAGAGGCTCTGAGAGCAGGTCTACTGGGTACCAGCGAGATCCGGACTATGACGATTACCCCCCACGAAGATCTAACGACTATGATCGAAACCAGAACAGGTACGATAGTTATAACACTAAACCAAGACGTAGCCGACCCTCTTATGGAAGCAGTTACAACACTGGAAACAGCTACAGCAGACCTCATGGAAACAGCTACAGTAATGGTCCTAGCCACAGTTCCAGGCATGACAACTATGGCAGTAACAGCCATGGCAACAATAAGTATGGCAACAGTGACTATGGTTACAATAACCATGGCAACAGAAACAGATATGACAGCTACAGTAGCCGCCCTAACCGACACACATCCTCCAGGCGCCCTGACCCTTACACTGACGGCTTCACAAGGAGCAGGAGGAAGAACTCTTACCCCCATCAGGTGAGCAGCTCACGCCGTCATCAGAGCAGCTCCCACCACCACCACACCCCCTCACGCCGCCCCTCCAGGGCCTCAATCAGCCACTGGTACCGCCCCTCCTCCTCCTATGGTAGTAACAGCTACAGGAGGAGGGACAGGGGCAGGGACAGGAGCAGGAACAGGAGGGGGTACTACCAGGCTAGTTATGACCTCGGCAAGAACAACTACTACAGTTATAAGTATCCAAGCATCCCCAAGTATGACTACAGCTACAGTCACGATACTTCTAACTACTATATCTATAAGAAGAGCAAAAGTAAGTCACAGTCGTTTCTATGACCGGTTTTGATTCAATCTGGAATGTATTTGATGTTTTAGTGCTTGTGCAGTTAGAGGAACCAATTTCGGAAAACATATCTGAACCGCGTTTTGGTTCTATCCATCGCCTCCAGTTATACAATTTGTGCCATTCTAGAGTCTCTGTTCACCAGGGTACTGATCATGTTGGGTCAGAGGTTTATTACTAATGACTTTTGTCACCAGAAAGTAACCAACAATACATACCAATATGGAGGCCTAATGCTATTCATTATGTATGCAGGGCAAACAGTGCATTTGCCTCAGGTGACGTAGCACTGACGATAATTATCTGCGATTCCAGGATTGTAGGAATCGTTATTTAGGCAATCTTTAGTTATCGAGCTTAAATCGTTCATAGCAATTGCTTATACTGACTACTTTGGGGCAACCTTCATAATACGAGTCTTTAAATCTTCAGGGAAGGCTTGAAATCATTCATTTTCATCGATTCATAACTGTTTAAGTGTCACTATATCGAGTTTAAAACTGAATCTGATTTGTAAGCAAATCAGGTGACATTGCACTAAAGCAAGGTCTAATTTTGGTAGTTTTAGAGCTCCCAGAAAATCCAAATGACGGTAAATAATATGGTTTTCCTAACGGTGTGAATATTGTACACATCATTAAAAGTCAGTTCGTTTTAATTTGAATTCACACAATCACCAGCTGATTATGCTATTTGTTCAAAATTTATCCAAATGCCATTGACAAATAGTAACAGGCCCAGTCAGTATTGTTACCTATCAAACGAATGTGGATTGTCCAATACACTGCAAAAAAGGTGCTTAGGTTTTAAACATGTTTAGGTCTAAACATGTTTAAAGTCTTAACATTTTACTAGGTTTGTGTTTATGAATCCTTCTGTTTAAGAATTAAACACTTTTATTCTAAACACCTAAACATTTAGGTTGAATATGTTTAGATGTTTAGTATTTAAACAGTATGGAGAATTGGTGTTCAAAGTAAACATGTAGTGTTTAGATCATAGTATATCAAACACATACCAGACGGCAGCTCTGTGGTTGACTGTAGATTCTACAACCACAACCCACATTATTGCTGTTCTAAAAGTGCTTAAATCTGAGTAAATTAGTTCAAATTTCATGGGATACAAAAGGATAATAATGCACATTGTAGGATTCAAGCGTAGAATGCTACTTCACGATGATCAAGATGCTATAAAGTTACATCTGCTACATAGACACCTGTTTTAAGAACTGTAAGAATGGATAAAGCATTATTTTCCCTAAAGGTCTGTTGTATTGACTCAAGGTTGTGTCTATGTTAAAGTAGAGGCCTATGTGAAATAGTGATGCATGTTTATTGGCTCATGGGGGGGGACTGCTAGAAGTTTCTTTGAGACACTATATATATATAGAAATAAAATAAATTAGTAATTTATTCAAATATCAGTATCTAAACATAATGATAATCTACCTGCCACTAGACACACCACTTTCACACTTGATTTATAAACACAATAATATGCTAAACTCTTGAAATCTAAACACTTCATTCTTCTAAACACATTGATTTAAACACATAAATTTCTAAGCACTAAGCTAAACATATTATTGATCTAAACATGTTTAGGAACATATTGTGTGGACAAATACGGGGCAGGATTGTGTTTAGGATTGTGTTTAGGATCTAAACACCTTTTTTGCAGTGTAGTCATCAGATGTTAATGACATTGTTCCCAACAGTTGCCTGTTACCAGTGCAACTACCGACCTGGGAAGACCACCTGGAAGCTGGTCACTGTCCGTAAATCTGTTCCGGATCCCTACTACCCGTTCCGCTATATGAGCGTCAATTCCCGGCAGTACGTCCGGAAGGAGGGCGTTTCCGCCGGATGGGACAAGTGTCAGGGCGCCCTCTCTCGGCGTTCTGCAGTCCAACACGGCGTATACCAGGACGCCACCTGTGAGGGCAGCTGCTATGTACGGGTGGACAAGAACCAGAGTCAGTATAATGTGTAAACTGCATGAACGTTGGTATTTAAGAAGCCAAAATCAGATGCACCAGTAAAGACCGTGGAAATGTCATAATGAATTTTTTTGTGCCATTTGCATGGCATTTTCTTGACTTTAAACATGTTATAAAGGTTTTCAATCATGTACGTCTTAATGCAATGAGATGTTTCCTTAAATGCCAACGTTCATGCAGTGTTCTATTGAGTTAGGGATAGCCATGCAACTCCTCTTACCTTAATCTTACTGATATGCTATAACAACGTTTCTTTTATTGTATTATATTGTACTTCTTGAGAGGATATGAATGCATAAAGGGAGCAAGATATTCAGTTTTTTATAAGGGAAGGGAGCCTAAATAAAACAGCTTTAAACTTTCAAGTCTGGGTGGGTAGAAAACGATCATTGCATATTATTGTATAAGGCTATATCATATATTATATTCATGAATTGTTACACATGTAAATAACCCTTTTTTGGGTATACATTTAGAACCTTCAATATAAGCATATATATCCATCATTATAATGAATAGTTCACCCTACCTGTAGTTTTGCTACAGTTTCTACGAGGTCATTCGCGTAGATTTTACCTCATTTGATTCTCTTTTATCTGCTTTTTAGTGGTATACCGTGGGTGCTATGCTGGAGAGTGGGGTGTGAACCCTCACATGCACGGATGTAGCTACCAGGCAGGGTCCCTCTACTGCTTCTGTAGGGGAGACAGGTGAGTCACTGATAGATAGTATACAGTATACTACATCTTTCTCTAGGTAGATGTCCAACCAAAGGGTTTAAGATTGGTAATTTTGGAAGGTTTGTAGATGTCAAAACATTGAGGTTTATTTATGTTCAACAGACGTAGACGTCCGATCTACGTTAGAATACGTAGCTTTTCTTAATGTAATTGTTTCCGATATCATGCATTTTGAGCCATTGTTGTAGTCTAAAAATGCACCAAAAAGGGGAGGGGGCGCTCATTAGGGGGAGGGCGCTCATTACGTTGAATACGGTACTACACCTTCTGTGGACTAACTAATTGTATACGCAATTATCGTTTATTTCATGGTGAATACGATCTATCAAGGTTAAAACTATGGGAGTACCGTATGCGAGTGGAGCGTGAAATAACCCTGTGTCGTATTTCACGCTGTGGCCGTATTTCACGTTGCTAGGGGTCGCCATGGGGTCGCCATGGGGTCGCCATGGGGTCGCCATGGGGTCGCCACGCTACCGAGGGTCACGTGACCTGCGCAGAATTCAAAATGGCGGCACCACGGACGTAAATATAGGGCCTAGACAGAGCGTCACTTAAAAGTGACCTCGTCAGTGGTTAGTGCACGAGCAGTGCTTGGGCCGTATTGCACGCTGGCCGTAGGCCTAGTGCAATACGGCCCAAGCACTGCAAGTGCACTAACCACTGACGAGGTCACTTTTAAGTGACGCTCTGTATTTATTTCAGGTTACTTTGATCTAAAATAGATCTACAGTCCATGTTTGGTTACTTCCGCGATGTTTGGTTACTTCCGCGGAGTTTGTTTACCTCCGTGAGCCGCCATTTTGAATTCCGTGCAGGTCACGTGACCTCGGGAGCGTGGCGACCCCATGGCGACCCCATGGCAACCCCATGGCGACCCCTAGGAGCGTGCAATACGGCCACAGCGTGCAATACGACCTAGGGTTATTGCACGCCCCCCTGTGGTACGGCCCTCCCATTGCTTTAACATTGAACGTCCGTATTCACCATGAAATAAAATACCTACAGTATGCTGCAGCTTCTGTGTGGCCTCCAGGTGTGCAGTTGAACCATGGCGCCAGACAGTAGAGAGTAGCCTCCCTGGTTGAACTGTGCAAGGTGGCCTGCAGTCAAGAGAGACAGGTGCCGGTCAGCTACAGCAGGTGGCGCACCTGTGCACACCCCTAGCCTCTTATACAGTACGCTAGTGTACAGCACCTGTAAAAGTATAATTCTGATTCACCCCCCCCCCCCACCACATACATACACTACCCATTATTGATGATGCGCATATCAACAGGAACCAGACTCCAAACCACCATGATCTGCCAGGAACAGGCTTTGTTCCGAAATCAGATCTACAAGATCTGATTGTGCCTAAATGCATGTGGTGATCCTTATTTATTTGCTGACCATTAGAAATTTGTTTCTTCCTGGCAATTTCTAAACATCATTGAATTTGATAACTGAATGGACATTGATTGTAATGGACTCTAAGTATATGTTAGGTCACTCAAAAAAATCTATTGTTTCTCATCACCAAGCAGTGAAAAATATGACGAGGGCGTTCTTTATTAAAAATTTTTAATTGGGGCTTAAATACATAGGGAACTTTGGACTTTTCGCGATCAATTTACACATTTTAGTAATTCAGAGTTTATTGATCAGTAAAAGTTGTTATAATGCAAGTTATTCCTAGCTGACTGCATTACTGAAATCATGAATTTTATGACGCGTGTGGTGATGAGAAACAATATTTTTTTAAGTGGCCTTAAGTGTATTCTCTAAGGTTTTTTTCCAATCCCAAACTTTAATTTTATATTGAATTTACCTCATCATGTGTTGGCTTTTTGTAAATATTTCAATGCTTAACTTGTAGATGTAACGGCTTTATGGCGCCCAATGGCTACTCAGACCCGTACCCAGTGGGGTATGGACATCGGCAGCAGCACCCCTACCCATCCGACTACCCACGCTCATCCCGCTACGATCCCTACCCAGGACTGCGCTCCTACCACCAATCCCACCCCTTCTCCTCCAACCGCCGACACCACCGCCGCTACAGGAGGGCCACTGGAGGAGAGGAGGAAGAAGAGGATGACCAAGAGATGTTGGCAGAAGATGTAGGTGTAATGATAGTATTGGTAGTTGTAATAGTCTAATCTACAGAGGCCCATGTACATAATGAGGCACCCATAGTCAACATGGAAATAGTTTTTTTCTTTTACACTTTTCAAGCCCTTCTGGCCTTCAAGATTTTGGCCCTTCTGGGCCTCCGTACTACACAAAACTGAGGGCTTCATTGAAACCATTATTGAGTCCTAAAGCAAAGACGTTTAGATTATCTATAATTGTTCACCTCATGATTCAAAGCTATTGGTTATAAAGTAAGCAGATGGACACATATGAAATAGACATATATGTTTGAACGAAGTATATCACAAAGTTAATACTTACACCTTGCATGTTGTTTGTATTTCAGAGTGTGGAGGTGTACAACAGGCTGATGGGTTCCAACATAACAGGCACAAGTAATGTCAGCGGTCACACAGACGAAACCAGCAGTGAGTTATACTTTATAACTTACACAGTTATATATCATTTGCATTGTTTAAGTCAGTTCATTGCAAACTGTTTGGGCTTCTAATATTACATAGTGTTCCATCAAAGGTCCATCTCCCATTGAGGCTTTAAAATCGGAATTACATAGGCTACACACATTATGTGCTTCTTGCAGTACGTCGTACGTGCTACTTGTGTAAGGCTGGGGGCAGGTGCAGGTTACAGACTCACACATTCTGTACTTCCAGTACGTCGTACGTGCTACTTGTGTAAGGCTGGGGGCGGGTGCAGGTTACAGACTCACACATTGTGTGTTTGCAGTACGTCGTACGTGTTACATGTGTAAGGCTGGGGGCGGGTGCAGGTTACAGACTCACACATTGTGTGTTTGCAGTACGTCGTACGTGTTACATGTGTAAGGCTGGGGGCGGGTGCAGGTTACAGACTCACACATTGTGTGTTTGCAGTACGTCGTACGTGTTACATGTGTAAGGCTGGGGGCGGGTGCAGGTTACAGACTCACACATTGTGTGTTTGCAGTACGTCGTACGTGTTACATGTGTAAGGCTGGGGGCGGGTGCAGGTTACAGACTCACACATTGTGTGCTTGCAGTACGTCGTACGTGTTACATGTGTAAGGCTGGGGGCGGGTGCAGGTTACAGACTCACACATTGTGTGTTTGCAGTACGTCGTACGTGTTACATGTGTAAGGCTGGGGGCGGGTGCAGGTTACAGACTCACACATTGTGTGTTTGCAGTACATCGTACGTGCTACTTGTGTAAGGCTGGGGGCGGGTGCAGGTTACAGACTCACACATTGTGTGCTTGCAGTACGTCGTACGTGCTACTTGTGTAAGGCTGGGGGCGGGTGCAGGAACCAGTTCACAGACACACAGGCAGCCGCTGCACTGGGCGTGAAGACGGACACTGACTGCTATGGGAACTGCTTTGTCCGCCTCAACTCAAATAAGGGTAAGATGTCATACATTTATAATATTTTAACAATTAGATTTATCTATCCTAATTTTACTTTTTTTTTAATCCACCAAGCAGCAGGAATGTTCGGCTATGCAATGTGATTGTGTGTAATGATTCAAGGTTGTTTTCTTTTTCTCAGCAAAAAAAAAGAGGAAATCTATCTAGTATACAGAACCTGGTAGCATTACTAAATACATTTTGTGTATATACATTTGCACTCAATTTCATATGAATTGACGTGAGCTTGTCGATCTATGCTAAGGAAACAGATTATAGATTTTGCCAATATTTGAAGCTCTTAATGTGGGCTACTCGTACAATAACGTTAGTTCCTTATATATTCACCAGGTGTCTCCCGTGGGTGCTACGCAGGTGAGATGGGAGTAAACCAGCACCTGATTGGTTGCCACATCCAGGAGGATGCCACCTACTGCTTCTGTCGTGGTAACCTGTGTAACAACTTTGCTGTTACCTTGGTAACGCCCCAGAGTGAGGCTAAGGTGGACACGGTCATAGCTGTGGCTAAGAATGTATCAAAGGAGAAGGTGACAGATCTGGGGGCCAAGAGTGCAACCGCCCAGGACAATGTGGACTATCCCATGGTTCTCTACTACATAGAGTTCCCCTTAGACAACTAGAAACGGAGAATTGATTGGATGACTAGTGTGAACCACAACCTGGCCTTATTGGTGTATTTAGTCTTGATATAGGCGTATATGGAAATTGGCTCAGTTTTTGTACTTAGAATTAGGGATTTATTTCTTTGAATAACATATAAGATCATCATGGTACAAGATTGTACTTATAGCTAAAGCATCTACCGGATGATAAAATACATATTGACTAAAAAATGTGACTACTATAGACTTTTTTCACCATGGGCCAATAAATAGTTGAACATGGCTTAGTACACCTACTCCTTGAGTTAGCCCCAATTTATTAAACTATAATCATAATAGGCCTATATATGGGCTGCCCGAGGTGTACTGTAATCTATAATCCTAATAATTGGATACATTTAAGTATTTTATACATTTGTATGGATGGGATTTATGGGCATAATAAAGTGAAACGCTAGAGAATCAATGCATTTTGTTGCTTTAATCCACACAGGTCATGTCATATCTTTCCAAGTAAAATGGTACATTAGTAGTAGGAATGCTAACCCTTTAAGGATCGAATGGCAATTCAATACACTGTACACTTTGTGGTTTGATACACTACCGTATGATCAACATGAGCTTGTTACTCACCCAACATAACATGGGACATTAAAGTAATATTTTTCTCGTAAAGTTTTAGAGAGTAAACTCGCCAGGGCTGCATTCATGCATTATTATGACCAGGGACACTGCCCTTAAAGGGTAATAAACACAGTTACTGACCGAGTTGAGGGTATATGCGACATATTGTAGCCGATGTTTAACCAGTAGTATAGTGGCAGCTATGGCAAGCAATATGTTCACCCCCAATATCGGAGTTCAAAACTTCGATATCACAGATAGAAACTCTGATATCAACGTTTCTGGATTCGACATCCAGTTGTTAAAATCGAAAGGCTAGTTATTCAAATCGAAAAACCAGAATAAAACAATACTAAAATTTCAAACTCTGCTATCAGAGTTTATCACTCCGATATCTGAGTTTATTACTCTGACAACCAAGTTTTAAATTCCAATATCGAGTTTATCATTCCGATGGCAGTCCAATATCAGAGTTTGGAATTAAATGTAAGAATTTAGAACTTCAATATCACAGTTTAAAACTCTGATATCAAAGTTATGAAAACTCAATTTTCGGGGCAAAAAGACAGTTGATCAAAAACTCCATTTTTGATATGAACAATTATATATTCAAATACAAAATGTACTGAAACTTCGACATCAAGAATGAACAAACAGCTTGCCACAGGCGGCAGAAGTCAATGCATCACTCAACTATAACATCCATACATTTGGCAGATGAATATTTATGGGGTATGTATCAGGGTCAAGTATCAGGGCAAGCGGTGGTGGATGCACCACAATGATTCATAAGCAATGACATAGTTGACAAATATAATAGTATATCTATACGGGAAGAATATGCGCACTAGCCTCCCTTTAGAAAACGGCTATATGTGTCTGTTTATGCCTTGATCTATGCTTTTTAAATATGTAAAGCTTCTACGCTGAATGAGTGTGAATATTCCTGTACCTTTGTACATGTATACATAATATATGTTTGCGTATTTGCAAAATAATCCACCACCCCCCCCCCCCCCCACCATTAGATAATGGCTGTGATGTTTATAAAAGTAAAATTGATAAATGAATATGTGTATTATTTACATCTTTAGTAAGATGCTGCCATTTCAACATGTTAATTTATTAAAACCATGCACTATTGACTATTCTAACTGTCAATAGTGCAAAATATTCATGTTATTGATACTTCGCCCAAACAAATTGTCAATATTTGGTATATCATTGACAGTTACTGCCCTGAAGTCCACGATGTATAGTCACAATCAACCTTGTAGTCAAAATTAAACTTGGAGTCCAAAACAACCTTGGGATGAAAATTGACATGGGGCAAAATCAGCTTTGAGTTCAAAATCTTGCTGTTGATAACAGCTTGCAACTGCTAGTATTCCCTGTGTTTCATGTCATTGGTCAGTGATTCCCACACATCCCTCTTCATGACTCGGCGTATTGGTGGTTTGGGGAAGCCATTGAATCCTGTGGAGACAGTCACAGTGTAGGCACCCACATCCTCAAAGATAAGCCAGTCACCAAGCTGATGATAAATCAGAATTTTGTTTAGGATAAAGTTAAACCCCAAATATCCTTTTCCTATAATCGATTTCAGTGATTCACAAGTTAATGATATCAAAAATGCAAGACGCGATAAATTATATTTCTAAAGATTTTTTCAAATGGTCCCAGGCTAGATGATCCATTAATATTTTCTTTAGTTACCTGCAGTTCGGGTAGGTTCCCACATGGAATGCTGTCATGAGGGTAAGCAGTAGGTCCCCTGAGATAATGTGTGTATCTGGCTTCTGAGTGCGGCTTTCTCTACAATTCAAATCAGGTATCCATTTTGCTAATATTACCATCTAACTGACATGTTTTCGAGGTGAAGGAGGGACCTTGTGACAGGTCTTGCATAAGATGAAAGAGGATCAACTCGTTTATCAACAACACTAAAGGGTTCAGAAGATTTCTTTTCTAATATAAAATAAGCTTTGTCTTTTCATTATTCCCTGCTGTGTATCACGGCTAGGGGCAAATTATTATTATGTTCCCATATTGACCTAACAAGGATGTAGAAAATGAAGATATGTGTTCCTTACCAAAGCCAGTTTTGGGTAGTAGATAAGATTGGGAAAACAATGAAATATGGTTCTCCTATTTGCGATACCAAATCCAGAGGCTGATATGGTAAATTCAATTGTAGCTTGTAGGCCTGCTCTTCCTGTAGAGGGAATTTTAAAAATTGAATTAAGAGAATCCCAAATGACTGAATTATGATATCAAAATATAATCAGCCCTATAAGACTTAAAAGGTAACTCCCTGAGAACCAAGTAAAGCTGACTCAGATGAGGGGATACTTTTGGAGACATCAACCTCTTTCCTTTCCTGTAGATATGCCAGTTACTTCTATAGAATGCTTCATGAGTTGAATAATCATCAACCAGGTTTTACCAACCAATTAATAATATTGATATGGTTATATATATATATATATATATATATATATATATATATATATATATATATATATATATATATATATATATATATATATATATATAGGCTAAATTGTTTAGTATCATGTACTTGGCAACAAGGGATGAACTGACCAAGTGACTAGATCATAAAAGAAAGGGAGGAAGAAGAGAGCAAAGAAAGGGAGTGTGGGGGCAGAGCCCCCAATATATACACCAATTTAACAACTGATAGTGGTACCATCTAGAGGATAGACCTGGAAACTGAATATAAGATTGCCGTAAAAGTGGGCATTTTCAGATTGCAGGTCATCCCACGTGCATATATACTTGTAAATGTATGCATACTCTAGAGTTGTGCTATATGATGCTGCACATACTTTGGCACCTCCCAATGACACTGGTAGCCATTGTTAACCCAGATTCCACAAAGAACCTTCCTGGCTCTGAGATGACCCGCATGCCTGTGAAACCTCTTCTGATACTGGCATTCATGGGGCCACACATCTGAAGAAGAAGTGAATTGTTTCATTATCCTTATCTGAGTTTTATCATTTATCCTAAACAGCCTAAATCGGACAGCCAACATAGCAGCCAATCTGAATAAAGTGATCAGCCCAGTTGGGCCCAGTCTTGAGCCAATCAATGGGCTCAAGTCATGATTACCCTGGTCAGGGTCATATATTCAAAAATTAATGTGCCCAACTGCACTGATGTAAGCCTGGCCAACTGTGTTGGACTCAAGCTCAATACAATTATCTACCTGTAAGTTTGTTAATTACCTGTAGCAGAGCTTTTTCAGCTTCCTTGTTTCCAAAGAATCCCCCTCCAATATCGAGGATGCTCATTTGAATTCCTTCCTTTAAGGCCATATCAAAGACCATTTTGGCGATGTCAATCTGTTTCACATAGCTCATTGGGTCACGACATCCACTGCCAATGTGGAAACTGGAGATACATTGAAAATGTTGTCAGACCAGCAATATCTGTCAAGAGTTTGTTTATGATGATCTAAGACAATCTTAATTGATAATAAGATTTGTACGATTAAATTGAAACATGCATCTTATGACCATACCAGTAGTCTCTATAACCTTGCTCTATACTTACGACACTCCAACCAGAGAGAGATTTAGATATCTTGCTGTACTTATGAGACCAGGCACGGCATCAAAACTACACCCAAATCTTTGCATGGGTGAATCGACCTGAACATCAGTCAGGGGACAGATTCGTAGCAGAAGCCTGTATAAAAAGAGTATTTGAAAATATGTTGCTGCCCCTGAATAGCAAGGACAAAAGTGGGTTTCAGGGGAAATTGAATAATTTCCTAAACTAATAGCTGCGACACCTTCCTCAGGTGACTTTTACCGTTGCCATATGGTGTTGCTATCTTCTAAATGCAAGCCATCTTCGTAACAGTAGCTTTTGTTCATCGTACTGAGGGTAGGATTCGAACCCTTGTTTTTTTCATCTCACTGATACATGTCATCTCATGTCATCTCAGATGACGAAGTCTAACATTATCTGGGTCTGTAACAGTACTCCCTGCAGGATTTGAACACCTGGCCTGCAATTTGGCAGCTTATGAATCCATGTCATCTTTCAAATGCATGTCATCTTACGATTTGGCATATCCTTCCTTCTCACCTTACCAAGTCAATTTCCTAACATATGTCACCAAGAGCTAAGAGGGAAAGGCTTAGAAGCATTGAGAGAGAAGACAGTAGGGAAGAGCTGACAGGAAAGAGAAATAGACTAGAGTACAAAGGGAAAAATCACAACGTACCTTTGACAAAATTTAACAATGCTGAACCTATGTGATCATGGCAACTAAAACACACAGAGAAATATGCCAACTTTAGGTGGGTAGGTTGTAAATTGCCTCAAAAGACCTCGAAGAACACAGACAAGCAGGCTCTGAGGAGTTGCCGTTTCTCTAAAATCATCCAAAACACTGCCACACTTCATTATTATCCACAACACTTTCCCAGACTTTTCATATGATTTAGTATATAATTATAATCGTTATCGTAGGCTTTTACTGTAGAAATTGTTCGTGTGATCACATCCATCTACTTTATTAACACTGACCTTGCCTGTGGGTACAGTTTCTTAATCTTGAGAAGCTCATCCTGAGAATCAAATGTCATCAGAGACACCTCCCTTTTTGCAGCATGTGAAATGTGTGATGGAAGCTTGACTGGGTTAGCAAATACAATGTTGTCAGGCTTCACACCAAGTGCCAGGGCAATTTCTATTTCTGCCTGAAAGTAAAGCATGCATAATCCAGATATTTGCAAGACATAGTGTTCAGGTGATGAAAAGATTGGTTGTGTGATTTACATCACAATTGACTCACGGTCAGGATTAGTGATTGATTAATTGAAATCGATTTAGATAAAATGAAGTTATTTTTGTTAAAAGATTAAAAGTGAACAATGAATTATTTGTCAATTCTCAGAGAAATGTATTTCTGGTTCACAACTACCATCAAATCATATGTCACACTATTCTATTATCACATTCCAATCATTTGTGGTTAATCAATTGTGTGAGGGTTGGGCTAGTAGGTGGGTGCTAGCAAGCAGGCGGATGTGGGCAGAGTGGTAACTATAGCTTTTGTCATCCGCATACCTCAGTGTGTGAAATCCGCCACTTTGTTGTGATGTGGAAATCAGTAAGCCTGATTATGCACGTGGTGGTCTGACCAGACACTGGGATCCTTTGTCTGCTACCTCACTGTATGTTTGTCAGCTTGACAGGCTGGGACAATCATGGGTTTCTCAGGTCGCCATGAGAAAGCACAATACTGTACACGTGTTATCTCACTGCCAAATTGAGGGGTTATCATACAGCGCTGTGGGATCTCACCCCCCTGTTGAAAACCACACTGATGCTATTTCTAGCATATAGAATTATAGGGAATACAATGTTTTAGCTTCTTTATCAATTATTTCTCATGAAATACACATTTGCTGTAGAGGCCCATTCAGATGTACCTAGCTGATAACATAATACATCACTGTAGACATTCATTTTCTGGAGCAAATAATGGTAAGCCTACAGCAAATTGGGTTTTCTCAATACCATTTTATAGGATCGTCCTTTTTCAATGTTAATATCCACACAATCAGATAATTGGAGTGAGCATTCAGAAAACAATTGTGTGCCCAATTATACAGGTTCTTGATTTTCATTTGGACTTGAGGAAATCCTTGGAAAATGTGAAAATGTCAAAACATATAATATGGGTGTGGTTTCCAACAGGGGGTGAGATCTCACAGCGCTGTGAGAACCCCCCCCCCCCTCCCCCCAACTTAGCAGTGAGATATCACAGTGCTGTGCTTTCTCACTGCGACCTGAAAAACCCATGGTTTTCCCTGCCTGCTTGAATCAGCTTCACACTCAGAAAGGTGAGCGTTACTGTCGCTGAAAGCACTCTGACCTGAAAGCCAGGCAGTGCCTGACCTTCAGGTGAGAGTGCTTTCAGCGACAGTAACGCTCACTTTTCTGAGGGTGTTGATCACCTCACATGAAGCATAGAGAAGTCAGATAAACACCTCACCCTCGTGTTATCCTTTTGTACCCATTGACTTACTGTAGCAATTCCGTGTGAACAGAAAAGTTGATAAACTGATCCCCAGAAGGGCCAAATGCTCACAATAAAACACCTGCTTTTGGTAACTTTTTGTAAAACGTTACTTAAGGCCTATTATCAACATCAACAGGTTGCTTTTGGTATCATGGATGACAATCTAGAGATTAGTAAACATTTTTGAGACTTAGAAAACACCCTGCATATAGAGTAAACAAAGAATAATTATGGACGCTGTGACAGTAGTCTTGCTTTGATTTCCCACCATAAGTATGTAACCACCTCTTTACCAGTATACCCTTTTCTATCATCCATAGATATACAGAAGAAATATATGTTCCGTTAGAGATGTAAAGAGTCATAATTTGGGTATAAAACCTTATACGCAGGTGACTCGTCTGAGGTGCCAGCCGGAGGCAACCACCCATGTCTGCTACTTACAACATTTCTACATGTACAGCTATACCTAATTATAAAAAAAAAGGTTTGTTTCAGGTAACACGGGAAGAAACTCTAGGGTCGGTAGGTCGGATTTTTTTTAAAACTTTTTTTTTTACTTCCACTCTAAAATTGACCCAAAAAGTGTAAAAATGGGAAGGTTTTTTCCAAATTTTTGTAAACCTAAAATTTACCTCCCAAAAAGTGTAAAAATATAATAATTTCTCCAAAATTGCATGAAAAAAACGGAGGGTCGGCCCAGTCTAGATAGGGTCGGTCGGGTGACCTGAAACAAACATTTTTTTATATTTTTTTGGCCCTATCCAGTGCGAAATCTAACGGTGATTAGTTTGCGTGCAATATATATACTCAATAAAAATCATATTTCAGCAATTCAGGCCATAACTCCACTTTCACTTGGAGTATTTACATAATTCTTTCGGCTATGTGACCCCTATTTACTCCATTCATGTCCCAAACTATTTTAAAGAGAAATAAAGCTTAGATTGGTAAGAACATTATTGGAAATGTTGCATGAAATGTGTCGAAAAAGTAGGTAATTCTGAAAATTGTAAGAAGTTATCATGGTGTTTCTACAGCTAAAGGAATATAAGCCTGCCCCAAATATAAGCCTGTCCCGTCTATCAGTTTACCAGTTAGTACTTGTATAAGCCCGGGCTTATACACGGGGAAATACGGTATTAACGTTTGGAAACGTTTCCAGGTATACTATTATGTTACGTAATTTGTAAAAGATTAGGTAACGTTCTTATATGGTTATTTATCTTTTATACAGAGTGGTCTTTTATTTATAACCGGTAAAATGGGTGACTCATATCAGGACAACTAATGGGGGGGGGGGGGGCTAGGGGCGAAATATTTACTTCGTGGACATTGGCAGGATATTCATATGTGTTTATTGGGTTACTGTAATCTTTTGGAAAATATTTGTTGATGAGATGAATATTACATTTTTACACTGGATATTTACACATCTTGAACAAAAGGTGAGAAGAAAAGTAGGGTTCCCAGGGGAATTTCTTGATATATTTTGTGTATACATATAGAGATAATATAGAGATAACACCAAATGAAGTGGAATTACGTCACTTTTTCAAAGGATACCAGATGGAATTTGCTGTCACACGTACAGCTTAGGGATGGTATGCTTGAATTTATGATACAATTAGTTGAAAATGTATTCAAAATCACAAAAAAAAATACGCGCAGTCAGACTGACACGTCAGGCTGATGTCCATATTCTACTCGGTGTAAAAGGGTGACAGCTACTTCAGTCATACCACTTGGCCCTTGAACAACATGACTGTGCCTGTAAATACCGAGATGTTCTGGGCACAAAAGGCCTTAACCCACGGATCTTACTGCACGTCCAGTAACAGTCAGAGTGCAGTCGGGACAGCTCCTCAGCCCTATAGAAAAGGGGTGCTGGGGCTTTAAGGGGTTAACCGCTTTAATAATACATGCCAAATAGTTCTGGGCGCGAAAGGGTTAAGGGGTTAACAACCTCTCTGCTCTACTGCTGCTGAGCGCACTCAATTAACCTGTCAAGGTGGTCGGGAGAACATGACGCTAAATATGCGTGTATTGCTATTTGAGAATTTTCCTTGAAAAGGTGACGTGAGACAGGCATGCTTTGTGTATGGCCTTCAATGTTCTATGTTGGGGATGTCGCTTGACATCTGAGTCCATGGCGTATCTGTCACGGGTGCTTGCTAGATGGTTCGAGCCTCTCCCACACCACCTTGAAACGGTGTTGTGAGTTTGGGCATGTTTACTTTAGATATACGTTGTATTGTATTCACAAAATCATTTCAAAGATTGTCATCGTGGCCTGGGTCGTGAGCGAACCACCGGGTTTCTAACTAGAGGACCAGCGCCAGTGACAGATAGGCCACGGACTACACATTGAAAGCCATAATTATATAACATATCTATATCATACACACCTCTAGGAATTTCTTTAACATTAAATCAAGTCAAATATATACAAAGGTGGCTGAACATAATTATCCAGGTCTTAACATTTTTATAAAAAGCTATATGGACATTTAACATACAGGTGAAAATGTAGACGATAGTCTAAACCAATTTATGATCTCCAGGTAGTTACTAAAAAGTTAAAAGACTCCAAAAGCGGCTGACGACATCCTTATAAATCATACCTCAGTCTCAGGTGGTGCACACAGGATAGATTACTTATTACTCTCTGCACACATTCAAGAAGTGCGCAAGCACCCATATCACGAGAAGAAGTGGATCAGGAGGGTTTTGCAGAATGGGAAACGTATTTGTTAGAATAAAATGTGCACCAAATTAACAAGCATAGGAAATTTGTTTCAGAGATCTTCGTTTCGATGTAGTTTAAGGGTATTTCTATAGTTCAGTGTAGGATGGCTTCAAATGTCATCTTACATTGAAATATTCTGTTAAAAATCTAGATCTCATTGGATGAATCATACCCAGTGATAAATGTATACCTTGATAAGTATAGCGTAGAAATACTGTGGTAACGACCACGTTTGGGGGTTTGTGTTTTTATTTCTCACTAGTTGTTTTTCGGCGGAAATACAGTGTTGTATGTTTTAGCGGACAGACGCCTAATTATGGACATTCGTTGAGATTTAACCCACGATTACCAAAGGAAAAAAATGGCTCCAGGTCAGTTCATTAGGCTTGTGTCCACTAGGAGTTAAAACCTCTCGATGGTATAACTAGAATACAATGTAAAAAAGAACTATCCATGAACATTAGGTCTGTGTCCACTAGGACACACGCTTTGGCGTTGACAAAACCGTGACAAAACAGAGTGATAAATCCTAGTGGACCCAGGCCTAAAATCTATTCATGCACTAATGTAGATTATTTCAATTTATCTCTGAATATGCCTGTGTCCACTATCATTAATTTTATATGGCCGTTTGTCGTTCGTCAAAACGTGACTTTTTAATGCTTAAGTGAAATGTATGTTTTGTCTTCCTTTGGACAGCTGCCACACCCAGCATTGGACACGACGTCGTTTTGGCGCCGAAAAAAAAACACGTTTTGGCGACGCCACAACGTGTTTTTCAGGGTCAAAACAGTCTTATAAATCCAAGCGGACACATGCCTACTAAGGCCAAATTTAAAAAAAGGTGTGTTTCATGTTACCCGACCCTACCTAGCAAAACAGGGCCGACCCTAGACATTTTTATGCAATTTTGAAAAAATATTTATATTTTAGGTCATTTTGGGGTTATTTACGTCAAGGCGGTCGTCGGTGAGTCGGCATTCAAGTTTGTGAGTCGATTTCTGAGTACCTTTCAGGTTAAAGTTAAAAAAAAGTAGTAAAACAACCTTTTGTAAACAATGATTATCAGTCAAACCCAGTAAACAAAAAAACGTTATACAGCATTTTATAACGTTATATAACGTTTCTCGTAGGCTCCTCTCTATAGCATAACGTTATATAATGTTTTAATACGTTATTTTGACATAACATAACGTTTTCTTGTTAGCTGGGAAATCCATTCGAGAAAAAGTCTGTGAAAAGTATCATTTAAATAACGTTGTAAATGTAGGCCTACATTCAAACGGCTGGGTATAACATTGTTGCACATTAATTGGAGTCAACGAATTTGGGTCAAATATGGTTACATTTCCGTTTTTTGCAAACCTTTTCCACACCTCCAGGAAACGTGTTATGTAATGTGTGTTTGTTTGCTGGGCATTGGTGGACACAAAAATATGTTACATTGTGTATCAACCATAACCTCTGGCCTGTTCACTTGATTCCATCTGAGCGACAATCCATTTTGTTACCCTTCATTATGACAGTGATAAACAGAGAATCTCATAACAGAAAGAAGGATCCTACCTTGCTCGCACAGTCAAAGCCTGCCCCTAGCTCTGCCAACAACTTAATGACGACAGGATCGTCATATACCTTTAGAGCTGGAATGAAAAGAATTGCATAAAATATAAATCAATATTCTCCTCTACAGCTGTTTTGTCCATTCCGCAGCCATCCGTCACAGATTCATCAAGGTTTACATAGGTGTTATGTATGACCACTCTGCTACATTTGTATGGCAACATCTAGCTTCATTATAGGCCTATGTCCACAAGGATCCAAAAGACTGTTTGACGCCGAAAAGCACGTTTTGGTGCCGACAAAACCATTCTGTCCGCACCCAAAAAAACGTTTTGTCAGCATAAAAACGTGTTTTCGGTGTCAAAACATCTAATAAAATTAGTGGACACAGGCCTATTGCCATCTTAGGTTGTGCAGTTATGCTTAGATAGAGGTGTCCATCAGATCGCCGGCATTGGAGTGCTGCATTGAATGCAGTAATTAGTATAGTATGATCCTATGGAATGGTTATAATACAAAACATACCATAGAAAGGCTGGATCGTTGGGAATGCTTTGCACCACAGTTGATATCTTTGAACAACACTGCCCAGATCAAACATACAGAAGGGTTCGTCAACCCCCTGTTCCTGGAAGAGTTTTATATTACATGTAATGTATCTGCCATCTTCTCGGTTTTTAATGGCCACCAACCACCATGATACATGTATCCTTCAATGTATCCACAGTTCACTTATCTTGACATTAAACATATGGATATAAGGCTTTTCCTCATACACAGCTACATACAGAGCTGTATGGTCAACTGAATAATCACTTTTGAGAGTCCATTGTTCTCACCCTCTCTCTCTCTCTCTCTCTCTCTCTCTCTCTCTCTCTCTCTCTCTCTCTCTCTCTCTCTCTCTCTCTCTCTCTCTCCCTTTCTCTTCCTCTGTCTGTCTCTCTTTGACTCTCTGCGGGATATAAACCCCCCTATTTTAACCTAGATTTGAACCCATCTATAGCATAAATTAAACTCCCCTCCCTTGTTAAATTGACCAAGAAACGATACCTTTGCCTGTTTAACCATATTCAGCATCTCAGTCCCAATGTCCTCCTCAATAAGATCAAAGCCAATGTCCTTAGGGCTTAGTTTGGAACCTTTAATTATAAAACATTATGTTATTACATGCTGATACGGCACCATGCTAAATCAAGGACTTCCCAGATAACAAAAAAGAAACATTTTCCAAATGTTTGTAAACGTTTTGGAGGAAAGTCTTTTTCATACAACCTATAGAAATTGTTTTCATACAAACGTTTTTAAAACGTGTGTGAATGTTTGGAAAACAACTTTTGTTAGCTAGATTAAAAGATCTATGGAGGCTCTGTATCCCATGCCCCCAGGGTCCATGGTCACAAAATTTGTAGCATTTTTTAGCTGCAACTCATGAAGAAAAGTACATATCTCACCTTTTCATGTATTTCACTACTTGCAGTGTTAGTCAATAATGGCCAACCCAGGTTAGTCATGGGTTTTCATCAAGTATTACTTAACAAAATATGAAAAAAGGCCTTAGTAAAAAAAAACTAACACTGATACTCTTAAAAATGAAATGACTAAGTTGGGTTACAGGGAGCCAAAATATTATTTCTCCCAAGAAAGAATGATTTCTCCCAAGTCATTTTCTGGCTCCCTATATGTGCAACCCATGTTAGTCAATACTATAGGTTTTTCAATACTGACTAACTTACTGTAGTTTTTTATCAGTGTGTCATATTCTAGTTCAAAAAAGGAAATTCTATTTGATCCTACCTGCAACAAATGCATCGGCAGGGGGCCATGTGAAAATATCTCGATGAACTGGGGTGGCCATGTTGTTTCACAATCAGTTCAGCTTAAAGACCGCCAATGCACGTTTCTAGCTTCTGGGATGAAATTGGATTATCAAGTTACCATATTGTTAATTTTTCAACGAAATGAATATATAACTTCAATTAGGTCTTCGATAGATAAACAATGCCTACCTTTTGTGCTTGTCAGATAGATGTATTCCCAAAGGTGAACAGGGGTGCTGTGTCCCATATCCAGTGTTTACCCGTGCTCTTGGGCCACATGCCACCATGTGTGACCAACACCTTCCCTCCTCAGTTGACCCATCAATAAGCCGAAATTCCACATAGTTTACTTTTTCCTGCTAAAGGTAAAATGAAAGCAGAAGGAAGTTGTTCGTAAGGAAAAACTAAGATAATTGTTTTGTGTTCTTAAGGAAATTGTATATAGTAGAAATGTCTAGGGGCTATGCCCAGCCAACACACCCAAATGGGCCCCATATGGGTGTGTCTCTGAGCACTCTGGGCTAGCCCATGTCTGGGTATTAATTGGTAATTGTCAGGGCTTCCAGATGGGACCCATGTGGGCTCAGTCGAGCATATCAACATGTCATGTTTGCATTGCAAATCCTTTGATTCATGCTCAATGACACCTAACCTGTGAAAAACCATCAATCTGGTGCAGGTTCGTATCACGCAACTGCGGGGTATCAGAAAGCGCTCCAACCAAGACACAGCCTTGCAAGTCTACACCCACATGATCCGGTCGAAACTGGATTATTGCGGATTTCTCCATCATGGAGGACCAGTTTGGGCTATTAGAAAATTGCAAACCCTCCAGAACAATGCCCTGAGAGTGTGTGAGTGTATCCGGGACCAACCAGGCATTGAGGAGCTACATACTAGAGACAAAATCACCAAACTAGCTGTCACTCGTTGTCAACAACTGCTAGGACACCTGCACCGGGAGTCTCTGGACGATGAGAAGGTTGTTGTCCCACCACGAGTCCTGCACGGGGATGTAAAGGAAAAAACAGCTAAAAACCCTGAGGTTGGTCAAGGACATCTATGAAAAGAGCCCCTACCACCGTGGCCTGGCGGAATGGAACAATCTGGACCCAGAAACTCAACACACCCGCGACAGAGACCTCTTCATGAAGCTCATAAAGGCCTAAATGCTTATAAAGGCCTAGAAGTGCCAATCTGTAACCCACAATAGTGACTATGTTTAGTGACTATGTTTATTGACTGTAAATGCAGCAAATACCCGAAGTGCATAGTGTATAGCTGAACAATCAATGCTTAAAACCTTGGCATACTTTGTGTATATATTTTACGTAAAATATTCTATTGAGATCCTGTCTTTCAGCAGTTCCTTGGCATTGCATTGAAAAACTCTGTATGTATTGAGATTACTTTGCCAAAATAAAATTTCACAACAACAACAACAACATCATCATCGCGGATTCCACTGGGAAAACCCCACATGGGAGCTACAGAACCCACTAATAAATCCGGATTCCACTGGGAGCTGTAGAATCAGGACCCAGTCCCTTCACTCAGTACCAAAGACATATGTCACCTGCGTTCTCTATCTTTGAAATAACACCCCCTATTCCACGTACTTTCACACAAAAAGGCATCCCTTTTCCCCATAAAAACACGGATATTTGGGGAAACCCACTGCTGACACCAATATAACGGGAGAACGGCCAAGGACTTAATAGAGACTAGATTGATCTACAAATAGTATATAATTACTACATATTTAAGCCGGGAGAAGGGTGGAAACTGAGGGATCTAAAATGGCCAGATTCACTAAGAGTACAATCATTTCATTCTTCCCACTCTGACTAGTGGTGAATTGGCCATTCAATGCCTTTGCTCATTGACAACCATCACTTACCGCGGTAATAGGTAATGATTGCCCAGTCCTCATGACATGTCATGTCTCTATTTTATGAAAAGGTATTACTTTTTTTTTATATTTCGAAGCAGATTCCAAGAACAAGACAGTACTTTTGAAACAATGTACCCTTCCGACTATTGGATATTGTTGTATGGAACATTTTCTGGACTAGAGACGACCGGGTTTTACAATGTGAAAAATAGTGAACGGTCAAACTATAATCATTAGCAAACTGATATAAGAACACATTCCTGAGATTGTAGCACTGGAGAGCACAGATCATTATTTTTGGAGACTCCCTGATGTCATCAAAACACACGCGAGAGCACACCCCATACCACTAAAAAGCTCTCGTTTGGGAGATGGATATAACAAGTGTAAAGGGTCTTGGTCATGGTCATAGTCATGGTCAATTTCAATGTTCAAGGTTACACAAGACAGTTGATATTGTAATCAATTGCAAATATCTCATGAAATTTAAAACTTGTTTTCTATGTACCTCATAGCAGTTTATTGGATGATATTCCGTTACATATATCGACCAACCAACCAGTAGTAGATGGTCTATTTAGCTGCATAAAAAAGGTAGCTCTTGCCGCAGGGCACACACAGCCAGGCACAGCCAGGCAGCAGTGGGTTCTCACTCGTGGGCATACCCAGCTTTCAAAAATTATTAAATTTTTAAACCTTATACATCGTTTAGCCATAATATAAAGCCATAGAAAAATGTTCCGAAACATTATACATAATTATATAACGTTTTTTGGTTATTACGATACAAGCGCCTGCATGCCCCAGTCGTTGTGTTTTGCATTATCATGTATAGGGTAGATTCACCCAAAGGAGGACACACACCTTAAGTCGGACACTTTTAGACCTATATTTTATAATTATGCATACATCATACATTATGTGTATGAATAGTAAGAGTAAAACTGAAGTGTTCTGCTAAACAATAAGAATAAAACTAACCATTCACACAGATTATATACATGTATAATGATACCCCCAAGTGGCCCTGTATTGTATGAAGTAGCTGGTTTATAATCTGTGGATTTATCTAGGACCACATGCCGGACACGATTATTATCATGCTATATTTTGCAGATCATTGATACTAACATAAAAATGAACTCGTAAAAATACAACTGGATGTATGACGACGAGTTTGGAGGTCCGTATCGCACGGTGTGCACGCCTGCACAGCAGGCGTGCGCACCGTGCGATGCGGACCCCCAAACAAGTCTTTGTACATCCAGTTGTATTTTTACAAGTTCTTTTTTTGTTTTATTATACCTAGCATATGACATCGGGAAGATTATGATAGATTACAATACATATTGTGATACATATTACGATACATATCACGGAATCCTCATTTGCGAGTTGCCCTGTTTTATGCACCACCCCATCTGTTTGCACACCATTTTCCGTATCGCACATGTCGCAATACAGAGGTGTGTATTAAACATGTATCTAGTCCGGCGCCTCTATGCTGTAGGAATAGCAATGTCATATGCTAGGTATAATAAATAGGCTTGCTATATCAGACCTGGGCATATATTTCGAATTTTATAATCGAAAACAAATGGAGATAACTACCATAACTAGATATATGAGGTACTGAAATTTCACCTGAAGTCGGACGATGATTTCAACCTGGTTTTCTTAACTCTCCAGATAATAGAGTAATCAAATTCATGTCATCAATTCTACATCTATCAATGGATGAATACTCCTGTGTGAAGCTCTACCGTAAAAATAATATAATATACCAATCCATTATTTGGTAAATTGAGAATAATACACTTTTTCGATAATTGTAAGGTTAAGGGATGTTAAATGGATATTTTCAAAGAAAATATCTTATACATTTTTTATGAGAATTACACCCCTGAACAATTAGATCACCCCTGTCCGACTTCATGTTAAATTTGCCTCTCAGATTTCCCGGTTTTTGACAGAGAATACTTAGTTCAAAAACACTTTAGAACCATTAAACTATATATGGATCATGGACTCCCAGCCCTCCCCTATCCATAGGTATGTCATACTCATTTGTAGGCAAAATGGACCAGTGTCTATACCAAACCGAAAAAGGGTTGTATCCGAAGTGTCAACGAGTGTCCGAAAGTGGTGAATCTACCCTACTTAGCTAAGCTTCACCTCTTCTCCAAAAGCCGTATGCTTTGATCAGGTAGATATAATAAATCACAATGACTCATAACCAATGACAATATTCGACATGAATAATAGTAGATCTATACAGGAAGCCTCCCTTTTGAACATGGACTACGTGTGTCCTTATAGATATATGTGGATCAACAAGGGAAAAGGGACCTCCGTGAGGGATTTTTAGTACCAACTTTGGCCACCAGGGGGCTCCATATAGCCAAAAAGGACCAAAATATAGCAAAAACTTATCTATACTACTTTTTTATGTAGAATATGATAAGCCACGTTACAAGATTCCATCTTTGGTGAAAACATTCCATATATGGAACAGAAAAGAACGTTTTTGGGCCGAAATTAGTGTTTTAGCACATGTTGGTTGCCATGGAAACATGATTTTCATTCCAAATCCAAAAATTTAAAATATTGATTGATAGTAGGCCTCACAACGATTTATATGCTGAAAACAGAATGTAAATACCATTTTTAGATCAAAAGCTGTGACTAAATGTTTGAAAAAGTTAGGATATTTGGTAATTAGCATGATTATGCTGATTAGATAGGAATATCTCTAAAACAAAGTAAGATAGAGCTTATGGGCATTTAAGATTCGACAATGACCCCACATATTCAGAGGGCCAGTACTCATAAACTAGAGGTGGTACCGGCTGATTAAAGATATCGCTGGAAAGCTGATGACATCAATTTTATTATTGAGTTTTTACATTGGAGGACCCTTTTCCCTTGACTGTCCACATATGTAAACCGTCTGAGCTGAATGATTGTGATTATTCGTGTAAATATGTATATATTTTGCATGACAATCCACATCTCCATTCCCAGTAACAGCATTTAGCCAAAAAGGAATTTTTCAACCCAAATTTAGCATATTTGTTGATGTTTGCATTTGGTTGACATGGAATCCAATTTTTCATTAATTTAGAATAAAATAAATTCTTATCCATTTTCTCATTCCATAAGGATCCCAGAACTGAAAACAGAGTACCATTATTTCTTCTAGGTCCAAACATATAGTCTATAATTGCCATTCTTTCAATTATTTTTTAATGTGATTATTTCAATGGACTATCCAAATTTATCTTGATATTTAAATGAGCTATGTTCTATTTTGAATTTTTACATGTTCCTAACATCCCATGTTTGTGATGTCAGTTATCTGGAACCCTTTGGTCTATTTTAACAATGACAGTACCAAATTGTAGAAGAAGACATGAACCTAAAAAAGGGATTTCCCCCTTACTTTGATGCAGATGAGGGTTGCATGAGCTGACATTATCTGCACTACTGCATATAATTATAACGTTAGTTACTGCAGATAACGGTTGCACAGATGGTCAAACATTACATGGTTCAAGTATGGAGCTTTTTTCACATTATATAAGCCAATAACCGGGGGATTGCCTGAGGTGCCAGCAATGGGCAACCACCCATGTCCACGGCTTATACAATTCATACACTCAAAGTCATATCTGACAGTGATAAGTTTGTGTGCACTACACAGGCAGGCAGTTTCTCATCTTTCCTCAGACAACTGTGGTATAAAGTAACAAAACATGAATTACTAAAAAATATAATTGAGGCCTACCTAATTCATATATACATTTATGTAACATGCATCATGCTTATTGGGTATCAAGTTTACAAAAGACTAATCAGAGAAAACCGTACAAAAAGGTTTCACATGATATGATAAAGTATTAGGTCCATCTCGGCCACAATTATATTCCCACCGTTTTACCAGTATATCATTCATATAATTATACAGAATACAATAATGTACACAGAAAAAAGCAAAGACGTTGCCATGACCATATTTTGCTTTTCCCCATAAATCTTATGGGCATGTTCTGTTGTTTTATAACGGTGATTCATCATTATTATGTATCATGTATAATGATGATTCTCTGCTACTCATTAACATTTCATGATGATTGTCATTGTTTCTTGATTTATTGGTATAATATTATATGCATATTTTATAATAACTTTATTTGAGGCCTGTGAATATTAGGCCATAAGAAGCATAACTGAATTCCCCGCAGTAATATGCAATTGCAGTTCATGAGCAAAAGATACTCTAGGAGTGTTACAAAGCAACTCTGACAATAGTGTGAATATTCCTATTTCTAATTACCACAACATGGGTGTTTATACCAGCCTCACTATTTCCAGCACAAGAAGGAAGTAATATATTTAACCTCCTATGACACTGATTCTCTGTACTTTCAATAGAAAATTCTCACATTGTAATTCCACATTCAACCTCAACTGCATGCCACGCAAGTGCAAGTGTTCATCTTGACCGCAGTTGACTCTCCAAGAGCGGAGTGCCAAATTCACTCCCCTTCATCAGAGTCATTTTCGAGACAAACGTACGGTGACCCTGACTATCAGAGTCATTGCTGTTTTTAAGAAATGCTCATGTTACCATATCAGTTTTAAAGCTGGGCCGTCAGGGAATAAGTTCAGCATTTTCCATACATAGACTAAAATAACAGTTCCACCTGAGGGCAACAGTGTTTGGACAGGGGACCATGAGCATTGTTCAGCTACAATATATTCACCCTATCTTGTGCACGTAAAAGCTGAGCTCCCAGCCCTTACGAGCACTCTTGTGAATGAAAACTGACCTATATCCAAAAGTGCTTTTGGCCTCACTTCAACCATGACAGTCAAGCTTTAAGTAATGGCCATGTAACAATATCGATGTCACATGTCCCGTATCACTATTCATTTTTTCTTCCTGTCCAATGTCACTAAGCCCCAAGATGGCCCATGTCACTGTGTCAGATTTAAGGGTCTAGGGCCGCCAGAACATCATGGTACATCGGGGAATAGTATCACACGAGAGGGGAAATATATAATCTGACACCTAGGTGTGTTATGCCAGGGTGGTGTATGCTTTCGGGTAGGCTCTCTTGTGAAGTGTTTATACTGACAGGGTCACATTGTTTCATCATACTTGATGCAGTACTCCGTGGTAGCCTACTGTCTAAGGAAACGCATAAGCTATGCATATATACATGTATTCATGAATTATATTGGACATTGCTATTCTCAATCAAGATATTGCCTTTTTTTGCTACGATTGCCGAGCAGAAATTGTTACAATATATGGGTCCAAAAATATGATTCTGGAATTGTATCTCTGTGCGCTTCAAATCTCCCTCACTCTCCAATATCCATCGTTGGATAATGGCCGCCACTCCTATCTAGTCAGTACCATACATCTGCTGGAGGGTGGAGGCTAGGTTGGAGAAATGAGGCGCGCCCAGATGACTCTGCAGATTGTCGGTTGTGTGGAGGGAGGTGCGGGAAGTGGCGACCTCCTGTGTGGATGCTGTGGGCTAATTCCCACCCTTACATGCAAAAAGGGCATGGACTGTATGCGATGCAACAAGGGACGAACCTGCAGTCACTAGATGCCATCCATTCTGTGCGTTATCTTAAATCGCCACTTCGGCGTAATATTAAAGTCTTATTCTTAGTCTTAAAGTCTTAATAATACTCACCATTTGAAAAAAAGAAAAGAATAATGGGGGTTGGGGGGCAGAGCCCCCCATATCAACATAAGACGCCATCCATAATTAAGATTACGCCAGAAGTGGTGATTTAAGATTACGCCAGAAGTGGCGATTCAAGATTACGCACAGAATGAGTGGCGTCTTGTGACTCCGCAGCTTCGTCCCCACGTGCGTATGCGATTTGTATAATTAATGTGTCAATTAATAAAACATGCAAAAGTTGTGCGATTGGGCGCACATATGCACTGGTTTCTGACCTGCCGGATGGGGATGGGGGGGGGGGGGGCAAAAGATTGTGGACAAGGCCCACATGTGGGTGACGGAAGTAAGGTACCTACCAAAGAAGTAGCAGCTAATAAGGGAGTCAAATCGTCGGTGCGGCTTATACTAAGTTATAGGATCGGCACACACTGGGGGTGTGGCGTAAACGCAAGTTTAGATATAAATACTACAGTACTAAAGTAGCCATAATCAGACCACTGGTGCAGCTTATAATTATGATCTGCCAGGGGTGCGCTGCATACCTTAGGCTGTGTCTCACGACCTTGGGCCAATGTTTTTGTCTCTGATCGGGTGCCAGCTCTGACCGGGTGCCAGCTCTGACCGGGTGCCAGCTCTGACCGGCCTGAATAAAATCGGGTTATTTAGGGCAGATGGAGATAGAATTTGGCTGAAAAGGTTAATGGATGTTATAACTCTCTAAACTAGTCATTAGTTGTCCATTTTTATCATCATCTGCCCTAAATAACCCTTTTTTATTCAGGGCGGTCAGAGCTGGCACCCGGTCAGAGCTGGCACCCAGTCAGAGACAAAAACATTGGCCCAAGGTCGTGAGACACAGCCCTAAGCTGCTATATTATTTGTACTTGAATACTATGTCTTTATATGTTTGTGTGGATGGGATTTACAAGCATAATAAAGTGAAACGCTAAGAGGGTCAGTGCATTTTGTTGCTTTAATCTACATTTGTCAGATTATATATTTCCCATCTTGTGTGACACTACCGTATTCCACGATGTACCATGATGTTCTGACGTCACACAAGACTGCATACCTCAAAATGAGGTCTTGATATAATAATGTAATAAGTATTCTCTCTAAGAGCAAGCATTACACATCATCACACATTAGTATACTTATTTATAAGGTATAACCTGTGTAGCATATTCACGCCCAGGAATATGGTGATATATTCTTTGTGACAGACCATAACTAAGGTCCCCCCCAACCAACAGCAGGGGGAATCTCTTCACACACTCTCCAGACGCTACCCGTATCCCAAAGGCAAAGGGACAACATTTCGTCGATATTTTTTTTTCTGCAGAACACAAGACCATGGACACTAGCCCTTTACGGACCACATGGTAATTTAATACACTGTATACATCCTTTTTCATCATGTAACGCATAAAAATTAATGTTGATCATTTGATTTGATACACTCCCAAAGTTTATGTACGAGGCACAAAGGCAACTGGCTAGTTACTCATGCATAATGACGTCGGACATCAAAGCATTATTTTGCTCTTAAAGGGTGAACGAGTGAATTCACCCATACTGCATTCATGCATCTTAATGACCAGGTACATAACACATTACAGCACCATGCGACCCTTAAAGGGCATTAAAAACATTGCTGCTGGTATATAAGATATATTGTACTGGTAGTACATAGCTGAGGTTCTACACAGAGGCAAATATCAGAGTCAGCCAATGTCGCCAATACTACTCTCATAAAAGGGTCAGGCACTGCTGGACTATAATAGATGGGTCAAGGGCCATTCAAGTGAGGGTCAGGTTAGGCTGGACATTCAATAACAGGCTGGACCCTGGCAAACTTGCTTGAAAGTCTGGCCATGCTGGGTCCTCATGCCACAGTCTGACAATGCTGGACTCTTGCAGGCTGAAAGAGACTCTCCCCAGAGTCCAGCATTGCCAGACTATGCCATGAGGATCCAGCATGGCCAGACTTTCAAGCAAGTTTGCCAGGGTCCAGCCTGTTATTGAATGTCCAGCCTAGCCTGACCCTCACAAGAATGGCCCTTGACCCATCTATTATAGTCCAGCAGTGCCTGACCCTTGTATGAGAGTGGTTTAGGCGACATTGGGTGACGCTGATATTTGCCTCTGTGTACCCAGTTGTGATGGCAGAGGTCAATGCATCACCGACCTAAAACATCCGTTCATTGGGCAGATGAATATTTATGGTGAGAGCAGGTATGTTTGTCTGGGCATTGTTTGCATTGGCTGGGTCAAGTATCAGGGCAAACGGTGGTGGATGCATCACAATGACTCATAACCAATGACATGTTGAAAAGTATAATAGTTTATACCACAGTTATCCACTTCAGGCACTCAAAGCAGTGCCTAAACTGGATAACCAGTGCCTCATGCCTTAGCCATGGATAAACAACCCTTGTGCTGGCTTATTCATGTATTATTCTATATAGTCAGACAAAATAACCTAGCCTTTAAACACCCGAAGAACATGCATTGAACTATGCTTTTTTAAAGAATTTAATACGTCTGGCAGGTAACTGGACCAATATAAATTGTGCCAGGATATATTTGTGTACATATACAATTTGCTCATTTGCATAACCATCCATCTTTACCACCCACCTTGTTAGATAATTGCTATAATGTTCACAAAATTAATATTGATTAATGAATAATCATGTGTATTATTTTCGTCTTTAGTTTAGCTGGGTAGGGTATATACACATTCAGAAGAAAACATGCCATGGCTGCAGTGCCTTGTAATTGTAGTAGTATTTATAGTTGGCATAGACAGACCTGTTAATACCCAATAACTTCGATGGAAATGTTGGTTGTCAAGGTACTGTATGTATCAATCTGATACATAATCCATCAATGTCTACTGGTAATAACTATGTTATGTTCATGTAAATGCGTGATTGTTCTTTTCTTTAGTAACAACGCCAAACAAGGGAAATCAGCTGCTAGTATTCCATCTGTCTTATGTCATTGGTCAGGGATTCCCACACATCCCTCTTCATGACTCGGCGTATTGGTGGTTTGGGGAAGCCGTTGAATGCTGTAGAAACAGTCACAGTGTAGGCACCAACGTCTTCAAAGATGAGCCAGTCACCAAGCTGATGAAATATCATAAAAAAAATTGTTAGGTAAAAACTAGTCTTATATTATATTGACTCACAAGTTATTGGTATCAGAAATGCTACACAATCTACTTTTAAAACACTATGACTTATTTTCTCAAATAGAATATTCTTGCGGATGGCCCCCCTTGGTCTATCTATTCAATAGCATATATGTGAGCAGGCAAGCAGAAAGGGGTATCCCCGTGGGATTAGTACCATTTTTAGCCACCAGGGGTTCCACCATGGCCACAAATGGAAGAAACAGGCTAATAATTCGTTTTAGGTACTTTTTTCTGGAGAATTCAGTAGTTTCATACAAAACATTCCATTTTTGGTGAAAAGCCTCCATATTTGGAATGTAAAAGGAACATTTTAGAGCCCAAATGTGTGTCTTTGTTGATATGTGTTGCCATGGAAACATGATGTTCATTCCAAATAAAGAAAATGAAGTATCTCATTGATAGAATGATTCACGAGGATTACTATGGTCAAAACAGAATAGAATTATCATTTCTAGATCAAAATCTATGGCCTATAGGATAAAAATGTATGATTATTTTCTAATTATTCTAATTATGCTAATTAGATAGAGATATCTAGGAAACTATGGGCCTTAGAGCTTATTGGGGTTTAAGATAGGGCAATGCCCACCCATATTCATATAGCCTTTTCTCAAAAACTAGAAATGATTATCTTCTTGTGTAATATATCACTGAAAAGCTTATGATATCAATTTTAAAGTTGACATTTTTGTTGGATATCCCTTTCCCTTTGCCTGTACACATATGAGAGAGAGATTTTTTTCATTTACCTGCAGTTCAGGTAGGTTTCCACAGGGGATCCTGTCATAAGGGTAAACAGAAGGTCCTCTGAGAGTTTGTGTGTATGTAGCTTCTGAGTGTGGCTTTCTCTACAACAGTAATGTAAATCAGATAGAGGTCTTACAAGTGTTATCGTTTCACAACTACTGACATGTTTATGGAGGAGAGAGCTTATGAGAGGTTTGTTGTCCCAACACCTCACTGTCATTTTCATAGGATACATCAATGTGTTCATCACTTCTTTTTTTTACATAAGCTTTGTAAATGCACTGCATGGAGTACTTCATGGAGTATATCACCTCTAACCCAATTTCTTAAAGATTTTCAGCTGATTTTCAAAAATGGTGTTTTTGTCTTTTTGCATCCAAACTCTTCACATGGAGCAATATGTAACTATTGAGACCCTCGTCAATTGCTAGTATTGCATTGTTGGCAAAATTTCAGGAATCCTTAATGTTGACAGCACAGCTTGAAATTCTCCAACCTTTGAATATCTATGCAATGTTTAGCTGTAAGTATCAAGGAATGAGCATTCATAGCATATTTGTTGATTTGTTTTATTTGGTTGTAGTTCTTTCCAGGGGCAAAGAGGGTCCAATTATGTTTCTATTTTTACCTAACGAGGATGCAAGAAACTAAGCCATGTGTTACTTACCAAAGCAAGTTCTGGGTAGTAGGTGACATTGGGAAAACACTGTGGTAGTATGGTACTTCTATTTGGGATGCCAAATGCAGATGCTGATATGGTAAATTCAATCACAGCTTCCATGTCTGATCTTCCTGTACAATGAGCAGAGTAAAAATTGAATTAAGATCCAGCATTACTATAGCTAGATACAAGAATATAAAGGGCTCTATAAGAGGAAAACCCCTTGCAAACAGAGAATAAGAAAGAGTTATGTTGCTTGAATTGTATCCCTGACTTTCGAAAGGTGAGCAGGTATTACCATTCTCTGATGTGAGAGTGAAGTCAAAATGACTCTCTGTGACATCAGTTCAGGCCAAATAAAAAAAAGTTATTTTAGGGCTATTTCAGGGTCAATTCGATAGTGTACGAGTTAACGCCGTAGTAAACGAGAAATGTTTATCCAATTTGAAAAAATATTCATGTTTTAAGAAATGTTGGGCCTGTTTTAAGGTCAATTTGATAGTCTACTAGTCGACACCGTTGTCGGCATGTCAGTGCTGAAGTTTGCAAGTCAATTTTTGGGTACTTTTGAGTCCAAAGTTTAAAGTGGGCATATCCGATTTTTCAAATTCTAAATCTTCCTTAAGTTCCTTCCAAACAAGGTAAAGGTATGATATTTAGAGAATAGAGGTCAATTAAATGTAATCAATGGGTGTTAATAGGTCACAAAGAGATCCAATGTACCCAAACCATGGGCTTTTCTAGTATATTTTTAATGGGGGGAATAAAAGATGCACGCTTTTATTTTGGAGCTTTTATTCCAAAATGACCATATTTTGGGGAATAAAATCTAATTAGAGCAAAATCGGAGGGAATTAGAGGAAATGAAAAGGATAGGAAGTCAAATATATCATTTGTGAAAATTTTGACTCAATTTTAGGGAAATCTATTTTTTTGTCCCACACATCGGATGTACTAGCTTCTTTTTTTTAACTAAAAAAGAAAAAAAATCCGACCTACCCTACCTAGATTTTCAGACTATGTAACATCAAACACACCTTTTATTTTTTGGCCTTATTTCCTTCCCATGTATCAGAAGTTAAGTAATTCATCAAGCAATCATCATTACCAATCTAATACTATTAATTCTCTCTCTCTCTCTCTCTCTCTCTCTCTCTCTCTCTCTATATATATATATATATATATATATATATATATATATATATATATATATATATATATATATATAATACAGTTATACAGAAATGTGCAGTATCATGGTGTACATACTTTTGCGCTTTCCAATGACGCTGGTAGCCATTGTTAATCCAGATTCCACAAAGAACCTTCCTGGTTCTGAGATGACCCTCACACCTGGGAAGGCTCCTCTGATACTGGCATTTATGGGGCCACACATCTTAAAAAGAATCAAGTTGTCTCATTATCCTTATCTATCATGGCAAAGTATGAATATGATATTGTTATGTTACTGAAAACATATTTTATTTCGCGCTGTACATACTGAAAATATGTACAGAGTGAAAATTTATCCTATATAGCTATATAACTGTAATATTTCAATATCAGCAAATTCAAATCCCAGTGAAATTGTACGTTATAGCAAATCCGCGAAAATTTATACCAGCGAAAATATGTATGTTTACAGTATCACTCTGTTACTCTACATCTATAATATATTAATCTATCCTCATATATCATGCATACTTGGCCAAGTTGAGTCAAGAAAACCAATGGGCTCAAGTCATGATTAGCCTGGCTGGTCAAGGCCACATTTTCAAAAATGAATTTGCCCAATTACCTTGACTTAGGCCTGGCCAACCTCAAGCCCATGAAATTCTGCCCAATCCCAATGGTCCAATTGAACTTACTTGGCCCCTATTGGGTTCAATAAAATTATGATCATTGAGTTGAATACAATGATCTATGAGTTTGTTGATTACCTGTAGCAAAACCTTTTCAGCTGCTTCCTTGTTTCCATAGAATCCCCCTCCAATATCAAGGATGCTCATTTGAATTCCCTCCTTTGAGGCCATATCAAAGACCATTTTGGCAATGTCAATCTGTTTCACATAGCTCATTGGGTCGCGACATCCACTGCCAATGTGGAAGCTGCAGATGCATTAAAAATGTATTCAAACAAACAATAGCTTATAGATTTTATTTGTGATGATCGAAATTCATAAGATTTGCTTAGTTAAACTGAAACATACATACTAGTAGTTCCTGATCTTTGTCTATACTTACGACACTCCAACTAGAGAGAGATTGAGATATCTGGCCATACTTATGAGCCCAGGCACGGCATCAAAACTACACCCAAAATTGTTGATTGGTGCATCCACCTCAACATCAGCCAGGGGACAGATTCGTAGCAGAAGCCTAGAAAACAGAGTATTCTAAAATATGATACTCCCCATGAACACAAAAGACAAAAATGAATAATTTTCTAGGTAGCAACATTGTGTATGTGGATTAACTACTGTGCGACCACAGGAAATCAAGTGGACCTTCTTTGGTAAAAGAGTATTAAGTTTTCACCTTTTATTAATGATATCCCCTTTCATGGATACTGACCTTTCATATGTAAACCTTAGGTTGATTTAGAAAAGAGAAAAAAAATCAGGAAATATTTAATTGAAACAGAGGGCATATTGCATGGGCAGCAGATTTATTTGAAGGTATTTTAATCATCATAATTGTCATTCAAGATATCTAAGTGAACACGTGCATCTATTCTATAAGCACTCACCTTGCCTGTGGGTACAGTTTCTTGGCCTTCAGAAGCTCATCCTGAGAATCAAATGTCATCAGAGACACCCCCTTTTCTGCAGCATGTGAAATATGTGATGGAAGCTTGACCGGGTTAGCAAACACAATGTTGTCAGGCTTCACACCAAGTTTCTGGGCAATCTCTATTTCTGCCTGAAAGTCAAGTGTGAGGAATCCAGATGAATTGATATCCCAGCGAAAATTATGCTCACACCATCTTTTTTCTTTTTTTTTAACTTTCCACCGCTGGGATTTTTTTTTCAAAATGTTACCCCCCTGTTGACTGTTATCTGTTGACCAGCAAAATGTAAAAAGGTCAACATGAGGCCTTTCAGATTGAGGATATTTCTCAATACACCTTCATTTGATTGTCCAAAAAGGGGGTTTTCCAAGCTTCTTTTTTCCCCCTGCCCCTTGGGAAATGGTGAACCAGCTCATCCTGTAGGGCTTTTTGCTTTTTTTTCCTTCCTCCGCCCAAAATATTGCTGTAAAAGACCAAAATCTAAGTAATAAAAAGAAAGGTGGCCTTACCGCTATACCATTTTCTATCAATTATACACTGTAAAAAATAGATGTGCTTTTTACAGATTCACTCTGTAAAATTTAACGCTGATTCACCGTTATTTGGAATACAATGAAGCATCGTAAATATCAGCCATTTCACAGTGGATCCTTGTTAAATGCTAACCTGGTTTGGATTACAATGATTCAACGTAAATTCATCTTCTAATGTCAAATCCCAGAGGGAGCCACATATAGTGGATCCTGCCATAGATAGGTGGCCTGGTTTGTAAGAAGATTTTTCTGGAGAGTGTTAGCCCTTGAAGTGGAGTATACATGTTGAAATAATGGTAATTTTCAATTAATCTATATGTTTGACAATTTAACAATTCAAACTTGTGATAGGTTTGATAAGATACCATGATCACTTGATAATATCCAGAAGAAAGTAGCTGTATGGATCTATACGCCTATTTTGTGGTAACATACTATGCATATATCCCTATGTATCAATCCTATAGAGTAAAACCTCTTCTATAGGCCATGACTAGTATGCAAGTCAGATCGCCAGTGTGGCATATAGGATCAGGGCAAAGTCAAAGTATGGCTCATCCGTAGGTTTTTAGATGTACATTGTATACTACAGTAACTAAAGTCACCATAATCAGACAAGGCTACGAGGCTTATAGAATATTCACAAAGTCTGTAACTGGCACTGGCAATAACGCTGAATCTCTGTATATTCGAATACTCTGAATCCATTAATGGTGATTCTACATAAAATTAACGGTGATTCAACATAAAATTAACGGTGATTCTACGTAAAATGAACAGTGATCCTACGTAAAATTGACGGTGATTGTCACCGTCAAAATAACGGTGAAAGTTATGTCCCAAAAGTTGCCGGTGATTCACCATCATTTTGACGACATATTTTTTACAGTGTAAATACAGAATATATATGTACTTCTAGAAATGTGAAGAATCATCGAGGCATAAAACGTTCCATGCTGGTGACTTATCACCCTGCATTACTAATGAATGGGAATCCAGTCACCATAAACATTAAGTGCTAAATATGGTTCACGTAAGTAGCTGTATACATTTTACAAGTAAGGACCACCATGCGGAATATGTAATGGAGGCTTGACTGGGTTACCAAACAAAATGCTGTAGGGGTGTTACCTGCACCGCTCAGAGCCGCCATGCATTTTGGGGTGGTACTCGGAAACTAGAAGGGATTTTAACTATATGATCATAACAACTTCTAGCTAATACCCTGTAACTAACTCCTGTGTACGGATTTAAAAAATGAAACATTAATCACTGCAGGGTGAGTGCATGTATGGGGGGAATCTATCTGCAGGTGCCTATACTGCATTGTGTGGACCTATATGTGAGAGTCTCTTGGTTGGACACATGTTACCTCTCTCTATTTCCGTTCTGGATGACAATGAAATCAACAAATCTCATGTACTGGGATAGAAAACATATTTTACTACATATGTGGCCTACCTATTATTTTCTACAAGTGTCCTTGCTAATAGAAAGAAGAATTAATCAGCTGAAATCAACATGAAAAATCAATATAATCGACAAGTAGGATAGCACATCTTGACATACTATCCTTTGGCTTTAAAAAAGTTATTACATGTTAGATTGTATTTTCAGTAGTTACCAACGGAAATTAGGATGTGTATGCATATATCATAGACCTGAGACTGAATTGTTACTAGCTGCAGTGGTGGTCACTTAGGCATGCCTGATCGTAATTGACGCTTAGCAGTGAAAGTCAAGCATGAGGGATCCAGTCCTTTTGCATGTAGGGTAGAATGTATAATTGGAGTTGGGATACATTGTATATAACATTAGTTTTTAAACAGAGAATAAGCCTGTGTCCACTAGCATTTATCAGGCTGTTTGTCGTCCGTCAAAACGTGAATTTGAATACAAATATGAAATATATGTTTTGTCTCAAAAGAATCTGGAATATATAGTAATTATACAAGCAACTGATTGTCTTTTAAAAACAAACGACAAAGGCCCTAATATTAAAATAAAACATGTTTTTTGTGAAGAGAGTGGGCAATATGCTGTTTATCTTACTGTAATACCCTATCCATGTTTGCCATGGGCAGTCTGGGCAGTAATTTATCACGCCTAGTGGACACAGTGGACACAGTGGACATCAGAAGAATAAAAGTGGAATATATCTAGCAAATGCATCCCCAAATATTCACATGCTACTGGACGTCAAACTGGTGAAATCGTCCACTTTCCTTGTCGTATAGTGGACACAGGCCTAAACTTGTACTGGTATCCCCGTTAATTTATACAGCTACTTTCCTGGGGCCATATTTGACAGTGATTGGTGTGTGTGCAATAGAAAGCAGGCTGTTTCTTTTGTTCTCTCAGCCAACAGTTTTATAAAGTTACAAAAGCATTACATAAGGCCTACCTAATTCATACATAACTTTATTTAACCATCATGCTTTTTGGGTATTAGGTGTACAAAAGAGTAATCAGAGAAAACCGTACAAAAAAGTTTCACATTATATTATAAAGAAGTATTGGGCTATCCCCGACACAATTATGCTCCCACTTCTTTAGGCAAGTGCCCACTAGCACTTACTGGGCCGTTTACCATCCGCCAATACTTGAATTCAAAGGCTAAAGTGACATGTTTTATCTCCCTGTGGACACACTCACACGACAAAATACTAGACCATAAATTTGTGGCAGATATTAGTGGACGTTAAAAGTTAGCATCAAAAGTCGGCATATGAATATATATCTAACATGCACTCAAAAAGTAAACTTGTCTCCAGACTCTTCCTAATGAGGGTCATAAAATAAATGAGTCAAAAACTTGTCTAAGTGACAAGGAAGCGGGTCTTCTAGCTGGAGATATAGGACCCACTTGGCATGTGCCAGCCCAAAACCCGACATTTGCCAGCTCCAGATTCTATTTGTGGGATGGTAACCTGATAGGTTAGACAACTTTTGACTCGTTTATTTTATGATAGTCACTTTGACGAGTCTGGAGACAAGTTTACTTTTTCAATGTGTTGGATTTGTTTGTGAAGATAGTGGGTGATATCATCTTTTCTCTACTATAATATCTCGTCCACTTATGTCCTGGGTAGTCTGGGTAGTAATTTATCACACCCCCCCCCCGCGGACACACTGTAGCTGTCCACAATTTACATCCATTTTTTAAGTCCCCCTTTTGCTTTTTCACCTTTGTATTTGAGAATTTTGCAGTCAAGGTGTGTCCACAGGGAGACGGGTATTTTAATTTATCTTTTAATTCAGGGTTTGGCCAATGACAAACTACCCAATAAAATGCTAGTAGACCCTGGGCTATTGCTGGACGACAACAGGTGAAATCGTTCCTTTCCTTATCGTCCTGCGGACACAGGCCTTATGAAGAAAGGACTGATCCCTTCTGAGTAACCCCGGTACAAGGCTTATCATTATCTTTCATTAGGCCTGTGTCCACTAGCATATATCAGGGTGTTTGTCGTCCGTTAAAACGGGAATTTAAAGGCTGAGGTGAAATACATGTTTTCTCTCCCAGTGGACACACCTGGACGACAAAATTCCTAAATGCACAGGTTTGAAGGCGTCAAAAGTGGGCGTCAAAAGTTGGAATTTAAATATCTAACATGTTTTATTTTCTGTGAAGAAAGTGGGTGATATGATTTTTGTTCTATATGAATAACTATTTCATGATGCATGCATTTTAAGTATAATTCTTGGAAATATGTATGCTAGTGGACATGCATTTGCAGCAAAAACTGGACGACAATTTTAGGTCTGTGTCCACTAGCATATATGAGGCTGTTTGTCATCCTACAAAATGTGAATTTGAGTACAAATATGAAATATATGTTTTGTCTCCCTGTGGACACAATTCTCAAATACAACAGTGGGATAGGATTTGGGGGTGCCAAAACTGGACAACAAAAGTGAGAATTTAGAAACATGTTTGATTTTTAGTGCAGAAATTGGGTGATATGCTCTTTATTCTATTATAATAACTCGTTCATGTTTGCCCTGGGCAGTCTGGGCAGCAATTTATAATGCCTAGTGGACACATTATACCTACAGTTAAAGTAGAATTATATCTACAAAATATATTCCCAGATATGTACATATTGCTGGACGTCAAAACGGCAATATATTCCAGTTTCCTTGTCGTAAAGTAGACACAGGCCTAAAGTGAAACGTATAGAGCAAATTTCCGCCCATTACTGGACGACAAACACTTGAAATTGTCCTCTCCCCTTGTCGCCCTGTGGACACAGGCCTATATTAAACAGTGATAAACAGAGACGCCCATAGAAGAAGAAGGATCCTACCTTGCTCGCACAGTCAAACCCTGCTCCCAGCTCTGCCAACAACTTTATGACGACAGGATCGTCATATACCTTGAGAGCTGGAATGAAAAGTTTTGGTCTTCAATGCAATGCCACTTTAATGGTAAAAAATAATGTGTTTCTTTATTTCCACTACTATACCACTATTAGGCCTATGTCCACTAGCATTTAAAAGGCCGTTTGTCGCCCGTCAAAACGTGAATTTAAATACAAATATGAAACATATGTTTTGTCTCCCTGTGGACACAGGTGGATGACAAAATGCTCGAATACAAAAGTCGGATAGCAGTCTGTGAATGTCAAAAATGGATGACAAAAGTGGGCATTTAAATATCCAATATGTTTATTTTTTAGTGCAGAAATTGGGCAATATGTTCTTTACTCTATTATAATAGCTTGATCATTTATGCCCCAGGCAGTCTGGAAGGTTATTTAGCACGCCTAGTGGACACACCATGTCTGCAGTGAAAGTGGAATATGTACTTTGTCTAATGGGACAATGCCTCACCACCATAGGTCCTAGTTAGCCAGTTGGTTATTCTGATACTTCAAGAGAAAAAAACAAGAAAGAAAAAACAAGAAAAAAAAACAGGGGTGCGGGGGCGAAACCCCCTGTTTTTACAACAGCAGCACCAACTAAACAGCGCTCTTAACTTTGTCTAATGGGACAATCCCTCACCACCATAGGCCTTAGTTAACAGGCTCAAACACATGTGGCTGTGTGGTCCTGCTGCTAGGTTACAGGGTACTTCTTGTTGGGATTGGATCAAATGTGGTTCAAACCCCTCAATTTTTTTTAATTGCATTTTTTTTAAATAGTTTTATTGACAACATTTCACATAAAGCAATGCGATCCTCCAATGAAGTCAGTAATGAACAGGGACGGTACATTTTATGATAAAAAATAAAGTCTGAAATTGACCAATGTTCGTTGTCTTTACGATTAGAAGTTGTAATTCACATTACTTTATAATTACAGTCTATCAGATTAGACTTAATATGGATTGGTTTTGATTTTGGTTTGGTTTGCATTAAGCATTGCTCAAAACGCAGAAGCAGTACATATATTATTGGGTGATGAGTATCATTGCATGAGTCCCGATGGTGCAGTTGGTTAGCTGGTGGGCTCAATAGTTCTGAGGTTGTGGGTATGGATCCTGCTAGATACCCTGACTCTCAAAGAGAAAAATAGCTCTTAAATATGACCACCTTCTAGGAAATATATATAAAAATATACAGGTGAAATCGTTCACTTGCCATATAGTGGACACAAACTTAACGTGGAATTAGAGAGAGAACTGTGGTTTCAAATAGGCTTCCCAGGAAAAACGTGGGAACCTGGTAGAGGCAGGTGCCGAGGTCGCGTGAACTGGAAATGCAAGGGGTGTATAGCACATTGTAAATGGGCGACGGAAGTGCATCCGCTCCAGTACATCCTTACAGCACATCGCCCGCAGTGGGATACGCACCACGCTACCTGAGGTTTGCCTATAAATTATATATCCTACACCCAGATGAGACAACATAATCATCTAAAAGAAAAGAAAAAGAAGAGAAAAACAAGGGGTTGGGGGCAGAGCCCCCCATTACATGCTAGGTAACTAAAGGTGGTGCCCTCTTCCTTGAAATTCAGGTAGGAACTTTAAGACTATAAGAGCATCTTTATAATGTGATTAAGATAACGATCAAAACGTTTGTCCCCGCACCTGGGAGAGCTATCCCTGGCGTGCGTGGGATACTGCCTTGAATGCATGTATACACAGGTAAAGATCTTTAATATGGAATGGTTATTATACAGCACCTACCATAGAAAGGCTGGATCGTTGGGAATGCTTTGCACCACAGTTGATATCTTTGAACAACACCCCCAAGATCAAATATGCAGAAGGGTTCGTCTTCCCCATGTTCCTGGAAGAGTTTTAAATTAGCATTTTTTATACGTCTTTAATATGTGATATCCTTCAATGCGTCCACCGCTCACACATCTTAACATTAAACATAATAATGGCTATACAGCTTCTATACATAAAGAGCTTGGTGTATTGTCGACTAATTGCTCACTTTTTAGTATCATCCACTTCTGTCTCTGTCTCCGTTTCTCACTCTCTCTCTCACTCTCCCTCTCCCTCTCTCTCTCCCTCACAAGAAATGTCCCCCTTTTAAAAGCTTGAATTAACTAAGAAACATTACCTTTGCCTGTTTAACTAGATTCAGCATCTCTGTCTGGATGTCCTCCTCAATCAGATCAAATCCAATGTTCTCAGGGTTTAGTTTTGAACCTGTAATTATAATCAAGTTATCACATGCCTGATACAGCACCCATGTTAAATCTACGGGAGCTCCGTACTCCATGCACCCACGGTGGATACAGGGGAGAGGGGGACCAAACTCACACAGTGAATTTATCTTTAGGCCCGTGTCGACTAGGCTATATAACACTGTTTTGTCGCCGGCAAAACACGTTTTGGCGCCGACAAAACGTGTTTTTCAGCGACAAAGCAGTGTTATATATACTAGTCGACACGGGCCTATTAGGGATTCCCTAGCCCATCTTAAATGAGCCTTTATCTCCTACTTTCTGTCCCTCTTTTGTCACAATAATTATATGCATGGACAAAGACACACGTATTCATCTGTAAAATTTGTTCTAATGTAGCTTTCTGCCATGAATAATTACAGGCCTACGACCATAGCTGTCGGAATAGGATTAGCTCTGCCCGCAACGCCATTTCCCCCCGTTTTTTCTCCTCTTCCCCTCTGACAGTAACTACCTAACATGTAGCATATCCCCTGTTATCTAAAGAGATAACAGTTTCTCAAAAGGGATGAATTGTCACAAAATAAACACAACTGGATTAACACATGATGAACTGTCTTAACTTACATCCCTGAGTGAGCCCTTACTCGTACTCACACAGAGACATTCATAGTCATAACCAAGCCATAAAAAAGATAACTAAGCAGTTACCTAAAACTTATTCTTGGCCCTACTTTCCCCTTTATGCAATAGAAAAACTTCATGGCATTTTGTAGAAAACGAGGATTAGATGTGTGTCGTATAACCACAAAATACAATTTTAGCATGGTACTTTTTTGTGCTGCAACTCATGAAGAATGATGCATACATGTTTCAGATTTGTCAGGCTTGTCGTATTCTAGTACAAAAGAAAGAAACTGTATTTGATCCTACCTGCAACAAATGCGTCGGCTGGGGGCCATGTGAAAATATCTCGGTGAAGTGGGGTGGCCATGTCGTTGCCACAATCAGTTTAGGTTAAAGGTCTCCAATGCACATTTCCAGCTTCAGGGATGAAATTGTATTACTTGTATTTCCGAAGTTGAAGAAGGAGATCTGTGATTAAAAACCAGTATTACCTGTGCCTATATGTAACATGGGCGGCTCCTGCATCAGTGCTGTAGTGCATGACTATACCTTCCCTCCTCAGTTAATTCACCAATAAGCATGGATTCCACTAGGGCAACACTTGGAGCTACAGAACCTACCAATAAGCACAAACTCCACTAAGGCAACATTGGGAGCTGCAGAACCCACTAATTAGCACGGTATTACACTATAAGGGAGGTATGTTCATTTTCTTTAACAACATGGAGGGGGGGCTGGATTTGAGGGGGTGGTGGAAAATGTCGACCCCTTGACCAGGGGGTGGGGTAAAAGATTTCCCATCTTGGGAGTGGGGCAAAATATTGTAGTCTGCTTTCAGTTTTCAAATAAACCTGCACGTTACTAAGCTATAAAGGGGGCGTATGCGCTCCGATTTTCAACCCACCACACCTCCTAAAGGGGTGCCTCCACCAAAGACCGTCCATCCGTCCGTCCATCAAATCCGTCCAAAAAAAGCATTTTTTGACCAAAAACTGGACGGATTTGATGGACGGATGGACCAAAACCACTTCCACCAAGGTCCGTCTGTCCGGCCATTCCGGCCATCAATCCGTCCAGTTTTTTACCAATCCGTCCAGTTTTTTACCTCAAACTGGACGGATTGATGGAAGGACGGGAATATCAAAATTTTTTGATATATCCGTCTGTCCATTTTTCTACAGAATCCGTCCATTTTTTGGTCATTTTGGGTCATCTGTGACGGACGGAATGGATGGATCGATGGACGGATTGATGGACGGAATCCGTCCGGCCATTCCGTCCATCAATCCGTCGAGTTTTTGACCAAAAACTGGATGGATTTGACAGACAGATGGATTACTTCCGTCCATCAATCCGTCCATCAATCCATCCATTCCGTCCGTCACAGATGACCCAAAATGACCAAAAAATGGACGGATTCTGTAGAAAAATGGACGATCGGATATATCAAAAAATTTTGATATTCCCGTCCGTCCATTCTGTCCATCAATCCTTCCATCAATCCGTCCAGTTTGAGGTAAAAAACTGGACGGATTGGTAAAAAACTGGACGGATTGATGGCCGGAATGGCCGGACAGACGGACCTTGGTGGAAGTGGTTTTGGTCCATCCGTCCATCAAATCCGTCCAGTTTGTGGTCTAAAAATGCTTTTTTGGACGGATTTTATGGACGGACGGATGGACGGTCTTTGGTGGAGGCACCCCTTAAGGCAACACTGGGAGCCCACAATAAGCAGGACCAACCTAGCTCACGCAAGTGCACGGACAAACCTTAAAATCTTAATAATACCATAAATGACACCACTATATATACAGTCTTGCTCTCGTTCCTTACTCATAGGGGGCTCTGCCCCCCCCCCACCCCCACTTTATTTTTTGCTTCTTTAGTAACAGTGGAATTAAGATTTTTAAGACTACACATGAATTATAATGCCATGGTATATGCATATGGCACCTAATGGCAAAAAATGGAACTACCTAAAGCCATGATAAAACATTTCTCCCTGTTGTATATGTCACCCTAATTAACCATTTTAAATGTCACACTATGTCATTCTACACATCTTGTAACTGTCTTTTGCTACTGTCAAAAGCTTTTAGCTTCCCTATTATGAGATAGCTGATTAAAAAGCATTTCCCAACTGAATTTATTAAGCAATGAATCAATATTGGTTTAAATTCTAAAATATATCGTATGATCCTAGGTACCTAATTATAGCTAAGATTTTGATTACAAATTGTTGGCGAATTGCTCTTCTGTCTTGTAAAATATAGAAAAAAATACAATTGTTTCATTTTGTGTAAAAAAATCGGTCATAGGTAATTGGTTTCACCTATGACTACTACTTTTTAAGGATTGTTTATGTCCCAGATAACCTCCTCTAAATATCTGAGAAGTTTGGTTAGGATATTGGTGGTCAATTTTTCAAAAACGTGGAAAAATAGGGTTTGCACCCTATGCGGTCAAAGTTAAAGGTGTCCTATCTTCAAATGTCAATATATCAAAATCTAGCACTATGAGGTATTGATTTTCTTGTTTTTATCACATCATCATATATCAAACTAATATATTCCTAAGTGACTAAGAGATATTGTTGGTAAAATAAAATTGACCGAACCCTCCCGTATACCTTTAAGATCAGGTTGTAAGACATTTGTAAGACTGGGTTAAGACTCACTGTAAACGTTTGTCTGTGGCAGAGGCGTCGGAAGCAAATCTTCATTGGGGGGGCCCAGGGGGGCCCACTCCAACCAACTTTATGTATTGGTTTTTACGCATGCTGTATCATATACACACTTATATTAGATTGCATGGAAAAGTAGTATTTGAGCCCACTTTAGTTCTAATTTGGGGGTCCAGGCCCCTCTGCACCCATATTTCCCTATGTGGGAAAGGTCAGAATTGGAAATTACGTGTACCATATGACATGTCTTGACAAATTTTGGGGGGCCCAAACATATTCAGGCCTCCCCTCCTCAGTGATTGGGGGGGGGGGGGGGGCGGGCCCCCCCCGGCCCCCCCCTTTTCCTACGCCACTGCTGTGGTGCCATCTGCCAACAATAAAGATTCCTTTGCAAATGGTTATTGGTTGCTACGGTAATTTTTTTGATTTGCCTATAAAGGGCTTGAAATGAAAAATTCAAATTGGAGCGGTCATCCTATTTTATTCAGAACCTTTCTAGGTATGGATTGTGGTACACAAACTAAAAATAATGGTCATGACTATATTGGCCCTACACTACTAGTGGAATCTGGGCTTATGACAATGACGAACACCTAACGCTTATGACTATTACAGTAAGTGACTTTTCTATATAGGCTGAGTCAGTAGGGTGTTACATTTGCCGCTCAACCGTGTCCCAACAGGGCAGATTTAGGTGGAATTCAGACACAGTCCCACAGAAATGGCTCTCAAAGGTTTACTATGATTAACTTAGTATCACATAAGGTATTGTCTTAAACTCAATAAGTATGCGCATATGATAGTTATATAGATCTTTCTTATGTTATCATAATTCATATACATATGGGTCTGTGAAGTTGAGTGAGCCCTCAGGTTCAGCACTGCGTGTGCAGGCAGTGTGTGGCACATAGAGTTTCAATAGGAGCAATATGCACCATCCCAGTCAATGTCATGTCAGGACTAGGATATTTATTCCACAATATAACAATCAGTGCAGGATCATCCCAAGGACATTAGCGCATATCCCAGTGTATGAACATTTAACATATTGCCAATAGTTAAATATTTATTGCAAAAACCATATTTTCACAGAACTTAGGACATAGAAATATTCATCTCAACAGAAATGTTCATACGACTATTGATAGCTATGCTATTTAGTAATGTACTCAATGTAATATACATTCAATATTTTTTTAATGCCTCATCCTGGGGTAAAGCACAGTTATGGTCACCTTTACATGGTTTGTTCATTATAAAGAACTGACACGAAATCAGTATGCACTAAAAGGCACGGAATTGTGTGATATGTTGGTAACATAATTAAATGTCCACCCTATATACACACTGATATATTGGAACTTGAATTCCATGTATTTCTCACTCCCAGGGCATACAGCAGGGTCCTCTTTCACAACAACTGCCGTATCTGTCGGGCCGTCAAAATATGTTGCCGACAGTACAAAGTGAACCTGATCGTCATCGTCAAACCCTAATTTATGTACCCCGACAGATACGGCAGTCGTTCTGAAAGAGGACCCTGCACGCACAGTGGTTACTAACCACACTGCAGGCCTCACTGTACAGGTAGTATGGGTGCCTCCAGCCGTATAGCCATATAGACTGGCAGGGGTAAATGTATGGGAGCTTCTCCAACTTCCAATAGCTCTAAAGCAACGCCCCCTAAAGACAATGTTATTCTGTTTTTTGCATTCAATGTGTACATCTCTTCTCTGTGAGATCCACTAGTTAGATATTATGTGAGACAATAAATTATTTTCCGCTGGAACTCCCTTATATTATTAATAATATTATTATTAATAATATAGGTCATGAACACCTAACGCTTATGACTATTACAGTAAGTGACTTTTCTATATAGGTCATGAACAGCTAACAAGCATTACAACACCCTGCCCCATACCCGTAGGGTGGATGCTTGCACAGTGTATGGAGCCATTTACATAATTTATGTTACACGCACCGTTTGTCGTCCGTCAAATTTTGATAGACACCATGTTGAAATATATGTTTTGTTATCAAATACAAAAGTGGCAGAGCAAATGATGAATGTCTGAAGTTGACATCAAAAGTTAGGTTGTTTTCTTGTATAGAAAGTGGGCAATATAATGCTCTTTGTTCTATTAGAACACCTATAGTTCAAGGAGGTATGTAGGGGAGGAATTGGGAAATACGTCACACCAAGTGGACACACCATAACTAGAATTCTTTTTAAATCACTCCTATTAGGCCTGTGTCCACAGGACCACAAGGAAATGGACGATTTCACATGTTTATCTTTCAAAGACTGCCTGAAATGTGTTCTTTGTACATCTATTTTGTCGTCATATTCTTTGGTGATAAAATGTATCGACTAGGGGTAATAACTTGATGCCCAGACTACGCAAGGCATAAGTGGACGGGATATTGTAATAGAATAATGAGCACATTGCCCACTTTCTGAGACTAAAATCAGTATGTTAGATATTCAAATGTCAACTTTTGACGCCCTCAAACCTTTGTATTTGAGAATTTTGTCATCCAACTGTGTCTACAGGGAGACAAAACATAAATTTCAAGTGAGCATTTAAATCCACGTTTTGACGGATGACAAACGGCCCAATAAATGCTAGAGGACACAGGCTTGTAGACAGATGAGCGAATGTGCAGTCTAAGGTGAAAACAAATGAAGTTAAAGGGGCGTTCTCACCACTCACACTTAACTACAATAGTAGAATAGAACAGTACAAGAATTGTGAGTGGGATACTCTCAGTGATTAGGGTAGGTTCACCCTAAGTCAAACTCATACCTTGAGTCAACCACTTTTGACATGGTATTACCAGTTAACTATGAATCTGGTAACAATAAACTCTCACTGAATTAAACATTGAAGTGTTTTACAAGCATATACTGGACATTGCATCCGTATCATCACCCTTTTTCACACAGTAAAATCAGTCAGAAGTACCCCTGTTTGACCTTAAGTCAGCCACAAATTCAAAGTCAGCCACCTCATACCTTAAGTCAACCATGGGATTTTCTTCTCTGGAATCCCCCCTGGAATTCTCTCACCCAGAATTATTGTTTAAGAACTCTCCTCTATCCTTGTGAAAACCCCTTCCTCCCAGAATACCCTCTTTTACTACAGGGTTAAGGATAGCAGGCATACTTGTGTAGTGTATTGAGGGCAAGGGTGAAACACACAAAGAGGGGGGTGAAGGGGGTGAGGGGACAGAGCCCCTGATATATTCAATAGAACTTTCTACCAATCCTCCGTACTGCATGTCTATAATATTAAATTTAGTCCTCACTGCTCATACAAGTAATATTTACTTGTATTGATAGCTCATAATGCAGTTGTATTCACCTGAGGTACCGTACTGACTTTTTCTTGATTATTCCATCATTTTCTTTACATTTCTAGCTGTAACATATTTATATTTAATGCGTGCATTCATGTCAGTCCAGTAATTGATGAAAATCTCGAAATTACTGGTATATTTATACACTCACCACAGAGCCCTGTACTAAGGATATTGGCTTAGTCATCTACGACTCGTGATCAGCCTAGACTATTACCAATATCCTACGAACAGGGGTCTGGTTGTGGTTTAACTACTACATAAATAACTGCATATATATAACGTTTTGTATAGTTTTTATAGGGTTTGCATAAGAACACTAGAATCGAAAATGTTATTCTAGCTGCTGTTGTTATACGAGCCATTGGTTTAATGTATTTACATATCCCTTTATATGAGTTGTTTTGTTAAATGATGTTTCCTTCTGTGCCAAGAGAGGGAGAGGGGGACATGGACAAGGCTAAATTCACTTTGAATTGAGATTGTTGCCATTATAAGCCTATCTTTACTGTCTGTTCCTGTTATATAGGTGGGGGTGAGAAATGTGGATCGCTTGACCGGGGATGGGGGGGGGGAGGGGTTCGAATATTTCACTTCCTCTTGGTTTTCAGTGAAAAAGCATGCACGCTCCACGCGAAATCTCACCGCCCCCCCCCCTGTTGTTAAAAAATGAGCACTCCCTTAGACATAGATAAATGTAACATAACTACGTAAATCTAAGTTGAAATTCGTAGTTTTTCAACTTCAATTGTGTGTATAGCTCCCCAGTGTCTCATAAGGTGGCAGCACTATCAAGTTTGCAAAGAATCAGCTGATATTCCAGCAAATGTACCCCTTTTAACAGTAAAAATCTTAATGTTTATGAATTTAATATCATGCAAATCAGTCACACACCAATGAATATTTATCTATAAATATTTGGGTATGAGAAAATATCATGTGATATGTGCTTTACGATTCTTTTTTGTATAAACACCACATCACTGGTAATGAAAAAAATACGAAGCCTCACTGAGGCCAAAAAGGATTCTATTATGGTATGTTTAGATTAAATCCATATCTTAATGTTAGTGACAAAGGGCTATGCTTAAATCCCCGTATTAAATCCAGTTAAAAGCTAGGTACCTTATACCTTACATGTGTTATTTTGTCAAATATCTATGTCTGAATAAGGTAGAAAAACATAGATATATGACGTTTATCTACGTCTGAAAGAGGTAGATAAACGTAAATCAAACATAAACGTTTGTAGACGTAAATAAACCTTAATGTTTTGACGTTTATAAAATACCTCAAATGAACGTAAATTTACGTCTGACATACGTAGGAGGCTCCATTGGAGTACTGCAGCTTCACCTATGGGGTGGCCTGGTGTGGGCCGTCTGTAAGCTGCAAGCACTCCAGAACAATGCCCGAAGAATTTGTGAGCAAGTGAGAGAACCCCGGCTAGTAAACATAGACCAACTTCACACAAGGAACAAGCTTGAGGCGGCAAGAGAAGTGCAGCCACTGGGCTACATACACAAGTACTCTCTGAATGTTGACAATGTAGTGACCCCTGCTAGAGTGCTCCGAGCTAAGGCTCAACCATAAAGAGACTGTGCATTGCATATTGAATTTAACAATAAGGACTCTATCCTAAGTGAGGACTCCGAGCTAACTCTATACTGTCTTCTACTCCTCTAGCTAATAAATGAAAAACTCACTGTATTATTGAAGATTTTTCAGCCAACACATATTATAAATACAGCCCCAGAGTGAGGCTAAGGTGGACAAGGTCATACCTGTGGCTAAGAATATAAGTAGAATGCAACAGAGTTTGAGTTTGAGTTGAGTTTTGGATATTTTTATTGCAACAACATCTCCGGTAAAGGAGTATTTATAGTGATGCAATGTTATGATTGGCCATGACAGTTTTCAATACAGGGATAATAATTAATTATCTAGTTTCATCCGATGCTTCAAGCGTACAAAAAGTAAAAAAGTCACTGGTCAGGACATTACTTCAAGCAGGACAAATAAAAAATAATATATCAGATGTCTTCATCTGAGCTGTGGTCAGGGTCTAGAGGTATCTACTATAACAGCTTATTTACTGTTCACTTAGGTAATTATACTCATAGAAGGGGAGACTCGCTTCCTCACTTCCTCAAATCAAATATAAAGAACATCATTCTTTTAATGAACTTTTGAAACTCTCAAGCCTTGGTTTCCGCTGTTGTTCAACCGTGAGTTTATCCCAAGCTAGTTTGCCTCGATAGATTGGGCTTTTTAGGTATATGTCGCTCTTTGGGTGTTGGACTTTTAGCCTTATTTTGTCATGTCCTCTGACATATCGTGGTGCCGAAACTACCCGGTCTGGGCGCTTGGAGATTCTATACATAAGTCCTTGAAGGTGCATTTGCCTCCGGTCACATATAGCATTTCTGAATTACAGAGTGTGAGTAGTTCATGCAGGTGAATGTCTGTGATCTGGGGCCAAAGAGTCCAACAGCTCAGGAGAACATCGATAACCCCATGGTCTCTAAGATATAGAGTTTCCCTCAGACGACTAGAGGCTGAAATTGATTGGACCATGACTCTGGCCCTTAATATGTCTCTTAGTTGTTTATTAGTCATGATAATTATAGGCTTCCATGGAAACTGGCTCAGTTGTACTTAAAATTAGAGATCAATTTCTTTGAATGACAAAGAAGATCATCATGGTACAAAATTGTACTAATATCTAAAGTATCCAGTGGATAATAAAATTTATAATGACTAAAAAAAGGTGAATACCTAGACCTTTTTTTTTACCATGGGCCAATAAGATCTTGAAGATAGCTTAACGCCCCCCCCCCCCCCCCGCTACGCAATTCGAACTATAGTGGAGTGGATGGTCTATGTGACAGAAGATGATACTCAGCTGAAATACTTTTACCATACTATTTGTGCCCCAGGATGTGCTGTATACTCCATCTTCTATTCCGCACTAGCTGGATGTCCACTGGACAGCGCCATATTTTACTGGTCCCAGTATGCACCCTCCCCTTTCCAGTCACTAGCTTCAGCAAATCATGTGGACCAGATCAGGGAGCTTGGAGAGTGGAACTACTACATTCCCTGCATGCTAGGACACCTTCAATCTTTTACCTGTCCAAGATAGGGTTGTGGTTAGAACAATGGACTCATGACTAGCAGTACCTAAGTTCAAATCCCCTCCAGGCTAGGTGTGGTGACTATTTTAACCCCATTAGTTGCAAAAGCTTGCACCAAAAGTTTTGGCAAAGGTCCCGATTATTTAGCATTGATCATTAATGAGGATAATCAATAATAAAGTTTACCTATTGTACCTGTATCTACCAGTAGCCTCGATAGCTCAACCAGGAGAGCCTGGAACTCCCAATCTAAGGGTCCCGGGTTCGGTCCTTGGTGTGGCTTTTAGTGTAACATAGATGGTTACCAAAAGTGGTTACCAAAAGACTATACCCAAACCTTTTGCAAAGGTTCATAAAATGTTTTACAAAAACGTTTTGCCAAAACTTTTGGTGCAAGCTTTTGCAACCAATGTGGTTAAAATTGTCACCACACCTAGCCTGGAGGGGATTTGAACTTAGGTACTGCTAGTCATGAGTCCATTGTTCTAACCACTAGGCTATCTTGGACAGGTAATAAAAGGAGTGTCCAGGTACAACCAATGCATAATACCCACATGTAGAGGCCCAGTGTAATCATTGCTCCACTCTCCCCCCTGATGTTTGGCCCCCCTGAGACCCACACTGCTAGTTCTAAGTGCCCCCAATTGTGGCAGCACTGGTATCACGCTATTGAGGAATAATACTAGTAGTTTGATACAATGAGTCTTTTATGCATTTATATGGATGGGATTTTTAGGCATAATAAAGTGACACGCTAGAAAATCAATGCATTTTGTTGCTTTAACCTATAAAGGTCACATCACATATATTTTCCAAGTAGAAATTGTTACATTCATAATAGAAAGAATGCTAAGAGACCCCCGGGGTGTGGACATTGACGCCCTCCATGCTCGTAACAAACTTGAGAAACTACTACCCGCCAGGAACCGCGAGCTGTTAGGGTACCTACACAAGATGTCACAACACCAGGACAACATCATCGTCCCGGGTCGTGTCCTACACGATAACAACTACGTGCAGCTGAAGGTGGCGAGGTCAAAGACAGCCATCTATGACAGAAGCCCCCTTTACAGAGGGGTCCCCTTGTGGGATGCACTGTTGCCAGAGATGCAGCGACTACCGTACAAAGACTTCATAAAAGAACTGAAATCCTAAGTGTTACTATAACACTAGTATCAATACCAGTGAAATTACCAACCAGCCATCAGTGAAACTGCATAAGCATGTGACTATGACTATGACTATGACTATGTGTTTGGATCGTGCATCCTGGACCAATTGACTTTATTATATATTATTATTAATATACTCTATAAGCACTACTATGGTGCTCGCCCTTGGCAATATGATGAAAAAGTTCCTATGTAACAATTCTTTTGCCAAATAAAATATTCAACAACAACAACAACCCTTGAAGGACCGAATGGTAATTTAATACGCTGTATCCTTTGTTAGGATGTACTAAATACATAGTACACCCTTTCCATTGGGTCTGTACCAGGATTATGGGACAGTGCACAACCTTCAATTTCAATTCAATTTTCAATTTGAAAAATGTATTCAACAATATATACAATTCTTTTCATCATGACATAAACATTCGTTTACAGTTATTACATAGATAACCCATATAAAATATTTCCCTCTACAAGTCATTTAATACTTTACAGGTTATGATATTTGAGAAAAAAGGCTGCTTCAAGACCCTAGAGTCTGTTTTCGTCAGCCACCTTAGTATCCGTTGGCTATAGAAAAACGTTTAATATCACAATTTTTTTTAATGTTTCGTATAGTATCATTTACTACATTAAGCTCCGTCATATAATTAGACGTAATTAGTAAATACAATGTAAATTAATACTATAGTATCATTTACTACATTAAGCTCCGTCATATAATTAGACGTAATTAATAAATACAATGTAAATTAATACATATTATAGATCACCGTTTTCACATTTTCATATTTACAAATTAATATTAATAATTTGCATAGTATGCACATACTAGTAGTATAGTATGTATCGGAACGGGACTATAGTTAACTACTGTTTATTACTCAATCGACATGCAGCCAATCAGAGGCCTCCATTTGGTCACGTGACCCGTTGCCATGGTAACGTGACCTACTTAGGGCTCTCAGCCAATCAGAAGCCAGCATTCTGGGTGACCTACTGACCTACTTAGAAGCTCTCAGCCAATCAGAGGCCGGCATTCTGGTAACCATGGTAACGTGACCTGCTTACGTCACGTGACCTACTTAGGCTCAGCCAATCAGAAGCCGGCATTCTGGTAACTAGGGTAACGTGACCTACTTAGGGTTTGTTTGTAAACAACACCACGTGGCTCTCTTGTTTGTAAACAACACCACGTGACACGTGACTGTTTGTAAACAAACAACTTATATATAGAAAATAAACACAACAAGTTCCATGTTATGTTAAAATTATATTTTCAAAAAAAAAGCACATCTGTTACAGCGTCTATGTGTAACTACGCGCGTTCTCATTCAAACACTATAACACTATCATACCGTAGCAGCAGCAGGTAGGACTGGAAGAAAAGCAAGCGCACGAGCAGAAGCGACGACACCAGTTGCACCATCCGGCCGTCGCGTTGGTAGCCCTACTACTCGTCGCGCGTTCAACTGGAGGTTTAAGAGTGACAAATGACGATTCTTTGTCGACGCGACTGCTAACATCAGCATCGGCAGCAGCATCGGCAGCATCGGCAGCAGCATCGGCAGCAGCGGCAGCAGCCTCGGCAGCAGCGGTAGCAGCTGTAGCAGCAGCTGTAGCAGCAGTAGCGTGAGCATTAGCAACAACAGCAGCAGCGACAGTAGCAAGGGCGGCAGAGCGGGCACTAGCAGCGTTATCAGCGGCGTCATCGGCAGCCGCAACAGCATCAGCAGCAGCAGCGTCGGCATCGGTGGCATGAGTAGCTGCATCGGCGGCAGCAACAGCAGCAGTCACAGCCGCAGCGGCAACAACAACAACGTCATCACAACCAGCGTCACTAACAGCCGCAGTAAATGCAGCAGTAGCACGCTGAGCAGCACTAGCAGCAGCAGTAGCAGAGGCTACAGCATCAGCTTCACATTCGCGCGCCGCTTCGTCATTCCGCTTCATGTCACGGTAGCAACTTTCCATCATGGGGATCTGCAAATTGAGGCGCGGTGCTGGTGGTGGTAGTAGTAGTAGTAGTAGTAGTAGTAGTAGTAGTAGTAGTAGTAGCGTGAACGATGATGACGATGCCGAATACGGTTTCACTCCCCCTTATATACCCTTACTCCCCCCTTTTTTTTCAAGCCACCGGCCAGCTGCCCCCTCACGGCAGGTCTTTAGATCAGCCTTAAGTCGCTTACTACGCGGCTCATCATCCCTCTAATCGCATTTTCCAGCCGCCGGCCGGCTGACTGCTGACGACAGGAGAGGGTGATTTGTTTTTCTTTAGATTTAAGCCGCTTACCACACGCACACCCTCTAGTCACAGACAGAGTGACAGAAAGGGAGGGGGTCACTTTGTTCACGCTACCTGTAGTTGTTTTTCTATACACACGCTGAGCCCATGACCCGCTAACCCTTTATACAGGTAACACGCGTTCAACTAATTACTCTATTGTATGACAGTCGGTACACGGATTTAATTTTAAACCACCTTCCCATCTGGATCCATGTCTGGCGGGGTGGAAGGATCCAGCTGAAAAGCGTGATTAGGGCTTTTGTTTCTCTTATGATAGCAGCAGGTCAGCATGCGACAGCTGAAAATGTCAGACTCGCCGCTCCTATAAAAGACTGAGATGCGTCTCTCTTTCCACACACCCTTCTACCATCGCCGCCGACACCGCCACCGCCGGCCAGCCGACCGCCGCCACCGCCTGCAGTCACCGCCATCACGCCAGCAGGGAATTTCGAGCTGAGTCTGCTTATTGCTTATTTTTTTTGTTTGAGCTTTTTGTTTTTTAAAAATTTTTATTTTCACTCAGTCTTTTTTGTTTCGGAGGAAAGAAATATGGCGCTGCAGAGGGCGCGAGTTTCTAAAAGACGGTCGCGCGAACAAAGTGCTCTCCTCAACTGCCCGGCTATTTTTTTATCTCAAAGGAGAGAGCGTCACGTAGTTGAGGTTCACGCTTCTCTTGAAGCGTACCGAATTCTCGAGAAATGCAAAGCTGAGCGCCATCATCGTTATACAAGAGCGGAAAAGGAAAACGTAGCGACATGGCCGAGAGCCGTCTTCTCAGAACAGCATTTACTCTACCATTGCATAACAGCCGCTCTCAGCGCCCCCACTCGTTGGGCGTTTCATGAAAAGAAAGAGCGCCGCTACTCTCCTCACCCTGCCTCCTCTTATAAAGTGAGAATAAGTGCTATGAAACGATTCGACAAGCCGATCGGTTTCTTGGGAGCGACTGCAGCTCCCACTCGGTGGGCGCGCGTTGTGGCCGACGTGAACACGGTCTCTAAACGTTTCGACGTCGTCACTTGTTATCCCGCATATTGCAACGCAGCCGAATTGAAGAAGATAGGGACGCACTATTTTAAACCATACGCTCCAATATGTATTTGTCACCGCCGCGCTCACACGCCTTATTGCTTTTTCGAGACGATCGTGTCACAACACAGAAATAGAAAAAAAAGCGGCAAAGCGACGAGCTTTGCCTAAATGATCAAAAAAAAAAAAAAAAAAAAAAAAAAAAAAATTAATCTCCTCCTCCTCCTCCTCCTCCTCCTCTTCTTTTTAAAAAAAAATAAATAAATATTTGTATCAGACTCCTCTGGAGTCTGATACAAACATTTATGACTATTGAGTGAAAATAGAATTTTATCGCAAAAAAAAAAAAGAAAAAAAAGTCACTTCTGCCGCCGCTACTGTGACATTGGCCGGTATCAATAAAAAGGTCGGCTGACTTTTCTCCACAACCATTCACTACCGACCGTTCGAGTGAGAAACACAGCAGACAGTCAGACACACAACCGCTCTCTGACGCGTCCTTAAAAAAAACAAAAAAATGTCCAGTAGTAAAAGCAAACTCTTCACAGAAATTCATTTCGACGCTCGACTACAAGGACCCTTTAGTTGTATCATTAGCGGTCCGTCGGGTTGTGGAAAATCGCGCTTGGTGGATCAATTTCTGAGCGACGTGAACAATTTGGTCACGCCGCCGGTGGAAAAGACTTTTTACCATTACGGCGAGTGGCAACCTCTGTTTGAAAAAATGCAAAATCAGTACGGTGTGGAATTCAGAGAAGGTCTTCCTAGCAAAGAGTCTATAGCGGGAGAAGTGGAAGTAGCAGAAGACGCTTTACGGCCCCACACTCTACTGATATTGGACGATCTGATGAGCAGTTCCAATCAGCAAGTGGTAGCCGACATCTTTACTAAATACTCGCATCACTGGAACGTGAGCGTCATATACATCACTCAGAACCTATTCCAGAAATCACCCGACTTTCGAACTATGAGTCTGAACGCTCACTACATGATCGTTTTCAAGAACCCGCGCGACATGGGGCAAATAGCTAGTCTGTCTCGCCAGGTGTTTCCGTCCAACGCGGCGGCCCTCTCTAGTATATTTACCCATGAACTCAAGCGACCTCACTCATACCTCCTTCTGGACTTCAAGCAGTCAACACCTGACGATCTGAGAATACGCTCCTCTTTGACGTCCATACACTCTCAGCTAGTGTTCGTACCGCTAGACAAAAAAAAGAACAAGAGAAAGCAGTAGCAAAAAAATGTCTTCTCATCTACTCGAAAGACACTTTGGTACTCTCAAGCACTTAGCTAAGTGCTCGCCAAAGGACTGCTCGCATCTAATAGACTCTGGAAGCGACGATCTGATCGCAGCGTTAAGTGAGATCTGTCACAATTTACTGGTAGGGAACATCCCGCTCAGCGACAAACAACTGGACAAGCTTCGAGAATCGGCTGACGTGTTGAGGGAGGTCGGCAAAAAATCTACGCCCATCAAAAAAAAGAGACGCATCTTGGTACAAGAGGGAGGTTTCCTCATTCCGGCTCTCATAGGGATGGCCTTACCGCTTATAAAGAGCATTCTCCGTATATGAGACACCTCATTCGACACCTACTCGCCGACAGCACCACCACCACCACCACTACCGCCACCACCAGCGTCATTGCCACCGTCGTCCCCATGACGGACTCAGAGCAGCAACAACACTACAAACGTTTAGCGCTCGTGGATCCTGAGACGCTCTACAAATCATCACGAGCAGGTCTACTTCATCATGTGCCCGCTGCTGCTGCTACTACTAGCGCTGCTACTACTGCAGTCGCTGCTGCTAGTACTTCTACTGCTCCAAACCTTCCTCCTCTTCCTGATGAGCGCACTGAAAAGAACGAGAGTTCCGCTCCTGCCACCGCCGCCCGCCTACCTGCCGACATGGCCTATTACCACAAGCAGGCAGAACAGTCCCTTCATCCCGACGCGGCCTTGCACCAGGTGCTACAGTTTATCTACAGGGACTTGGATTTAGTGTTGAACGACCCCACTTTGGAATCGCGCGAGAAAATGTTGAAATACCGAAGGTTGTTGAATAGATTGCAATTTTTTCTCGCGAATCCCCACAACAGCAACATCTCTTCGTCCTACTCTTCTTCGCCCCCGGCTCACCTCCGTCAGTCTGCTGAAGAGGCCAGCGCGTCCCTACTCGAGCGGTTGGTGAACCAAGTTCCCAAGAGGAATCGCACTCGGACCGTGGCGCTGTACAAACAATTGGAGAAATCCGGTGTGATCAAGTGGAACGAGGACGGTGCGGTGCGCGAGATGTCGGGTCGGAGAATACCACCTGAGCATCGCATCAACATAGTGGACTTACTGAACGACGCTGCCAGGTTCAGGAAGACGGCGCCCAGACCGGCGGGCTACTCGCCGTTCACGAAAGCGCTGCGCGAAGCAGTTCCCACAGACTCCTTGATCGGAAACCATCTGTATAAAGCGAGCGGACCTGGCCGAAGTTTGGACACACGGCTTGCTGACAGAGGTCGGAAACGACCGAGCTTCGACTCGGAAGAAGGAGAAGCAGCAGCAGCAGCAGCAGCAGTAGCAGCAGCAGACTCTTCTCTCCAGGTGGACGATCAATCCTCTGACGACGAGGAGGACGACAGTGAACTTTTCCAAACTCCGACTTCCTATAGGAGCGTGGCGAGTAAGAAAAGGAGAGGGCGCAACCGCCTAGCGGCGAGCTCGTCGTTCACGCCCTCAACAGGCCCACCATGGGCAAACCAGTGAAGAGACTGACCAAGAAGGAAAAAGAAAAGAAGCGCGTAGTAGCTAGATATACCGACGTCAAAGCGCCCTCCAGTTTCACTAGCGTGACTAAACTCCAGAAACATCATTTTCGCCACCTGAACCCAGCCGTCATCCGAGATGCTTTAGTGTCGCTGGACGCCTACACTAAACATAAACCCATTCGGAGAAAATTCGCAAGGAACAAGACTATAACCGGCGCAATCGATCAGCAGTGGCAGATAGATCTGATGGACATGCAAGCTTTGGCGTCTCACAACGACCGCTTCCGGTACGTGGTGACGGCGATCGACGTTTTCTCTAGGTACGCGTGGGCCGTTCCCATTAAATCCAAGAGCGGCGCTGATGTCACCGAGGCCTTCCGAGAGATGACAGGCACTGGTGAGAGACGACCGCGCACTGTTCAGACAGACAAGGGGAAAGAGTTTTTGAACAAGATCTTTCAAGATCACTTGAAGAGCGAGGGCATAGAGTTCTTCACTGGCAAGAACGACGACATCAAAGCTAGTCTAGTGGAGCGCTTGAACCGCAGTCTGAAGGAGAAGCTGTGGCGTTATTTCACACACAAGCGCACGTATCGCTACGTAGACGTACTGCACCATGTAGTGTCTTCTTACAATCGCACTCACCACAAGACGTTGAAAATGGCGCCGGCTCAAGTCAGCTCGGAAAACAGCGAAACAGTTTTCTACCGACAAGATCTCCCAACCAACAAACAAATCGACGAAATATGGAAAAAGAAGAAAAAAACAAAGACGTCCGCCGTCGACGTCATCGCTCCGGGTGACAGAGTGAGGATGTTGAGAACTAAAGGCGCCTTCGACAAAGGGTACGAGGGAAACTGGCGCGAGGAAGTGGTCGACGTTGCTAAGACGTTGGGAAGCAGAGGGTTCGAGCTGAAAGACGACAAGGGCGAGGAGATAAAAGGCGTCTTCTACCCGGAAGAGGTTCAGAAGGTGTACAAGAGTCGTTACGACAACAACTACCTGATAGACGAGGTGTTGCGCCGCAAGACCGTCGACGGTAAAGAGTTAGCTTTCGTATGTTGGTTAGGTTACGACGACAAGTTCAACGAGTGGATCCCCGTCAAAAAAATAACGTAGAAAAAAAAAGAAAAAAAAAAAAAATGAACATCACTCTACCTAGCAACAGCTCTATGGAGTATTATCCTGACAACAGCTTGACGTCTTTCCGAACTCACTTCGACTCGCCGCTCCTTCTGCCCGAAGCGTACGAAGCGGCTCTGACTGAGATCATCCTCCCTACAGAATGGACTAACGTGCACGACGACGACTTGATCATCGTTGTTCCTCTGCGCACCAAGGGTTCGCTAGAGGAGGCGATCCAGGTTTTAAAAGAAACTAAATTCTCCGAAGGAAAAAAAACACAGGTAGACTGGAGGGGAATGAAAAACGCGAACGGTCTGAGCAAGCTAACGTTCAGCTCAAAATTCCCGCTGAGCTGGAAGGAAGCGAGCTATGTAACGGTGGAAGAGATATCAGACACGTCGGAAGAGCAGCAATTGAAACCGGAAACAAAAAGGTTCAAGAGAGAGGTCGACTTGAGACAGACGAATGCTCTATACAAGCAGTTCTTGTCCCCGGCGGTGAAGAAGAAGGCGATCAGCGATCAAGCAAGACAGATGATCGAAGAGATGGAGAAAGACATGGGAGTGCGCAGTTTCATGCCAAACATATTCGAGATACCTCCTATTTTCACCGGAAGCAACCACACCCTAATCGAGCGCTTGAGTGAGACGTTGCGAGATGACAGACTGGAGGGCGACAGCTTCTTGCTCAAACCGATGCGGATCTTATCGTACGACGCCAAGACGAAACGCGTCACCATCAAACCGCCGAGACACTGTGCTGTCCTGCTGAGTCAGCATCTCGCATGCGTTCTAGGCTTCGGAGAGAAGATGTGTTTCGCGTCGCCGACTACCGGCGCCTACTCGATGGATGTTTACGGGGACGTGCACTCTGTGTACATATACACCGACATGATCCAGGAGAGACGTGTGGGCGACATGCAAGTGCCGCTGTTGCGCTGCGTGGCGGTGGACAGAGGCGGAAAGCGTCGAGGTGGCGTGCAAGCTATCAGTTTTCCCCATTTGGATTATTTCCCCTTGAAATCCAAGAGGTTTACCGAGGTCGGCATCTATTTAAGAGACCGATCCGGTCATTCCATCCCATTCGGTAGAGGCGAGGTGACCGTGACACTTCATCTGAGACCTATTGAGCGCTGAAAGAGAGAAAAATGATGCGTCAACGCATTCCGTACTTTCCACCCAGGCGCACCGTTGGCAGAGGGTACAGCGATTACTACAACGCGCAGCTGGGCAACGGCGTCAACGTGTACAGCGGGCGCTCTTTCCAGAGCGGGCACGGTTTGGGCGGCGCTCTGTTAGGTCTGATGCGCTCGGCTACCCCGCTATTGAAGTCGGTGGGAAAAACGCTGCTCCGCGCCGGTGTGGGCGTAGCTAAAGATGTGCTGGCGGGTCGGACTTTAAAGAGCAGCGTGAAAGACCGAGGCGCAGGCGCTCTGAAGAGACTGGCGAGTACGGCGTTCTCGGGAGGAAAGACGCCTGTCGCGTCTAAGAAAGGGTCGAAACGTCGCCGGCATTCTCCTCAGACGGGCGGTGGCTCTTGCAAGAGACGTAGAGGGGATGTATTCGACCGGTAAGCGCCTAGGCGTTCAGGTATAAATAAAAAGACTGGAAGCGGCCGGCGTCAGTCTGTCGGCCGCGTGAAGAGAGAACACAATGGCTTACGTACACGAGAGCAGTAACGAGTGCGCGCTCTCTGAGCTCGACCTGCACACCGTAGCGCCGACTCAGACTACTATCTTAAAGTCGTCTTTCCTGGGGATAGAAACAAAAAACTCTTTAGAGGATGGAGGTAACATAAATTTCACCATCAACAAGTCGCAAGAGTACACAGACCTGAACGAGAATTACCTTCATCTGGAATGTCAAGTGCTGAAAGCGAACGGAGCGGCGATCGAGGACACCGACGCGGTAGCTCCGGTGAACAACTTGGCTCACTCGCTCTTCAAAGACGTCCAAGTCTCCATCGGCGGTTTCAAAGTGTCTGGCAACACCGAGACCTACCCTTACCGAGCTTACTTGGAAGGGTTACTCAACTACAACAAAGACGTGAAGGACGGCGTCATGAGCGCCCAGGGGTGGCATGAAGATACGCCCGGTCAGTTTGACACGTTGACTGACGCGAATGCGGGGTACAAAGCGCGCAAGAAGCTAATCTCCAACAAGCGCTTTTCGCTGATGGCGCGACTGCACTTTGACCTGGCTCATCAACCGAAGCTCATCGTTGGAGAGACAGAAATCAATCTCACTCTGAAACAAGCGGCGCCCTCTTTCTATCTGATGTGCGCCGCTGACGGAGGCTACAGCTTGAAGATCTACAAAGCAAAGCTCTACGTGCGACGCGTGCTGGTGGCGGACGCTGTAGCGGAAACGCACGAGAGAGCGGTGATAGAACACGGGCCCTTCGACTACCCGGTGAACAGAGTGGAGGTGACGACGTACGCCATCCCTCAAGGTAACAGAGATCACAGCTACACGCACTCCAACACAGGCCAGCTTCCCAAGTCGATGATGATTTGCTTCCTTGACCACGACGCCTTCAACGGTAGCTACACCAAGAACCCGTTCGAGATGAAGCATTACGACATCAGCTCGCTTCAAGTGATAGTGAACGATCAGAAAGTGCCGAACGACGCCTACGTGCCCGACTTTAAGACCAAAGCAGCCGTGAGAGAGTACTTGGCGCTACACACGGAAACGGGGATGTACGAGGGCGCGCGCTCCTGCGGTATTTCATACGATCAATTCCTGAACGGTTACACGGTGTTCCCCCTCGACTTAACCCTAGACAGATCGCACGACGGGTGTCGCGTGAACCTTATAAGAGCGGGTCAGCTGAGGGTGGAAGTCAGTTTCCGCTCGGCGCTACAAGCGACAACAACGGTGCTACTCTACTTGGTGTACGACAACGTCGTCGAGCTGACCCGAGATCGACACCCCGTCACCGACTACCACATGAACTGAAGACAAGACGGCGGTACTTGGCGTATCGTATGAACACGCTTGAAATAAGCAGAGTGTTGAAGGAAAACGTTCACACAAAACATCGTTTCCTGGGCGTTTTCTCTTGTGACACTATTCCGAAGCACCCTATCAAAGACACTTGTTTCGTGAGCAACACAGATCCGCAACATTTACCAGGTCAGCATTGGGTGGCGTTTTACGTGTCGAGCACGGGTGAAGTGTACTACTTTGATTCCTTCGGCTTACCGCCGCTGAGTGCGGAGTTCTTGTCTTTCGTGGAACGCTCTGCTCCGTTCAAGTGGCAAAGAAACCGCATTCAACTACAAGACACTTCTGCTGACACCTGTGGACCTCATTGCGTTCATTTCCTAATTGAAGCATGTCGAACAAGAAACCCCAAGAAGTGCGTCATGCGCATGAGCAAAATCCCAAAGCTGAGCGACCGGGCCGTGAGTCAGAAGCTATCGATGATGCTGTTGTGACGGGTTGTTGCGATGGCGGCCGTTTCATGGAGGCAAAGATTCTCTGCCTTGCCGAAATGGTGTTGGATTTATCCAAAGTCGTGCAATGTCTATTGGAGAGAAGTCGTCCGGGGTGTGGTGGTGCGAGTGACGGCGGCGTGAGACTTTGCGGCCTGTTGAGTTGCTGCAAATCGAAGAAGCAAGCTAAAAAAGCATAAACTTGTGTGTTTTTTCTGATTGAAATGAAAATAAAGAATAAAATGAAAAGAAAAGAAATTATCTTGTTGTGTTTTTATTTCTATATATAAGTTACATAACTTTTTTTTGTTTGTTTGTTTACAAACAGTCACGTGTCACGTGGTGTTGTTTACAAACAAGAGAGCCACGTGGTGTTGTTTACAAACAAACCCTAAGTAGGTCACGTTACCCTAGTTACCAGAATGCCGGCTTCTGATTGGCTGAGCCTAAGTAGGTCACGTGACGTAAGTAGGTCACGTTACCATGGTTACCAGAATGCCGGCCTCTGATTGGCTGAGAGCTTCTAAGTAGGTCAGTAGGTCACCCAGAATGCTGGCTTCTGATTGGCTGAGAGCCCTAAGTAGGTCACGTTACCATGGCAACGGGTCACGTGACCAAATGGAGGCCTCTGATTGGCTGCATGTCGATTGAGTAATAAACAGTACTTAACCCTTTCCCTGCTGGCCTTGAAACATGTCATTTGGGACTTAACCACCGGCCCTATGCCATGGGAACAGCAACTTTGCAAGTATGTGCTCCCTGTGATAGTGGCTAAGGAGTGAAATAAATTATATTGGAGACAGAATTTACAACGTTTTGACAAGGGGACGTAGTATTAATGCTAAATATTTTTGGATTGGTTCAAAAATTTGTATTCTTTGTTTCATAGTAGGAGCTGTAATCTAGTGGTATTGATGCCCTATGGTACCAATTTTGCTGCCCTATGGCAGCAGCGGTTTTTCAAGGGTATTTTAGATGCTGCCCAGAGGCAGCAGCGGCCCTTAAAGGGTTAACTATAGTCCCGTTCCGATACATACTATACTACTCATACTACCAGGAATGAAAATTCCATTTTCAACTAATAATTAAAGTTTTGATATTGAAGTTTCAAACTTTGATATCAGATTTTATTCAAAGTTTTAAACTCTGATATTGAAGTAATATCGAATTTTTAAACTCCAATATCGAGTTTATCAAAAACTCCATTTTCGATTTCAACAATTAGTTGTTCAAATACTGGAACGTCAATATCAAGGTTGAACAAATGGTTTACCACAGTCGGCAGAAGTCAATGTATCCTTTAACTATAACATCCATACATTGGGCAAATGAATATTTATGGTGAGCCCAGGTTTATTTGTCTGGGCATTGTTCACATTGGCAGGGTCAAGTATCAGGGCAAACAGTGCTGGACACAGTGGCCCAGGAGGGTCAAAATGTGATTCCACAAATAAAATCAACTTTCCAGAAAGGTTAAATATTGAAAGTGCAAAATGAAGAGTGAAAAGTGATTTCAGTTTGGGGAAATGGGTGTTGTCTGTCAACTCATTCAAAGCCGCCTGTAACAGGTATCTTTAAGCATTGGGCATATAGTGAGGGTCAGGGATATAGGGGTGCATTGGGTGCATTGGTTGGCAACTGTGTTTAATGCAGACTAAGGTGGTGCTTGTATTTGACTTCGATTATCTCTGCTGATTTCCTGCCATACATAGTCAATGTCATGAATTGTACAGCTATAGCCAGGAGGCTATTTTAATTTTGCGGGACAAAATGGCAGCCACAAGAGGGCCCAAAAATAATTCTAAAATATTTCCCATGCCCCTACATACAAATGTAAAGACATCAAATGAAGCTCTTGATGCATACTATCCAAATATGTGGCTAACATAGTTTTCATATATGACTTGTGCTTCATTTTGTAAGGATGGGTCACAAATAACTATGTCATTGTTCTTGTTCTTGATGACAGCTTCGAATCATGAATATCAGCTGCTAGTATTCCCTGTGTCTCATGTCATTGGTCAGGGATTCCCACACATCCCTCCTCATGACTCGGCGTATTGGTGGTTTGGGGAAGCCATTGAATGCTGTGGAGACAGTCACAGTGTAGGCACCAACGTCTTTAAAGATGAGCCAGTCACCAAGCTGATGATAAATCAGAATTTTTTTTAGGAAAAATTTAAATCACCAATATTTTTTCCTTTTAATTTTCAGTGAACCACAAGTGAATGATATTGATCAGAAATGCAAGACGCAATAAATGATATTGCTACAGGTTTATTCAAATGGTCCCAGCTAGATTATCCAATAGGCCTAGTATCTTTTTTTAATTACCTGCAGTTCGGGTAGGTTCCCACATGGAATGCTGTCGTGAGGGTAAGCAGTAGGTCCCCTGAGATAATGTGTGTATCTGGCTTCTGAGTGCGACTTTCTCTACAATGCAAATCAGATATATATCCATCTTACTAACATTACCGTCTCAATGACATATTTTCCACGTGGAGGAGAAATCTTATGATAGGTCTTCCCCCTCAACATCTCACTCTCATTTGCAAAAGACACATGAGGATCAACTTGTTCATCAAGAGTATGAAACAGAGCGGGAGATTTTCTTTTCTAATATATAAGCCTTGTGATTTCATTATTCACTGCATGCCCAGTAAACACAATTACGTAGCTCAGACGTAAATCTACATTAATTTTTGATCTGAACTAAGTGATTTTAGAAAGTTTATGAACGTCAAAATGTTTATTTACAAATCCCAAACCTGCAGGTCTGATTTACGTTAGTCAGACGTAAATCTATATTCAACTGGATGTAATTCTACATAATGGGATTCAGACAGTTTAACAGTTTTGGCTGCAGAAAGGCTTTGTATTATTTACAATTACCACCAATGTGGTGTCTGCTTAGTAAATTGCTGCAATACACATACAAATGTGTAATACTTTAATCTACTGGATAATATTGAACTCACAATAAATGAGAATTTACTGCATGAATGTGATAGATTCGTTAAAGAGCTGTAATGTTCTCTACATAATGGATAGTGCTACCACCTAGTGTGACGCTGAGAAGTTATATACCTAATTGAAGTTGAAAAATTACAACTTTTAATGTAGATCTACGTGGGATTATTATGTAGATTTATGTCTGAATGAGGTAGATTCACGTAAATCAGATGTCTATGTTGGTTGAACGTAATAAATCTTAACGTGTTGATGTCTACAAACCTTCCAAAATTACCAATCTCAAAGCTTTGGTTGGAAAACTACCTAGAGAAACCTCTGAACTGCGTTGAATTACGTAGGCTGTTTACGGGGTGGATGGGGTATCATTGAAAAGAAGGTACTGGATATCTATTGTGATGTGCATTAAAAACATAGCCATTGTTTTTTGTTTCATTTGGTTGTAGTTTCTTCTGGCTGTTAAGCTATAGGGCAGGGGTAGACACTAACGCTGGCCCGGGAGCCAATGGCCCGTAGTTATTGGTCCGGGTCCATAGTTTTCTGCAAAATAGCATTCCTACGGGCCCGGGTGGCCCACAGGAGTATTTGCAAGACATTTAAAGAAAGTATACCTGACAACTATAGTCATGCAATATATCGTTGGAAAGAGGGAAATGTGCCTGAATCAATCATATTAATTTCAGTCTTTCATAGACCAATCAGAATTGTACATGTTTTTTTCTCTTAAAGAAAACATAATTTTGACCATTGGCCCACCGATCTTGGTCCGGACCCGTAGTTTTCTAGAGCTACGGGCCCGGATGGCCCACAGCTGAAAAAGTTAGTGTCCACCCCTGTAGGGGCAAATTATTAATATTTTCCCTTATTGACCTATCTAGGATGTAGGAACTGAAGATATGTGTTACTTACCAAAGCCAGTTTTGGGTAGTAGATGAGATTGGGAAAACATTGGGGCATTATAGTTCTTCTATTTGGGATGCCAAATCCAGATGCTGATATGGTGAATTCAAGTGTAGCTTGTGGGCCTGCTCCTCCTGTAGAGTGAATAAAGAAAAACCTGAATTAAGAGAACCCCAATTGACCGAAGTAGAATACCAAAATATAATCAGCTCTATAAGATTAAAAAAATGACTCCCTGAGAGAGCCAAGTCAAGCTGACTCAGATGAGGGAATACTTTTGGAGATATCAGCCTCTTTCCTTCCCTGTGGATATGCCAGTTATCTAAAAAAAAAAGCCTCAATTATCAACCAGTTATCACCAAGCAATTAATACTATTGATGGGAATATGTGTGTAGATGTATGCATAATATGTAGTTACTCTGAGTTATGCTCTATGTTGGTACACATACTTTTGCGCCTCCCAATGACACTGGTAGCCATTGTTAACCCAGATTCCACAAAGAACCTTCCTGGCTCTGAGATGAACCTTACACCTTTGAAACCTTCTCTGATACTGGTGTTTATGGGGCCACACATCTGAAGAAGAAGTAAATTGTCTCATTATCCTTATCTGAATTTCATCATTTATCATGACAAAGAATGAATTGGCTATGTCATTTCTCTGTTACTCCACATTTGTATGACAATAAGAGTATCCTCTTATATCATATGCATGCTTATAAATTGTTTTAGTCCAGTGGGTTGTCCATCTATGAGTTTATCATAAGTACCTATCTTACATACCTATGTTCAGACCTGATTATTCATTCGGAAACTTTGTTTTGATATTACAATAAAACCACTTAACCTTTTGAGGGCAAATGTAGACTATACTCTACATCCATCCTGGGCCGCCGGATGTTAATTATTTACTACACCATGAGGGGCCGGATGTCGATTATAATTGACATAACTCTATGGGATTTGGGAAACCCCGGCCTCAGGGAAAAATCCGGGGAAAAAATCCGGCCCCCTGACTTAAAATAATTTTCTTTTCCCGGCCTCAATTGGTTAAAATGAACTTAGAGTGAAAACATTAGTATAGTGTGGATATCTAGTGCACAAAGCTTTAGGTGAGTATACCTTGTGCTTGTCCAAACCCACAATCAGCCAACATCAAACATAATTCTGTCCAATCCCAAGGGTCCAGTTTAAGCTAAAACTGTATTGGGTTTGAGCTCAATACAATAATGTACAGTGAACCCTTGATAAACCGACCACCTCTGTTTCAGCCAAAAGAATGGCGGGTTATTAAAATGGCTGGTGATCTAAAGCAATATTATATACAGAATGGGTGTTATTAGAAATTTTGCCATAAAATGTTGACTGATAAGTGAAACAACCGACTTATCAAAGACCTATTTATCAAGGTCTCACTGTATCTGTAAGTTTGTTAATTACCTGGAGCAAAGCTTTTTCCGCTTCCCAGTTTCCAAAGAATCCCCCTCCAATATCAAGGATGTTCATTCGAATTCCTTCCTTTAAGGCCATATCAAAGACCATTTTGGCGATGTCAATCTGTTTCACATAGCTCAATGGGTCGTGACATCCACTACCAATGTGGAAGCTGGATCAGCATTGAAAATATTGTCAAAATAAGCAATATCTGTGAAGAGTTTGTTTATGATGATCTAAAACAATATCAATTCATAATAAGAATAATAGATTTATTGGATTAAACTCAAACATGCATATATGAGCCTACTGGTAGTCCCTCATTTTTTCCCAATACTTACGACACACCAACTAGAGAGAGATTGAGATATCTTGCGGTACTTATGAGACCATGCACGGCATCGAAACTACACCCAAATCTTTGCATGGATGCATCCACCTGAACATCAGTCAGAGGACAGATTCGCAGCAGAAGCCTACAAAAAAGAGTATTAGAAAATATGATACTACCCATGAATATCAAGGATAAAAAATTAATGGGTTTCAAGGGAGATTGTCAGAAACCCACACCCCCTGATATCTCCCATCCAGACCCCCCCCCCCCCGCACCTAAAGGGTTTCCCTTACAGTGATGATCACCCTAACACAGGTGGATTTCAGGATGGATGTTTTCCTGCACAGTATTTCAAGAGGACTAGCCATGAAGCTAGCTGAACGAGGTATATAATTATAATCTGCACTAGACTACCTGATGAAAAATATCAGATAGCCTCTTATTGCTTCTACGATCTCATCGGAATAATTTCCAAATTAATAGCCATGATAGGGTTTTCACCATCTTCAGATGCTTTTTAACCATCCTCAGGTGGTTGTTCGCCTGTTATTATCGTTACTCAAGCTTTTACTATAGAAATCTTTCTAGTAAACACAGCCATCTATTTTATTGGCACTGACCTTGCCTGTGGGTACAGTTTTTTGATCTTGAGAAGCTCATCCTGAGAATCAAATGTCATCAGAGACACCTCCCTTTTTGCAGCATGTGAAATATGTGATGGCAGCTTGACCGGGTTTGCAAACACAATGTTGTCAGGCTTCACACCAAGTTCCAGGGCAATTTCTATTTCTGCCTGAAAGTAAAGCATGAGGAATCCAGATGTTTTCGAGACATGCAGGGCACAACTTGGGTGGTGATTGATTGATTGTGGATTTACATCACAATTGAGGGTCAAGGTTGTGAAGTGATTGAATTGATAATTGAAATTGTTTTGGATAAAATGAAGTCTTTTTTGCAAAAAAAAGATTGAAAGTGTAAATCACTTCGGAAACGATGAATTATTTGTCAATTTTGAGAGAAATGTATTCCTGGCTCAAAACTACCATTGAATCATGTGTCACACTATAGTCTGAAATCACATTTCAATCAATAGTGTGAGGGTTGGGCTAGCAGGTGGGTGTGGGCAAGCAGGTGGGGATGGGCAGAGTGGTAACTAGAGCTGTGTGTGTTACATTTTGAAGCCCCTACTGGAGGGACAGGCACACAATGCCATTGTAGGCTGTGCCAAGGGGGAGGTGAATGGTGATCGAATCTATGAGGTGAGTGAAGGTAGAAAACACGCCCCCTACACTTTTACCGAGGCAATGGTTCTTCCGCATCTGACACTACACAAGCATAGTGGTCTTTGGTATGCTGTATGCCAACCAAAACAGGGGGAGGTAATAATGTCACACGGCAGGGTGCTACTGAACCTCGAACGTACAACCTTATACGTTTGAGGCGAATCCGTACCGACTGAGCTACTCCCCACCTCCACCATAAAACCTCGCATTCAAGCTGTCAGACTCAGCTTTCTTTTGATACAAACACACCTATAAAGGGTGCAGCTTATACGACAGTTTGTATAAGTATACTACACTACCAAATTAACAGTTTTCAGACCTCCTCTGCGGCTTATATAATCTGTCAAAGTTAGGGGTGCTGCTTATACGAGAGTTAGGCTTATACGTGAGGTTTTATGGTAACTATAGCTGTTGGCACATGAATAAAGATAAGCATGAGTATGATTATGGGCCAATTTGGTTGTAATATGGTGCCTGGGCAGAGAGTAATCATCTTTGAGTGTTTCTTTGAGTATTCTGTGGGAGTGACAACCCTTTTTGTTTTCATTTATTATAACAGTGATAAATAGAGTCCCTCACAACAGAGAGAAGGATCCTACCTTGCTCGCACAGTCAAAGCCTGCCCCCAGCTCTGCCAACAGCTTAATGACGACAGGATCATCATATACCTTCACAGCTGGAATGGAAAAAATTGCATAAAATATAAAGGTAGAATATTCCCACAAGTGGTCTGCTCATTCAGCAGCCATGTGTCACTGTTCCACTAGGCGTGTTGAATTACTGCCTAGAATGCCCAGGGCAAATGTGAACAAAGTTTTATAATGGAATAAAGAGCATATCATCCACTTTCTGCACTAAAAATAGAACATGTTAGATATTTAAATGTCGGCTTTTAAAGCTGACTTTTGACCCTCACCATTTGCTATCCCACATTTGTCTTTGAGGATTTTGTCGTCCACTTGTGTCCACAGGGAGACAAACCATAATTATATTTGAAATTGGCACTGAAATTCACGTTTTGTTGGAGGGCATATGGCCTGACATATGCTAGTGGACACAGGCCTAATAAGTACAGTATGATCCCATAGGAATGTGTATTATACAAAACCTACCATAAAAAGGCTGGATCGTTGGGAATGCCTTACACCAGAGTTGATATCTTTGAACCACATTCCCCAGATCAAACATACAGAAAGGTTCGTCTTCCCCCTGTTCCTAGAAGAGTTGTAAATTACATTTAATGTATCTGCAATCTTCCCAGTCTTTTATAGCTACCAGCCACCTTATATCCTTCAATGTCTCCACAGTTCACTCATCTTAATATTAAACACATGGATATAAGGGTCCTCTCTCTCTCTCTCTCTCTCTCTCTCTCTCTCTCTCTCTCTCTCTCTCTCTCTCTCTCTCTCTCTCTCTCTCTCTCTCTCTCTCTTGCTCACTCTCTATGGTTGTTCAGCATAATAGATATTCCCCCTTTTTTTTAATCTAGAATTGAACCCATATTGAAGGGGATACAGATTGGAACCTGCAATGCAAAAAGTCCACTGCCCCACATTGTTGAATTGACCAAAAAACAATACATTTGCCTGTTTAACCAGATTCAGCATCTCAGTCTGGATGTCCTCCCCAATTAGATCAAATCCAATGTTCTTAGGGCTTAGTTTTGAACCTGTAATTATAAAACATTAAGTTTTTACATGGCTGATACGACACCATGTCAGATCAAAAGATTTATAGGATGGAGGCTCTGTACTCCATGCCCCCATGGTTCTGGCCACAAAGTTTAGGACAACTTGTAAAGAACAGTACATACATATTTCACTTTTTCATGTATTTCACTGCTTTTTTTTTTTTTTTTTTAAAGTATTTATTGGATCTAATGGCGTATAGCCAAACCTAGACTTAGGCGCATTGCCTTTCTGCCGTCAGGACCCCTATCTAATTTACATTGATTGTTGGACGGGCTTGTAATGATGAAATAATATCAAGCTATGGAGACATAGTAGTATGTTACAAATATTTCATGTTGTTTGATTAATCACATGATTTTTCTGTAATGTAAAGTAATACAGTAATAATATAGAATGGCTATGACTAAGAAGAGAAGACTGAACACAAGAGATGTTGCCTTGTCTGAGGTCTAGCAGTAAGTGAGAACTACTTTATTGTGCTGAGTCAGCACCTGTACTTTTGAGAAAAACTGCACTATTGGAACTGTTGTGATATTACTACATAACACCAGGGGGCTCTACTGAGAGTTCTATGTAATGTCACTTCTTGACACCAGGGGGCTCCACTGGCACACTGGTTTACTGAGAGTTTTATGTCTATATATATGTGCATGTATGAAACGTCATTTTCAACACTCCTTCTCGGTTCTTACATATCATATATATAATGTTCTACAAACTTCTGTGAGAACAAACAAATAGACAAACAAAACTTTAGTTTCAACGTATTATTAGTATGAAAATGTTTTTAGACTAATGTAGATACTCTACTCTTGAGAGGAGCGGTTTCTAGCACATCACTCTCTTCACCCAGCTTTACCCTGGGTGTCCCTACTCGATTCTAAACATTCTTGACAGCTTCTCATGTCTGTCTTTGGACAACCCTTTAGTTAGGATGTCTGCTGGCATCTCTGCTGTTGGTAAGTACTGAAGCTTCACGGTTCCATTGTTGATTTCTCCCCGTATATAATGGTACTTAATACCAATATGCTTCGCACGTCCATGGAACTGTGGATTCTTCGACATTGCTATGGCTGACTGACTGTCATCGAAGATGGTGGTAGCTTCTTCAATGGGACCATCCAGTTGCCTTAATAGCTCACGTAGCCATACAGCTTCTTGTGCAGCAGATGCCAACGCGACGTATTCCGCTTCTGCTGTAGACAGAGCTACGCACGACTGTTTCTTGCTTCTCCAACTGATTGGAGCTTCAGCTAGATTGAACACATAACCGGATGTAGATTTGCGGTCACTCCTGTCTCCTGCCCAATCAGCATCACAGTAACCGATGATGTTCTTCTTGGAATCTTTGCTGTACTTGATTCCTTGTTCACTGGTTCCTTTGAGGTATCTCAATATCCTCTTAACTGCTTTCCAGTGCTCCATCGTTGGGTTACTGTTGTATTTAGCAACGGTGTTCACGGCGAATGCAATATCAGGTCTTGTCCAGCTTGACAAGTACAGCAAGCTACCGACTGCCGACTGATAGAGCAATGCATCTACTGGAGGACTGTCACTATCAGTGTCCATCTTTGAACTGATATCCACAGGTGTGGAGACTGGTTTTGCGTCCTTCATCTGATATTTGTCAAGAATTCTGGAAGTGTAACCCGGCTGACCTATCCATATCCCGTCAGAGGATTGCTTGACTTGCACTCCTAGAAACGATGTCAGCTCACCCAGATCCTTGACTTCAAACTTCTGAGATAGACTCCTCTTCATCTTGGTCATCATCTTCTCAGTTTCAGTGGCAATGAGAATATCGTCAACGTAGACAGCCACTATCACTCCTTCTGGACCAGTATAGATGCAAGGATCAGCACTAGACTGCTCAAGATTGATACTTTTGAGGTAGCCATCAAGAGCGTTGTTCCAGCACCGAGGAGACTGTTTCAGTCCATATATGCTCTTCTTCAACTTGCACACCAGATTCTCCTCACCCTTCTTAACAAAGCCCTGGGGCTGTTTCATGTAGACCTCTTCTTCTAAGGTCCCGTTAAGAAAGGCAGTAGTAACGTCCATCTGATGCAAGAGGAGGTTCTTGTTTGCAGCAAGAGCAATTACTGCACGAACGGACTCAGTCCTGACGACTGGACAGAACGTCTCGTCGTAGTCCATTCCGTACTTCTGACTGAAGCCTTGCGCGACCAGCCTGGCCTTATGTCGCTCCACGCTTCCATCAGCTGATAGCTTGGTCTTATAGACCCATTTGCTACCCACTTGTTTCCGACCTTCAGGCAGTGGGACCAAGTCCCAAACAGAATTCTTCTGTAACGACTCATACTCTTGATCCATGGCTGCTTGCCATTTGTCCTGATTAGCTTTCATTGCTTCCTTATAGCTCGTAGGTTCCTCAGCAACCATCACCCATTGACCGTAACGATTGGGTGCTTTTGTTGGACGACCAGATTTCCTGACACCTTCTTGGTTGTTGTCTGGAACAACAGGATCTTCTACAGGAACCTCATGTGGCATCTCAGCTTCAGCTTCAGCTGGATCTTGGCGTTGAACCTCAGCTCCTTCTTCCTTGACTTCTGGAGATTCGATGATGACATGGCGACTTTCCTCAGTCTCATCCAGACTATGCTCATCAAAGATGACATCCCGACTGTGTATCGCCTTCTTACGGTTCAAGTCATACAGACGATATCCCTTGACACAGTCACCATATCCAAGGAAGATGCACTTTCTGGATTTCGACTCGAGCTTACTGCGCTCATCCTTTGGGATGTGTGCATAACATGTCACTCCAAAGGGTTTCAGATTAGCAACATCTGGCTTCTTCCCTTTGAATGCCTCATACGGTGTCACATCTGGAACAGCTGCTGTCGGACTCCGATTTCTCAGATATGCAGCTGTTGACAACGCTTCTGCCCAAAAGGACCGAGACATATCTCCCAACATTGCTCGAGCCATCTCCACCAAGGTACGATTCATTCGTTCAGCTACCCCATTTTGCTCAGGGTTCTTCGGAACTGTGACCTCATGTCGAATTCCCTCCTTCTTGAGATACGTCTCAAACTTGCTAGAGGTATATTCCCCGCCATTGTCGGTCCTTAAAGTTTTCACCTTCTGACCAGTCTCCTTCTCAACCAAAGCTTTCCACTCCAGGAATTTCTCAAACACCTGATCTTTGGTTTTCAGGAAATAGACCCATGTGTACCGCGACTTGTCATCAATGAAGGTCAAGAAGTACTGAGCACCACCGATCGATGCGGTCTTCATCTTGCCACAAACGTCACTGTGCACAAGACCCAAAAGTTCTTTACTTCGCGTACCACCGTCCTTTGGGAACTTTGTTCGGTGGTTCTTTGCCTCAGCACAAGGCTCGCAGAAACCCAATTTCTTGGTTGAATCATAGGTGAAACCTTCTACCATACCATCCCTTGCCAGTCTCTTCAAAGAGTCTTCATTCAAATGGCCATACCGTTTATGCCATGAGTCTTCATGCTGGATGGTTGCAGCTGAGTGAGACAGACAATCGACATAGTACAACGATCCTGCTCGAATGGCGGCTGCCACTACCTGACCATCAGGCTTCTCTATATGACACTGATTGTTCACAAATACTGTCCGCAATCCTGCTTCACTCGCCCTTGAGACGCTAACCAAATTGTATGCAAGATCTGGAACATACAACACGTCCTTAAGCACACATTTCCTCACGATACCAGATATGTTCAGCTGAACGGTCCCAACACCAGTAGCCTGCAAGATATGACCATCACCAAGAGTGACATCAGATGCTTTGGTGCTGTGCAGCTCATTGAAGAGCTCCTTCTGGTTGCACATATGAGCTGTTGCTCCTGAATCTACGATCCAACTATGTCCACCTCCTCCAGAGGTTGAGAGTGCATGCTGTGCGATGAAACATGAGTCGTTGTCAAAGGAGCTTGCATGGTTGGCTTTCTCCTTACCATGCTTTCCAGAGTTTCCTCCTGACTCCTTCTGACTCATTTTACTTTGAAGCTTTGGACAGTCTCTCTTATAATGACCACTCTTTTTACAGTAGTAGCAAATACCACCTTTGTTCTTACCACTGCTGCTATTACCACTGCTACCACTGCTGCTCTTACCACTATTGCTCTTACCACTATTGCACCTACCACTTGCACTGCGTGATGCTAAAGCAAATCCTTCTTCTGACCTCTCCTCAATTTTTCGCTCCGCGTGTCGTAGTCGCTCTGTGACTATCTCCATAGCTGGAACCGTATCAAGAGCTTCAAATGCGGTGACTAACATTTCGAACGCATCAGGCAAACTTGCCAACAGATGAATCACACGGTCCTGTTCATCGAGTTTATCGCCAACAATCGAGAGTTCGTTGAAAATCTCCGTCATCACTCGAATATGATCATCCACTGAACAACCATCCTCTAATTTCAGTGAATAAAGTTTGCGGCGCAACCGGAGTTTGTTAGTCCATGATTTCTTTTGGAACTGATTGTTGAGAGAATCCCATACCATTTTAGGGTCTTCAGGGTCCTCCCCTAGAATGTACAGCAGGGCTGGGTCTACCGCTAAAACTAGGTTTGCGCAGGCTTGATCCCTACGCAATACATACTTTAGTCGGTTGTCAGGTTGGTCTACTGGAGGCACTGTTTCTGTTCCCTCCACTATTCCCCATATCCCATCCCTCTTCAACATGCACCTGGCTTGAATCTTCCAAGTTGCATAATTGGATCCTTTCAATGGCACTATGTCTGACTTCCTGGTAGCCATGGTTGAAACTTGAACTTAAATGCCAGAACAATTCCAAAAAAAATAAGTTTGTAGCTGAAGGGTCTAAGTCTTAAACTGTCACTGTATATGGCAGTAGCAGTGTGTGGTAATGCAAAGTCATCCCAATGTCATGGCAATGTCAAACTGTCACAATGTGGTAGAGCCAAAATATCAATATCTCAAAAATGGCAATGTGTGGTAAAGCAAGTTTATATCAATGTTAGAGCAATATCAAACTGTCACTGAGTGGTAGAGTCTAAAAGACCAATATCTCAAACTAGCAGTGTGTGGTAAAACAAAGAACAGTCATGGCAGTGTCAACTGTCATGCCACTGTCAAACTGTCACTGAGTGGTAGAGTCCAAAAACTCAAACTAGTACTATGTACTAGGCTCACATACAAAACAGACAAGTATAAATGTCACTGTGCAGTCAACAATAAAGTTTTCCTTAAAACTTGGCAACTTAGCTGAGTATTCCTCCTTTGTGGTGAAGTCAGTGTGAAGAAGTGTTCTGGGCCCATAACCTATAGAATGGCTATGACTAAGAAGAGAAGACTGAACACAAGAGATGTTGCCTTGTCTGAGGTCTAGCAGTAAGTGAGAACTACTTTATTGTGCTGAGTCAGCACCTGTACTTTTGAGAAAAACTGCACTATTGGAACTGTTGTGATATCACTACATAACACCAGGGGGCTCTACTGAGAGTTCTATGTAATGTCACTTCTTGACACCAGGGGGCTCCACTGGCACACTGGTTTACTGAGAGTTTTATGTCTATATATATGTGCATGTATGAAACGTCATTTTCAACAAATAATATAAATAATGATGAGATGAGATGAATGAGAACAGTAAGGCAAAATGACATAGATTACACCATGAAGCAATTAGGGTAATCACGTTTGATTGCTTTCTTGAAATCCCGTAGGGTCTCAAGTACCGTATATAATGGTTTGAGATTGTTCCAACGCTCTATGGCTCTATACAGAAAACTATTAACAATGATTGGCTTAAGGCTTCGAATAGCCCTAAACCTTTTACCCAAATGTCTGCGTGTAGGTATATTACGATCGTCCAACATGTCTTGATTCTTTAATAGAGAATAAGCATAGGTTAACAAATGAATGTCTCTCCTGTGATTGAGATACAAGCAGCCACTCTTTACATGCAGCTCCTCCGTATTATAAAGGGGATTTTCTTCAAGTTTTACCTTGTAGATAGTCCTAAGACCCTTATTTTGTAACAGTTGCAGCTCCCTATTTTCACCAATTTTACCCCTATCCCAAATGAAATCCCCATAGTCAATTGAGGGGATCACCATGGATTTATAAATGGCGAGCGCAGTATCATTATCTACATGAGTCCTAACCTTGCCCAGCTCGTTAATCTTATGTCTTATATTGGACGTGGCCAACTTTCTATGGGGTACAAACGATAGATCAGGGTCCATAGTGATTCCTAGATATTGGAAGGTAAAACATCTCTCTAATGTGACATTATTCATAGAAAATACAGGATTTGTTTTATGAATATTGTTATAAACCATCCATTGTGTTTTACACTCATTTACAGTAAGGCTATTTTCTTTACACCATGATGCTAATTTATCTAGACAGGTTTGCATACGAGCTGGATCTGTTAGTGAAATAACTGCGTCGTCAGCATAAAGTACAATATGAAAATTATCGATTAAAGGCAAGGAATTTATATAAATTGAAAATAATATAGGACCTAGGACAGACCCCTGGGGTACTCCGTAAACAATTGATTTAGCCTCAGAGAGTGTATTATTAGCAATAGTGCGCTGTACTCTATCAGTGAGATAGCTATTGAACCAAGAACAAGTGTCGCGACTAAGACCAAAACCGTCTAACTTTTTTAACAGAATAGAATGGGATATTGTATCGAATGCCTTCTTGTAGTCGAGATACAGGCAGTATGTAGGCATGTCATTAATAATATTATTTAATATATAATTAATATGTGAGGTTGTAGCCGAGATGGTCGAGTGACCTGGTCGATACCCGTGTTGCGCTGGTGTCAATAAATTATACAGATTCATATGTCCCTGAAGCCTTTTACACATGATACGCTCAAAAAGCTTGCCAGGCAGTGGCAGCAGACTAATGGGCCTCAGGTCATTAACACTTAGAGAGTTAGCCTTCTTGGGTAGAGGCACTACCGTAGCAGATTTCCAGGAGCGCGGAAAATAGTTCTTGCGTAAACATAGGTTAAAAAGACATAATAATGCTTCAGGTATACTAAACAATGCATCTTTGAGAACATATGCCTTAATATGTTTAATGCTAGACGATTTATTAATATTAATTGTCTTAATAACTTTAATAACGTCAAGATAGCTAAGTTCATATGTCAGATCAGCCTTTTGAACCGGGGCGGTAGCAGGAGAAGCATACTGAGCATTTGGGTCAATAGGTGGCAGCACCTCTGCAAGCTTAGAACCAATTGTAGAGAAATAATCATTAATAAATTTTGAGCATTTGTCGGGTGGAATCATATCTCCAAGAGAGTTCTTAAGTTTAATAAAAGTTGAACCCGTTTTATTAGGTAATAATTTTCTGACCCCGGCCCAGAACTGTGCGGGGTTATTTTTCCTTTGTACCAAAAGTTCATCTAGCTTCTCCTTTCTACTATAATGTATCATAGCCTCTACTCTATTCTTATGGAAGTTGGCAATATGCCAGTCGTCATTATTCATAGTGTTTTGAGCCACTACATATAGGGCATCTCTATCTTGCATTGCTTTTATGATTGTAGGCGTAAGCCATTCTGGTGTGTATACCGGTAGCACCAGTCTACGTATAGGACATACAGAATCTAAGCAAGCCATAATGACTTTTAGTATATTGTCCCATAGTGTATCAGGGTCAGCAATGGCGAAAACATCGTCCCACTTATAGGCTACTAACAGGTTCTTAAAATGCTGCATATCATAGTGCTTGTAAGACCTTGCGTCAACCACTTTTTTCTTAATCTTTGTACGTTCACATTTAATTAAAATATATACAGGCTTATGGTCAGCTATGTGAAAATCTATTGTACCAAATTCACATACATTATGTATACGTTCATTTATATAGATATGATCAATAAGTGTACCAGAAATAGGGCGTGTAATCTCATTAATAAGCTGGAACATGTCAGTATCCGTACAGAAATTTTCCACATTTGATTCATTGATATCTTTCCGTGTAAAAAGGTCCACATTAAAGTCTCCAAGCATAATAATCTTTCTATTCTTTGTTACAGTTGATTTGAATTCAGTTAGCTTATCATAAATAGCCCTCTTACTAACATTAGCATCTGGTGGTCTATAGCAGACGTATATTTTATATTTAATCTTACCAATTTCAACATCAACACATAAAATTTCGAATTCCCTGTCAATAATACAAGCATTCATGTCCATTGTAGCTATGTAAGTATCCCTTAAGTATAACATTAGCCCACCGGCTTTCTTATTTCTATTAGGGTATCTATCTAGTCTGAAAAATTGATAGCCCGGTAGGTGCATCATAGCATCAGATATGGTGGGCGTTAGCCATGACTCCACTATGCCTGTGATATCAGTATGGGTGATAAATTTCTTTATATTAACTCTTTTAGGGTAGGCAGACCTAGCATTTATACAGGTAAAAAAGAGACCCTTACGGTCAGATACTGTATCTAACCTAACCATAATGTAAATCCCAGGCCTCGGTGGTACAGCAGATGAAATGATATGAGGTGATAACACATATGAGTTGATCGCATCTTACTCTTTCGTTCATTGCTATGGAAACAGAGATAGCTTGGAGCTCTGGGTATATACATAAATTTAGTAGATAATTGAAGAACCAGATTAGCAGAATGAGCATGAGATACTATAAAAATACCGGTAGTAATAGCACATCTATTATGGCAATTTAACTATACAACTTATAACCAATTATACTTATATAATAGTAGGAAATTATGTGTAGTAGGCATGTTTATATAGACCAGCCTAAAACAAAACTCCCAGCTGACTGCCCTGTAGCAGTGGGTCAATCGGTCAGTTGGTGTAAGTGCGTTACATAATATCGTTCCCGACCCTTGGGCTGTGTACTTAGCGTGATTGCATTTGTATCAATACTAAGACTCAAACAGGTACCTGTGTACCGTATGAATAGTAATAATAAATTGTTCATTTTATATGTGATACATGTCCCTTCATTAGAGCCTGTAGATCTTGACTTGCTTGCCCAGGTTGAGGTGTGGGTTGAAAGTTCAATCGACTAGGGCGAATGATACAACCAGGACTGCCTAACGGGGCCATTGGGGCTTGTTGGTACACTTCATAACTCCTTCTTGTATCATGTTCGTTATAGTGGTTGGCTGCATCATGCCATGCTCCTCTCCTTGAGCCTCTTTGGATACGCCCTCTTCTTCCTTTATCTGGTCTGCGGCCAGTACCCCAGGGGGCAGTGTCATATCTAACATCTTGTATTTGTCTGTATGGAGGTGTACCGCCTGTGTGGGTTGGGGGCGCTGGCTTTGGCAGGTGGACGATTGCAGCAGTCGGGTCTGGAACTTGCACTTCAGAAGCTTTTCCCCGGTGTGGAGGCGACGACATATCATTCACGTTAGTGATGATCACGGGTGCTGGTGGGACAGTCTGTACTGTTGCCGTCGTTGTTGGAGTTACGGTAGTCGTAGTTACCGTTGTTGCAGTTACTCCCTGGGGGGGTGCAGCTGTTGCAGGTGGTGCGACAGGTGGTGTCGCAGCAGCTGTTGTAGTTGTCGCAGGAGGCGTGGCAGGAGGGGGTGGAGGCTGAACGTCAGGTTGTGCTGCTTCAGGTGGTGTTTGACGAGGGGGGGGGTGGAGTGGGATGGCTTCTCCACCTGCTTCTACTGGCTTCGGCCTAGCATGAGGGTTAGGTATGCCACAAAGCACCCTTCTGGCTTCCATGAGTATATACCCCCCCCTATTTTGACCCTTCCATGTGCCATTTAACAGGGCCTTACTCTTCATTGAGGCTCCTATACCCCAGAATTTCGACCCTGTAACTTCTAACAACACACGTGTATCCGTTGCCCTTAGGATCTGGAGTAGTCCAGCATCCTGCTCAAATTTCATAATGTTAAGTTGTAGGAGGTTCTCCTCATCATGGTTTCTCCATGTTGGGCAGTCTATATCTTTCCCTAGATTCATGGCCTTTAATGGAGTGAATGCATCCATTATCTCACCAGCTTTGACATTATCTCCTGCGTATAGGGCTTTTCTATGGCAGAGCCCTTGTTCGACTGATGAGTAGATGTAGCCTGCTGATTCAATCCTGCACGGATAGAAATTCGACAAGGGGGCCAGTTCTGAATGATAGCCAACATATCTATCTGTTACAGTGGTGCGACAGTTTGCCAGTTTAATTTCTTCGGGGAGCCTGTTCAGGTTTTGGTGGGTGTAATACCTGTTGTTGTATATGAGGCCTCTCCCTTTCGCCTTGACCTCATAGTGCATGTCAAAAGCTAACTGTGCGACCGATGATACGTCTGCCTTCTGCTTTTTTATGACTGCATTAGCGTCCTCACTGACATATATATGTTTGACTTCTGGATCCTTATTAAGCCCTCCTTTTAATGTCATTAGCTTATCTCGTGTGGAAGCCTTGGTAAAGACAGCCACTATGGCTCTCTTTGTAGTGTTTGGGGCCCCCTGCCTGTAGGCATAATCCAACTCATACCTATCGATGGTTGGGTCTATTTTCTTGAGGAGCTCAAACGTCACATCATCCGTATTCTCTCTGGGGGTGAAGGGTAGGCCTTCAATAATGAGGTTCCTACGTCTAGCAGCTTGGTCTTGTATAGCGAGTGAGACGCCCAAAGCAGAAATTTCACGTGTGTTCACTCGCACTTGCCTTTCAGTACTGTCCAGTCTGAGTTCAAGCTGCTTAATTCTATCCTCCAGCGCTGTCTTCTCCGTCTCTGCAGTAACCAACCTGTCGTGGGCATGTTCTATGGACTCAGTTAGATGCTTCTCAGCTGAGTTTAATCCAGTTAGAACGAAATCCAAGGCTTTTGAGACTTTGCCACCTATATTCGGGCCAGACCGGGTCTTGGCTGAGTCGGTGGTCAGTTCCTTGATTATGCCTACCACCTCGTCAAGGGTGGTTGAAGCCGCCATGTTACAATAACAAAGCCTTACCGGCGGTGTGGAAAAGAACCTATGTCGGTATGTAGAACTCTAAAAGAATCCTCCCAGGTTGTATTTTCCAGACCTATGTGATCACTGTACCTTACTCCAGCAGTATGTGAAGAATAAAGGTTCCTCGCAGTGTGTAACACATAGTATTTCGGGATAAACCCGAGAGCTCAGCGGCAGCGCGTCTAGCAGGTCTCGTTCTCCATAGCTTGCACTGATAACTATAGAAGTTAGTCGATAGTGGCTAACCCAGGTGAGTCATAGTGTTTTCATCATGCCACAGCACAGAGAAAGGTAAAGGAGTTGCCACGACTCTGAGAGCCATAGTCACAGTTTGTCTCCCACGTGACACCTGCATACTCAGAAAAGTCAGTGTCATTGTCGCTAGAGTGGTTCTAGCGACAATGATGCTGACTTTTCTGAGTATGTGTAGGGAGATTCGAATGACCAGTTGACCAGAGTGCATGCAGGTCAGGTGAATTGTGTACTTATGCCAGGGTAGAGTGGGGGCAAACAGGTGTATATAATTAGCGGACAGGCCAGGTGAGGCCTGTGAGAGGAGTGAGTGGGTGAAGTTATTGCCCAAGAGAGGTCAATAACAAGACATGTTTTCATGTCCACCACTTGTGTGAGAGGGCTAAGTTACATTTGCCTCACACTACATTCTGCAGACAATTGGCCACATACATCAAATTAAATGCCAATATATGTAGTAGTAAGCAGTGCCATACATTACATCTCAGACAGTTAGTGCCCAGCTTTATGGTTATTTCCCTTAACCACAAATATGGTGCCTAATATCTATACTGTTGATGTAATTGTAATGTATTGTATAGTTTATCATCATATTTGATTCAGGTAAGTTTGCTGAAAAAGCTTTCCCGTTGACATTCCTCAACCACACCTTTTAGAGATAGCAGACCTTTCTGTAAAGAATCAAAACTGTATAGTATGTAACAAATGTCTGAAGTATAGGACTGGAGTAGCTGTGACCCCTCCACCAGACGCATCATGACTCTGCTACCAGAATCAACTAGAGTTGACTATGGGGAAAGAGCCATGGTGACACCTTTACTTCTCTCTGTGAGTATGACTCAATTATCCCAAGTCATTTTCTGACTCCCTATACTACCAACCCATCCTAGTCAATACTCGCAGGTTAGTCAATCCTGACTAACCCATCTTGGTCTTTTATCAGTGTACATATTCTCGTTCATATTCTAGTTCAAAAAATTCTATTAGATCCTACCTGCAACAAATGCATCGGCTGGGGGCCATGTGAAAATATCTCGATGAACTTGGGTGGCCATTTCACAATCAGTTCAGGTTAAAGACTGCCAATGCACGTTTCTAGCTTCAGGGATAAAATAGGATTATAGACTTTACATAATTATGTTGTTAATTTTTTAACTAAATGAATGTATAACTTCAATTAAGTATGTGATGGTATTGGTGATAAATAAATAATGCCTACCTTTTGTGCTTGTCAGATTGATGTATTCCCTAAGGTGAACAGGGGTGCTGTGCGCAATATCCAGCATTTACCTGTGCATTAATGGCAGATGTCACCATGCATGACCAACACCTTCCCTCCTCAGTTAAGCCCGGATTCCATTAAGGAAACCCTGCAGAAGCTACAGAACCCACTAATAAATCGGGATTCCACTGGGAGCTGTAAAATCAGTACATATACCTGGTCCCTGCACTCAGTACCCAAAGGGCTACGTCACCTGCGTTCCATTATATTGAGGATGAATTATATATAATAAGGTTATAATAAGGTTAAGGGTCAAGCTCACAACTTTGCAATAATTGAAAGTGAAAAAAATGTCAATGAAAAATCTTTTTATTCTCGTTCTTTCTCAATTGCAATAGAAAATATAGGTCGTTGGGAAAATGCACATAACATTCTATTATACAGCTATGATTATTTCTCACTGTATCATAGCCATGAAAATACTATGTAATAATCATAATATTCCACAAAATTGGACCTTTTTCATATAAAAGGGCTGGTTGCTAAGCAACCATTCGAGATAAAGGAAAATGGAATCCTTGACATCGATTTATGGGGGGTAGGTACTCTTAGAAGTATTATAGGACAAAATATTAACGACATTATGAGCTCCCATATGTAAATATCTTCTGTGCTCAATATGGCTCCCTATGGCACCATATGGCGTAACAGACACGTAACGGCGGCGTAAAGGACACCTTAACATGCATGGTGATAGTTTTGTGACATTGACTCTAAACTATTAAAAATAGGTGAAAAAATGCAATTAACTACATGCAAATGGTGTCCATTAATGTCAGAAAAGAAATCCCAATCGTTCTGGACCATTTCCAATTATGCATTATTATGTTGTATAAATTATGTTTAAATATTTATATAAGAAATAAAATAACAGATTGTTGATAAGTATTGGCCTGAAAATGTGGAAATAACTGATAAATATTCGCATAGTTCCTTTGGTATTAGGGTATATGTATATGTTATAATAATAGTTTAAATACATAATGCATGGAGGCTGTCAGTGGAAGTAGGGGGTCTGTCGTGTCTACAGGTAAACTACCCCTGAAATAGGACTGATATTCACTGGGCTCTGCAGGGAAGGCCATTAAAGCCAGACTTACTTTTTTTCCCATGTATAGGAACATAATATACGCTTATTATGCCATAGTTAATTCATCTTCTTTCTACATAGGGGGGCTAGCCAGGGTTGGTGTACTGTACTGGGCGCCTTGGGCAGTTCCCTACCACTTTAGTACTTTAACCCTACCCCACCTGCAAGCGCCTGCTCGGCATTCCTAGTTGTTTTTGAATTAAAGCTATCAAAAATGATTGAGGGAAAAAAAGATTATTAAACATATATCAGAAATTAAAAAATATACCAGAATAGCCGGCTCTCAGACTCTACAGCCTGAAATTGTATAGGGGGAGCTGAGGTGTGCAGTGAAGGGAAAGTAACGTCGGTCAGAGTAACTGCCCCCCCCCCCCCCCCAACTATTTTATGACAGATCGAATGTTTTATTGAGTGGAAAAGTAAAATAGTTCAAATCAGGACGATCTGCATGACATTTGCTCATATCATGTTGAACAATTGAAGAGTTTGGATGCAAAACGACCTAAGCGCCATTTTAAAAATAGGGACAAAAATCAGACAACAATTAAGATTAGGGAGAGTGAAATATAATCCTCAAATATTTTTCCCAAGATTTACTATTTTTCATATCATTAGGACCTATTAAGTATACACTTTTTAAATTGTGATGTCTCCTTTTTCCCTATAATTGCCAAGGATGTCTGTGTCTCTATATATATCGGATATACCTGACATTAAAAAGTGTGGTTTATGGGCATGGGTGCTCCACATACAGAGTTAAATGGATAAATGAGAAACATTATCTATAATCCTGTATAAAACCTTTTGAATAGGAAGAACTAATGGGTTAGTCTGGGTCTTTTTTTAAGTAGATTTATTGACATATCTCATGTAATACAAACATGTTCTTCCGAAATTTATGCTATGGAAAAGGATAATATTATGTACACAAAATCGAACATAAGAAATAGCAATTATGAATTCATGTGTTTTGGCACTTTGTCATCAATTGTATAGCGTCTTTATGAACAATATAGTGCTCATATTAGTCAGTAATTAGAGTACCATAGACATTAGCTTTAATTAAGGTAGAGCAAGTGGCTGGCTTGTCCTTTTGGCATGTTGAACATGCAACTGATTGTTCACATTGACTTATGGTCAATTATTAATCATAAATTCATAACACACATAATGTCTTTGTGCAGTATAATATGCAAGTAGTTATTGGAGCATGAAGTTGTGCAAGCAACTTATAAATAAAGGGTGACTGCAGTCAGTTTTAGCTAATTTCATGGATTACTTCGATAGATCAATTATTTAACATTTAGTCTGACACTTGGACCAATAGACCTTCATCACAGAGTCTATCTAGGCATCCGATTACTTGGTTAGGTATATACGACGTCTACTTCTTGGTGAACGCTAGCTTCTTAAATGAAGCCATGCTGTCGGCTTTGTGAGTGGCTTCCTTTAGTTCATTCCATTCGAGCATGCCCCGGTATAAGGGGCTACTGCAATATTTCTCACTTTTTGGTTGTTCAAACAGAAGCCGTATTTTGTTGTCGCCACGTGTCCTGGCACGTCTAGGGGGATTGACAGTGTTCCGTAGTTCCTGACTGTGCATATACATAGCACATAGTAGGTGTTTCTTCCTTCTGGCCTTCAGCCGTTCTACCTTACACACTCGATGTAGTTCGTTAGTTGACACCTCTCGGCGCTTCTTTCTCAGACATATGCAGAGGCACTTATTCTGAGCAGTCTGGAACTTCTTTATCAGCTTAGAAGGGCCAGACTCTACTATAATATCACAGTATTCCATTATTGGGACTATACATTGCTTATATATTGATATAGCATCAATCATGTTGATATTGGGTCTCACTTTTTTGAGTTGCTCAGTTCTGGCGGTAGTTTGATGTAGGCTTTCCTCCAGGTGACCCTCGAACCTCAGTTCACAGTCAAGCAAGACTCCTAAGTATCTATACTCTATCACCTCTTCTAGGGGTTGATCCCCAATGTACAGTTCATGTCCTATAGTCAGGTCAATCTTCTTGTTCGATGCAAACCACATGTACTTCGTCTTCTTTGTATTCAGGGTTAACCTGTTTGTGGAGCACCAGGTGGTATGTGAGCCTCCCACCAGTGACGCTGTGACGTCACTACCGGCCTCCGGGACCGGCCTGCTCCTGCTGCAACATGGAGTATTGATATCATTTAGCGGAGAATAGCGGAGAATTAAATATTTTGGTGTCAGTCTATTAAACTCTATTTTGGGATTGTTACACAATACAGTATGGCAGAGAAGCACCTTTGTGCAGAGGTGGTGTGGAGAGGTAGGGGGTATTAGGGGGTAAGGATAGACGAGGGAGAGCGGTGCGGTTATTAGGGGTAGGGATGGAAGGGAATGTACAACCGCTATCTGTATCCAACAAATAGCTACCATATATATTTTTCTAAATCAGACAATTATTAAGGCTTCTACAGGACGAGGAGGATGGTTCCCTACCACTACTCATTCAGTACTAAATCAAGTCCCTCCTGCCCTTTTATATGGTTCTGGGGGCTCATGACCTCAAACTGGTACAGGCACTGCATTGACTGGTTGACAGGAATCAGGTCACATCCTGGTCCTTTTATTTTTACAGCAAATTAAAGTATATACACAAAACCCTACACCGAATTGGTTTGGTAAGCTTGATTTTTTTTGCGATTTTTAGAATATTTTTCTCACCAGATTGATCAACTACAGGAAATTTGACTTTTTCACGAACTTTTCCCTTGTTCTCGGCAAATTGACCATTCTTTTAAAGAAAATTTACTTTTTCACAATTTTCAAATAAAAAACGGCTTTTTTTATATTACAAAATTAAACCATGTTTGAAATAAAGTCACTGTCAAACCATTTTTGATACACTGAGGAGGTATGTTTGATACACATAGTTTTTTAATACAGATAGCGGTTGGATGGTCAACCCCTATAATTATGTTAGTGATACAGATAGAGGTTATAATACACATAGCGGTTGTACAGGGGAAGGGAATTAGGGGCTAAGGGTGGGAGAGGGGGAGAGGTGGGAGGCATGGGGGGTGAGAAAGAGGGAAAGTAGGTGCCATAGGGGTGATAAGGATAGAAGAGGGGGAGAAGTAGGGGATAGGCCTAAGGACGAGAGAGGGAGAGAGAATTAGGGGGTAAGAATGAAAGGGGGGGAGGTAATTATCTTTTACTAAGAAAACATCGTCAAGAATAATCATATCTGTACGCATGAATGCCGTGGTTTTAAATCTAGGCCTTTATCAGTAGTTATTAGGATAATTATCAATTCATGCTCATACACCACAGCAGGGAGGTCAAGGACCACAGTAATCATGATGTCACAATTTCTAGCTCCAACTTCTTATAGGGCGATAATTGTGATGGATGTTTGTATCTTGATGCCTGACATCTACCAATGTGGTTTTTGGGCATGGTGGTCCACATAGAAGTGTAATTGAGAAAATAATGACCACATAGAACATTTAAATACCAGAGAATTAAAGCTTCTAGTGTCAGTCTATTCTGGGATTATTTGAAGCAAACTAAGTTAATTGTAGCACAGAACAGGAAGTACTCATATTATCATTACAATATTAAACTCGGCCTCTTGGATTTTGGTGTGGCCTCACCTGTCCAGTCATCGTGCAGAATACCCTGATACACGCACACCCTGTACTGGCTCACCTTTAAACTCCAGTACATATTAAACACAATCCCAAAACTAATCTTTCCTCGTACTTGGAGGTATAGATCGGGGGTCAAGATTAATGTCCCATTTTGATATTATGAAGACCTTAATCGCTTTATTACATATGAAATATCGAGCATAACTACTAGTTCCATAATTGGCCACTATGGCGCTGTGCCCGATCAATATCGGGGATTGTGTATATAATATAACAGGCACGCACCCAGTGGCCAGCTAGCATTAGCATAGCAACCACCTCCTGCTATACAATAAAGACATTTTAATGTAAAGATTTCCAATACTCCCAGTACATTTCCTATTTCACGCCCTCCCCCTTTCCAACATCCTGATTCCGCCCCTGTCTCATACTTACATCTATTAGCAATCAAATATATCTTTATGATGGCCTACTGTGACATGTGCTGGGGAACAACCGGTCTCAGGCGCTTCTCGTGAAGCAAGCCAGATAGAGAAAGCATTATTTGGTATAGTTGTGTCGGCTACACTGATAAAACAGTGTAAAATGAAGGGATCCAAACTTGTCAAATGGTCGTCTTATAAGAAGAGTTTATAGGGTCTTTAAAGTGACTGCCATGAAATAAACGAGTTAAAGATTGTCTACTTGAGGACCTACCACGTTACCATCCCATAAGACAACACTAGACTCATCTAACTGACAATGTTAGCCCAGGTGGTGGCCCACTCCAAATGATGAGTCTATAGGGTGTCAAATTCACAACCCTAGAATAGTTAACCCTTTATTGGCTGCAAACTACTTTAAATGTGTATCAATACTTTTGTCAGCATGATGCATGAATGTAAACCTAGCAAGTCTATCCATCAAGACTGCATTTATACATCACGCCGACCCTTTGGAAATGTATTAACAGTTAGGTGAGTATATTTACCTAGGCTGAATTCATGCATTATGATCACATAGAGCAGAGCACCTTAAAGCACTATGCAGCCCTTCAAGGGTTAACCTGTGCACTATAACCTCTACTTCACTGCAGGTGGACCTCACTGGGTTCTGAGCCTAGGCATAATTACTGTCCATGTCTCTAATTCTCAGGTTTGTAATAGCTAATTCATAGAGGTATGTAGGCTAAGGGAATCCCTGCCATGTCCTGGAAGTCTGTATGAGAGTATTTCTAGTCCTCAGTAACAGACTGCTAACACATATATATGTGGGTATTATACCAATGGGAGTTTTCTTGCAGCTATTGTACTATTGAAATAAACACAAAAGGGGTGTCTATGCCCTACACATGTTTTTTTGGTCTTAATTATGTCAAAACTTTGACTCTGTTACCTTTTCTAGCATCCCCAATAAAGAATTCCAAAGAATGAATGTGTATTTCCATAATTATGATTAAGATCAACATAGAAATTATACAATTCATTCCCTCACTTTATACATAATGTCACTGCAGAGGGGTTTTCAGCGACCTGGGCCGTTTTCCAGGCGACTTTTCGACCTGGGCCATTAATTTTTGTGACCTGCGACCTGTTGTTTTGAAATGGCCATACTAATACATAATAAAAAAGTGACCTCCGACCTGGATATTTTTGCAAAAAAAGCGACTTTGCGACCTGTAGCCCTTAAAAGAGGCGACTTTGTGACCTCAGGGGGGGACCCCTCTGCACCCCCCATAATGCATGCTTTACTGATACCACCTACAGAGGGAATCCTGTCTATGGCTGGCATGCGTCAGGCTTTGGGCAGGCACATGCCAAGTACCTGACAACTATACTGTGAAAGTACTTATTTTCACGGGTCTAAATTTTCGCGGATTAGTGAAAATCGGCAAATTCACGAGTATTTATTCAGTACTTTAGCATATAAAAATTTTGCGGATTTTCCATTTCTGCGAAAATCGCGAAAATATATACCCAGCGAAATAAAGTACTTTCACAGTACCGGTAGTTAGAACACCTGTTACCTTGTCACATAGAATAGTCTGCATTTTTTTGAGTGTGCACTATATTAAGGGAGGTATGCCTATCTTTTTTAATAACATAGGGGAGCTGGATTTGAGGGGCGGGGGATGAGAAATGTCGACCCCTTGACCAGGGGGGGATAAAAGATTACCCTCTTGGGTGGGGGGCAACATATTGTAACCTGTTTTCAGTGAAAAAAACCTGCATTTACTAAGCTTTAAAGGGGGAGTAAGCGCTCCGATTTTCAACCTACCACACTCTAATTGGGTGGCCAGGCTGAAAATGTGAAGGGGGGTTGGTGTGGTGACCAATAATCTGTCTGACTGTTGTACATGTACTAGGGTATATTTAGTGTGCTGATTCCGAATCTGCCATATGTAAAGTGATATCTTTGTCGCAACAAGGTCAGATACAAGGTCAAAGGTCCCGGTATAAGAATCCATGGGACTAGTTTAATCAGGGTAATAGCAGTTAAAGCAAATAGTTCATTCTATTTTATTTGCAATCATTTGTACTGGTACTACATCATCAGCATCACTAATACAAATGCAAGTCATATACGTAAGATGAATAAGCTTCACCTTTAATATTTTGGATTTGTTTCAAGATGTGTGTACTCTTTGCTGTCTCATGTTTACATCAGACCGTGACCTTTGACCTGGAATTTGACCTTGTTGCGACACAAATATCACTTTACACATGCCAGATTCGGAATCAGCACCCTAAATATACCATAGTACAACACTCAGACAGATTATTGGGCTCCACACCAACCTAAAGTTAAATATCAACATTTGGTCTTTTTGCCCCCCCCCCACCCCCCAAGTACTCCCTAAGGTAACACTGGGAGCCCACAATAGATATTCCCTCACCATTTGTCCTCTCTGATTACTGGTTGCTATGGTAACGTTTTTGATTTGCCTAGAAACGACTTAAAATGAAAAATGTAAATTTTATTCAGATTAACATTGCAATGTATGGATTTCGGTACAGAAACTGATAATTAATGGTCATGACAAGTCGCCCTCCACTACTATCACAGTGGAATCCGGACTTATGACTATGAGTCATGAAGAGATGTGAACAACAGTTACTAACAAGTATGTCAGCACCCTGCCCCTACCGCATGCAGAGTGTCTGCAGTCATTTACATAATATGTGCTATATGCACCGTCTGTCTTTGAATTTAGACACCAAGTTGAAATATACGTCTTCTCTGCCTGTGGACACAGGTGGATGACAAAATCTTCAAATACCAAGTGGGAGAGCAAAATGATGGACGTTAAAAGTGGACGTCAAAAGTCAGCATTTGAATATCTAACATTTTGATTTTTTTTTTCAGAGAGTGGGCAATATATGCTCTTTTTTCTATTAGAATACCTAGTTCAAGAGGAATTGGGAAATATATCACATAGAGTGAACACACCATAACTAGAACAAACAAAAATCACTCCTATTAGGCCTGTGTCCACGAGCATATATAAAGCCATTTGTCGTCCGCTAAAACGTGAATTTGAATACAAATATGAAATATAATATGTTTTATCTCCCTGTGGACACAGGTGGACGACAAAATTCTCAAATACAACAGTGAGATAGCAATTTGGGGGTGTCAAAAGTAGACAACAAAAGTGAGAATTTAGAAACCTAACATGTTTGATTTTTAGTGCAGAAATTGGGCGGTATGCTCTTTGTTCTATTATAATATCTCGTCCATGTTTGCCCTGGGTAGTCTGGGCAGCAATTTATAACGCCTAGTGGACACAGCCTACCTGCAATTAAAATGGAATATATCTCGGTAATATATTCCCAAATACACACACATTGCTGGACGACAAATAACGGAAATATATCACTTCCCTTGACGTATGGTGGACACAGGCCTATTAGGCCCGTGTCCACTATACGACAAGGGAATGGAGGATTTCACTGGTTTATCAGCCAAAGACTGGCTGGAATGTTTTCTTTGTACACCTGTCATACTTTTTTTTGGTGATGAAGTTTGTCCACTAGGGGTAATAACTTACTGCCCAGACTGCCCAGGGTATAAGTGGACGGGATATTATAATAGAATAGGCTTGTGTCCACTATACGACAAGGGAAGTTGGCAATTTCAGCTGTTTGTCGTCCAATAATGTTTGTGTATATGGGAATATATTTCCAATTAATCGTCCACTTTATTTACAGCTACAGTGTGTCCACTAGGGCTGATAAATTACTCCTCAGACTGCATATAGACATACATCAACAACCCAGTGAACAAAAAACGTTATACAACATTTTGTAACGTTAAATAACGTTTCTCTAAGGCTCCTTACTAGGGCATAACGTTATATGAAATTTTATAACGTTATTTTGACGTAAAATAACGTTCTTTTGTTAGCTGGGAAGCTATTATGATAGAATAAAGACCATATCGCCCACTTTCTTCATAAAAAAATCAAACATGTTTGATTCTAAGATTAGGGCGTTTATTGTTTGTTATTAGGTGTGTGTCCACTATACGACAAGGAAAGTGGACGATTTCACCTCTTTGACGTCCAGTAATAGTCCCGTGTCCACTTGAATAAATCAGACTGTTTTGTATGCGAAAACACGTTTTGGCGCCGACAAAAGGCCTGTGAAATATATGTTTTGTCTCCCTGTGGACACAGCTGGACGACAAAATTCTCAAATACAAAAGTGGGATAGCAATATGCCGGGGTCAAAAATGGACGTCAAACGAGGGCATTTGAATATCTAACATGTTTGATTTTTAGTGCAGAAATTGGAATATATGCTCTTTATTCTATTGTAAAACCTTGTCCATGTTTGCCCTGGGCAGTCTGGGCAGCAATTGTGACAAAACGTGGGAAAACGTGACATTAGGGGAAAACACCTTTATCAAGGTTCATGTCTTCAGCTACAATTTGATGCTTCAAGCATCAAAATATTTGAAATAGTTGCTGAGAAATGACATCTCAAACATGGGATGGTAGGGACATGTAGGAATTCAGAATAGACTGCAATGCGAAAACATATCAATCTATTTTCAAATAATCCATATAAATCACGATTATTATAAATTAAACCAAAAAATGCATATTACTGTACATAGTTTTGGATCTGATAGGAATATTGGCATTCTGTTTTCAGTTCTGAAATTCTCATGGATGGGGCAATTGGATAGGGATAATTTTTATTCCAAAAGGGCTAAAATGGCTAAAAACGTTCTTTTTACATTCCAAATAAGACCAATTTAGAATGAAAGTAGAATTTTGATAATAGCTTCAAAATATTCCTTGGGAAAAGTTAGTCTAAGGTCATTTTCTCTTAAGTATTCACATTTTTAGCTATAATATTATCGCCTGAAATATCATGTTTAGAGCATTTATGGCTATTCCCCCTAATGTTAGGATTTCCCAGGTTTCGTCACAATTTATAACGCCTAGTGGACACAGCATACCTGCAATTAAAGTAGAATATATCTACAAAATATATTCCCAGATATGCACATATTGCTGGACGTCAAAATGGCCATACATTCCACTTTCCTTGTCGTATAATGGACACAGGCCTAATAGGCCTGTGTCCACTAGCATATATGAGGCCGTTTGTCGTCCTTCAAAACATGAATTTGAATACAAATATGAAATATATGTTTTGTCTCCCTGTGGACACACCTTGACTACAAAATTCTGAAGTACAAAAATGAAATATCAAAATGTGGACATCAAAAGTGGACGTTAAAAGTGGACGTTAAAATATCTAACATGTTTGATTTTTAGTGCAGTAATTGGAATATAATTATGCTCTTTATTCTATTGTAAAACCTTGTTCATGTTTGCCCTGGGCAGTCTGGGCAGCAATTTATAATGCCTAGTGGACACACCATACCTGCAGTTAAAGTAGAATATGTACAAAATATATTCCCAGATATGTACATATTGCTGGACGTCAAAACGACCATATATTCCACCTTCCTTGTTGTATAATGGACACAGGCCTTATGCCGTTTTACTAGGCGACAAAGCGTGTTTTTCAGCGACAAAACAGTCTGATATATTCAAGTGGACACAGGCCTATTATGTGCATATAAATTTGGGAATATGTGTTCAAGATATATTCCACTTTAAATGCAAGTATGCTGTGTCCACTAGGCATGATATATTACTGTCCAGACTGCCCAGGGCATAAATGGATGAAGTATTATAATAGAATAAAGAGCATATCGCCCACTTTCTGCATAAAAAAAAAAGTTAGATATTTTAACGTCCACTTTTGACATGCATATTTTGCTATTTCACTTTTGTATTTCAGAACTTTGTAGTCAAAGTGTGTCCACAAGGAGACAAAACATATATTTCATATTTCTATTCAAATTCACGTTTTTCGGACGACAAACAGCCTTATAAATGCTAGTGGACACAGGCCTAATGAATATGTGTTCAAGATATATTCCACTTTAAATGCAAGTATGCTGTGTCCACTAGGCATGATATATATTACTGTCCAGACTGCCCAGAGCATACATGGATGAAGTATTATAATAGAATAAAGAGCATATCGCCCACTTTCTGCATAAAAAAAATGTCTAAGGTGAAAATAAATTAAATTAATGTTGCCGAGTGGACCTTTGTATGTTGCGACATAAATTCATGTAATACAGATATAACTGATAAAGACAATTAGCACTTACCAACATTACCATAATTCAGAAATACCGTGTCCTTAAACAGTTTTTACACCTTGACAGCGTTAAAAGGGGACAGACAGTTGGCATCTACAAACATCATGGACATACCACACAATGGCAATGACAATAGGCCCCTGCACTTGAATGAAGGGCCATCAACATGGTATATTTTTGTAGCATAAACTACATGATAGATTGGACGGGAAAACAGTAAGAGGGCAAACTTATTGTAATCATGTATAGAACACATGATGGGGCGTCCGGGTTACAAACTTGAATCAGTCCCAACTCTTCTTTTTTCTTGGATTCTACGTAACACTATCGTCATGGGGGAGAGTGTCCTCTGACAGATGACCAGATAGGTGTGGGTGATGATGTGTACTTTCGTGCCAGTTATACAGGTGCATTCACCCGACACATGTCCTGAATTCATGACGGTTTGGGATTATTAACAGAACAATTTATTTCTAATAATGTTTATTCATCCATGTAGGCTACGCCAAACACACCTGCAAGGAAATAAATATAAATGATAGATAAAATGTTATAGATGTTCATTATATAGGGGCCTGCTCCGTGGCAAATTAATGTGCAAAATTGTCGTTGGTAGAATTAGCATGTAAGACGATAGTTAACCTAGTTATGGAAGAGACAATAGCCATGAATGCTGCTGACAAATTAAGATGTTATTATCAATGTACTCGCCAGGACTGCATTCTCATTTTTCATAACGATAAGTGGCATGAATTATAGAAGCACTATGCGACCCTTAAAGGGTTAAAATAGACAGCTAGACATATTACTGCTAGGTAACAGCCATGTTCACAGAGAAAGATGGTGTCAAACTTACTCTCTTTCCAGAGTCAGCTATGTCGGAAAAATTGCTCCATTTTCAGAAAATTCCCAGCCTGACCATCTTCAAAAGGGGTAATTCTTGCGACATGCCAGACTTTGGCAAATAACCCAGGTATATACGCCCTTTCTTTTTGTCTGGATAAATAATACTTAAAATATGGCTACGTGAAAATGTTACTAATACAAGAGATATATTCTTGCGACGATCATGATGCTAAATTTAACAGGGGAAAATAAACAATAATAGAATGTCACAAATTGTGGCAAATGGGGTATGACCGAAAGTGTGCATTGTAGTCAGGATGAATTTGCCACACTTTGCATCACTCCTACATAATTTTTGCTTTTGCAACTTAATAAAAGACAGAAAATACGAAACCATCCTGTCACAGTAAGCCACGTGCCTACCATGCATTCCGACCATAAAGACAATGGTCTGGAGAATCAGATTAAGCACACTCATAATGCATGCATAAAGGGTGCCCTCACCCAATGTGGTATGCAATGCCCCCCCCCCCCCCCCCGCCACCCTCCTCTCCCTTGAGAACTTGTTGAAAGGTCCGCTTTCCTAGATACATGCACATACATAATAATTGGATTGTCATATTGACTATAGAAGCGTCATTGTGTCCAAACTAACAAGGCATGTTGTCTACTACTATTTTTGACTTTTAATCGTTTTTGCTAAAGTAGCTTCATGTGGTGAATGTATGAGTCTCTGCAATGAGTATGACGTGACAGAATCTAACGATATAGAGCCCCGAGGCATTGCAGTACTGACACCTAAATGTCAGTCAGTAATTGACCCACTATATCTAATGTCATATTAGGAATCTGCCATTGCTTTAGAACAAAGCTGGCTATAGTGACCATGCAGAAAGCCCCCCCCCCCCCCCATAGTGATGTGCAGTAGCACCAGCAGAGGCAGGGGTGGGGCCTGGTAGGGGTCAATGGTCAGTCTGTGGTAGAAATACAAAAGGCCAGACCAGTAACTGGTCAGTCTGCTGGCAGTGCTTGGTCTACCATATACCAGACATACATATCTATAGGTAAAGCTTCCTCTACTCTCTGCATAGTGCACACCTGTGTGAATTCACACCTGTATTATAGGGCTCGACACTAAGGTAGTACAACAGTGAGGATACCTCAGCCACACATTCACAAGGACATACCTACAACCTACACACAGAAAACTATCCGAGTCACAATGACTCGCCTAGCCTAGTTCATGGGACTTTGACTCACTTCTTTGCTCATTTGACTCTGCCATGTAGTGAGTCAAACCCCATTTGACTTCATATTTGAATACTTATTATGTGTTGCTGGATTACAGTTATAACTGTAATCCAGCAACACATAATAAGTTTACACCCCTGTCACACATTCCCCATATTAGATAGGTAACCTACAATATAAAGCAGTACTCCAGGAGCTAAGTTTTCTACCCACAGGAGGACCCCCTTTCTGAGTAGTAGCAGTATGATGAGGGTGAGGAGCGGCACGTGTACCCTCCTCCTGTTGGTGGCAGTGGTGGCAGCAGCAGGGGCAGCGACACCCCGGTACTGGGACATCTTCCCCTACGTCCATTGGTACTACAGGTACTACGCCCCCCGAGGTGCCCCCTCACACCGACCAGCCGGGCAATACGCCCCTCTGGTGGATCCCATGGGCAAGCTACGCATCAACTCGGTCCGCGCCGGTCAGAGACCTCCCGAGGGTAAAGATGGGGGAAACAGTAAGTAACTTTTCTATCTTTGTTTGTGATGATATAAGCCTTAACCCTATAAGAGGGACATGATGCTTTAATGCAGTAGGTATGTAATTAATATACTGTCGAGTAACTCGCCAGTGCTGCATTCAAACACGGTGCTGACCCTATGGGGTCGATACCCCGGGGGGGGGGCACTCAGATCTGGAATGACTACCCACCTCCAAACGCCCCATGGAAGCGGTAGCGGTGAATCTAAGAATTAGGGGGCGGTGACTCTTTGTACCCTCAAAGATAGGGGGCGGTAACTCTAGAGGAGGGGCCAGTCATTGGGTCTCAGTTACATATAATATTATTGATAAAATAACATTATGAAGAAAACAATTATTATCCGTGTCTACTGCACTGTTTGCATCAGGAAATATAATTATGTAGTTTTACAGGGGTACCTGAAATAACAGGGGCAGTGACACATATGTGAGGAATCAGGGGGCGGTCCTTTGTAATTTTTAGGGGCGGTGGTTTATCAGCCCCTGTTTTTAGGCAGGCGGTAGTTTGGCAGTCGGCGGGTACTGACATAGAGTGAGTGCCCCCCCCCCGGGGGTCGATACACTCCCGAAGGATCGACATGATGCATAAGTACATGAAGGGAGTATTAACTCTCTAGGGCTGCATGAATGCATCATGACGAAAAGAATCGCTAAAGCATAACGCGTTGGCTCTCTCTCTCTCTCTCCTCTCTCTCCTCTCTCTCTCTCTCTCTCTCTCTCTCTCTCTCTCTCTCTCTCTCTTTATGCCTTTATGGACGGTATGAGTCCTGCATGCTTCGGCCTCATTTGTGTCTCGAGCTGGGTCAAAGAGGGCATGCTGACCATAAAGGATTAACCTTTCCTAGTACATTCCAATAGTCACTCAGCATCCCTTTAGTTATGGTCGTCACGATCGTTGGCGGATATACATGTGTACTTAGTTCGCAACGGTGTCTGTTGCAGATTACCTGGCCCATCCTTGCATAGCAAGGCACACCCTAATTTCATTTTTTTCCAATTTCTCTTTGGTTGGTTTTAGCACCTTTACAGATAAATCTTCAGATATTTATCATAGTGATGGTCGAGGCATGAAAGGGGTATAAACTCTCCAGGGCTGCATGAATGCATCATGACGGCATTAAAGGTTAAAGCATAATGCGGTCCTTAAAGGGTTGGCTATCTCTCTCTCTCTCTCTCTCTCTCTCTCTCTCTCTCTCTCTCTCTCTCTCTCTCTCTCTCTCTCTCTATATATATATATATATATATATATATATATATATATATATATATATATATATATATATATATATATCGAGGCATACATCATGAACTATACATTATGCGACTAGGGAATACTTTAATAGAGTATTTCATGCTAGGCTTTCGATCATTATCTTTCGTAATCTGAATTCAGAGATATCCCCATTAAGTGACGTTGCCAATTCCACTCAAAATTAAACCACAATGCTGAAACCTGGAGCAAATAGTGTCCCTCTCAAATGTGTTTGCGCTAGGTGAGGCTCACCCAATTTATGTCACTTCTCTTTTTTTTCTTTCGTGTACTTTGCCAAAAGAAATCACATCTGTGGAAAAGTCATATCATGCTGCTTGGTCACAGGAAGCGTTTTATATTTCATATGGGATGGCATTGTTGAAATAGCTATATCTATCTTTTATGTTGGCTTTTCTCCAGTGAACATGCTTCATCCTATGATACATTTGTTGTACCCCAAGGCACATTCTCCATGGTCCACTCGCATATTGCAGATTCCGGATACTTGTAGTCCAAATGCCATTGGTACAGTTGTCTTTAAATTATTATTTTTCAAATATTTTTTAGAGGATGACACATGTATATTGTTTGTTAGTAGTGCACTTCATTGTGAATGTTGAACACTCTCGCCCTCGGCACCACTGAAATAACAGCTTTCCTGGACTTGGTCAGATCAAAGTGTTTTAGCCTTTGACATAACTAAACTACCAGGGCACAATGCCTTCACATCACACCTCACATAACGGAGATGCACCTTATACTTTTTGATCTTGCCATGTGTAGTGCAAATCGATTAAAGAAATATATAAACAGTTCTGACTTCAGATCAGACAAATACTTTGTTTCAGAACTTTCCCAAAACGTTGAAAAAAGTCTTTACCGCCAGAAAAGCAAAAATTAACAGATGAATGAAAACATATATAGAGGGGTTGATTCACGAGTTGTGAATATGTAGCTTTAATAAAACAAGGAATCTACCACAGCTTTTGTGACACATATGGCCCCATCACATAGAAGCACATTACAATGGCCTTTGCTGGTGACACGCCAAAGGGCATCATTTAGACCTCTCCAACACACAAGGGCACGCCACACGCGATACGCCCTTATAAACCAATATAACGTAGACACTGCAGTTCACAAAAACTCACAGAGGTACCCATTGACCACATGCACAACATTCATAGTAATCTTTTTTTGTTGTTGTCATTTTTTTTTACCGTTTACAATGCGTTCATGTAGCAATGCTCCTCCATTTGACTCGTATATTTCTAATATCAATGTGTAAAGGAATAGCAACATCAAAGAGAGGTATATTGAATCATATCAATGTCATCGAATATATAATTGTTTGGCTGGTCATTGATGCCCAACCGATATGATCTAATGCCAAATGACAATTAAGTGCCACATGTTATTTTTCCATGTTGCCATATATTGATATTACAATTAAAACTCAGCAATTTGTGATTTAGATTTACACTTGTTCATGGTCATTTTAGAGCCGTTGTTGACATTGCTGTTCACTGTCACCATACTGTCACTATACTTCAGGACGACAAATAGACATATATCTTAAGCCATCATGCCATCCTTTCAGGGTTTGAAAGATATTTCAAATCCCCCTCTGTTTCAATAGTAAAATAATTACAGGACTTTGTTACCGTGTTGGTGTACCATGACGACAAATATATACATGAACCTTAATTCATTCTGCGGCCCTTAAAGGGTTAAGACTGTTTAATGACCTGGGCTTACAGCGTTATCTATATAGGCTGTACCTTTCTATAGCAGCTTATCAGGTGGTATACTGATATATATTGGATTCTCTACCTAAACCTATTCCGCATTAGCGAGATACAGTGGCTCCACCTTTTGGACCACTGGTAACAATCATAACCCTTTGCTCTGCAAGGACCAGCTCAGCCAAATCTCGTGGCCGAGATTAGGGTACAGGCAGGGTGCAGGTATTGTGAATAGGGCATACCTGGACACTCCTAATGTCACCTGTGTCCAGTATAGTGTAGTGGTTAGCACTGTGGACTCATAATGCTGAGAGCCCAAGTTCAAATCCCTACCAGGCCAAATAACACTGTGTCCTTTAAACACATATTTCTAAATTTTCTTTAGTATTGTGAATAATGTATTCTGTTTCCAAAATTGCTTCACTTATGAATTTGATTACCAGGCATTGCCTGGAAGAGATTTGAACTCAGGTACTCTGCATCATGAGTCCACAGTGCTTACCACTACACTATACTGGACACAGGTGACATAAGGAGTGTCCGGGTACAACCTATATTCACAATACCTGCACCCTGCTTGTACCCTAATCTCGGCCACGAAATTTGGCTGAGCTGGTTGCTGGAGATTACACTGGTTACACTGGTACCAATCAATATGGCGCTGTACACAGGACATCTTGCTAATGCGGAATACTCATTGTGGACCCTCCTGCTGCTGTGGCCTGGACCATGGCTGCTGGGTTAGCATTCGTTCTGAGGGGAGTATAGCATAGCCTGAACCACATCCTTTCCAACTGCTACTCATGAGCATGCACATAGTGTAAAAATGCCAGTGGGCTGCTTTAGTAAACTTTTCTACAATATTTTGTTCACAACAATGGAGTTTGCAGACATATTAGGCCGTCAGCTACAGATATTGTCGCTATCCAGACCTGATTAAACTAAAATAATGCAAATATAATGTGATTACGCCTAGATATATTTTTGCAGCAAATGCGTTTTCCTTGACATTAATGATAACCACTCCCTATAGTCCCTGCCTCTCATCCAATTATAGGATGCATATTGTATTGCTCTATGTTATTGTTTCAGACAAATTGTTGCTATCATAGACTTCAATGCAAATGTGGTATTTTTCTCACCTCAGGTCAAAGCACTATACATTGTATAGTTATGTAGCCCTTAACCCTTTCAGGACGACATGTCACTAAAAGATGACATTATTTGTCATCATGGTGCACCATTGCAGCCAATGCAAGTAACTCACCGGAGATGCATTGGTGCATCATGCCGACCCTTCGGGAGTAATTCAAGCCTGTAGAGTCGGCATGATGCTTGAATGCAGCAGTGGCGAGTTTCTTGCTAGGGCTGCATTTATGCATCATGACGAGCACGGGCATGCTCCATTAAGTAATGCATTATGCCGTCCTTACAGGGTTAAGGCGTTTAATACATCTATTACATTGTAACTATTGCTCCTTTTGTGCTGCTTTCCTTACAGCCGTGTGTTACCAGTGTCGTTCTACCAATGCCTACGTCTACAATATGAAGAAGGTGGCAAAGACGGTCACCTACCCCTACGCCCCGGCACACCTACGTACCAAGACGGTCTACGTCACCCAGATGAAGCCCTCAGAGGAGAGACGCAGCGGTTGGGGGGAGTGTCAGAACAGCTTCCCACACCAGGTGGCAGGACTGTCCAGTATCAAGGAGGTGACGTGTATGGGACGTTGTTACGTCAAGGTGGGACAGAACAGAGGTGAGAGGTGGAAGTTAGACTGAGAGGCATGGAACAACTAGATTTTAGAGTCCATTATTGATTTCTATCTTCAAAATCATGGGAATATTATGTCCAGAGTTAAGGGAATGGGCCTCAGGTGGCCCAATCAAACCTAGAAAAACGAGGCCAACCCTAGCTTCCTTTATATACAAAAAAAAGCTTCATTTTCAATCATTCTTACTATGATATATTATAAGAAACTGGACTTATCAGAATATGTTGTTCTAACGTACTGAATAACCTTAAAATGTTTCATTCACTCACACTCTATAATTTAGCTTAATAATATAATGTCCTAAATATGACTGTGCGACAAATTCAGGCACGACTTAAAAATAAATTTCTGGATGTGCCAACTTAAATATGATAGTTCCTGAACAATAGCTCATGGGACAAACATGTAAGTTAATTCATATTATTTCTTGTTGTTTCAGAGGTGTCCCGTGGCTGCCTGACCCCTGGACACAGGGTGGGCCGCAGCAGGGCTGGTTGTTACCGTGTGGGAGGTGACAAGTACTGTGTATGTGACGGCACCAGGTGCAACAACCAGGACCCTCCTTCAATCTAGATTCATACATTATTAAACCTTTAAGGATGGATGTTGCTGAAAGATGTCATGATGCAGCAATGCAGCCCGGCGAGTAACTCGCCAGTGCTGCATTGCTGCATCATGCCGACCCTCCAGGAGTGTCTCAACCCCATAGGGTCGGCATGATGCTTGAATGTAGCCCTGGCGAGTTACTCGCTATGCAGGGCTGCATTCATGCATCATGACGATCAAGGGCATGATGCATTAAATCATTATGTGTTAAGTCTCCCATTATAATGCCAGGTCACTGGTGTCTAGATGATATTGTAAATCTGTATTGATGTTATGGCGATGAAGAGAGTTAATTAACAAATTATAACTTGAAGGCTGAAGCACACATATATCTTAGGTTGTATTGATGGTTTAATGCTCTGAGAAATCAGAGGCGCTGTGTAACTTTCTGGGGCTCAAAGACATCATACTACTCTGGGGAAAGGGCTTTAGCTCTTGGTATGTGTATGCATAAATATCCACCATCCTCCAAGCACTATGTTAATAAGAGAATGATCACTCCTTAATACTCCCGTTGGGATTACATCAGTATCCTCACTGAAATATCTCCTTGTATCATGAGAATACTAGATTAATGAAATTCACATAATATCATAAAAAATCATAAACACGGGAAGACTTAGACTTAATATGGCAGAGCTTTATTTATACACATGAGCCAAAGGCATGGTCATGTTAATAGAACCACACATACACCATGTAGAAATAAAAACGCATTACTACCACTGTGATAAATCAACATAGAAAGATATTCATGAAAGCAATTTTGAATTCTAGTAAGGAGAATCAAAGTAGTCTCTGTCATTGTTAGTATATTACTGATATTATTATAACACTGGTAGAGGGGTTTGCTCATCAGAAATATAAAAGGCTAAAAGTCACATCCTTTTGCAATTCCTACCATAACTATCAATCTATTACGTGTGTAAAACCGTTATATGATGTCAATAATCAGTTAAGTAATAATCATGCAGATTGAGAAGTATCAAGGATTACACCAATAAAGCCATATATTCTGTGCATTCTTCCTTGTTATTTCATTATAGCTTTATCTAATAGAAAGAACCTCATAGGAATAAGTGTCTCAGAAACACCTGTTGTTGGTGTAAGGACCATTCATATGATATTATGTAAGGCAATACAAAAAGAAGTATATGTATGCATGTTATACTTATAGTTATCACTGCATGTTCCTATGTTTCTCACTGACATTATGCACTGCAATGAAGAATCATTTATCTATAGGGATTGTTCTCATAGGGCACACAGATATATATATGCTTAGCAACATATTCTTTACCAGCTGTTGAAGATGTCAGAATTATCTCCTACATTCCTTGCATAAAAAGACAAAAAGATCGCACCTACTTACTTCCGATGTTGTTGACTAATTAATGAGTATCTTCAATTTCAAAGATATGCTGTTTTGTCTTGGAGGACATCATAGTAGGAGAGACCGGGGCACGTTGACCACCTGGGCACGTTGAGCCGCCCACTTTCTTTGCTATTCCTTTGGGAATTTTCTGGCAGTATGCCTACCACATTACCCCCTTATATAGACAGTTCAGATCAGCAACATCAAGATGATTTTAGGATGCTGATGAGAAAGTTAGACAACATTAAAGGTTTATGGCCTTGAAAGTAGATATTTGCAATTGTTAAACTTTTGTTCTTGTGTTCTTTTCCGGTTAGAATAATACCATGCAGGGGCAGACCGAGGGGGCGCTATTTTTCTGTACATTTTAATGTAGATGGTTCGATCAACACCCCCAATACTGTAGTGTAGGTAATAGGTAGCCTATTGCACGCCCCCTCTTTCCCAAATTCCTGGATCCGCCTCTAAATGTCATTCATGATTCACTCCCTAAGGCTAAGCCAGAGTGTCCCTAAGCCCAGGCTGCATCCATCAACTGTCGCTTCTTTTATTGCTTTACTGTGCCAGAAAAACATCTTGAATTAAGACCATGCATCATGATGACAGCTGAATTGAAGAGCCGACATGGCCCATGCAGTGGTGGGAGAGGGATCCATGGGCTCATTTTCATCGTCGCTGCTGCTACATCACAGCGCGGGAAATCACTCGTACCGCTCTTCAATTTGAGGAAAGGAGGCAAATACATAGCGTACACCAATCACGTGACAGTATAACAGACAAAATGGCGTAGACCTCTCTGGTGGCCGAGTACACATTGGTCCCGTTTGAGAGTCAGAGATTAGAGTAGATAGTAGGCCGGAGCAAAGTTCAATCATCGTGTAAATAGGTATACGAAGGTCTTTCGATCGTGATTATAAAAAGCAGCAACATGGATGGGGCAACTGTCATCGCTGAAAGCCTCAAAGCACAGGTAAATGATCGCCAGAGTCCTGACCACTCCCCCACCCGGACTCCCACTGCACTGCCACTGGATTGGAGTGGACCTGACATTCAACATTGGCATTGCCCCTGGGCCCTAGATTTAATATAATAAATTAAAAGTTTCTCTCCTCACCCCACTCACATGCCTCTCGTAACATGACCATAATAGTACTAAGGGGATGTTCATTTATTAGTTACGGGGTGGGAGGGGGGGGGTGAATTCTCTGCCCCCCCCCCTTCACTCCTCCCCCCCCCCCCCCCTTTGTCTTTGTCTTTGAGAGCGTGTGGAATAATAGACTCGGGCCTAGTCTCCAGAGAAAACTCAGGCAAATCCCTACGTGCTGCTTCGCGTTACCGCGAGGAGCGAGAGTCTGCCGCACAGTAAATTCCCACAAGTACGATTTAGTACGTGTGGGGGGCACTGACCAATGACGGCGCCCGTACGTCCCCGCGTCGCCAATGACGGCCAACGTAACAACAGAACGCGGCAGACACTGCTCCGAGTAACATAGCGCAGCAACGTGGATGGATTGGCAGTCGTTTGCTCCGGAGACTAGACTCGGGCCCCGTCTGTATGAGTACAGACTGGGGGCCAGCAGCAGCGTGCACTTACACTCTTCAAGCATAACCGTGGCAAAGTATATGCTGGGCGAATGTAGCGTGAACAGTCAGCACCCATGCGTGTCACTCTCCAGCAGATGTTATGTAATGCTGGTGGTATACTATATGCTTGGAGACAGTACTGCTAAGCCAACGCCGTCCCCAGCACTGATAAGGCACTGGGTCAGACCCTGCTCGGCGTGGGGGCACGGGTGGGCAGGTCTGACTGCGAGAGACTAGTGGAATTAGTGTATAAGTTGCGACCACCTTGCCACTTTGAACTATAGTATCGCGCTGGCTTTTTTAATCAAAGCAGGGGGCATAATGCCCCTCCCCCCCCCCTCTCAAGAGGCGTCAGAGTTTATTTCAGGAGGGGTTGAAATGTTCTACATTTACATTTTATGCCCTCGCTTCAGAATTTGTTACGCCCTTCCCCTACAGATAATAAGGCCACTTAAAAAAGATTATTAGCTTTGCAGATACCACCCGCATTTGTTAAGGATAATTCTGACAAACTGGTGGCGAGACCCTGTGGAGATGTCCAGAACCTTTAGAAACTCATTAACCCCACCCGGTGGCCATTGTTAGAATCATTAGAAATTCACTAACTACCCCTGGTCAGCCTGGTGTGCGTTGGTTCAGGGCTAATTTTTAGTAAGTTTCCCCAAGATAGCCTTGAACCCTGGACCCTCGGATTTAGAGGCAGGCACCCTACTGACTGAGCTAGCCAGGCACTTCTTTTTTCCTGGAAGTATCTGCAAAGCTGATAATCTTTTTAAGTGGCATAAGGGGCGTAATTGCGCGTGATGTTCTCGCCTCGCAGGGAGGGGGTGGCGTTTCGATCCCTCTAGGGGGAGGGGAGGTGTAAATTTTCATGCGCACCCCCCTCCCTACCAAAAATGACTACCGGTACTCCCTTACAATAGTAATTACCTATAATAGTGTATGTGTTTTTTTCACGCAGGGGGTCGAGTACCTGTTCGGTATTGTCGGCTTTCCTGTCATCGAGGTGGCAATGGCTGCACAGGCAGTGGGCATTAAGTACATCGGCATGAGGAACGAACAGGCGGTGAGACATTCACACTTGAACAGAGATATATGATTATAATTATACCACCGATGCCTAGAGTTTGTTCTGGGAATTTGTTAGAATCTATGTGCAACTAAACTAGAATCAATACCGTTCTAAATTTAGTCCTGGTTGTTGTTGTTTTTTGTCTTTTTTTGTCTAATTATTCTTATAATTACCTAGTACTCAGTACCGATACCTAAAATCATAGATATGAATACAAAAATGAGTATTGTATTTTCCTAGGGTAAAATGTTTCCAATTCATAATTTCAGGCAGCGTATGCAGCATCAGCAATCGGCTACATGACTGGAAGGTGGGTCCGCGGTAGAAAGATATTTTTTAATTACTTCTTTTGCCTTCAAACTAAGAAAATCTAAATTACTGCAAACTAAATTATAAATAGATGCCTTCTAGTCTAGTGATATGAGTTCCGTTACAGAATCTTATACATATTTGAGATAAATAGCTCATACTCTCATAACCAAAATTGTCATTGTGACTAGAACCGGTAATCCAAGGTTAAAGCACTGCTTCCGAATCACTAAATATTAGAATACATGTCATTGTTGCAGGCCTGGAGTGTGTCTGACTGTGTCCGGTCCGGGTGTTCTCCATGCCATAGGCGGGATGGCCAACGCACAGGAAAACTGTTGGTAAGTATATATGTCACATATAGTTAAAAGCCTCATAACATTACAAGGTGCTGTGTATTCTACGATAAATGAGAGACCAAAGGCAAAGACTAGCTATGAAAGAATGGTATAGTTCAAAATAAAAATTAAAGGCAAGATATTTAATCCATTAACTTAAAGGGCTTCATAGTGCTGTAATGTGTCTTGCCAACTCTTTGGGAGTGTATCAACCCTGTAGGATCACCATGATGCATGAATGTAGCACACCAGGGCTGCATTCATGCAGCATGACGTAGTGCATTAGGGGATGGTGCATTAAAGCAGTATGCGGCCCTTAAAGGGTTAACCATACCCTACGTGTGATACTGCAGTGTCCTTTTAATATTAACCCTGTACAGGCCGTTAATCGTGCTGGGTGGTGCCAGTTTCGCGGGGCAGGAGGGGATGGGTGGATTCCAGGAATGGCCTCAAGTCGATAACGCAAAACCCTTCTGTAAATACTCTGCCCGTCCCAGCTCCATCGGAAGAATCCCCTTCTATGTCGAAAAGGTATTTATGGCTTCACTGTATTGAGAATATTGGGAGTCTGACAAATCAGAGACTGCTTATTTCCTCTGAGTTTTCTGAGAATAATGCCATTGCCTTAAAGCTTGCCTCAAGTGCAATCTCAGACATGATTCAAAGTATCGGCTCATGTTTAGGCGTTCCGCATGGTGACTCATGGTCGTCCCGGTGCAGCGTACCTGGACTTCCCGGCCGACATGATACAAGGTACAGCCGAACAGGTACTGGAGTTACCGGCCTCCCCGTCTCCACCACGCATCCTCGCAGACCCAACCTCAGTCCGATCCGCTGTCGATGCTCTGTTGGCTGCGAAGAGACCGCTAGTTATCATTGGAAAAGGTATGCAACAATGGGATACCCTCAAATTTTGCTTTATAAATTTGGATGTCATGAATATGCATTACTGTATTCGCCGTAATATGCACCCTCACCCTAATAAAGCGCCCCCTCTTTGGGGCTCATCTCAGACAAGGAAAAACACACTTTTTAACTTTCTTTTGTGACGGTTAAACCGCCAACTACTAAATTGCCTTGGGCGCATATTATGTCGATGCGGTAATCGATTTTGGAGCCGATGAATGTACGTTTATAGAGGAGAAATCTTGCACTGAATACACCCAAACTATAAGTACCGGTACATGTATAATGCGCCAAGAATGAATTTCTAAAACACCCACGTTTATTGTCATTTCAAGCATTGTAAGCTTTGGACTCAACCATATCCACATTTGCAGGAGCGGCATACGGTCGTGCGGAGGCAGCTATTAACGGTCTGATTGCTGACCATGGGCTTCCTTTCCTGCCCAGCCCCATGGGTAAAGGGGTGGTTCCCGACGACCACCCGCTCTGTGTGTCCGCAGCCAGATCCAGGTAGCTTCTGCCAACTATTCAACAAAATTATGTGTCTGTCTTTTTCATCATGATGCATGAATTCAGCCCTGGCAAGTGACTCACCGGCCCTACGTTCACGCATTATGTGAACCCTTGTAGAGTGTATCTACATTGTATTGTCGGCGTGATGCTTGAATGCAGCACAAGCGAGTTACTCACCAGGGCTGCATTCATGCATCACGACTATAGACGGCATACCGCATTAATCACTGTGAGACGCTTAAATGGTTAAAGACATTTGTATACAATATACCGGTACTAAGTAAAATTGTACTCTACACTTTTAATGATACATGTACATGTAAAAGATGATAGAATATTGGGTAAGGCACGAGGACGTTCCTCATGGCTAATGTCGACTACTAGTATATTTGTACTGTTCCTGTTGTGGCATAACTATGGTTTTCATACTTAACTTGCCAGATGTAGATAATAAAAGGATTCCTATTTATTATGCAGAGCTTTGCAACAGGCCGACGTAATCCTACTGCTTGGCGCCCGACTTAACTGGATCCTACACTTTGGAATGCCTCCACGCTTTGAAGGCAATGTCAAGTTCATCCAGGTATTTGAAAAGCAGGATTTGCAAAACTCAACCTCGTTATACCATCGTCGCGTATTGTATCTACTAGGAACACTTCTAAGATTCATCAATATATATATATCCTAATCATAATGTCTGATATATATTATTTGAACTGTTTCAAAACTGCATTTCTGACCCAATATATTTGAATTTATAGAAAGTATTACCGGTACCTATTTTCAAGGAAACACAAGTGCAATTGTATTGAGAGTATCCTATCATTATTGTTTACCATCCAAAAGAGTGTGACATGAATTCTATATATTTATTTTCCAGGTTGATATCCAAGCTGAAGAATTAGGGAACAATGCGCCAGGTGCCATCTCAATGCAAGGCGACATTGACAGTGTAGTCAAACAGGTAGGACCCCTGGATTTTAGAACTGTTCTTACAAAATCCTGTATGGGATAACAAGCCGGACTTTTTTTATATTGATATATATGATCCGAAAAAAAGTAAGCAGCTATCCATTTGAATACTAGATCATTCCATGGGTTTTATAACATAATGATATATGTATTTCTGTGGACCAATAGAAAGCAGATGCATTGGATGGTTAGACTTACAGACATGTTTTATGTTAACCTATTTAGATGAAGGCTGAACTGGACAGCCGGTCAGGGTCAACGCGACACCCCACCAACTCCCCCTGGTGGGCCACCCTGAAACAGAAGATCGACCAAAACCAAATCAGCACCAAGGTGAGATTTCTAACTGATTGGGGGAAACTCATTTTATCTTCTATCCCTGTACAATTTGCCTTTAAGACTCCTACCGGTAGATAGAAGCAAATATTGAGAAGTTAGAAAATAACTATTCGAATGGTTCCAAACCAATCCTTTGTGCTATGTATTTTGTGTGGACTGGTAATTATTAATCTCAGCTGTCATTGTTTGCAGGGCATGATAGAGGACACGTCATTGCCGATGAACTACTACTGTGCACTGAATGAGGTAAAGCCATTGATAATAGTTGGACTAGTTATACATGTATTATCCTATATTATTGTGACCAACATTGTATTTCATTTTGGTTCAATTAGCCCTGTCTCACCAATGAGAACAGTTCACCAATTCAACGTATGTAGCCGTAAGATGCTACATTATATTCCTCAGTCAAACGAGCACAGTAAACTGATATGTAACTGGTAAGACCTCTAGATCTTAACACATGTATTGTTTACAATGCAGGTACGGAACCAGTTGCCGCGTGACTGCATTATTGTCAATGAGGGCTCTAACACTATGGACATAGGAAGAACCATGCTGCCCAACTTCCTCCCCCGGCACAGGTACACACATTGGCACCGTTATTGTATTACGTGCTGTCACTTTACATTACCCTTCCTTTGAACACAAACACTGGGCAGTTTCTATTTGCCGAGACTTTAACTATCTGTTGCAGTGGATTACCTACCGTAAAACATCAGGTACAAGCCTGGGTTTAGACGCTAATCACAACCCAAGTGTGTGATACATGGGATTCTCCCAAGGTGAAGGCGCGGTTGATAAAAGGGTTTTTGGAAGTATACTAGCACGATACTAAACTAGTCATTTTTCGACCCCAGGTGCGGGCTATACCATATTCTCAAAGTACACTTCAGTACAAATGTACTACAGTAGCTATGGTCAAACCCCCAATGCAGCTTAGTAGTATTTCGGAATTTTCCTCATACTTGGAGTGCGGTTTTTGCACTAGGTTTTATGGTACTCTGATGGGGTCTGATTATGGGTACAGTATAAAAAAAACTCAATCCCTTAATATTCTATCATCTTCCTTACACTCCACCCTCTCTCCATCCCAGGCTGGATGCGGGCACTTTCGGTACCATGGGTGTCGGTATTGGCTTTACACTCGCCGCGGCCCTCTGGTGTCGGGACCATGCACCCGAGAAAAGGGTCATCTGCGTCATCGGAGACAGCGCTTTTGGCTTCTCAGGCATGGAGGTTGAAACTATATGCAGGTAATTTCGTTAAATTTGAATTCATTTGTCCATAATGAATTTGGAACCTGTCCAATTGGATATTTGTTATGGAATATTCTTATTAATAGCATATTGTCGTTTTGATATTGATGATAAACTGCAGATATTATATTTGTGTATGTTAAACTTGAAACAGGCCTACCAGCTAGCCCGTAATACTATCTGATAATCTGAAGATGTATTGTAAACCCTGCCTTTAAGATTTTGGCATTTATTTTTCCTAGAAACGGTTTTTAACTAAAAGTGGGGGGTTGTCTTAAAAGTTAGGTTTTATTATATAAGATCAAAGAGAAAGCAATTTTATTTTTTCTACAAGACGGGATTTTTATCTCAAAGCAGGGGGTCGTCTTAAAGGAGGGGTTTTACGGTATGTATAATAATAATCTCAATTCGAACTACTGCAGTGTTTGATTTGACAAATGGCCTACAAATGCATTATACATTTAAACAATAATTATGCTTTGCAGACTCAATCTCCCAGTAGTGATTGTCGTCATCAACAATAACGGTATAGGCTCAGGTGTTGACACCGAATCGTTCAAGGAGGCAGAAGATCCAAGTCTGGAGTAAGTCATCCAGACTCAAGGAGTGGCTGAGGGACATTCCTATAGTTTGTCAAGTTCATTAATAAGAACAAGACTTAATGATATAGTTTATGATCCATATAGTGGTTAGCACTTTAAATCAAAAACTGGTAAGGATGTCGAGAGCTGGGTCTTCAACGACTATCGTATTCAACGTAAAAAACTCCTTCTCCGAATGAGAGCCCTTACTTGTTTGGGCACTTTCTGTCTAGTATAATTTTTGTTGGGAGCAGGCTGTCTACGTACACACTGTTTAGATAACGTCAAGTTGATGTGTAGACCTCATATAGGATATTTGCAGTAAAAACGCATTGTCTTGAGATATAGACAATTTCCGTAGACCAGTGATTTTTAACTACTGAAATGCCATTAAAATAATTTGATAAGCTCCCAGGGCACTAATTATGTCGAATATGGAAGGAATATATAGATAGAATTTCAATGTTGTTTGTTTAGGGTGATCCCCACAGGTCTGCTGCCAGAAGCTCGGTATGAGAAGGTGATGTCGGCGTTTGGAGGGAAGGGTTACTTTGTGGACCGCCCGGAGACCCTGCGTCGTACGCTGACCGACTGTCTACAGTCACAGGCCCCCTGCCTCATCAACACAATGATCAACCCTCAGGCCATGCGTAAAACTCAGGTTAGTCAGCTTAACAGACCAACGCCTACCGCAATAGTATTACCACATTCGGCTTAATAATCGCCCCCACCCTTTCTTGGCAGATTTTCTAAACTGCCTTGTAGGTAGAAATAATTTGTTTTATATTTTCTTTTATCCCATTTAAGTACTACATAGTATTTGATAGACATAATTTGATAAGCGTCATGAGTCAGCTCAAATTTTAATATTCTATTTATGAAATAAAATCGTACTTTTAATATGTTAGTCTTTTTACTAAATGGCTTGTTTATTTTTCTCACCATGCAGGAGTTTGGATGGCTGACATCAACATCAAAGCTGTAACGTGGACTTTGTCTTATACAGCGTTCATTATTATCGTAAAACCTTGTGTATAATAAGCCATGTCTTGTATGTGAATCAGAATCCCCTTGTGCGACTTATAGGATTCGCCCTTATACTCGAGGTTTTAAGGTAAGGCTTGTTAACTATTAATTTGTTTACGGGTGTGTCCGGTTCTTTGAGACCAATCTTACCATTTCTAAGATATTGGCTATGAACAAATGTATTTTGCATCTACTATTGTAGCCTTAGGTTGTAACCAAAAATTACCTGTGATATCAAATTACACAATGTATGTTTGCTTATAAACTATGTATATTAGATGAAATGATGTATATGATTGAGACACAATATTAAGAAATAAAATTGCTGTATTTACAAGAGAATATGAAAGACGCAAAAGCAGATATTTTGTAATTTAATATAAAGTACATATACCTCATTTTAATTCTCAGAAATGACCAGTGTAACACAGCTACACTATAGTGTGAACAACTCTAGCGATGATCATGGATATTGGGTATGAACGTTTTTCAGTGTACTAGTACATGTACCGGGTACTTCAGATAAATGGTATGTTGCAGAAAGCGATGACTGTACATTTAATCACTTTGTATTATTAAGAAAATCAATGTTGTGACAACGTGCCATTTACAATTAAAATTAATATTTATATTATATTGTTGTTTTCTGATTAAGTGATTTAATTTTGATGGAGATACTTGCAAGCGTATGGCGAATACATGAACATGATTACAAGAGGAACTGCCTGTATTTCATAAAAGCGATGCTTTTTGCATATTTCAATCTAGTCAATCTGTCAAATTTTAACAGAATTCATGTCAACTTCGGATATCCATTATCTTATTTTCCATTTCCAAATATTTATTGCGAATCGTAGCACATTATAACAATCAATAATACAACTAATAAATCACAGATAATCCTCCCAAGAAGTAATTCGAACTCGAGTAAACAATCGTTATAAATCTTACTAACAATAATAATCCTTTCAAATCTTTGAACTAACAAATACTCTTCTTGCACCATGCTATATAAACTCATTCTTCAACTACCCTGGTTATAGATATATATTAAATCTCACTGGGATATTATATTGGGAGTATGGATAACGGTATAACAAGGTATTATCTCCTTTACTTTGTACATTATGTCTCATTAGAATTTAGAATTTATGTTTTCTCATCATCCACATCTGGCCCAGCCAGTGATTAGGAAATACTCATGTACTACGGTTCAAGGATAATTATTATGCCAAACATCAATCAAATCAATTTGCGGAGTGCCATATACCTATATGGTATAGGACGTGTAGGTATAAGATACCTTGACATCCATACTCTGCCTACTACACCATTTATGCTTAGCCATGTTACCTATGCACTATTACAGTGTATCGGATAATACATTTTTCTGTGCCCAAACTCAGCCGACACAGGGCGGTGACTATAATATACATATGTATACATATTTACATCAGAATTAAATGACATTAGTAAGTGGCCTGTGATTCGGCATTGAGGTTGATGGCATAGTCTGTACTTCGTTGTAGCTTGTAACTGCCGATAGAATCCAGCACCCAGTCCTTGCTGAGGATCGTCACCCCATACTTCTGGTACAGTCCTGAAAGGAAAGATTCATCAGTATAACAGTTAAACCATCACAGCTCATCATAATCTATTCTGACATATATCTGGGATTATTGAGTAGCTTTATACCGGCTCCGGTCATACAAATTGATGGTTGAAATTGGTACATTTTACAGAGTTGTCGACAAACAGTGGGAAATCTTAGGATTTCGCTCAATCTTCTCTAGGAATTTAGCACCATTTAAAATGACAGCAAAACAGTAGGAATTCCTCCTGGCAGTTCTTGCAAAAGTAAGAAAAGTGGCATCTATGGATACTATACTATCCTATGGATGTCATTAGAATTTAGAAGAGCGACTTACTTCGTAAGACAGGCAGATCGAGTGCACTGGAGGGTTCCACAATGATAAGCTGACGCTGCTGGGGTTCAAACGAGAAGAGAAGTGGTTCCTGCACTGTACTGCCACCACACGACTCAACCAGGGAGCGCATCTCATCTACAGAGAGACAATACAATATCAACGCTACTGGTATTCCATTTTTATTGTTAACACTCGTGTAGGTATTTCTTACTCAAAATCTTACAATTAAACGTGATATGCAGTGCAATACAAAACCAAACTTTCATCAGTTTAGAAAAAAAGCAAAGGAAAAAATTTACATTGTTTTATACTTTCGGGGCGGATGTATTATTCTATTTAATGTTGTGCAGTACAAACCTCTTGTAATGTTGGAAAATTCTCCCATACAGTGCATCTCATATTGTCGGAAGAGTGTCCCGCCCTCAAGCCTTGACCTTTGAGGACCGTTGTGAGGTTGCTCCGATGACGTGTCTCCATGAATCTCATAGTCATCCTAAAAATAAATGTCTCATTAAATTAAATTTACTGATATACCTTCCTATATTCTACGAAAAAGATACCCCTATTCGACGTAATAAGCGCCCTGGGCGCTTGTAAAAATATTCTTATGGCGTTTTTAGTACTTAAGAGTTTAATTGTCTCCAAAATCGTGAAATTTGAGCCATTGTTGTAGTCTAAAAATGCCCCAAACGGGGGGGGGGTGGCGCTTATTAGGGGGAGGGCGCTTATTACGTCGAAAACGATTACATTACATATTGTACAACAGAGAGCTTTACTATACCTATGATGAAAATCCAAGGACAGTGTTTTAAATTACAGAACCCCCTTCTGAATGATCGCTTACTTGGTTTTCCATCAGGATTTATTCGAACGTACATTAATTTCAATAAACTGAATATACACTACTACCTACTTCGAGGAGAAGTTGTCCCTTAGCGATGGAGTCGACCACCCACTGCACGCTCACCACCCACTTACGGGAAGCAATGGCTTGGAAATACTTCAGTGTCCTTTGACAGACAAGCAGGTCTTTAGTTGGATCAGCTGAAATAAATAATGAAGCCGTGGAAGCGATTTCATCTGGCACACTTATGTTCATATATAGAGCAGATAAATTTCAATGCCAAAACTCAATTCATACTCTTAACATAATGGAGTTGATTGCATGTAAAACTGTTAGTACAGTTTCTAAGGCTACCTGCCAATGGAACTTACCTGGACCTACAATGAGATGAGTGACACTAGGAGTGATGCGTTGGCTTTCTCGGGCACCAACAAGTTGCTGGAATTTTTGAATCCGTGCCTGAAATTGCGCAAATTATCTTAAATTGATTATAATCTGAATATCAGCAGGAACTGTTTCGACCATCTCTTTTACTACTTAAGTCGAAGTGAAATCTTTCCACTATAACTTACACGAAGCAAAAAACCAAGGCAACTTTAGGCCTTCACATCCTAGGGGTTCTAAAAGAATTTGCTAAGTAAATGTAAATGCTGAATGACATGCATATGTTGAAGACAATATAACTAACCTTGATCCTCATCTTCTTAACACCAGAGACGACAAAGCACCAATGCGGCCGAGACGGTAATTCAATCTCGTTAGAAGTGAAGCTGCTATCAGATGATATGTTTGGAGACATTTTTGGCTGGAGGGGTGTGACTTGTTTCGGTAACGATAGCTTGGAAGTACCTGAAGATGAAACACTATTATTCTCATCCTTTTCCTCCTTTACTTTGATCACAGTTTTTGCAACTTTCCCAGACTTTTCCTCTTCAGGCACATCAAGTTTTCTCTTGCGCTTCCCACTCCTAGCCTCATCATCAAGAGACTTTGCATGGTTGGTTTTGTACTTGTTCAGGAAGCTGGTTGGGCTACCATCAGTTTTCTGTGCCACCAGGGACTGCCTCCTAAAAGCCTGAAGGTCTGCTTTGTTTGGTGGTGTTGGTGGTAGTGGACTACTGGGTTGAGCACCATGGGGTTCATTAGACTGCTGTGATTGGCTTATTGTAGATTTCTGTGATTGGCTGACTGTAGATTTCTGTGATTGGCTGACTGTAGATTTTTGTGATTGGCTGATTGTAGATTTTTGTGATAAGGTATCACAGGGGTCCAAGGTTTCTTGCTGCTGAGCCAACTCCTCCTGACTCAGAGCTTGCCATGAGTCAGCAATGACCTTCACTGATTTCCCAGATAAGTTCTTCATAGATTTCCCAGAGAAGTCTAGTGATCTGGGCAACAGGTTTTGATGTCCAACATCAACCCGACAGCTGTCCTCACCAACACCTTGCTCTGGTGATTGATGATGTTGCTGATAACCAACACTGTCTTTATCCACATCCCCAGGATGTCTCTGATAGAGTTCCCCACCATCTTGAGCTGGTTCTCTTTGGTGCTTGTTGCCCACTTCCAGTTTGATCCCTTCATCTTCAGCCTGCCGCTTCTGCAAGAAATGTTGCTGCTTCTCACCACTGTGATGATTGATTTTAGCTTCACTGTTCAACTGTGGGTGAGCTTCCTCTTCATCTTCACTCCTGCCTTCACAGGTCTCTTCTAGAACTCCAACTTCTCCATTTCTACCATCACATGTCCCTTCTACAACTTCATCCTCTTCATTGCCTCCACATGTCTCTTCTTCAAGCTCTTCATCCCTGCCTTCACATGTCTCTTCTACAACTTCATCCTCTTCATTCTTGTCTTCACTTGTCTCTTCATCTGAAGCTTCAGCATCTTCACCAACAGGTTTATCAGCTGATGGTGCAGCAAGTTGTGCTTCTAATAAGGCAATTTCACCTTTGATCTTGCCACAGTCCTCCTCAAGATGCTCCCTTTGCTGTAAACAAATGTGGGAATCAAGATATAGTTGATGGAAGTTTAGAAGATGCAGAATATTATTATTAAGTTGCAGAGGTTATATTTTAACCTATAACATATTTTGTAGGAAAATTCAATTTAAAGCACCAATTGTTACGTGAATCTAATCTGACAGATAACATTTTCACTTATTGGTCATGATCTTAGAAAAAAAAAAGAAAAAAAAAAAAAAAAAGATCTTAGAATGAAAGTCAAAGTTCAGACTCCATAGAAGAAAATATCAAAACATTAAATTCATCTGAATGACTAAGAAAATAAAAGAATACAAACCTCTGTGCAAGGGATATCACTCTGGCTAGAGAAGGCACTAGATGATGTCAGGTCGAGATTACGGCTTTTATTACTTTCCGTCTCTATGTCCCCCTCATCATCACTCATATCATCCTCTATCAGATTCCGATGTGACTTCCGTTTCGGCCGAATAACTTCCTCCTGTCAACATAGAGAAATTAGAAGAGCATGTTATTTAAAAGTTGTATAGAAAGGTGCCAGGGAAATAGTTGAAAAGTATGTGATAATGTCGGATCTTAGCTGATCTTAAAGAGTTCTTAAGAAACTTGACATGGCGATCAGTGTGGTAGAGCCTGTCTTTATAGATGTAGGACCACTAGGGGAATATCAGTTATGCCTCTGTTTTTTTATCATAGGATTATACACACAAACTCTTTGATTGAGTTTAAATTCAGAAAAATATCAAATATATCTAATAAGACCCCCATACAACTGAATATCCTGATTATGTGTCTTAGTGATTTAAATATATATATATTTCAGGGAAAAACTTGAAAACTGTCATCCCTGTAACAGAAAAGGTATAATTACAGATGAATGCTTACTTCTGGTTCAGTCTCTGATCCATCGTTGCTTGAAACATCTACCGGGTAAGTGGCCTTTTGGATGGGTTCTAACGAAGGCAGAATCAAGTCATCATCATCTGAGTCTAAACCACTGTGGTCCATTGCTGTTGATTCTGAAACAATATACCACTTTTGAGAAGCTTTTACAAATTTTACTTTTTCTACCTGTGAACAAATTAAAAGAATTTTCTATACACAAAACACGCAATGTCACTAGGATGTAACACCAGTCCAATTAACTTTCAGTACCATAAATTCCTGCATAAAAGCTGTGGCTAGTGCGCAAGTCAAATCTCCGGTGCTGCTTATAGGATCGGCCTCAAGTCAGGAAGCGGCTTATTTGTATATTTTATATGTATACTACAGTATTAAAGTCACCATCTCCCTAACCTGCATCCAACTTGGAACAATCCTATAACCGAGGATAACCTGCACCGAGGGTTTGTTTCGCATACACTTCCAAGTTGTATGCAAGACTTTATGGTAGTTCAATTCAAGTTCATGTTAACATATTGTTCAAAAGAGGTTGTACTGCCTGAAGTAACTATTGCGTATACGACAAAACTATTGCTTTAACAAAAGAAACACAAAACTATCCCCTACTGGGAATTATTGAGCTTTATTTTCCATTTTAATTTTCCATCTGTTTCCCATTTATGTATGTCATGGAGTTATTTTCACATTTACTCACCTTTCTTAGGTGATGCACATTCCTGTAAGTCCTCTTCAACATTTCTCAATACTGCATCCATCTCCTCCTTTTCACTTCTCTTCCTGTCTTCTATTTCCACAGGGAATTCAAATGAAGTTGTTAGAGCTCTGACAATGGTGCGTCCATTCTCATCCACATAAGACATTGGAGGCGGAGATTTCTCCCCTTCTAATTTGACTGGGCGCAATGTCGGTTCTTCTCTGTAATCTGTCTCGATATCTTCCTCATTGTCGCTATGATCTACTTTATCCTCTACCTTTAGTTTCAATGTTGCTGTGATCTTTTGTCTGGAAGCTCCACTGCTTTTAGTTTTCATTGTGGCTTGAGGCGTTGGCGATAACATAAAGCTCTCACTATCTACATGTTCTGATTCCCCAAAGGTGTCATCCAAGTCTGCTTTTCGATTAGAATGCTGCTTAGAAATTAATGGTGTTTCGGCCACTGATGATATCACAGGTTGGATTGGACTGAGGGATTTGATTCCATACGAGAATCTTCTCGGGGATGGTTTTGCACCAGCTGGTGTATCAGCGACCAGGAACAGAGGCGATCTTTTTACATCTTCACCGGCTTGGGATATTCTAGGTTGTAGAAAGGTTTCATCTGGAGTAACAGGGATAACAAGCTTGGATTTGTTCGCGTTTTGTAAGGAAGGAGAGTTCATCATGACATTTTCTTGTGAGGAAGGTTTTGTTTTTTTAGATAAGTGAGGTGAGCTGCTCTTAGGGCCAGTAAACATTTGCGTTATTTCCATTTGTAACCTTGGGTCACTTCTTGCAGCTACACCGCGCACAGCTCGCCGACCAGATTTCGGTGTCACTCTCTCACCTTCATCTGAACTGACATCAGAACTGATTATTTGTATGTCTTCAGTCTTTTTCAATTTCCTTTTTCTTGTCTTATTTTGGGGTGATCTTTCCTCAGCTTTTGTCACTATGACCACGTCGTCAAGTTCTGGCTCTGTTCTTTGATTCAACTTTCGTGACTTTCTGCGAACTGGGATATTTCTTTCTTGCTCTAATGTCCCTGGAATAACATCCTGGGCTTCACTGTTAGGAATAATATCCTGGGTTTCACTGTTATCAGCATCGCGCTTACTTTTTCCACCAGAAATTTGAGAAGTTGCTTTAGGTATACCTGTAGTAGAAGCCTGTGAAGACATCTTCCTTGTTTTATTTCGAGCTGACGTTTCCATAGCTTTTTCAGCTATGCCTGATTTAGTATCTTCATCTACAGATTCTAATCTCTGAATCATCTTCCGTGACTTTCTCCGAACTGGTATATTTCTTTCTTGCTCCAGTGTTCCTGGAATAATATCCTGGGTTTGACTTTTATCAGCATCTACATTACTTTCTGCGTCTAGATTTTGTGAAGTAGTTTTAGGGAAAGTAGAAGTTTTAAATAAGGATTCACTTTGTGTGGACGCATAAGACTGAGTATTTTGAGATTTTATCACAATTGCCTCCTCTACCCCTACCACGGATATTTCTTGATTTTCAGGTCCTGTGGTCTCATCAGCACTATCGACTATTTCGTGTACCTCAACTTCTGGTTCTTTAACCCGGCTGGCGGCTGCCGGTTTTGGTGTGTGATCCCTCTGATCCTTACATTCTGTAGGCTTAGAATCTGGTACATTTGTCTTAACTGGACCTGGCAATGACTGAACATCCAGTTCTGACTTTGGGTGGTTGTCTTGTGTTGATGTCTTCATTTTTGGTTCCCTCGAAGGCTTTGGGAATTTGGGCTCCGGGACATCACACTCTGCCGAATCTGGAATTGTGATATCTGGTGGATGAATTTCAGGGGCTGACTTTCCCTTGGCTTGACTTGGAGCCTGAATTTCTTGCAGGTCGTTCTCATTGTTCTGAATGGTTTTCTTTTTCTTCCTCCCCAATTTGCTTCTTGGATTGCCTCTTTTCCCACTTGCTCTCTCGGTTTCCTGTAATTGCTTTGGACTTCCACCCTCTTTTGGGGAATCCTCAGCTGCATCAGCTATCCTTGCAGGTTTCTGGCTAATGGCACTAACAATTTGAACGTCAGGTTCCTCAAAGACATCAATGGACTTTGAGGGATTATGCTCATGGTCACCAGCTGCCCCACAAGTGCCAATATGTTCCATATGACCTTCACTTGACCCTTTTGTTACTTTTCCACGTTCTGTGTTATCCGTTGTTTCCTTTTGATGTTCCAAGTCATCTGTATCCACAAGTTCATCTTTGAGAGAATCACTGCGAAGGGCTTGTGCCACTGCTTGGAGGATCTGGTCCTCTCCATCTTCAGCTATGCTATTGGCAGGGGTCTTCTTTTTCTTAGAATCAACTGGACTGTTTGTGCCTAGAGAGAAGGTTCTCCTCAGAGAACGACCTGATCCACTCAGGTTCTGAGAATCATGTTGGTCAAAAGTAGTGGTCTCATTGGAGTTGACAAAGTTGAATGGCTGAGTACCTCCATCATCTAAACACTTAATGCCTGCCTTAATTTGCGAGTCTGTTTCATTTGTATTTATATCATTGTCTTGTTGTACAGGTACATCTTCATATCCATCCTTCTTTTCCAAATCTTGTTCAGCGGTCACAGTTTCTTCGGGACGTCCTGGGATCGACTTTACTTTTTCATCGTCTTCTGTTTCTGAGACGTCAAGAAGATGTACCTCATCCATCTGAGGTGATGTGTAATTGTTGTCTTCCACAGGAATAATTTCCTCTCCTTCTTGTCCAGCCAGGTCAACTTTAACAACATCCTCTGTGCATTGGGGGATGTTTTCTTCCACGTTCTGAGGTGAATTACATGTAGGCTGTTCTCCTTCATCTTGTAACTCGCCTTCAGTTCCTTCTTTGACTGATGTACAAGGTTTGTCCTCAACCTCAACTGAAGCGCCTGGTTCAGTTTCTTTCTGGGATGATATGCAAGGTTTCTGCTTACTTTCAGTGGGAGTCTCACCCTCCGGTCTGTTGGCTGATGAAGTGGGGTTTACCTGTCCATCTTTAACTAAGGTTTCAGCTTTAGTTTCTTTCTGAGGTGGAGTAGAAGTTTTCTGCACATCTTCAGCAACGTCTTCATTTCTAGCTCCATCCCCTAGAGTATAAAAAGAGAGAAAAAAAAACTTAGTTTAAGAAGTGCTAACATTGAAGTTATCACTATTTTTTCCACATAAAATTATTATTTGATTAGTCAACAAAACATATTCAAGTACCTCATGTCTTCTACGGGTAGTCAATACTTTGCCAAGATTTCTTTTTAAAGTTTCATCTTAATAGCAAGAGAAAGGCAATAAACCGTGGTCCAATGTATCGAAGATATGCTAGAGAAACTCAACATGTGTGTAATGTAATGCGTAATATTACATTGCTTGCTATTACAATTCCCACAACCAGAAGGGGCATACTAGTGGTTAGATGCTTAGTAGGTGTATTTGGTGAATCAGAACCAAATGCTACATCTATAGCTGTGCTTCTAGATAGGTTTTCTACCAGAGATATCTTTGATATGAGAAAATAGGCATGCACAATAAAGAAAAGTATTAGTACTAATGGTAATGTAAAAGTCCATATTGAATATTCGGCAGATACCTTGTGTGGAATCAGTTGTCTCCACATCACAGATGATGGGCTCGTCCTCAGTCAGGTCTACAACTACATCTTGTTGATCTTCTTGACCCTTTCTTAATCGTCTTGAATTCCTTGTACTTTTCTTATCGGGAGAAACTTTTTTGAGTTTTAGGGCTTTAGTTTTGGGTGGCACCAGATCCCTGGCCATTTCCTGTACGCCCAACCAGTCTGGCTCAGACTGTCCCTTTGATCGCAGTCTCTGTTTCGGAGGTTCCTCTTGTACGAGGCGTCTTCGAGATCGCTTTCGGGACAAGGCTTTTGATTCAATGATCTCCTCACTTTCTGGTATAGTGCTCACCTCTACATTTTCATGGACTCTGTCATCCACAAGGTCATGTGTATCTTCTGTAGGATGCTCTCTACTTATCCTAACTATCGGTTCCGTTATTTCTTGCATTTCTTTAGCAACATTGTTTTGCTCGATATGAACATATTCATTTTGCACTTCACCTGCGATGTCTTCTATCTTCTCATCTTGGACCTGGTTTTCATTTTGTTCCACTGGTGTTCCCGACTTGTGTTTTGGACTGTTTGCATTTTCCAATACCTGATCAGGTAATTCTTTACTGACTTCTTCAATATCCATAGGGCATGTAGCAGCTGCACCGGATTCTTCTTGCAGCACCTGTTGCCCTAATCGAGCTTCCTCCTGCATGTCCCTCACTTGTTGACTAAATACCAGTTCATGATCCTCAGCATTTGAAAGCATCTCTTCAATTGACTTTACTTCTGCTTGGCTACTAGTGAGATTATCATCATTCACCTTTTCATCTGACTTTGTTCCTATGACAATTTCATCGGCCATTTTCTCCTTTCGGCTTTTACTTTTTGGAACAGGTATGATTTCCAGCTTGGAGCATCTCTTCCTTTTGGCTTTAGCTTTACCTGTTGGCTGTTTCTTCTCAGGACTCTTCTGGCTGATGCGGAAAGCATACGGATCTTTAGGGCTCTCAGCATCAAATTCAACCGTTTCAACTTTCTGTCGGACTGGAGTTTTCTCACCGCGTGCCACGAAGAATTTTGCTCGCTGTAGTGGTGGAGTCTTTGCATTTGCAAAGGATTCATCCTCTGCTGATTTTTGGAGCTTAGAAGGAGTAACACTCCTCCCATATGTTCTTGTGACTGGTTTGAGCATCGACCTTTCAAGCCTAGTAGATGCCCTACTTGTGCTTGTTACATTGTCATTTTGAATTTCAGGTCGGACGAATTTCTCTGTAACTGCCGGGTCTCTTTGGCTCAAGTCAAACAATACTGGTTCTACCTGATATGTTTGATGATCTTGCTGCTCCAATATCTTGGTATGATTCATAGTTTCAATCAATTTAGAATTTGATGAGGTCCTTGACTTGCCTCTGGTTCTTTTAGTTAGCTTTGGCATTTCTTCCTCTTTCAGTAAGGTCGGCGGTGCCCTTCTAGTACGATGCGTCAATTTGACACCGTCAACCTGCTTAACAACTTCCTCCACAATTATATCCGCTTTCTCAACAGCGGGTATTTTTTTCCCTGAGCGACAACGTTCTTGATCGCTGTCCAGCACAACTCGAGGCTTCTCGTTAGCCGCTTCTGTTAGCTTCATCTCGGCCAGTGGATCTTCTTCGAAGGCATTTTCACAAACTCCTTCTTGCAGTGACTCAGCACATGCCTGTGTGGGGCTGAGGTTGATTGATACTGGGGTCTTCTGTTCCTTGAACCACTTCTGGATTTTGTGTTTGGTGACTGACTGCAAGGCAGAGTTTTCCACCACTGACCGGTTGGTTTTCCATGGTTGGCTTTCGGGAGTCATCAAGCCACTCGCCACACTACTATTCCTTCCACGCGGAAAATTATCCTCCTTTGCAACTCTATTATGTGAGTTGCTTTCAGTTTTGTGGATTGCCTTTTCTGGAATTGCCTCAGCTTGACAATCGTCATCTAAAACAATAACATCATCATCATCAACTGGTTGCTCTTCTTGAATGGCTTTTCTTCTGCCTCTACGGTTTTTACTTCTTGTGTTATCTTGTGAGGGGTTTTGCCCAGTCTTCAGAGCAGGTGGGTTAGGTTTATCTGCAGGAACCTCTTTGAAATCCGTGGAAGTAGATGGTAATGGACCTTCTTTGGTTGCAGAACGTCTTGCAGGTTTCTTTGTCGGAAGTACTCCAAGCGATCCCTTTGCTATGAACTGTAATAATTGCTGGTTGTCGTCATTGTTTATTTGTGGATTTTTCGCACGTTCTTTTGATCTTGTTGAACGCATGGAGCTAGTACGACTGACACTATTAGCTGGGACCTCTTGGACCTCCTGGACCTGCCTTCTGTTTGAATTTTCACTTGCTTTATTCCTGGAACAGAAAATGTAAGAAATTTTAATCTAAATGCCATGAACGTTAAACCTAATGATTTTCAATGATCCCTTACCCTAGGAAGGTTTAGACATTAATTCAAATTAGCAAACAGGTCGTACTGGTACTCGACAAAGTATGTAGAATTCCCTATTTATATATCTTCATTTAGCCGTCAACAGGACAGACTTACATTATCAACATACTACAGAACTACCAGATGTTTATCAAATATAAGGTGAATAAATAAAAGGCATCTTACCTGAAACGTTGTCCCTGGATGCTACTGTTTTGTAGTTGGCTTTCCTCCGAGTCATCTAAAACTAAGATCAAAAAGCAAACTACAAAGAGTCCCAGATACATGTTGTGACCAATCATGGATTTGGCTAATTTTAAGTGCCATGTAATTGTTGGCATTTAAATTTGAATTAAAATATGTACTGGTAAATCTGACGAGGAGAGGATACAGATAGTCAGACATAACTGGTCACACATCCATGTACATCAGGGTCTCTTTGGTAGGTTTGATGACCGATCACACTGCCTCCACCATTCAGTACCGTAAATTCCCGCGTGTATCCTACAATCTTGAGTATAACCTGCACCTAGACTCTGGGGCAATCTTATAACCTGTACCTGGGGGCTAATACCAATTACCGTACTCGATTTAATAAGTGCCCTGGGTACTTATAAAATAATTTTTATAACATTTTAGCACGTAAAAGAGTTTTGTCTCCAATATCGTGAGAATTAAGGCTTTCTTTTAGTCTAAAAAAATCCCCAAAAGCGGAGGGGAGTGGTGCTTATTTACTAGGATTCAAAGTTTAAGGATCGGGGAAATTCACACCATAGGTGTGGTGGCCGGCTTCTTTTGAGGATTCTGGATTAAATACATAATTATGAGTCTTTAAAATTAATGATAATTTATGCACCAAGGATGCATGATTGTATCGCGGTTCATGCAAAGAACCATCCTAAAAGGGTTAGTCACTAACTTAGTGTAGAGAAATCATGATGCATGAATGCATCACTGACCTATACCGTAAAATGGTAAGTATGGAGAAGTCACAGTTCACTTGAACCACGATACCATCCTTATAGGGTTATTGTAAAGGAGTCACTTGAAGCCCAATGCCATCCTAAAAGGGTTAGTATAGACAAGTCACGATGCATGAATGCCTCGCTGTTCACTTGAAGCACAATGTTGTCCTTAAAGGGTTGGTATAGACAAGTCATGATGCATAAATGCATCACTGTTGACTTGAAGCACTATGCTGACCTTAAAGGGTTAGTATAGACAAGTCATGATGCATGAATGCATCACTGTTGACTTGAAGCACTATGCTGACCTTAAAGGGTTAGTATAGACAAGTCATGATGCATGAATGCATCGCTGTTCACTTGAAACACTATGCTGACCTTAAAGGATAAGTATAGACAAGTCATGATGCATGAATGTATCGCTGTTCACTTGAAGCACTATGCTGTCCTTAAAGGGTTGGTATAGATAAGTCATGATGCATGAATGAATCACTGTTGACTTGAAGCACTATGCTGACCTTAAAGGGTTAGTATAGATAAGTCATGATGCATGAATGCATTGCTGTTCACTTGAAGCACTATGCTGACCTTAAAGGGTTAGTATAGATAAGTCATGATGCATGAATACATTGTTGTTCACTTGAAGCACTATGCTGACCTTAAAGGGTTAGTATAGACAAGTCATGATGCATGAATGCATCGCTGTTCATTTGAAACACTATGCTGACCTTAAAGGGTTAGTATAGACAAGTCATGATGCATGAATGAATCACTGTTGACTTGAAGCACTATGCTGACCTTAAAGGATTAGTATAGACAAGTCATGATGCATGAATGTATTGCTGTTCACTTGAAGCACTATGCTGTCCTTAAAGGGTTGATATAGATAAGTCATGATGCATGAATGAATCACTGTTGACTTGAAGCACTATGCTGACCTTAAAGGGTTGGTATAGATAAATCATGATGCATGAATGCATTGCTGTTCACTTGAAGCACTATGTTGACCTTAAAGGGTTAGTATAGATATGTTATGATGCATGAATGCATTGCTGTTTAGGCCTACTTAAAGCACCATGCTGTCCTTAAAGGGTTAGTGTGCAGAAATAATGATGCAGCAGGGTTGCATTCATGCATCATAACGACAAATGGAATATGGCATAATAATACACTTTGCGGCCCTTAATGTGTTAATACTGAGAAGATCTATTCTCCAGGGCTGCATTCATGCATCATGACAGCAAATGGCATGAACTTATTCAAGCATCATGCCGACCTTATCCATTACCCACAAGAGAGAGACTCGGATTTTAACTACCGTAAATTCCCGCGTACTACCCGCATCTCGCGTACAACCCGCAACCCCCAACTCAGGAGAATCCTATAACCCGTTTTTAGATCTGAAAATGTCAATTTTAGTACTGTTCTATAATGATAAAAACCCTTGTATAACCCGCACCCTATATAGGCATGTCTGGTATCAAATGAAAGCTGAGTTTGGTTCGCGTACAACCCGCGGGTAGTACGCGGGAACTTACAGTACCTCTACCTGCACTCCACAGTGATATATATATATATATATATATATATATATATATATATATATATACATAGCAGCCTCACACTGCCGTAAATCTAGTACCCGGTTGTAGTAGCAACACACCTTGGACAGGCAGCTCTCGGAGAGCTGATAGTTATCCCTATCCACACTGTACACAGGATCGTCACCAGCCAATAATGCCAATAAAAGAGTAGGTCTGACCAGTGAACAACATCGTGGCTCTGGGCGCTGGGTGCTTGGCCGCTCGCAGCAGCGTCTGACAGCTTTCAGAGTGAGAGGAGTCGGCACCCACCTCTGTGCTACGTATATGTATTGCCGCGGTTATTATGGCCGGCCAATGCTGAGGTATTGCAGGTAAGGGTGTGAGAAACAGACCTTGGCCACGGAGCTCTCAGAAAGCTGATAATGACAGGTTCCCGGGCAGGTGAGAGTCATTAAGGTATTGGCAGTGTGAAAAACATTGTACCATTGAAAGCTCAGTAGACCGGAATGAGCAGTGCACTCTGGGTACAAATAGAGGTGTTGTATATAAGGTGGTCCAGGTCAATCCGACGACGCAGGGTTCTGATCAGGCTACAGCGGAGTGCAGTGCTGGAGTGCGGAGTAAGGGTGAATGCGCGCTGACGCAGTGCTCGACGCAGCGCACGGAGTAAAAAGCACACCTCTGCGGATTGCAGTGGTGAAGGGTGGGAGTCTATAGAGCCTGTGTATATAGGGTGCAAAAAGCAAACGAGCCAATGCTAATCCTATGGACGCGCAATTCCTGTTGAAACCTTACGGAAAAGTGAACTCATTAACCATGGCCGGGGACTCCGTCGCCGGCCAATAAGGCGGGGCGCTTATTACATCGAATACGGTAGGTTAGTATAGCACTGTGGTATAGTGCTAAACCCTTGTATAGCCCGGACCCTTTATGGGTATGTTTGGTATCCAATTAAAGCTGACTCTGATCCGCGGGTTATACGTAGGAATTTACGGTACATGCCATATCAATAATAGGATTGAACTATTCCCACGGGTATTCAGTTCTATGGTTAAAATGAAACTAACCTGTAACGTGTATTCCTTCCAGTTCAATCCGCCTCTTTCCGCCATGCCCTTGTACTAGTTTGGCCTGAAACAGGAGAAATGTATCCCAATGTAATGTGAAGGTGAAATTATGACACATCCTCGTAGGTAAATCAAAAGAAGCTTGTCATAATCCAAACACATAAATACATCATTTGAATCCCTTTAAAATGTCTAAATGCAGTCGTTTCTGCCCCCAAACCGGGAGGATTGGCTCGTTTTTAGTCTGAAATTCGGCCAAAATTAAATTAGGGGTGTGCGTTTACCAGGAGATGTGCAGTTACAACACTATGTACCGGGACGCAACCTTAACTCTTTAAGGGCTGCATAAGGCTTTTACCACACTTTATCCCTGGTATCAATGCATCGGGTTGACCATTCAGGCACCTACAAACTCCTTCGGGTCGGCATGATGTTTGAAAGCAGCACTGGCGCGTCACTCACCAGGCTGCATTCCTGCATCATGACGATAAAGGGCACGATGCATCATTCCCAGGGTTAAGGATTAAAGGTCATACCTGCTTTGTAGATGATCTACGTGCAGGAACAGTTGACAACTCGGAATCTTGCTGCTGTTGTTGCTGCTGTTGTTGCTGCTGTTGTTGCTGCTGCTGTTGTTGCTGTTGTTGGGTCTGTGGCTGCACCGATGGTTGTTGCTGAGGTTGCGCTTCAGGAATTCTACGAGGGCTTGAGACGGCAGATGAGAGACGACTCGGAGAAACTGTTGGGAGTGTAGATGAAGATGAATGGAAAATGATTTCCTTTTACTAGCACGCAGCACAATACTATAGAATATGTTAACAAAGTCTTTACCTCAGATAGGTAACATATGGAACACATGTAATGAAGGGAAAATTGAGGTTCTAATGCATCCTGGCACTTCTTTAAATAGAGTTGTATTTCTTTATATTGCAATATATGATTGCCTGTGAATACTGGACAATTCTGGTTATCAAGGATAGAATGTGAGTTGAAAATAGCATGGTTTGTTAGATATGATTCTGCTACTCACATAAAACTCCAGAATCGGTCTCAAAGGACTGTATGAGGTTGCCCACTGACTGGACGATGAGGTTCCACTGCATGAGGGTCTTGAGGCTCCTAAATCATTTATGTAGACAGTGAGTGAGTGTATGAGTATAAATATTGATAACAGAAATGATTTATGTTCAGGGTGATTAAGTGACTGTGATTGAATTGATTGACTAAAAGATTGAAGGTGTAAATTATTTCAGGAAGAATGAATAATTTGTCAATTCTGAGAGGCTCAGAGCAGAAACGTATTCCTGGTTCAAAACTACCCTCAAATATGACCCAAGGTTAGTAACCAAGAGTCAACAATTTGTTTCACACACCATTAAGGATAAAATGACTGCATCTACAGGAAGAAATGGGGTGGAGAAGAAATTTAATCGATACCGGAGAAAGGTTTGAGCCACAAAGTGAAACAAGGATTTTACCTTTTGGTGAATGGTACTTTACACAGCGGGCAAGGCGCATCCTGTTTATGTCCGATCATCATGTGGAGGCAATGTCTATTGGGATAAACCACAGAAAGATTGGGCGTGTGAGTGAACTCACAGATGACTCAGGGTCAGGGAGAGGTGTGAAGGGAAATGTATCATTTATCATCGTAAGAAAGAGAAAGGGTGCACTCTTGTATTAATAGGATCCTTGTATTGATGTGACCTTTGACCTTGATTTTGACCTTGTTCCGACCTAGATATCATTCTACACATAACAGAAATGGATTCAGCACCTTTGGTTTAACCTAGTCCACTATCCATATAATCCATTGGTCACCATACCAGGTTCTCTCCAGGATTCCTGACTGGCTCCCTATATAATATCCTGGCTGCACCGTTTCGGATAGCATACCCAAATTGTGCGTCACAAGTATAGCATATCAGGAACTGACAACTACCTGCACCACACAACCTATAGGTCGCATGACGCAGGTGCCCTGAGAAAGTCACACCGAGTGAGGCTAGCAGCGCAAAAAAAGGGTATACTCAGAAAAAATGTGTGCATTGACTTTTTTTTGGGGGGGTACTTGAGCCCTTATTCACATTTTTATATAAGCCTAAGTATCCTATATGCTTATTAAGGTCTTAACTCGGCAAAAAAGAAATTTGATATGGTGACATGAATTCTTTTTTTTAATCAACAGGGGGCATGAGGACCCCCTCCCATCAAGTGCCCCCCTCCCCAACTGACATGTTCAATATCACACACAATACAAAATTACCATGCATTAACCATTCCCAAAGTAACCCCCAGTCAATTACCCTAAGGTTAGAGCTGTCAGAATGTCTGAAAAAAAACGTCTCACCCCTGTAGTGTCACTGCAGATAACCCTCTCCCATAGAGATAGCACTGAGCCCGTTCAATATGTAAATGTTCAATGTCAAGGGTTATCTACAGGCTCCCATAGGGCTCTATGCTGAAGCAAATTACCACCATTTTAGACACAAAATTAAAATCATGCTTTTCAGGGGGGAGCGTTTGAAAATGGATTAAAGCATGATTACATAGGAAGGACAACATTGTACCGCATCTAATGACACAAAAATGAGAGAAAAAGCTCCAATATTGAAGAAATGACAGCTGTTTTAAATTTTAGGCTGAGAGAGCCACTGTAACCCGTCGCACAAGACTCAGGGTAACCCTGAGTCAATTAAGACATGTTAGGGTAAGGGTATGTCAGAGGGAATCATACCGAATTAATATGTATACATATTGAAGTAAAATGGCACAGCTTCCACGTTAAAGTTAAAGTATTACTAGCGTAAAATAAGAGCCTAGTGCGGCAATTGGATATGCCCAAGGTCGGGGTCCGTCATATACAAGAATTTTGGAATGTATGCCACAGTACTAAAATGGCCAAAATCAGAACCAGGAGTTCCTCAAAATCGGGCTGCAGCTTATACAGGGGTGCCGCTCTCAGCCTCAGGTAATATGGTACTTTGCTGTTTGGTTGACCCCATCACCCCCCCCTTTCAAATTTCTAGATACACCAATGCTTGAGGTTAAAAACATTCGCTTCAGAAAATAGAATAGAACACAAACATACCTGCAGAATATATGACCACATTTGGTCATGACCGGAGTTTTCATTAGTTCCAAACTAGAAAAGGACAGGACAGGCTTGGATTACAATTTAGTACCGTATTCAATCACATCAGTGCAACCACACAGATTTTATTTGAATAAAACGTTTGTATACACCATTCATTTGTATTTCGTTGCCAGATTATGGCTCCAATGTGTAATAATATACTTTTGAGGTATGAAATTCAGATACGACTACTTTGACCTTAAAAGCATGACATGCTGTGGATTAAACAAATTAACATACCATATCGCACACTGGAAATTCTTTTCCAGATGCCTTATCGTCTCTTCTATCTTGCGAGTACTTCGCCGTCGCTGACTCATTTTGCTTTCTCCTGGTCTGCAATTTACAAGACAATTGAAGCATACTGTAAAACCCCAGCTTTAAGAAAGATTTTGGGAGGGAATTTTTGTTATCCAGAGCATCATTTTTCCAAATTTTTATTTGAAAAATGCTCTAAAACAAGAACAAAAGCAGCTAGTTAAACAATCAAAGGTCATTTTTTAAAAGTTTACCCCCCCCCCCCTCGGCGAGTCGAAATCCTGATGAGAGGTGGCGGGGGCAGGGCGAGGGGGTCAACAAATTTCGCGATGAGGGAGTGCTCATATCTTGACACCGGGCGGGGGGGGGGGAAGAGAAAAATTGGACCTCTTGACCACCTGCTTTGATAAAAATAAAAATTAAAATTAAAAAAAACTCCGCTGCCGGGGTTCCCCCAGATTAATCCGGCTGGTTTGTGGGGGGGGGGGGGTGAAAAATGTTGCACGCTCCACCAAAACCGCCTGTGCCTGTGGTGGAATCATGTGTTTGCGGATATCTCAATGCACCGTTTTTAATTTTGACGCCCCATCAAAGGCCTGAGAGTAGGGATAGTGTTTCCAACATTAAAATCGGGTGCTGCTCACCATAGACATTGAAGGGTAAAAAAAACATTCTTCTAATTTCATTAACTGTTCAAAATATTCATCCTGCGCCAACTAGCTCATATGCACATCTTGTAGTGGAGAAACGTGGCTTTCCATTGATATTAAGATGGCCAACCTAAGTTATTGTTAAGTTCTGTGGCTTTGCTACATTGTAGCATGTAGAACGATTAATTATGTGTATTGGGAGAATGCTGGGGGTGAGAACGCCCCCATGCCCTTGTCTCCCCCGGCCGTGTCCATGAGGGTGTAGCCGGGGCTCCACTGGTCCTGCCCTCCCCCCCCCCCCCCCCCCGACGGCCCTAGCTACGGGGGCAGTGCGTAAAAACTATGGGTTGGGTTCACTAAATTACACCTAGAAGGTTGAAAAATCCAATGGCAGTTGAACAATTTCTACTGTAAATTAAGCACATATCTACGGATGTATATTCAAATTTAGGGGTCCTAATTTACAAATATAAAGTAATTTGGAAGGAGGTCATTAGGGAGTGTTCATTTATTAATTACAGGGGGGGGTGAGATTTCGCGCGGAGGGGCGACATCTTTTTACGCCCCCCCCCCCCCCCTCAAGAGCGCTTGGAACGTTTCGCGCCCCCCTCCCCTCGTCGATGGCGGCGAAATTTTTCGCCCCCCCCCCCTTTGAACTATAGTAACGCGCGGGCTTTTTTGCTAAAAAGGGGCCTACATTTTTACGCCCCTCCCCCCTCAAGAGGGGTCAGAATTTTTTACGCCCCCCCCCTCAGGAGGAGTCGGAAATTTTTACGCCCCCCCCCCAAACCCACCAACCCCCCTGTAAATAATAAATGAACACTCCCTTACAACGATTATTCTGCCATGAAAATATGTTGTAAATGTGTATTGGGCAGGTAACCCTCAGTACTGACGGGACACATGAGGGTGCACCCCGGGAGGAGCGGAGGGGGGGGGGGGGGGGTAAAGCTGTGAACGCTGTGCATGGCTAGTGCAAGGTAGGGCCTACAGGCTACACATCGGGGAGTCCATGCACCTTTTTTTCTATGGAAAATCTCGGATTCTGTCGGTTCTAGAAATGTTAGACACAAAATTGAAACAGTTTTGGCATAATAAAAATTATGATGCTATGATAGGTTTTCCTTTTTTCTTTGGTAATGCTATTAGTAGGGCTACTCAGACACCAGTCTTGACCAGTGGCAGTGCCTGGCAGTGGCAGTGCCAAAAAAATGTAAACATGATCACTCAGCAGTCAGCTCAGCTGGGAGAACTGTAACATCGACAAATATGACACATTGTACAAACTAGGTGAGTCATTTCCATGACAAGTACTTTAACATCACTAAAACCTTTGTCTAATGATACATGGAAGTTTGATAAATATGTGTATTTGTGATAATTTTAACAGAACTTACGTCTTTCACCATCCACTAGGTGAGTTCGGGGTGCGCCAAAATAATGACTTTGGTGATTACCAGGACCAGCGTGCCCGTACCTTCCGGTAGACTTCTGCAAAGACCCAGCTTCAGCTGCTGAAGCTGGGTCTTTGTGAGGGTCTACCGGAAGATACGGGCACGCTGGTTCTCGTAATCACCAAAGTCATTATTTTGGCGCACCCCGAACTCACCTACAGCTGTCGTCAGCGCGCCAAGTTTTGTAATTTCCGCCGCACCTTCAATTAGGCTGCAGGAGCCTCAAAATATCACTTTATTCTTGCATCTTAAATAAATAACTACCTAAAAATATGCTAAATCATAATGCATATTAAAAAAAATGCCTTGATATATTTAGATTTATTATATCAAATAAGTATGTAATCCTATTTGTATTAAATATTCGAGAACAAGTTCAAACTATGCATGTAAGAACCGAGAGTTTTATATTCCCCTGTGCTGCAGACAAGTAAAGCTGTCAGAATCAGTCGTGTTTATTTGGGTTATTTCTTCTGGGCCAACACTTGAAAAAGGTCTGCAGTAAACATGCATCCCTACGGGATGGGATTAATCTATACCAGATAAACCAGAGATTGTCAGATCTTCACATTTAGAGTGATACGTCTGCTTAAATCCCCAAAAATGGCGATGCATATGCTGATGAAGAGAGGAAAGCGAACTGTGGCCAAGTATTTCAAGGATGAAGGCTGCAAACAACAACAGTTCGTCCAAAAGCAACTAGATGACTTCATGGGTTATCTTTTGGATCCCAAAAAGCCCATTGATGATTTAGACACACTGGACTGGTGCCGTTGGCTGGTTTCTGGAGGAGTGACATTTGATGAGTTTTCTAAGGAAGGTTGGTACTGAATTGGCTTTGTTTACAGTAGCATAGGCCTACACTACACTGTCACAGATGACAGTGACATACTGTCACTGACACTGTCACTATTCACAGTCTGTTGTCACTAGCCTGAGTTAGTGAGTAGGCCTGGCCCCAGGGTCTACCCCAGGCAGTGACGCCACAGATTCACGACTGTCACTATAGTGTCAGTTACTTCATAAGTTAGATTTAAATTGAAAGCAGAGGAAAGATGTCATTCCTGTTAATTCATACCTCAGTAGTAGGCCTAGGCATAGCCCTAGGTCTTTGATTTTAACAGTCACCTCCCCTACAATTTGTGGCACACTGGGCCGGCCCAATAATCAATAGAGTACTGGGGGGTATTTTCGGCCACTTAAGCTTTAATCTGCTACTACACTTGGAATTATTTATTTAAAGCAATCCCAATGGCTGGTGAAGTCAGTTAGGGTATTACCAACATATTTGGAGAGGCACCACAAAAATATCAACTATACTGGCATTGTGGCCAGCAATTATAGTTTGTGCAGGTTCAGGGGGGTATTTTCGGCCAGGGGAGGGTATTTTCGGCCAGGTGGACAATATTTTTGTGTCAATTAAAAGTTAAGTCAGATGTAAAATAGGTACATCTATTTAATTAATCTCCAACAATTAAACTTTTATTCTGACCTCACTTATAAGAATATGTGAATAGTCTTCAACCCAGACATTCAGGACCTGCCCTACATGGGCATGATGGTGGTAGGTCTATATGTGTTAACTCACCACAAAAATGTAGATCTTGGTCTCAAAATCTATTCAAAATGAGTATACAACACAGGAAACTACATATTTTCTATACAAATTGCTCCATAAATAATTATGTGGTTAAATGTTTATATTAAATGTGTTTGCCAGCTGAGAAAAGCTGTTACCCAGTTTAAAAGGTGTTATGGGTGCTCTTTACAGCATAAACACTGCCTGGTGGCCGAAAATACCCCCCACAGTTGAATTATGGCACCTATTTTTGGCCACCCCCCCTAAACTAGGGATGGAACATATAAATATAGAAAATTTCTGCTAAAATATAAAATAGAACTTAAACATACTAAGCACAACCTGAATTTTAATGGAATTTCACAATATGGTTACCCCTAGGTAACTGGTGAGTTTATATTGATGTATAATAGACATATTAAGGTTCTCAGGTCATGGCCAACAAATCTAGTGGTATCTCTATAATTAAGGAAATTTATACTTGATTTGGGTAACCTGGGTTCCATTTTGTGTTCAGGAAACAAAAACAATGCTTTCAGCTGTCTTCTGAAATAATTACATAATGTTTATTCCAAAAATATAATTGGGTAGGACAAAAATAAAGCCAAAGTGGCCGAAAATACCCCCCGGCCGAAAATACCAGCCTGTACTCTATCTACATTAATTCCTGCCCAAACTACTGTAAGTCTGTAGTGATTAGTGTTCGTGCATATGGTACCGGTAGGCCTACCTAGTGTAAACATTAGGTGTGTCCTATGGATTTTGGAGACCTGGATTTAATAAACTGAAGGCAGCTGCAGACGAGGCCGACTCAGTCGGTGCTGGTGACCAGACATATTGGGTACCGTAGGTGTACGGTGACACCCTCCCGATCGAGTCGGGACGATCAAACAGGTTTGATATCTCCAGATCAGATAACCCAGCCTGCCATGGGCTTTAAAGCCTCGGCCACACCTCCGTGATTATGCCCAACCCGACGTGATTATGCCAAACCCGACACTCGGGAAGAGTTTGGCATGCACAACTCTATCACACCGGCCAGGTAAATAACATCCGATTGTCGGGCCTATAGTCGGGTTGGATCTGCCCAAAACAGCCTGGTGTGGCCACCGCAGACGAGTCTGTCCCGATCGGTCGACTCAATCAGTAGCGTGACTAAAGTTTTTATTTTTATTTGTTTAATCCTCATTGTATCCACCTTGGTTTTGCGGCAGACATCCTCCCAATAGGGTCAGGACGGTCAACTCTTCCGACTGTCACGTTGGATTGGTTCGGATCATGTCGGGTTGGGCATAATCATGTTGGTGTGGCCAGAGCTTTAAAAGCCCACGGTAGGCTGAGATATCAGATTGGGAGATATCAAACTTGTTCAATTGTCCCGACTTGATCGGAAGGGTGTCACCGCTAGTCACCGCACATCTACACCCAACATGTCTTGTCACCAGCACCCAACTCTTCCGACTGTTGGGTCGGGTTGAGTCAGATCACGTCAGGTCTGGTGAAACCATGAAGCTGTGGCCAGGGCTTTAGCTGAAGTGCTAAGAATTGAATAGTAGAAATTCTAGTAGGTTCTAATGTGTCAACCTGGTAGACAACCATACTAAATACAAATAGTATCGTGGATCTAGTCTACATACCAAAGCATTGATTCAGATGTCATTCTTTAGAAATATCCATGTGTGAGTCATTACCATTTCCATAGACCTGATGAATTTCCTGAGGGTGTGGGTAATTATACACAAGCTACCTCTCGTCTACTACAGTAAGAGACCTCCTGAGCGAGATTTTTTTCAGACCACCTGCTGCACCAACAACATCTAAGATGACCTCAGGGTGTGGGTTATACTGAAGATTTTAGTAAGTAAGTAACGCTAAGCCCGATCAGAAAAAAAGGGGAAACCAGAATGGGATTTTCTTTATTAAAGACCACATCCGGAGGTTTTGAATAATCTGAGAAAACCAGAATATGCCACTGCAAACATAATGTTTTAAATAATCCTTTAATAGACATTGCATTAATAAGTGTACACAAAGGTATTTCTGACAAAAGTTGTGAATCTCTCCAAATATTGAATTGATCAATGTGTGCTTTCCCTATTATACACAAGGGGGCACTCTGGTGTATAGTAATCTTTGAGTCCATGTGTGTTGTGTATGCAGGGGGGGGGGGGTCCCACTCACCAAGAATATATTTTAATGACACTCATTGGTGTATGTACTGGTAGACTGGATGGTCATAAGGAGTTACCAGTCAGTGCTATTTATGGGCAATTGGGGATCAAACAAGCACAGTGCCCTGTGCTGGGTGCAGTCAGTAGGGTCAGTCCAGGTAAAACCTCTGGGGGGCACTCTGTCATATTTGTTGCCATGTGTGAACATGATCCTAATGGAAGGGCGCCATTCTGGGGCCATTTATCGGCAAGGGCTCATGGGGAATTTCCTGTCTAGTTTGTTAAGCAACCTCTTGTATTAGGGGTACCACATTTCAGGTGATGTTTGTACATACATGCAATGGCTATAGGAAATATGGAGAGTTCCCCCCATTGGGTTGGTTGTCACCCAATGTGATGCCACATTGGGTATTTGGTACTGTAGTTCATGTGGGTCTCACTGGGGACAGCACAATTACTGGTATTTCATGCAGGAGAGTCACTGACAGTGGTCTTAGTTTAATCAAATAATAAAGAAAGAAATATACCCCCCAGGAGTTGATTTTTATAGGAGACAATCAGTAAATATATCAGAGTACCCGTTTATAATAGCGAAACAACCACTTGAAAACCTCCGGATGTGGTCTTCAAGTAAATCGTACAACTTTCAATAAAAAGTCATCTAGTATGTGTGTGTACCATGGCGAAATATAAGTCAGACGTACATTTGTAAATGTATCAGTAGCCTATTAAACATTAAACCGCTTGTTTCTTGCAGTGAGGAGATATAATAATGCAGTGACGTGTGGCCTGGTATGGACCGCTAACTTTGTAGCGTACCGTTGTCGGACCTGTGGCATCTCACCATGCATGTCACTGTGTGCCGACTGCTTCCAGGCCAGCGACCACACTGGCCACGACTTCAACATGTTTCGCAGTCAGGCAGGTGGAGCCTGCGATTGTGGCGATGTCAATGTCATGAAACCTGAGGGGTAAGTAGAATAAATTAATGTACGAAGAGACATACTTCCTACAAGCAGTGGTAGTAATCATAGTCTTTACTTTCTGTGTTAATAGTATGGACATTCTACAGCCCATATTCTAACTCTCCCGTCAGCACCACTTGTTGTGCTGTCGGAGAACAAGGGAGAAGACACCGGACCGGAAGTGAGCAGTTGCGCGTGCGCATCGGACAGACCAAGACGCAGAGAAGAGCTCCCGGTAAGTATACCCGATTTTCGGGCGTTTATCTGATTTTTCTTACCCTACGGGGGCACAAAAAACGCGATACATGTTGATAAATGTGTACCGTTTCTGGTTGACGGCGTTAACCAGTTTTCTCTTGTGTTGTTTCAGATAAAACAAGATTTTACTGACTGCACGTGCGCATTCAAGGCGCCGCCATCTTGGATTCCAAGACTACACGTGGTTTGACAGCCACTATGGCCAACTCTAACGATGGTTGCTCGATTATAGGCGAGCACAATGAAGAGGAGGATGCAGCGAGTCAAATCTCCGCTGTAACTACGGCCCCAAACCAGGAAACACTGGAAGAAACGGACAGCCAAGCTGCGGCTGTCAACGGAGGCGCGGCTGTCAGCGAGTCAGGCACGGCTGTCAACCACCCTGCCCGGGGACGGTCACCCACGAGGCGGGGGACTCGACGCCGGGCTGATTGGGAAGTCAACGATGACCAGTTAGAGTCAATGTCTGACGCGGAATTCCTGCAAAGGGAGCGACAACGCTTGGCAGCTTACAGCAAACAGCTGGAGGAGCGCAGACGACGTATGAACGCCCAGGAGGAAGAGCGCCAGAGACGGCACCGACTCCAGAGAGACGCCGGGGCCAATGACAGCGGAGACGGCCATGACAGGCCACGAGGTAGGCGGTCACACTCGGTGTCAACTGTGATGAATGAAGTTGATGGGCGTGCTGGGGGCCCTGACACCCAAGCTGACTCTGATTTTGCTGCCAGTTTCTTATATGACGAGGCATCTATGATAGGGTCGGCGTCACAGGCTGGATCCAGACAGGCGTCAAGACACACCAGTCCTGACAGACACCCGGAGGTGTTGACACAGGATGATGCTCCTACTAAGACCAGGCGGAGGCCTGCACCTGTGCCGGCGCAGAACCCTGCCCCTGCCAAGAAAGCCAAAAAGAAGCCTGAAGCTGCCCAGGAGGAAGAGGAAGCTGAAGAAGAGGCAGACCCCTTCCAGGGCTGGAATGACAGCCCCTTCGCTGCAGCAGCACAAGCAGCGGTCCAAGAGGCGGAGAAGGAGAATGTCTCGGCAGAAGTAACACCGGGCATGGCTAAGCTCCTCTCCACTTTTCACAAGAATTGTAAAGACCTCTCCAAGGCAAAGGAGTTAATAGCAAAATACCCTCCCCCCAAGAATGCAGCCTCGCTGGTGTCCCCAAGAATGGACCCGGGTTTCTACCGGTCTGAAGAAGTCGACTTCAACACAAAACGTGCTGATAAGGAGTTACAACTGACTCAAGGTGCTATACTGGCGTCCATTGTGGCTATCCTCCCAATGCTAGAGCTCATGGTTAGCAGGGGCAAGGAAGGTGATGATGAACTGGCTGCCACAGGGATAGCAGCTATCGACGCCATGCAACTTGCTTTTTATGCTAACACCTCTGTGGTACGTCGGCGCCGGCAGGCACTCAGGCCAAACTTGGATCGCAGGGTGGTGCATTCAGTAGTCGACGCAGATGTCAGTGGTGATAACCTATTCGGAAGCAATGTGGAAGAGACTGTGGCACAGGCAAAGAAGTCGGACAAACTGGTCAGAGATCTGATGGGACCCCCCACTAGACCCCCCAGAGGCAGGGGAGCAACCAGAGGCAGGGGAGCGTCGAGAGGCCGAGGAGGAAACTCGGGATATCAGCAACAGTCTGGACGGGGTTTTCGGGGAGCCCAGTCCTCAGGGCGAGGCCAACGTCGCGGGGGACGCAGGGGAGGCACCGGCAGAGGGGCGAACGGCAACGTGGACCCGAGAGGTCAGGGTCACCACAGCCCCTTAGACAACCTATACCCGCACGACAGGCGAGACAACAATCGTCGAGGAGGCTAGTGGTAGGTAATGAAGGTGTGTCCACTTCACTTGTAAGCCCTGCTATTAATGTTAAAACCTTAAAGCACTCGCCAGCTAACTTCCAGGCTGGTCAGATCACACACTATGTAGCTGTGTGGTCGGATTACACTGGTGACAGGTGGGTGCTTGAACAGGTTGAAGCTATGAAGATCCCGTTTGTCCAGAAACCAGTCCAAATTACTGTACCCTACCCATACAGCCTGAGCCAGGTAGAAAAGGTGGGCATAGACTTACAAATTTCTAAAATGTTACAGAAAGGGGTAATAGAAGAGGCGCAACATTCAAATGGGGAATGGATTTCCAACATCTTTCCAAAACCAAAACCTGATGGGGAGGTGAGGGTGATCTTAGACCTCACACAGCTAAATAAAATGGTTGAATACAAACATTTTAAAATGCACGGCCTCAATACGGCCCTAGAACTCATGGACACTGGATCCCATCTCGCTTCTCTAGACCTGAAGGACGCATACTATTCACTGAATATCCACCCTCAACACCGTCGATACCTCAGGTTCTACTGGGGAGGGGTGTTATACCAATACACCGCTCTCCCCAATGGACTGTCATGTGGGCCAAGATTTTTCACAAAAATTTTGACCCCCATTTTCGCTGAGGCACGGTGCAGGGGAATAGAATGTTTCCAATACATTGATGATGTCTTTATCATAGCACAGACCTTTGAGGACTGCTCCAATGCTGTTAGGGAACTGGCACACCTACTGGATAGTGTAGGACTTGTCATCCACCCTGAAAAATCCTCACTTATACCCTCCACTATAATGAGGTTTCTGGGATTTATGCTAGATTCAGTGCAGAACATTGTGTACCTCCCCCCTGACAAAGTTGAGAAAATGGTGGAAAGCACCACCACACTGTTAGAGACAGATTACCCAACCATCCAATCAGTGGCAGAGCTAGTAGGACTAATGACGGCCTATACGCCAGCAGTAGACTATGGGATAGCTCACATTAAGGTGTTAGAAAGAAACAAAAATTCGGCGCTGGTAAGGACGGGGAGGGATTATTCACAAACCATGACCCTCTCTCAGGAAGCCATTGACGATGTCATCTGGTGGAGGGACAATGCCCCTCAGTCTAGAAGACAAGTAAGGGGTGAACCTGCTTTCATCATTGAAACAGATGCCAGCCATGGGGGTTGGGGTGCAGTCTCCCAAGGGGTCGACACTAATGGGAGATGGACAATTGATGAACTAGCACACATCAACATTCTGGAAATCAGGGCAATCTTCCTGGGTTTGAAATCTTTCCTCCCATCAGAACCGACCTATGTTCATGTAACCACTGATAACACTACAGCCATGGCTTATGTCAACAAAGGGGGTGGAGTGAAGTCGTTGGAGTGCCATACAGAAGCCAAAGCAATCTGGGATTGGTTAGAGGAGTGTGGACACTGGGTCACTGTTTCTTTTGTCCCGGGGATTCTGAACATAGCAGCTGACAAGGCCTCTAGGGTTTTTGCAGACAACCTAGAGTGGTCCCTCAGTGACAAACTGTTCAACAAAATTTGTCAAAGATTTGGCCGTCCAGAAATAGACTTGTTTGCTTCAAGAGAAAATGCAAAGTGTCCACTCTACATGTCATATAAACCTGACCCTGATACCATGCATGTAGATGCCTTCACAGTGCCATGGACTAATTGGTTTGTTTATGCTTTTCCTCCCCCCAGACTACTGCCCCGTGTGCTCAGAAAGATGCTGGTGGACGCCCCCCCCAAGGCAGTACTCGTGGCCCCTCAGTGGCCGACTGCTCCCTGGTACACACGGTTGGTACGACGCGCGAAACGAAGAATGATGATCGGCAGGAAAAGAGGAAACCTACAACCCAACCCCGACGTGGACACAAAGTTCCCCAAAGGCCTCGCTTTGATTATTTTAGAACTTTAGAGTTCAAATTAGTAAGGGAACTCAAGTGTAGCCGGAAAACTGCGAGATTCTTGATAGAAAGTTGGAAAGGAGGCACTAGAAAGGTTTACAACCAGTACATTAAGAAGTGGTTTACCCACTGTTTAATTAAGAACGTTGATAAGACAAATGCTACAGAAGCACAAGTGTGTGACTTTATTTGTGAACTCTCAGACGACAAATACTCATATGGCGCAATAAATGCGGCCAGGTGTGCACTCTCGGTGGTGCTGCCCAAAACAACCAATGCGGACACGATGGGCAGAAGATATTGGGTCACTAGAGCTGTAAGAACATCTTATTTAAGGAATCCGCCCTCACCCAAACACACCTATTTTTGGGATGTAAAACTAGTATTCGATACTTTGCAGTACTGGGGGAGAAACTCACGAATGTCTCTAGAGAGACTGGGGAAGAAGGTGCTTTGCCTCATGCTGCTAGTCTCTGGCCACAGAGGCCAGCTCGCCATGGGCTTGAACCTGGATAGAATGGAAGAGGCTGACGATGGGTCAGTCTCCTTCATTCTATTATTTCCCTTAAAGACGGCCAAAACAGGTGAAAAACTACTCAAGGTAGAGTTCAAGCCGTATCATGCAAATGCAAGGCTCTGTGTAGTACGGGCATTACGCAGGTACATTGAGAGGACAGCGATGGTTAGACAGTCGCAAATGTTGTTTGTATCATTCATTTTTCCATTTGATGCTGTGTCAAGAGACTCCATCTCCAGATGGGTCCTACAAACCATGAGGGCGAGTGGTGTCAACACCAAAAGGTTCGGGGCTCACTCCCTCAGAGGGGCGGGCTGCTCGGCCGGAGCCAAGCTGGGCATCTCCACAGACTTGCTGCTCAAATATGGTTCATGGAAAAGTGAGGCCACTATGGCGAAATATTACTTGAAGAAGGTAGTAGTACAGACACCACAGGTGCAGGTTGGGGAGGCATTGTTAAACGCCAACCTAAATGGTTAAGATAAGGTGCTGATTGCCATATCAGAAACAGCTTTTTGCTGGATTAGTTGTTATAGGTATTGTTAACCTACTTGTTACTGTTATCTAGACTCCACAAGCTGTGGGTCACTAAGTCAATTCCACAAATGTGTGATATATCTGACAATTTATGTTTTATTTTTTGTATACACATACACCTCAAGCCAAAGGTACTTACGAAGTTAAGATTGTTCATGTTCAGAACAATAAAGTTGGATATTGAAAATGGACTCATGTTCTTGATTTAGAAAGTAGATGGGTCTGACCCGGGAAGAGATAATGGGGCTTTGAAGTTCTCCCTTGTTCTCCGACAGCACAACAAGTGGTGCTGACGGGAGAGTTAGAATAGGTAATTACCCGAGGAACTTACCTTGGTTAGTTGTGAAGGGGAATTGATGTTCTAACGATGCCTCAGCACCACTAGTTGGGCTGAGGAGGACGAGGGCCCACCCTCCATCCCCTAGAGCAACCTCTTCTGACTAAACCTAGTTCAAGGGGCAATTACTATCTACTTTTTTCCCATTAACACTTCCCTAGATGCTCCCGCTCTAAACTGCTCACTTCCAGTCCGGTGTCTTCTCCCTCGTCCTCCTCAGCCCAACTAGTGGTGCTGAGGCATCGTTAGAACATCAATTCCCCTTCACAACTAACCAAGGTAAGTTCCTCGGGTAATTACCTATTTAATTAATACGCTTATCATGACTGCCTTTACTGTAAGATAGAATGAATATTATGTTGATTTTAATTTTTTGAGCTTAGTCATGTACAATTTGTCCATGTGTTATAACAGTTTCTGCCCGCGGCATGGCCCCGAACACACCAACCAGCTCCCAAACTGCCCGCCCGACCTGCTCATGGTGGCCGAGAGCATTATGCCCAAACTCGTTTTCCGTTTGGTACAGCACCTCCGAGACAACAGCAGACCAGGTATTTAACCATGCACTTGATTATAAAGGGAAAAGAAAAATATAGCAAGGTTACAGGTTTTCAATGGATTCTTATTTTTCCCTATTTTTTTTCTATATTCGGGTACAAATTCCAATTTTTCATATTTGAGCTAAGATTCCTAATATTCTAAAGAGCTGTAAAAATAGTATGCCAAATGGCGTATTGGCACTGCTACCAAGTGAAGAATAACACATGCTTCTTGAGTGATAGAAGATTTTTCTTCTGACCACTTTTTTATATACAACAGATATGTTGGACACATTTCTGGTGGCAATGAATGATGCGGAGGAGTATGTGGCCTTTCTACACACGCTGAGTGACATGGGTGCCGCGATGCGAGACATCATGACACGCGTTGTCACAAACCCGCCGCTGTACAAGGAACTCACCACAGGTTAGTGAGCAACTCCTCATGATGTAATTATAATCTAGGCTTAGCCTCTAAAAGCCTCAGATGTAAAGAAACACAAGTATTTTTTTCGATAAGTCACCCAACCAAGGCACTTGTAGGGCTTTGAAAGAATAGGTTTCAAAAGCAAATGAGATATCTTCTAAACTGAAAGATATGAAATAAATTTTGTTTAATTAGATAAGATTGTAATTTATATTGCAAAGATCGTTAGAACGAGATCCCTAACGTTTGCGTTGTATTTATTGCACAGTGAATACAGGAGAGGAATACCAAGAACAGAACCAGACAAACTACCAGGCTGCACTTGACTCTTTAAAGTCTCCACCTGTCCCCGATGAATTCTTAGGTAAGTTTGATATATATATACAGATACATTTATAGAATCTTAGGGTGAGGGGAGCAAGTGGCAACAAAAGAAAATGGCCAGAAGAGAATCTGGCGAGGGGGTCATATTGCATGTACAAGGGGGGAAACTGGTTAGTGGAGAAACATGGCAATGAGAGAAACTGGTGAATGAGAGCCGTACTAGCGATGGCAGAACCCCACTATCATTTACCGTGCCGATTTGTCAGTATTGAGTAATATATTACACCCTTATCTTTCCACAGAGATCGCAGGCATCAACACGCCGCTAAACCATGAGACACTGTTGGAGGAGCTTGTTTTCTGGACAGTCAAGTTTGAGTTCCCGCAGAAAATTGTAACACTCCTACTCAGTATCCTACCCGACGAAAACTACAAGGTACAGTATACTTAAAACATGGTCTACACTCATTGTGCATGTATATCGAAAGTAATGACACCTGTATTAGCATGTTTAATGTAAAACTGGAATATCACAGGAATAATTATGGGCATAGATCTAGATATAAACAGTACAATATCCTGTGTTTCTATGGTATGAGTATTGCAATTAGAAGGAAAGACAACAGTTCTAGTATTGATAATATGCAACCCCAACTAAGATTAAAACATTTTGTAACATTATCTTACTTTTGTATCTTCACAGGAGGCATTTACATGTGCCTTTATCAAACACTATAGCCGGGTGTCGGTCGCGCTTGTCAACTCGATAGACCGTCAGACCATCTCTAACCGAGTCGTCCATGTGAGTGTTCAGCTGCTCAGCCCCGAGCGACTCGCCACCATGATGGTACGCGACTACCACCTGCTGCACATCATGCTCGCCTCCCTTGACCACATGATGAGGTGCATCCTGATCGACTCTGGACTCAATGGTGAGATTCTGAGTGGTAGTAATTGCTGCCCCAGATAACTAATATGTTTGAGATGTTTACTTTTTGTTTTGAAAAAATAGAAAAGGTCAAGTGCCAGACCAAAAATAAAAGTTACTCTCGATTTCATGGACCAAATTTATCTATATATGCAAATTTTTATGAAACTTCTTTTACCAATTCTTTTACGATTCTGCCCGCCTCAATTTCTGACATTTTCCTTTTGGGGATTTTTGGTAAAAAAATAAAATTAGATTATTTGCTCACTTCATTGGACAAATTGTAAAAGAACATAAGTTTCAATTTTTTGGGGAAAGAAAAATCCATATTTATTTTGGTGTGGCATGAGGCACATTTGTATCGACTTCGATTTTTGTTCGATTCCTAGGTGTTACCACTGTAATAATATCCTACTTATTTCTTCCTTCAGACCCGCGAGACAACTTCCACATGGTGGTGGACTGTGAGAAGGACACGCTGCGCGAACACTGCTACTGGCCCATCGTGTCAGACCTCATCAACGTACTCTCACACAAACCGGTCGCGCAGGCCTTCCTCAAAAATGAGACGCTGCTCGACTTCTGGTTCGGTCTTGTCGGCTACTTCCAAGGTATCTAAATTTTACAATAAAATGCTAATTTATTAGAGTTTAAGAGAAGAATGTTTAGGAATTTCCATGCTTAGAATGGTGACCAATATATGGCCCAGAGGTAGTTTTAGTTGATCTAGTCTGAAACTCCTAAAGCCTTAAATAAAAAAGCCTATGTATCAAATCTGACTGATTATAATACGCAGAGTGGTGTTTGACAGTACTATGTTTGTCTGTGTAGGGATGAACCTGAACCTGCGTCAGATGGTGCAGCATGTGGAGTACGAGCCCGACACATACTACGCCGCCTTCTCGGCCGAACTGGAGATCTGCTCCTCGCCCATGTGGAGCCTGCTCGTACACTGCAATGGAGAGGTCAGTCCTGTCAATTACCAGGGTTACCACGGGTCAGGGAAAGCCATGTAGAAAAAGTGTACAAAAGTAGTCAGGGAAAGTCAGCGAATCTTGTGAAATTTTGGCGCGAGTTGGGGAAAGTCAGGCAAATTTGAAAATATTGAATTAAGATAACACTGTAAAGCATCGTCAAATTGAAGAGCCTCAAGTGCTATATTGTGGCTTACAGTTAATATTGTTAGGGAAAAGTATACCCATGTAAATCACACAACATTGGGTGCAACACTAGGACCTGGTCTTATGTATTTACAGGTTGAGTAAACGAATTACAAACAAACAAACAGAACCGAGCATGATATATTCTTCATGGATTACAATGAACCGGTAAACTCAAGCAAGGTTTAGCTCATTTTCATGGTCGTGGTTATTGTTATTGTATAAAATTGGTTTGTCGAAAGATTATAACATAAAGACATTGTTATTGCAGGGGTCGGAGGAGTACACTCGGGCTGTCATCCGTGCGGCCACCGCAGCCCTCCAAGACTGGTTTGTGGCCGTCAATGTTAGCCCTGGCTCTATTGTAAGTCTTCTTATTTTTTTAAATATTATATTCATTTGATTAGAGATAAGTGAAATGTCTAACATTGCTATCTGTTCCATTTGTTGGTGAAATAATTAGGGTTTATATATTTGTGTTGAAATGTGTTTAAAGTATATCAAATTTGTTTTGAATATGCTTGCTGAAAAGTTGATGAAATTAAAAAGAAATTGAAGAATATAAAAGAAATTTTAATTTAAACAAATATATATGAATATTCTCAAAATGTATGAACTGTTGAATATCATTGCGGATGAGACACTTCCACACCTCGACACTACCTTGGATCTACTGGCTCTGTTGCCATTTAAAATTAAATGAAGAATGTAAATAAGGCGGTTAATTGTTGTGTTTTTGGTGTTTAGCCGAACCCTCTGCAGATCTCGTTCCACCTGCCGCTGCACCGCTACCTGGCGGTGTTCCTGAGTCAGGCCGTGCGGGTACAGGGGCTGGACATCGCCGACCTGCTCCCCTCACACAACTACCTCCAGATGCTCATGATACACCCCCTCCAGCTACAGGTACTGACCACATTCTGTGTCTGATGTATTAACCATTTAAAGGCCACATAGTGCTTTAATGCAGTAAGCCTTTGGTCGCCATAATGCATGAATGCAGCTCTGGCGAGTAGCTCGTCAGTGGTGCATTCATGCCGACTTTATGGGGTTAATACATGCAAGTAGACTTGCCAGGGCTGCATGCATGCATCATAATGACTAACACATACATGCACAACAAGGCCCTTGAGGGTTAACTATATTTGATGCTAGTCATAGTTTGAGGTAATCCTATAAATGATTGAATGGTTGAATCTTAAATAAAAACTCTAAAAGAAGTCGGGCCCCCTTTTATTTCTTACCGTTTGGGTAAGTACCTCAGGTAACTACCAGTTAGTGTTTAGAAGACTCCAGTCTTTGCGAAAACATGCAGGACAGTTGCAATGTCCTTCTAAAATGCCACCGTTCCAGCAGATTCATAGGTGTAGCAGGACCGAATGTCCAGTCACATTTTGGGCTTTTCTGAACTAGAAGAATTCAGTCGGGCTTCTAAAGCTGAAATATTTACGTCAATATACTGTGTAAAACTATATATCTATCCTGATTTGGCCATAAATGATTACAATTAAAATGTATTTTTAATAGACAACACTATGTGACTATCAGGTCCTCCAAAAATGTAGCCGGTCCTTCTACATTGAAAATTGGCAGGACCGAATGTCCCTTGAGATGAAAAAGTTTTCGCAAAGACTGTGGATCAGTTACATAAAGAGGTGTGCAGCATTATATGGCAGTGAATAGTCCTTTCTCCAACACTAAGACAGTCCTAATGGCTTTCCTGTATGGTGGTTTCTAGGTGGTGTTCCAGGAGATCTTCTGTGGTATGTGGGTCCGTAACGGGCTGCAGATCAAGGGGCAGGCCATGACCTACATCCAGTGTCACTTCTGTAACTCCATGGTGGACGCAGACCTCTACCTGCTCCAGGTAAAGCAACAATTAACAGTAATATGTATTACCTATTAGTAATTTATCATATTCGGTAAAAAATTTAAAAAAAATTAAAAGTAATAAATACTTTGGTAGTGTTTTAATGAAAGATGCAATTCTCGTGGTAGTGCAGCAAGAGAGTGACCGTCTCGGTGCCAAAAATCAAAATATACTTTTGATTTTATCGACACGTTTCTTCTCAATGCTACTGACATGATTCACATACACCGGACACTTAAAGATATAATTTAAAATATCAAATTTTTTATTTAGTAATTTTTAATATCAAACATAAAATATTTTGAATGTCAGGTGTGTGCGGCGAACCTAGACCCTGACTACTTCACTAAGACGGTACTGGAGCGGTTCCACGTGCGGGACCTGCTGACCTTCGTGCCGGTGGAGAAGCGAGGTCAGCGTAAACTGGTGCAGACAGAACACGAGATGCCCATGTTGGAGGGAGCGCTCAGTCTGCTCACCATGCTGCTCAGCATCAGCTCACGACTCGGTAAGTACACACCTGCTGTAGGGTCTGCTAGATACTGTAAGGGCTGTATAGTGCGTTAATGTATTATTAAGCCCTCTACCGTCATGATGCATGGATGCAGCCGTGGCGAGTCCCTCGCCAGAGCTGTATTCATGCATCATGATGACACTACCGGAGGGTCAGTATAGTGCCAGTGAGTTACTCTCCAGCACTGCATTGGTGTATCATGACAACAAATGTTGTCTTTCAGCGGCATGCCGCCTTGAAAGGATTAAAAGCTGCACTGTTACTTACGGGAATTAGTGATATTTTCATATGGTGGTCATTAAGCAAGTTCATACTTCAAGTAGAAACCAACCTCTGAAATAGGCTGGATAGCCAATTAGTCAGATAAGTACATTAGATTTATTAAATATATTATATTACGACACGCTATTACCCGGAAGTAAACTGTTTAATGACACTCCGTTTTCCTAACCTTTTAACATACACTTGTAGGTATGACAGAGAGTGACTTGACGGGACTGGAGATGCTAACGCTGCTCTGCATGTCTGACCGGACCCACTCCCAGCTCATGGACCTGATGCCTGAGAAGTGTGGGCTCACCGGGCACGCTAAGGACTTCGAGCCCACCCTAAAAGATATCGCTGATTACCGCGCTCCAAACTTTGAAGCTGGCGGCGCTATGCAGCAGGGAATGTACATGCCGAAAGGTAGCATACTCACTTTGATCAATTCGGAACATGTATATGGGTATTCACATTACCGTTAATTTCATTGTGTAACCTGCATATCGTCTATAAACCGCAAACTGACTTTGGGAGAATATTATAACCCGCATCTGGGTTCTTAAAATGGCTACTTTAGTAGTATACTGTACTTCCAAAGACTTTCGTATTACCTCTACCTAGACTTTGAGAATAAAGTATAACAAGTAGGTAAATAAACAAATCTTTTCACAGGAGTGTTGGTTTTCAAAGGTGACCTATGATAACACTGTTGTATATGATATATACATGTATATACCCTAATATAACTGATGTGTATGTATATATCTTACAGGTCACATCTGGCAGGACTCCTACGACCCCCTGTATGTCCTACTACGTGCCATGCACCGTAAAGACTTCCAGCAGTCCCTGGACCGATACGCCACCTAGTAAGTCTGCCAAGTCCTGTGCTGATAAAAAGGACATTTCCTGAACTTCCCAAATACATTATAGGATAGATTCATCTATAGCCGACCACATACCTTAAATCGGGCACTTGAATTTGTATTTATCCAAGCATGATTTATACATTAATATGTGAAAATCAGGTATGTAGTCGACTGTAGGTGAATATACCCAAACAGTACTAAAGAAAATCATTAGAATGACACTTTAAGTAAGTGACAAGGCTATAAACCAGAAGCACACACCTCTTTAATAGTTGTCAAAGGGCAAATATGTAAATTGTAGAAGACCTACAAGTGTCATACTCCTTTGTAGTATGCGGAATACAGGTCTCTACAGTGGTAAGAGCAGCCCGTGGCCCCCGTTCCGTCTCCCCGGTGCGATCCATCCCTCATACGCCGGTCTGCGGCGCCTGCTGCACTGTCGCACCATGCACGGACTCATCTTTACCCTACTCTACAAGGTAGGCACTCCTCCTCACACAGTGTTTAGTGTCATTTTTTTCCGATAAGGTGGAATTAGATAAATTCAATGGTGGAACTTGGTGGATTTTTCATAGAAAGAAATGCAAACACTGACTCGATTTGTACACAAAACTATATAACACAATGGATCATGTTTTCATGGTTTACTCTCTAGAGACCTTAATGATTACTAAAGTAACCGATTTACAAGCTGTAAAACCTGGCAAGGAGCTAATTATCTCCATTTTCAGGCCAACTAGGGTGGAACTTTTCTGGTCCCCCCCTCCCCTAGTTATGGGCCTGCCTTTTGATTATCATCTTTTCGTTTGCAGGGGCTGCTGGTAGAAAAGTGGGGGTATGGTTTCAACTCGCAAATACCCAAGCACATAGTATAAATTTCCTTTCTATTTTGCAGGGGGTTCATGAACAGAACCTTCCAGACGCCATTCTCTACTTCTCTGTCTTCCTGCTGGAGATGGCACTCACCATCCCCTCACCCTCTCACACCAACAGCGTAAGCACCCGAAATTCCTGCATCTCGCATACATATAAACTGCACATAGACTTTTGAGAATATTGTATTACCCGCACCTGGGGTCTGATTTTGGCTACTTCAGTACTGTGTAGTCCTTAAAGACCCTCAGATAATCTGTGCCCTATACCTAACTTTTAACAAATAACTTTTCAACATAAGATTTCATTATGAATAGCTTCCCCTAAAATTCGTCAGCATAGCAAAAACACGGAAAGACGCCCACTACCAATAATGCCAATATTTATGTAAGAACAATTTATTGCAATATTTGCCTTAGAATTCCAATTTAACGCATAGAAATGCTCAATTCTCACACAGGAAATCCAAATACCACCACGACCGCGAGACAAGCACTTCAGCGAGTGGTTCCCGACATCCAACATCCTGTCCAACCTGTGCCACCAGGTGGGGGAGATCATGGTGACTGTGGAGGAGGTGCTCCCTCCGTCCCCGTCCTCCTCCGGGCTGTCGCTGATAGAACCGCCAAGTCTCATCAACTTCTTCTCACCTGTACCCAGCACACTCTCAGGTAGGGCCAATGAAAAGTGGCATGTTAAAAAACCTTGGTATGTTCGGACACGCTTTAATTTCTGGTGTTTTTGACTTGGGGTGTACCCCTGAGTCTAGTGAGGCGATTCTAAACCTTGGTTAAGACATTTTCAAATTTTCAACTTTACACAATCATATCTCATCAGCTATCCATGTCAATCTTAACATTTTTTCATGGTTTGTTGCTTTCACACATTATCTGTCCCACAATATTCGCTGTACCAACAATATTGCATTTCTTCTTGGGGAAAAAAACATGCCAACATTTTGCACTTTCTTGAATCAACAAAGCACACATTCTGTTCTCCCAGTGAACTCTATACTGAAGCTGTTTGCACTATTCTAGACAACCCTGCTGCTTACTATGTTTTGAATTGAATAAAAGTTCTATATACCAATGTGTGCTTTTCTTGCTATAGGCTTAGTGCACAAGAAAGTGTTTTAGACTAGACAATCCGTGTGTGCACTGTCATCGCTCGTTTATAGTGGGAGTATCCTGCATCTGAGGAGTTGATCCAATGTGGGGGGGGGGGGGGTGGGGCGGTTAGGGGGAATAAACAGTGATTATCAGGCACGATTATAAGGCTCGATCATCAGGCTCGACTATCAGGCTAATTTTTCAGGCTTGTTTTTCTGGCTCGTTTTTCACTCTCTTTCAAGACTCCATTGAAAATTGATTGAATTCGGTGCATCACCCTGGAATATACATGTAGCAGTGTGGGTGCGGTCAAGTCATAATTGTCATCCATTTTGTGATTAGAGATTGAGTAAAGACATAATGTAGCCTGACACCCTGAGTCTCCTGTGATGTAAATCACATGCCTATTGATTTTTTTAGGATTTTCGGGTAATAAATTTCCGAAAATATCCAAAAGAAATTAGAGTTTGCCCTGTTTTGTAAGGTAGGGTCCCTTCCTTTATAGGCTTAGGCGCTCAGTGCCTCCCTATAAAATCATAAAATGGGTTGATTTTTATAAAGTAAAATGTTCATCTCACACACTAGGGTTAAGGTTCTTGGACTGCTATGTTATTAGAGAATAATTGTGCTATTTAATCATCTATCTATCTAGTTTCAGTAGGTGGATGGACGATTCATTATGAATATTTATGTATAATTGCAGTGTCTGGTGGATTATTGGCTTCGTTCGGTGGTGGTACCAACATTCAACACGCCATCACCGCAGCCGCTCCCAACACCCCGACTACTGCAACCACACAGACCCAGACCGCTGAGATCTCCGCTGCGGAAATCATCACCAACACCATCCAGGATCTTCTCAACCAAGTATGTATTTACTGATCAGTTTAATTGAAAAACGATCAGGTAGATTGCACATAATAATATAGTAAAATTTCGGTGTAATTATAGTGTAAAGCACAATATTCTAAGATGGGGGGTTCGTGCTACACAAAGGTTTTTAGGAGTATACTACACTATGAAAGTAGTTCAAACCAGACCTTAAGTGTGGGTTATAGCATTTCCTCAAAGTCTTCATGCGGTTATACGCCGGATGTGGGCTATTAACGGTAATTTACGGTAATTCCCATTGTAGGTGAGTGAACAGATGCCGACAGCAGTAGAACCAGACCCTGCTCTTGTTGCCCCACCGACCATCTCCATGGCAACCGCCAGCACCTCTACAACCGGTACCTCCATGAACACAAGTGCCGGCACGAGCCCGTCCACCAGCATGGGCACCAGTATGGAAACAGACGCCAGCACCAGTTCTGACGCCAGTACTAGTACCGGCACCAGCACAGGCTCCGCACGGCAATTCATAAGTCAGGGTGTTACCGCAGATTTAGATCGGCAACGGAGAACATTTCCTGTCCGGGTAGATGAGAATATGATCTCTCTGCTCTTGAAGCTCTTCCATAAGCTCGGTGGGAAGAACTATGTACCGCCACCTCACCGGGAAGAAGCGACAACGTCAGAATCTGAAGGCACGACTAATAAATGCCGCGTTGGGGATGGCCCGTATTATATCGGCCAAGTTCTGGATCTTGCTTATCAAGGTCATGCGGAATGTGCCAAAGTCATTGAAGCCATATACAGAGACTGTCAGCCAAAGACCTCCACCGAGGGTGCACAAGGCAAGAAGGACACTTCAGACCTAGAGGATAGGTGAGTTGGGGGCGGGCCCGGTTTTGGGTTTCCTGTTAGATTGCCAAATAATGTTGTGCTTCATATTTTTTGTTGTTGATTGTACATGCACTTCACTCTTTATGGGCCGCATAGTATTTTGGATACGTCATGATGCATGAATGCAGCCCTGGCGTGTATTTGCACTAATTTCATTCAAGCATCGATTCATGCCGACTCTTTGGGAGTGCATCAACCCCGTAGGCTCAGCATGATGCTTGAATGATACAGCACTAGCGAGTTACTTCCCAGGGCTGCATTCATATACATGATGATGATAAATGTGCCTCTGCATGGGTAAAAATCGACATGTGCGACACGGGGGTTTTAAAATCCGAGACGTGTGACTTGGCCCTTTTAAAATTTGACGGCCATGAAACAAATGAGTAGAAAGTATAGTTATGTGTATAGCATAAATTTGACACAGCGACACGGTCGTTTTGCTTAAAGGCGACACGGTGACATGGTCAAATTGTGGGTACCCATGTGGAGGCACATAAATGGCAGACTGCATCAAAGCACTATGCGGCCCTTAACTCGAATTTTTGGCCGATTTTGAGGCCCCTACCATTTTCTCAAAAATTGCTTCAAGGCTTAGATTTTTTGGATTCTTACTATTTGGAATATGGTCTCCAGGGATCCAGAACCATTAATCTCTAGTAGTATTTTCCTTGATATGGTTTGCTTGCCAACTTGAGGGACAATCAACCCGATTTTTACCTATATTTAATCGATTTTTCAGGTAAAAATCATTAAAAATGTAGGATAATATGATTTTTTTTGGTGAAAACCTACTTTAGAGAGTTTTTCAAGATTAAAAAGATGGTACTAATATTTCCCATTATTTTCGGTGTGATTTTGATTAAAATATCTGTTGCCATAGCAACAGATTTGCTAGAAATAGTGATTTTGTGAATTATTGGTTGCCATGGTAACCGTATCAAATATGGCCGTCATGACCATTCCACATACAAAATCGGAAAATACCTAACAAAACCTACAATATGGTATTAATTCCATCTCAATTGATGAAGGCAATCCTGAAATATTGCAGTTTGAATATTGGTTCAAGATACACTTTTTTTATATCATTGCTATTTTGATAGAGCCATATCTTGCTTATTTAAATAGATATTGAATACTAGGGTAACGCCCTTTTAAGTCAACATCCTTAGTTCATAGTATCACTACTCCATTTGTAGTTTGAATATTTACATAATTCCAAAAGTTTTTAGAATGCTCATGCCATCATCTATAGTCCAAAAAACACCCAAAAATGATCTGGGAAAGGAAGAGTTAAAAGGTTAACGATGTACCAGAAAGTTGATAAACCAATATGATTGACAAACAAACGTGTTCAAGATAAGAAATATACAATGCATTGCATTGTAAAGTAAAAAGAAAAATTCCCAATGAAAATATATTTACCGCAAGCTTTCTTATTATATCATAGGCGGAAACGAGCACGTGAGAGGCAAAAGAAACTGATGGAGCAGTTTGCCTCAAAACAAAAGCAGTTCATGGAGAAGATAATAGGAGAATCAGCTGGTATGTTTTATTACATGTATATCGATATTGTAAATGTACTACGTATATAATTACCCCATTTAAAAGCACAATGCAACATTATTACTATGTTCATATCGGTAAAGAATTGTTAGGGCCCCCAAAAAAAAATCTATAAAATGTACTAAATTTCCCAAATCGTCTTAGAAAATATATTCAACATTCTACTTACCTATGTCTTTGGGAAAAGTTATCTGTATACAGCAATATGTTCATGCCTTAAATGTAACGTTTCTAAACAATGACATTTTTAAAATATTTTTTTTTGATTTATAGAATCGGAGGCAGCGGAGGAGCTGCGGCGGTCCATGTCTGAGGACCCGCCCTCGATGAACCTGAGTATGGAGGAGACGTACGACTGCTGCATCTGTAACCAGACCACGCCGTCTACAGAGGAGCGCCCGCTCGGCCTCGTCACACTCCTACAACCCACCAGTGGTAAGCACCTGCTATATGGTAGTGGTAATGATATACAAATATACCATCTTTGACGTATTAGAGCACTTTCTCCAATAAGTTTCTCTGATTAGTTTGTTAAGCGCACTGGGCGCTAATTAAGTTGAATACGGTGTTCCTTCTAAATTAGTGAGCAAAAATAATGTAAAAAAGATTAAAAGTTATTGGATCAGTGCAGAGTGTGATTAAGAAGGTCTATGTTGCTATATATGTATTATCTACCATGTAGGAGGCTTCTTCTGTCTGCTGCTTTATGTGTCTACTCCATGTAACGCCATTCAGTCCGGCTCTAACTCTGTGTCGTGTTTTAGTGCTGGGACAGCGGCAACACATGGGTGGCCCAATGCAGTTACCGCTCGGGGACGCAGTCGCCCGGCATCCACGTAACAACTGTGCAGAGTTTATGGAGCAGCGCTTCAAGCACCTGACCCGCCACTGTGAAGAGGTAGGCACATAACTTACAGCTGCCGTAAAACCTCGCGTATAAGCCTAACTCGCGTATGAGCCAGCTCCTACTTTTAGAGAATCATATAAGCTGATCAGGGCATATGGTTATGGCTACTTTAGTACTATACATCTAATAACTGGCGTATAAGCCGTCCTTTGACTATAAGGGACGATTATATTTATGTCGCACCTGCGATCTAACTTGCATACTAGCCGTGTCTTCTGCTCGAGAATTTACGGTACTACTATAAGAGATAAAAAATTACACCACAAATATAGTACCTAAGACTTTTTGACATTATTTCCATGTAAATATTTTACCTTTCAGACATCGTGTTTATTGTCAGTGAACATTGGCTGGCAGGGCGGTGTGTTTGCCCAGACGTGCGGTCACTACGTCCACCTGGACTGTCACACGTCATACATGGACTCACTCAAGGTAACCAAGCTATCATGCAACACAATTCATCTTTATCACTTCTTAGTTTATCTAGTCCAAAATTACTTTGCATAATGGTAGCTTAATATACATAAGATGATGTATTCAACACTAACATATGTTCATTGAACATGTATTCCTTCAAAGATATATCAACCTATTGTCATGGCTTTTCTCAGCATGTTTGAATACAAATACGTGAAGTGACTCATAGAAAATTAGGACAGACACATCTGACTAAATCCATCAGTTCAAATTGATCGACTACCAGTAACTCTATTGATTTAAATTTACATTATTGAACCACTGGGGTAAAACAAACTTTAACCCTAAATAAAAAAATAAAAAAACCTTATTGCCCCTCAGACCCAGCAGGTAACGAGCCTGCAGGTGAGACTGGGCGAGTACTGGTGCCCGTTGTGTCGGCAGCTGGCCAACACGGCGCTACCCATAGCACCAGACGTAGGACCCGCGGTCGTCAAACCGCTGCCCAAGACGCAGCGAGACCTCGTCATTCACATCGGAGTCACCATGGAGCAACACCAAATGACACCGGTAGGATTAATGTAGTACAACATATGTATTGTGTCCCAGAACACTTTCACTATTCAGGGGTCTACATACCGTATTCAACCTAATAAGTCCACATCCCCTAATTAGTGCACGCCTTTCTTTCTGGCCTTATTTTTACTTTAAAATCTAACTCTTAACTTCTAGAAGCGTGGGGGGGGGGGGATGGGTTGGGTTGTGCACTGTGCACTTATCACGTCAAATACGGTACCTGTTTTTCTTATGTGTTTGAAGGGGGAGGGGGATGAAGAACTTTCAACATAATATCAAACAAGATGAAATTGGAAATAACCACATAACCTATATTCTTGGTGGGACATACAACATGGAACGAGTAGTACATTTACCCTAGACCCACATACATATATTCGAGTAGGTAGGCACTTTATTACAAAGACTAAGTGAAAAAAAAAGAAAATTTGGACAGTGTTGTTGCTCCTTTGGGGGTTGGACGGCGTCTGGTGACGCGGTGGTATGTACCAACAGGAGAGGGGGGTGACCCCCTGTGGTGTGAGGTGGAACTAGTCCTACAACAATATATCCTCATACTCCCTATAAGTGATTATGATACACATCATACCAAATGTTACATTTCGTGGTGATTTTCCCCTAGACATCGACATTAACGACAGCGATGGGGAATGTTATGGAGAACCTGACCACAGCGACATATCCCAAATACAAGACGTGCTCCAAGACACACTCAGCCGAGAGCGTGCTACTCTTTGTGTGCTCGGTCCTCAGGTTAGTCAGATTAAAAAATAAAAATGGCATTATATGTCATTTTATAATTGATGATTCAAAATTAAGAATACTAGCTTTTATCCAATGATTTATAGGTGAATGTGCAAAGCTAAGATGATACGAGATATTAAAGGTCGATATGTCTACACAAAATAAAGAGATTAATGTGCAGGATCGTCTTATGCACCCAAGAGTTAACTCAATGTATGTTCTACATTTTTTCTATAATGAGATAATAATCTAATAAAAATGATTAATTTACAGAACAAATCTGGAGTTGGAACTAGAGCAGCGGGCAGGAAAACTCATACCGTTAACGAAGCCGTCAGCAAAACGAGCATGTCTTGGTGAGTATCTGTTTAGTTGTGGTACCTTGTATATGGCCAGGAGGCATATATATGCGCGGCCAGATAACCTGTGTAGACTTACAGCATACCAAAGGCCTGTCCCTCTCAAACCATGTCTATGTGGTGTTGGAGGTTTAAGAACCCTTGCTTTAGTAAATGTGTAAGAGTGGAATTTCATAGATTTGATCGTCCTGGATACGATCATCCATGATAGGACTTCGGCCCACAATTACTTGTGAAAAGCTAAACCAAAAAAGGCAGTCTGGAATGCCATGGGCGAACCAGACATTAAACTACCCAAATAATCAATTAATGAATCCCTTCCATCTATGCCGGAATCACGTACGGTAAGGCCATTTAAAATCGATTATCAGCTTTGCGGACAGCGCCTGCATCCTTTGAAAAGGGCCGCATGGGTACTTTTTTTTCATCTTTTGAGAAAAAAAAGGGCCAAAAAGGCCGCATCTAAATAAATTATAGTATACCAGTTTTGCTAAATATTTGATATCTCAACCGATGATTGAGGTAGAAACGTAATTTAAAAGGCATTTTAGACCTTATCTCAATGTGCAGACCATCTTTCAATATTCTTAGAAAAAAGAAAAAGGCCCTCCCACACCTCCAGAAAAAAGTGATACAAAATAAAATAAAATGCGCCCTCCCGCACCCTTTTTCCTTAAAAAGTGTCCGCAAAGCTGATAATTGATTTCAAGTGGCCTGTTAAACCAGTCCTTGAGTTGCCCTCTTGATGCTGCTAACGTTACCGTGTTGTCTGTTTCAGTGCCGCTGATGCAGGTGTTGAGTATGCACAGTAACTTCCTGACCACCAAGCCCTACACAGAGGTGTGGTTCCACCTGACGGGCGTGCCCATCCACCCCCAGCACACCAGGTACTGCACCTACCCTTAACAATCCTCTCTAACGACAACCAAAATGTCATGTTTCAGATTGTGTTTTTTTTTTAATGGGATTCTTTTTTGAGAACAAACTATTGAAATTACATGTACTTGGTATATCGGCTGACCAGCAAACACTCAATAGACGTGTATTAGGCCTTTTTGTTTGGGAATATTTCTCAGTAGCCTATACCTTCATTCAAATGTCTAAAACTTGTCTTCCATCCTTTAAGTATATTATATTTTGAATTTTGCCTCCGCCCACTGTGAAAAAGGTTTTGTAGGGTAGCTTTCTTTTTTAATGCCGATATAATTTGCTGGAAACTCAATTGTTTGTGGTAACAACACAGGTGCCGTAGCTCTTCAATGAACTAGATGACTGGTATTTTAGCTCTGATCTCACACTATGTTACATATACCTGCATTGTATTTTAACCGGTTTCTTTATGGCAGTGACAGTGTGGCAGTGTACACGGAGCAGGTCCCCTTAATGCTCAAAGACCCAAGCGCGCTACTCATACAACTTGTACTCACCATGCCCATCACCATAGACAGAGGTAGGACATGGCTTAGTCACCTTTACATAGGAATAACCCTTATTTTTTATACTGTTTTTCCCCCTGAGGACCATAAAGTGCGCCTCTCAGTGGGGAGCCTTTAAGGGAAAGGATTAGTTGATGGAGTTTTGTGTCAATACCATAATGAAGTTATTTATAATCAGGGCATATGCCTCAGTTTCCTTCATACACGATCAAGTTGACCACAACTTACAACAGAGAAAAAAAAGGCTAAATGTGATACTACCGTAGTTTAGGTTCTTATTTTCATTGAGTCTGATCGACAGAGATGTATTCATCTAGCTCCCTCAAGTATTGCAAAAATAAAGAATGTGCAACACCAACTGCTGTGATAAATGAATTGGAGGTATCTAGAATAAGGTTTTAATATACTTTATCACCCATTATGGATCTGAGCTTATGTAACATGAGTCAATTTATAACTGTATTGTGTACCCTACTTGTAGAGGCCTACACGTGCATCGTCAAAGCCATCTACAACCTGGTCTACATCCAAGCTCTGGCCGTCGTCAGCTGTCGCTTCTGTGAAGAGGAGCGCATTGCATGGAAAAGCAAAGCCAAGGAGGTGACCACATGATATTACCATTTGGCCTATTTCTATGGGTGCTGAAATGATCATTCTTTAACATGGGGGCAACATTTTGTGCATATGCACAACATATATGACGGGTCGAAAATTGTTCGCAAGTGCCCTTTTAAGCATAGAAATGCGCAGGCTTTTTTTTGTTGCACCCATCCTTTCCAGTCAAGGGGTCGACCCCCCCCCCCCCCAACCCCCCACTCATGAACAAATAATTACTCGTTAGTCCAAAATATAGATTGTAGTGTGAACTGAAAATATTTTTTCACATTTATAGTAAGAAGATTGAGCATTTTTGAGTGATCATGGACAAATGCAAGTCTACGGGATTCTTAAATACAATGTACTGCATTAGCCAAGACGTTTTATCACGGTATTGTAGAAGATGTTAACATTGCCTGTGTGTCTTTATGTAGGCTGGTTTCGGTAGTCTGGGTGGGCTGCTCGCTCACGTCATCCTCCACCTCTCTCAGAGCAGCTTCTACGAGGACGGCACACCGGTCGACCCACACATACCTGCTGTGAGTATTGTGTCACTCAAACTTTATACACCCCTGCATACACTTTTGAAACCAAGTAAAAGTAAAAACTCATGCCGATTTCAATGCTATAAGTGCCCACCCCCATATGATTCCTGACCCTTCGGGGCTGTTTTCTAGACAAATGAAAACACACCATAATTTAGAGCTCGACTAAACTCTTAAGTGCTATAAAAATGAGTTTAAAAAATAATTATGGTATATCAAAATGACATGAAAGAAGAAGAAAGTACCTAATGATGTATAAAAAATGCATAATAATAAATACCTGTATAAATATGACAGTACAGGATGTATCAGGCAATTTTTGTTAACAAATTAAAGGGATCTCAGGGATAATAACACAGCATATATATTTATTATGTTCCTGTGATGTGCCGATGAAGTTATGCAGGGCTTTATTTCCCCACAGTTGACGCACAGCGTGTGGTCCCCACAGTGCGTGGAGTCTACGGTGGAGGAGATGTGCGTCCCCTACCTCCGCATGGCCGCCCTACTCCAGCAACACCTCTACCCTGAGTCCTCCGCAGACGATGCTACAGAGACGGTAGGTGTTACATACTTCTCAACATTTGTCGTCATGATGCATGAATGCAGCCTTGGCAAGTAACTCACCGGGACTGCATTGGTGCATCATGCCGACCCCTTCGGGAGTGTCTCAACCCCATAGGATCGGCATGATGCTTTATTAATGCAGCCCTGGCGAGTTACTCACCAAGGCTGCCTACATGCATCATGACGACCAAGAGCATGATGCATGAAGGAATTATGATGTCTTTGATGGGTTAAGCACAGGAGTATCAAAAGAGTGCAGGTTTCGTTATAACGCAGGGGTATATGGCCCCCTTGAAATTCAAAAACTCTCTTTGAAATACGTATAATAAACACAGGCCCTGTATTAATTTAGAAATGTCCACCTTTCCTGCTTTTTCTACAGGACCTTCTGTACAACATTGTGTTAATTTCCATCAAAAAAGTTTCCCAGAATCATAATACTATTACTTCTTTTATTTTGTCAACCAGTGAGGTACAGTGAGTGACATGTGAGTCTGTACTTAATATAACACACGTTGTGGTTGTAGGAGGGTGTGAGTGAGTACCTGGTACTGTGTGAGTACCTGCAGCTCGTGGCGCCACCTGCAGACGCCAGTCAGCGCTCCAGTGCCGACGCCGTACACTGGTTCTGTGAGTCGCCACAAGCCCTCGTCGTCTCATGGGCGCAGCACTTCTCGCAGTTTGCCACCAAGCATTCAACAACAGCACGGGTATGTGGTTCAATGAGTGTCTTTGCTTCACTATAGCCCACAGAGGAAGGAATTAACGATTCAGTATGTTAGTCTCAACAATACATCTTTCTGATGCTTAAAAATAATTAACCTTTTAAGGGCCGCATAGTGCTTTAATGCCCTTTGTCGGCATGATGCATGAATGTAGCCCTCGCGAGTAACTCTCCAGGGCTACATTCATGCATCATGCCGACTATTTGGGAGTATATATCAGTTGTGTACCAACCTGTAGCCATGATGCTTGAATGTAGCACTGGCGAGCCATTTACCAGGGCTACATTTAAGCATCATGACGACAAAGAGCATAATGCATTGAAGCAAAATGACCTTACACTAATATATTTCTCCCGTTGTCTTTGCCCGTAGACCTTACTGACGATGCCGGTACAGTGGCAGGCCCCGAGTCTGTTCATGTTGCCCCACCGCTACGACGTCATCTTCCAACACTACAGGAAGCGCGCCTGCCCCAACTGCTCGTCGGTGCCCAAGGACCCCGCGCTCTGCCTGGTGTGTGCTGGACTGGTGTGTTTTAAGGAGACCTGCTGTAGGCAGCAGAACACCAGCGAGGCCGTACAGGTTGGTGTTAAAACTAGACACTTAATCACCTCACAGCCATTGGATTTGTCCACATTGCCGCAAACCTTAAATTAAAAGGGGTTATCCCTGTGATTTGTATAGATCCAGCTAAAAAATATTTAAATATCAATAGCATGGGGGGGGGGGGGTCGCTAGAATATCCCCCGGAGAAGGGGTTTTGACTGCCCAGTCACTTGGTAATGGAAGTAATATCTCTTGCAGAGCTTGCATGTAAGTTGATAAAAGTAGAAAACGCATCAATCTATTTGTGGTGGAATGTTTGGATTAATAATTGCAGTTTATAAAATAGACGAGCTGAATTACCGCTATAGCAAAACTATGTATAATTGACGGGCATTGTTTGTTTCTTGCAGCATGCGATTGACTGTGGTGGTGGGACGGGGATGTTCCTCATCGTCAACTCGTCCATGATCGTGGTGATCAGCGGGCGGCGCGCCACCCTCTGGGGCTCGGTGTACCTGGATGAACACGGCGAGGAGGACAGAGAACTAAAGTAGGTGCACCACATGTTGTAAGGCCACTTAAAATTGATTATCAGCTTTGCGGACACCGCGCACATCCTCTAAAAAGGGCCGCATTAGTCCTTTTTTTCACCTTTTAAGAAAAAAAAAGGCCAAAAAAGGGCGCATCTAAAAAAAATCAGAAGAAATGTTGCAAAAATTTCAATATCTCAGCTGATAACAGGGGTAGAAACGAAGTTTAAAGGGCATTTTTGACCTTATTTATATGTGCAGACCATCAATTTATGTAAAAAAAGAAAAAAGGCCCTCTCGCACCTTTAAGAAAAAGTATACCAAAAAAAAAAAAAGCCTCCCTCCCTCACCGATTTTTTCCAAAAAGTGTCCGCAAATCTGATAATCAATTTTAAGTGGCCTAACATGGATAAATGCAGCATCATGCCGACCTTTCGGGAAGGTATCAACCTCGTAGAGTCGGCATGGTGCATGAATGCATCACTGGCAAGTTACTTGACAGGGCTACATTCATTCATTATGCAAAGATGACACATTTCATGCTTTTTTCATAGAGTCCTGCATTTTTGCTTGCTTGAATTTCGGTGTTCCAAATTGTTAATTGTGTGGTCCTTAAAGAGTTAACATCTTCACTCTAGTATTGTGATTGCTACCAGTACCTCATTCAGGGTTCCCACAAGTCAAGGAAATCATGGAATGTCATGGAATTTGAAAGCTGTCATGGAAAGTCATGGAATGTCATGGAATTTAGTTAAAATTGGTTGTGTGTCATGGAAAATTAAAATAATAGAATTAATATTACAAAATCTCTGAGAATGTACCATTTGCTTTCTATGTTTTAGAAATTTTCTCAGGGACCAAGCCCCCTAACCCCCCCCCCACGAGTATATAATAAATGTCATGGAAATTTGAGATTTTTGTCATGGAATGTCATGGAAATGTCATGGAAATTTTGTGAGAACCCTGTCATTGTATACACTCCCTTGTTCCAGACGTGGGAAGCCGCTGTACCTGAGTGAGGAGCGCTACAAACTGCTACAGCAACAGTGGGTGCAGCACACCTTTGAACACGTCTGTAAACGGTGGATCTTCCATCAGAATCGCCTCTGACGTCACTATCCGATGTTATCCCTCATGACGTCAGATTGACGTCGTCATATATACGCAAATCTCTTTTTAATACCATGACGCAGATGTAGTCATAATATATATGGTTGCGTCATGGGACGTACTTTGCCAATGACGTCATAGGACACTCTAATATGGCATAGGACTCAATGTGTTCTGCCATGACAAGACATATCTCTGAACATAATATTGTAGAATTATGAGATATTTAAAGCGGCCCTCTCACCAATGGTCAATGTGCTTATCAGTGACTGAAACAACAACCCGTAGACCCATGGTGATAGTGCCGCTTTTATTGAGGTCACCAAGTTCGGAAACCAATGAGAATCTACCCTAAATACGGTATTCATCACAAACCCAACGGAGTCTTGATATGTATTCTCCTATTGCTAATCAGTATTTCTGTATCATTTGCTCATATAGACTAGAAACGGTTGTTTTTTGTATTTTGCCAAATGACATAGCCTTAGAGTAAAACGTTTTGAGAACAGCGAGGAAGACATGAGTGTAGGTCATAGTTGGGACTCACCATGTGGACAGTGAATATATGTTCAGCAGTCAATATTTTATCTGTCTCTATAAAACTTAAAGCTACCGGTATTGTTAGACTGCTAATTATGTACAGTGTTAATACCTCAGTGTTGCGTAGAGTTTGTTCTGTAATCTATTTAAAATAAATTATTCTGACTTTAACTGGAATTGTAGAAATTCTTATATAGTTTTTGATTTGAAAGCGTTTCAAAGAAAATCGTCACTAATATGATGTAATACTGCATGACATTGTGTCGGGTACATACCCTTGGGAATTAGTATTTGTACATAAGTGAGAACATATAGCTTTTTAATAATGATATAATAAGGCTGAATCTTTTTAGATTTAGAAAGAGCCAACATAAGTCTGTGAGCACTTTTATAATTTGAGGGCTTTTATGTGTCGTGTTGACATGAAAGAAGAGAAATTTTCTCTCATATAATTTCTTAAAGGAAGATTTACATTGTGATAAATATTAACACCCATATGCCGACTAAAATAGGCCTATGGTTTGACTTCTCGGTCCTATCCCACTTTCCTGTCAGTGATATGAAGCCTGGGTGCCATAATTAAAACATGATATGTTTTTAATGCACCTGGTAGTGGTACATACTCATGCGGGCAAAGCCATGTGAAATATCCCCTATTTTATCTAGTTGTTTAGTTCTTCTCTGGCAATCAAGCCGAGGATGAATGTTACTCACATACTCCATGTTAAAAAGTTTTTTTCCCGAAATATTATATCTATATGACTTCTAAATGATTAAAACAAAAAGCTTTGGTATCAAAACAGGGCTGTGAAGTGGTACACCTATACAAGACAAGTCAACGTCGTTATTTTGTGCCAGTTTCTTGTATAGTATTTTTTGTAAATGTGATATTAAAACCAAATGTTATCTTGATTTGCTTGTTATAGTTTAAATTATATATGCCTTGTTTGTAGCTATACAGCCAAAACATCTGACTGGCACTTCATTTTGTTGTTAAGGGCTCTCCCAGTCTGATGTCCTCACTAAGGGGGAATGGAGATTTTGGCAACGATGACATCTATGATACTATATTAAGAATAATGATGACAAGGAATGAAGGTTGAAAAGGTAACTTACAAAATGTTATGTACTGGACCTCCTGGTTGAAGCTAACAGGGCGAAGTAGGAGCGTATACATTAAATGGACAGTTGATAAACCATTAGGAAGATCTTCCAAAATCTGAATTATGTTTGATTAAAAGCTATTTATTTCGCCATCAGGCTTTAAATCACTTCTATCATGTACAATACATAATAATATATCAAAACAAAATGTCACGATTGGAATGAATCTGATATATTTGAGTAGATTTCCACTTCGATGTAACTTTATTTTCAATACAGGGTTATACTGGCTGTTGAAGGATTGGTAGTCATGCACAAAGTGGTTGTGATGTAATTTATGTACAGGGCGTTATACAAAATGTATTGAAAAAGTTTCCAATCCGTACTGGACCGCTTGGTATTTATCTTTAAAATGTGTGCCAAAAGGTGATAACCGGTATTCCCACTGAGTGTGTGAGGGCTTACCAAAACGGCACTATCATGTAATGGTCAGTATTGTGAAAGAAACAAGAAGTAAGTACATGTATATAGGCTACAGATTTGATAATGGTAACTGTAGTGTCATGGATGGGAATCTTGATGCTGACTCAATGTTCAAGTTAAACTTTGAACACTGGATTATACGAAATAAGACCAATGTATTCACAGCTCAAATGTACATCACAAAGATGTAATATTTAACATGGGTAGCAATGGTTGATTGAAATGTATAAATTGACAACAATTATAAGCAGCTTTGGTTCAAGATGTGATCGCTTAGGGAGTAACATTAGGCTTGAACATGTATATAGAGTACATCTACCAGTATGTATATACATGTATAACATTTCTTTATCCATGTCTATTTTAAGAGATAGGCCGAATTACAGTTATATCTATACCCATTTTAATAAGTGTTTCTAGAGCCAATTGTACATAGAGCAGTGGTTGTGTAGTATACTGTTACTGACGCTTATCTGGAGCTCACCCGTGTCAACGATCTACTCGTGAAGCTACATATCACATCCCCAAAATGGCCATACACGTTCTGCTCAACTGCTGATCACTAAATAGCTTTGTTTCACCACTAGCACTCATATTTAGGTGATACAACAACGTGGAGGATTTATTATTTTTTGAGTAGGTAGATGGGAGAGGTAATAATGAAATCAAAAAGGAATAGTTGTACTTCCATTCACCATAGATTTACGAGGTTGTTTCGATATATATATACCTATAAACAACTGGATAAAATGATCAATATAATACGGACATGATAATAATCCATGGTTGGTTGTGCTTGGAATACCGTAGACGTCACATTACGTCATACCGTGGATTGTCTCCTGTTGATTTGAGATTGCGCTTACACACATCGGTAGCTATTTCTAACAGAACAAATTCAACATTGATATACAAATCATCATTTAATTTTCTGTTTTAGAAAAAATATTTTGGGTAGCACAATGGTTGAGGCTGTCTAACCAGCAAACCAGACGGCTTAATGAATAGGACGCATTTCAACCCTTCAAGGGCTGCATTTTATTTTTAATGCACTATGTCCTTGGTTGTCACGATGCATGAATGCAGCGCTGGCTAGTACTAGTACCTCACTTGTGCTGCATTCAGAATGCAGCCCTGACTAACTCGCCAGGGCTGTATCCATGGATCATGACGACCAATGGCATATCCCATTTAAGTGACTCTCCATTTGCATTGCATTTATTCATATTAAGATTGTAGATATTTTCCAGGATAAAAACTTGCCTGGGCATTACGGTACCAGCAACATTCAGTTTATTCTCAATTCGTCATCTGAATACCAAACCCTCTTCATTGTTTTTGACAGTGGATGGAATTCTCACTCAAACACTCGGTTCAGTTATTATATTTCTAAGACGAGTGCATGAATTAACATGCAACACTGTTCTAGCTTCCTTTACCTTTCGAGTGGCATTTATGTTATTTTAGTGGCTGGATTGGAGAGGTCTGTGGACGTTTAGTTTAACGGCTAAAACTAGAGTCTGGAAACCCTCTTATAGTGTACAGGTCGGGTTGACATGTGTGGATTTGTACAGTGTATATAACAGACTGTAAAGCTTGAATAAAATACGTTAAAGTGACCGAAAATGGTGTTTCTGCTTTCAAATTTGTGAATAATTTGTAGGATATATACTCCGGATATAGACGGTTTGCCAGGGATGAAAGTTTTAATGTTTTTCCCTGAAACTAGTTATTTTTTTTATATCCCACACAAAACACAAACTCATTTATCTTTATCTCTAATTCAACTTTATTAGCAGTGATGTATAATATAAGATTAATCGAATACTTACCATGTAATATAAGTATGAAGATTAATCGTTGTTCTTCGAGATACAGATAAACATATCTGCTGAGTACACAGGAGAGGTGACGTCACATCCGGTGGTCAGATTAGCGCCCACATGCAGTGAATCTTTTGCTGAAAGTAAAACATCTGGAAATAGTACACAGTAGTGCTCTTTTTACTTTGTCTAAATAGCACCCTCATGAGTAGGTGAGAGATTATACCGCTAGTAGTAATCTTCTTCATCCTAGGGATGGATGGGTGGGCCTGTGTACTCAGCAGATATGTTTATCTGTATCTCGAAGAACAACGATTAATCTTCATACTTATATTACATGGTAAGTATTCGATTAATCTTATATTCTTCTTTGAGTACAGTAAACATTCTGCTGACACAGGAGACTTCAAAGTTCAGCTAGATTCACTGCTTATTTCCCATAATGTTACTCTCCCATAAAGGACTGTAACTTCTCATATAGGATAACAGAAAATAGATACTTTATTTCACCTAAAGGTGATGTTCTATTGCCTTGTGATATGGTTTTGACTAGGTTGCATAACATTTTGCTATTTAGCAAAGAAGGCATAACTGCCATATAGTTCACCACAGCTGTGGCAGTGTAATTGTCCATCATAGAAAAAGTTTTATCACATACAGATACTGCTGCCTCTAGTAAGGCTTATGACTATGATCAGCCAATAGAGTTCATACAAACTATCGTTACGGCAAAAGGGCCAAAATTCTCCCCTTTTGAGGTGTGTATTTTCCCCCAAAAAGGTTCTGAAAATTTTGTTCCCAGCTACTCGATTGAGTCCTCCAGGAGGATCCTGGCTAGCGTCTTGGGAGGCTTGGGGTTCTCGATAGGCTTGTTGTAGTGCTTAGCCATGGTCTTGGCACCTTTCCAAGACCCATGCCTAAGCAAAACAGCAGTCGATACACCGAGTCTCCCTCCCGCAGAGGTGCTGGCACCCCTGGTGGAGTGAGCTCGGTATACCCTGGTGTCCACCCCAGCTGCGGAAAGCACCGCAAGGACCCATCTCTTTGATGAGTCCTGCCCAATCTCGCCAAATGGCTTGCGGAAGGACAAGAAGAGCGAGTGTTTCCTTCGCCCTTCCTTGTCCAACCTGACTGGCTCCGTGACCCGCACGTAACGTTTCAGGGCACAGACGACGCACAGAGTCTCCTCCTCGTGGAACGGTTCCAGGACCAGTTCTTTGAGGGTTTCCCCCCCGTACGCGCTGTTTTCATCAGACCCTTCAGAACGAAACGCGCAGACCCCGAATCCAGCCAAGTCAGATTGCGGAGATCAAGCGCTGGGATGACCTGGCCTCTTTGGCCCGACACCAGCAGAATCAGCATCGTTAGCTTGAACCCCAAGAACTGGGTGGACAAGCCTTCATTGGCACCCCAACGCTGGAACATGCTGAACACCAGCCTAATATCCCAGAACTTGTTATATCTGGGAGAAGGAGGATTCCTTCTATAGTCGGTGCGGACGGCCCTGCACACCCAATAGTGGGTGCCCATGGTCTTCCCGTTGTCAAGGTTTTTTACTAAAACCTACAACGCACATCTGGCAGCGTTAACAGTGCCAAAAACCCTGCCCTTTTCCGAAAGCAAGCGGTGGAAACGACAAACCTCCAAAGTCGTGGTTGACAGCTGCAACGTGTACGTCATGATTGACAGCTGCAACGTGTACAACGTGGTTGACAGCTGCAACGTGTCGGCATGTTTGACAGCTGCAAGGTCTATGACGTGTTTAACAGCTGCAACATCTACTTCGTTATACAGATGCAACATCCTGGTTGACGGCTGCAACTTCTAAGACGTGATTGACAGCTGCAACGTCTAAGACGTGATTGACAGCTGCAACGTGTACGACGTGATTGACAGCTGACATGTTTACAATATAAATGTCATCTGCAACGTCTACTACTTGATTGACATCACATGTTTGCCGGCGGATTGACAGCTGCAACGTCTAGGACGTTATTGACATCTGCAACATCTTCTACGTGATTGACAGCTGCAACGTGTACAACGTGATTGGCAGCTGTAACGTGTACGATGTGATTGACACCTGCAACATGTATGACGTGATTGACGGCTGCAACGTGTACGACATGTTTGACAGCTGCAAGGTCTACGTGTTTGACAGCTGCAACGTCTACGACGTGATTGACAGCTGTAATATCTACGCCATAGAATGCCCTCTGCAATATCTACAACATGATTGACAGCTTCAATGTCTGTCACGTAATTTACAGCTGTAGCGTTTACAACATGAGAGAGAGCTGCATCATCAACAAATGTGATTCACAGCTGCTACATTTACCACGTGATTGACATCTGCAACATGTGTGACTTACAGCTGCAACGTCTACAACATGATTGGCAGTTGCAATAGCTACTACCTGAGTGACACCTATATCATCTACAACATAATTGACAGCTGCAACTTGCTTGACAGCTGCAAATGTCTTTATCGTGAGTGATAGCGGTAAAATCTACAACATGATTGGCAGCTGCAACGTCTATGACATGATTGACAGCTGCAATGTCTTCAATGTAATTGACACCTGCAACATCTGCGACTTGCTTGACAGGTGCAAACGTCTACGTCATGAATGACAGCGGCAACGTCTACAACATGATTGACAGCTGCAACTGAATGATACCCCAAAACAAAGAGGTACAAAGCCCTAACCAGGTAACGTGCACTCAAGTATCCACAACTCTTAAGTGATCCAAAATTGTGGGTCTTTTCGGAAACTAGTCCAAACCAAATACAAAAGCGGACAGCGGCTACGTCTGTGACGTGGATGAGGGCTTAGACAATTGGATACTTAAGAGTATATTGTCAACTGTAACATCTACGACGTGATGGGCAGCTGCAACGTCTACGACCTGATTGCCAGCTGCAACGTCTACGACCTGATTGTCAGCTGCAACGTCTACAACCTGATGTCCAGCTGCAACGTCTAAGACGTGATTGACAGCTGCACCTTCTACGACGTGATTGTCAGCGGCAACATCTACGACGTGATTGACAGCTGCAACGTCTACGACGATTTGACATGCAATCGTCTATGACGTGATTGACAGCTGCTATGTCTACGACATGATTGACAGCTGTAACGTCTACGACGTGATTGACAGCTGCAAATTCTACAACATAATTTACAGCTGCAACGTCTACGACGTGATTGACAGCTGCAAAGTCTACAACGTGAATGACAGCTGCAACGTCTACGACGTGATTGACAGCTGCAACGTCTACGACTTGAAAGACAGCTGCAACGTCTACGACGTGATTGACAGCTGCAACGTCTACGACTTGAAAGACAGCTGCAACGTCTATGACCTTATTGACAGCTGCAACGTCTACAGCGTGATTGGCAGCTGCAACGTCTACAACGTGATTGACAGCTGCAACGTCTACAACGTGATTGACAGCTGCAACGTCTTCAACGTGCGCACCAGCGGCTACAACTCTCTTGAGCGCCAGCGGTTATGTATTTTATGTGAGCGCCAGCGGCTACGCCTCAGACGTGAGCGCCAGCAGCTACATCTGCGAAGTCCTAGAAGAACATAGTCTTAATGTGCGCCAGCTGATATCGAGGCCAGCATCTATGCCTCCAACATGAGCGCCAGCAGCTATGTCTGCTACATCCCTAACATAGACTGGATGTGCGCCAGCTAGTATCTAGCGTCAGTGGCTAGATCTAGGGCATGATTGGCATCAACAAGAGCGCCATCAATGTGAGCATCATTAACGTGAGACCTTTAATGTGAGCAACAACTGCCACATCTGGGATGCGAGCAACATCGCCTGCTTCTGGGACGCGAGCGCCAGCGGCCACGTCTGGAACGAGAGCGCCAGCGGCCACGTCTGGGATGCGAGCTGCTATGTCTACAACGTGATTGACAGCTGCAACGTCTACGACGTGATTGACAGCTGCAAAGTCTACAACTTGATTGACAGCTGCAACGCCTACAACGTGATTGACTGCTGCAAAGCCTACAATGTGATTGACAGCTGCAACGTCTACAACGTGAGTGACAGCTGCAACGTCTACGACGTGATGGACAGCTGCAGCATCTACGACGTGATTAACCGCTGCAACGTCTACGATGTGAAAGCCAGCTGCAACATCTACAACGTGATTGACAGCTGCAACATCTACAACGTGATTGACAGCTGCAACGTTTACAACGTGATTGACATCTGCAACGTCTACGACGTGATTGACAGCTGCAATGTCTACGACGTGAAAGACAGCTGCAACGTCTATGACCTTATTGACAGCTGCAACGTCTTCAACGTGATTGGCAGCTGCAAGTTCTACAACGTGATTGACAGCTGCAACGTCTACAACGTGCGCACCAGCGGCTACAACTCTCTTGAGCGACAGCGGCTATGTTTGCGACATCCCTAACATAGACTGAATGTGCGCCAGCTAGTATCAAGCGTCAGCGGCTAGGTCTAGGTCATGATTGGCATCAACAAGACCGCCATCAATGTGAGCATCATTAACGTGAGACCATTAATGTGATCAACATCGCCTACGTCTGGGATGCGAGCAACCTCGCCTACGTCAGGGATGCGAGCGCCAGCGACCACGTCTGGGACGCGAGCGCCAGCGGCCACATCTGGAATGAGAGCGCCAGCGGCCACGTCTGGGACGCGAGCGCCAGTGGCCACATCTGGGACGCTAGCGCCAGCGGTCACGTCTGCGTCGCGAGCGTCTCCTACATGAGGATCAGCTGCAACGTCTACGCCGTGATTGACAGCTGCAACGTCTACGCCGTGATTGACAGCAGCAACGTTTATGCCGTGATTGACAGCTACAACATCTATGACGTGATTGACAGCAGCAACGTCTATGACGTGATTGACAGCGACAACATCTATGACGTGATTGACAGCCGCAACGTCTATGATGTGATTGACAGAAGCAACGTCTAGGACAAGATTGACAGCTGCAACGTCTACGCCGTGATTGACAGAGGCAACGTCTATGACGTGACTGACAGCGACGTCTGTGACGTGAAACCCAAGGAATTTTTGGGCATAAGGTGTGGGTCTTTTTGGAAACTAGTCCAAACCCAAGGTACCTCCACATGAGTTAAGTCATCTTGATGTTCAAATCAAAGAGACATGTGTGCTAATAGTGTTTTAAGGTGGGGATTAAAACACAAGGCCAAAGAAATTTTCGGCATAAGGTATAGGTATTTTGTGTTACCAGTCACAAACCCTAAGCACATAATTGAGACCCTATAAAAGGTGGACCAGTTAAGTCTCTTTGTGTTTTCATTTCACAACAACACAAACTTCTTAAATGCCTAACTCAAGGATTTTTTCGGCATAAGGTATGGGTAAACTTGTGTATTCAACACAAGCACTCAGTGTGGATCTGTATCAACACAACTGAGTTATTTAATGCCTCAAAGAAATTTTGGGCATAAGGTATATGTCTTGGTAAGGACTGGTCCAAACATGTACAAAGTACAACAAGACACACCTGACACTGACTTGACAGTTCACCTCACTCAAATCTGTATGAGTGGAGAACAACCTCAAATGTCATTCTTCTATAACTGAGTTATAAGAGAATAACTGAGGTGTCAACTACAAAGTAGCAAGCAAAGCTTTAAGTGTCTTGACTTTAACCAATATCTAGAGTCTGCCAAGCTGTTATGACAGGTAGTAGTTGATATTATTCTGTCTTTGACCGTGCATAAGACAGTGGTAAGTCCTTCCTGGTTCTTTATTTTAAAAGTGTATTCACTAATAAAACAGAGATCTACAGTGTATAATAGGATAAATTTCTATCTCTGCAGATATGAGTTTATCCCATCACAATTTTATTCCTTATGAAGACTCGTTTCGCTATTGAAACATTCCTCAACAAATGAGGCAGCAGTACTGCACTATGAGCCAACATAACAAATAAAAAGCCAACATAAAACAGTGACTCAGTCTGAAATCCAAGATGGATGACTGGTCTTGCTGAATCATGCCAGCCCCTAGCAGCAACTAAGCTCTACACTATCTAACTCCAATTTTTCACTATAACTGGATGTCAATTTCCAAATTATTGTGAAAAACTGAACAATATTTGCACATTTGGGAAAATACAAAGTCAAATGGAAGACAAATTTTTGTCATGAGCTGACATCCCCAATTTTCGCCCACCGGCGATTTTCGCTCATGTTTCCAAAGAAGTTTTGTAAAAACTGCCAAAGTAGAACCTAATTCTATCGTCAATTGTGCAAATATGATACAAATATGATACAAATATGAGCTTGATAAAGGTAGATACCTGTTATATTCCTCCAAATATGTGTGAGAGTTGCTGCTATGGGCGCTTGCTTCCTTCCAGTCCGGTTTTGGCGCTCAATCTGACCACCGGATGTGACGTCACCTCTCCTGTGTCAGCAGAATGTTTACTGTACTCAAAGAAGAACTCAAGAGTAAATACCCTAAATGGCCCCTATCACGAGACTTCTTACCCCCGAAGAACTTGGAAAAATGGAGCTACAATTGTAAGGCAATATCAGGTAGCCATCATGACGTACAATAAGAGTACATGGAAAGAAACATAACATTGTAAGCAATTATTCATCTTCGTGAGATACACAGTAAATTCCCACGTATAACCCGCGGGTTATATGGCTATTTTCAGCAACCCTGTGCGGGTTATAGGGTTCTTCCAAACTCTGGGTGCGGGTTATATCCATATCTATCCATTCAAAAAAGTTAAAAAGATTGAACGTGTGATTCACATCACAAATGACTCAGGGTCAGGGTGATTAAGTGATTGAATTGATTTACTGAAAGATTGAAGCTGCCAACCCCACATACCCCTACACCGTATACCCCTACCCCACATACCTCGACCCCACATACCCCAACCCCACATACCCCCAACCCCTCATACCCCTACCCCGCATACCCCTACCCCACATACCCCTACCCTCCTCTCCCTCCAACCCCCCCCCCCCAGCCCAACACTCCCTTCCTCCCCCCTACCTGAGTCCTACTCTAGTGTTCTTTGTAATGTCTCATTTTGTACACAGAATAATACATTTCAAGATAATTCAAGATAATAGCAGAGCAGGGCACAGAAAAGGTCTTACAAAAAACGTCTCATCCTGTAATCCAAGATATCTCCCATTGACTTAGCACTAAAATTGTGTGGACTGTAATGTAGACGAAAATCGATTCTAGTACCTAAGAGCTTAATTTTTCAAGTGAACTTTTTTGTGTTATTTTGTGACTTATTTTATTTTCAAATTTCACATGGTTGTAGTAGGATTTTGGTAATGTTTGTCATTGTTATGTGTACATGAGTGTCCAATCTGTCTATTGTTATGTTCTTGGATTGATTGATGTAATATTTCATGTTATAATTGACATGTGAAATTGAATTTTCACTATCCTGCTGCAACCCTTCATGAGGCGTCGCATAAGACTCTGGGTGGTAACCCTGAGACAAAAAACGCATCTGTCGTAGTTAATAATTTACAACACATAACCATGGACCTGCGTCTGTATAAACATTTTGTGCACACACTCAAAAGAAGCATGTGCAATACTTAGTAATGATGGCCTATGTAATCACATAAGCAGCAGTGCTGCAATAACGATGCAGGACATCTACTTAACAATTAAACCCGATCCAAGTTAATAGCATGGCGTTATAGCTAAGACACATTTAGTTTATATTATGGCAGTACAACATACACGTAACATTCAGAGTATCCTCTATATGCACATACCAAGGCAGCTGCAGTGACTATAAGCTACACACATGAGTGGTGTGCAATATAATGTTAATTTCTGTTAGTTCTGCTACAACGTCGACAACTGCAGACTAATGTAATGCCAAGTACTCCATCTTTTATATCGGAAAATACAGAATTAACACCCCCATACAAAACAAATTTAAAAAAAAAAAGACAAATGGAAGAGAACCTATATCTAGATATTTACTCTCCTTGAGAAAGTCTGTGACTAGAGAAGAGTTTGTGGACTGCCCAGTCTTTGTGGATTGCTCGATCGTTTTCGATGTCTTGTCAAGTGAACACATGGTCATGGCATCTATTCTGAGCATTTAGTAATGGTCGATGGCAGCACGTTTTGAGATAAGTGTCAGACTGAGAGAGTACATGGGCATAACATCTTATCACACGAGGACTTATTGTACAATAGCGCAGAAATTTGAAATAAATAATGGCACTTTTTAAAATTGCCTATATTTATGATATATTTCAAGGATATAACATGGCTGATTGTCTATATTATAGTCACTCCCAGGAGATTCACCACAAAATAATACAATTCACGCTGAAACATTCTTTCAGTTTCTATGTCTGGAAAACAACTTGCACCGGTACATAACATAGCTTAGTTCGTCTTTGGGATAAAGAAGCATCACATCTCGCAGGTTCACAGTAAACCCTAGTGGAAAGACTGCCATCAGCAATATTAAACATGTAATAAACCCTCGTGGTTATTTATTAATTAAGCAAACACATCTAGTCCTGTCTCTTCCGCAACTTTGAGTTTCATAACTAAGAACGTGGATTTGATGCCCTTTGTCATCATGATGCCTGAATGAAGTCCTGGCGGCGAGTAACCCGCCAGTTGTATCGAAGCACCGTGCCGACTACGGATTTGTTATGCATGTACTCCCACATGGTCAGCACGATGCATGAATCCAAGCTACTGTATTCATGCATTATGACGACATAGGACTTTAAAGCACTTTGTGCCTCTTACAGTGTTAAGTAGTCCTGCATACAAGGTACTATTCTTGTATGAACCTCACATGTTGAGTTTAGCACGCTGCAAGGCTTGGAGTACGTGCCATGGCATGTGGTGTTTGAGCATGTCTGGGCTGAGGATCACCTCACGGAACAACGCAGAGTCACACGTGGTCAGAGCTGCCGTGTACGCCGGGCGACCACCAATCCACCTGTTGAAGAAAATTGCAGACGTATTGAATCAACATTTGTCATTCTCTCCTCAATGACATTAATACTCTCATAAATTATATCATTAATATGCGCTAAATTATATCATGGAGGGATGAAAGTGGCCAATCTCAAAAATACCTGTATAAATGTTCAAATTGAAGCCCCTGAATCTAATTACAGGTCTTCGCGATATTTAAAAAAATTGAAATCAGGGAGAAACTTAAAGACTTTCATCCCTCTTGATGTTTCATTCAATCATAACTACTAGTATGTACGTCCAGGATAAAGATCATAGAGACACAGAGGGTACATTTTATCAAAAGGTAAGATAAACGGAACAAAACGAAAAGAAAAGAGAGTATCTGACCTGGAGGCCTTCTGTTCGTCTATGTACATGATACAGCCGGGTGGGAACATGTCACATTGGTTCTTCATGGTCCCCTCTGTACTATCTATAGCCCGCTGCATGTCCATCTATAAACACAAAGCACGATCAAAGTAAAAACGTGCTTACAGACCGAGTCACAAATGAAAAGATAATATTTACCCTTTAAGAACTGCAAATTGCCCTTGGTCGTCATAAAGCATAAATGCAGCCCTGGGAAATAACTCGCCAGTGCTGCATTCATTCATCATGCCGACCCTACAGGGTTGAGACATTCCTTAAGGGTCATCATGATGCACCAATGCATAACAGGCGAGTTGCTCGCTGGGGCTGCATTGGTGCATTATGACGACAAATGTCATCTTTTAGCGACACTCCGTCCTTAAAGAGTTAAGATATGATTAGGATCTACGGTCGACTAACTGACCTTGAAGCGTTCCACGACCCGCTCAGCCACAGGGTCGCCGACCCAGGAGGACCGGCCCTGCTGGAGGCCCTTCACTCGGCTCGACCCCAGGAGGCGGTTCATCAAGTTGAGGAGCCAGTTCCCAATCACTTCATGCTGTCATCATCAATATATAATGTTTCTCGTTAACAATTCCTTGCAAAATTAACATAAACAACATTACATGTATTATCAGGGTCCATAACTTTTATGATCCTATATATGCCAAATACCAGTAGAGATTCTGCCTTTAATGACTTGTAATAAATAAATCAGGACATGTCTACATGTTATGGGAGTTACAACTCACCTTTTTCACATCACAGTTCTGGATGATCTGGAAGATTCTGATTTTTAATTCAAACATTGATCGCAGTCCAAGTCTTCCAACAATGTCGTCTCCAAGGACAACAGAACAAATGAAGCTCTCGGAGTATTCTGCTAAAGACTGACTGCAAGAGATAATCAATTATAGCAATTCAAAAACAATGGCCAGAAAAGAAAATCACATTTGTCATCAAACATAATTTAGGTACTGGTACATGTACTATAAATTCTCGCGAATAGCCTGCACGTTATCCAAGAACAAAACCCTGGGTACGAGTTATAGAATTTGGGGCTGCAGGTTTAACAGGGATTTCTGGAAATATAGTACAGTAATTCAATAGCAATGTATAGACTCCAAGTGCGGGTTATACATAATTGCAAAGATGGGGGTGCGGGTTATAAACACCAGATACAGGTTATACGGAAGAGTTTATGATAGTTACCCTGCTCCATATGTTTAATTCATGCGCAGAAGTCAGTAAACGTGTAGGTGGCAGCTTAGCCTGTCTTTTTGGCTGTTTTTTTTTTCAGGTTAACTGAATAAATCCCTAAACTAAAATCCCTAAATTTTATCTCACTTACCTAAGGAGGCCTCCTGGTGGTGAAAATGCGAAACACTTGACATTTGTGTAGCGAGGGACTTGGCGCAGAAGGATTGACAGAACAGAGGCTACTCCGGCACCGAGACTGTGGCCGACGATAACCAGGTCATAGTCCTGTGATACAAGATGAGGATAAGACTTTAAATGATCATTCCAGGCGTATTAATACTTTTAAAGCTATGTATTCTTGTTAAAATTCATTGAATTTAGACTTGTGTTATAGTCTTCCTGTAAGATACCAAATAACATCTACTGTAAAGTCCTGCCTAAAAGACGAATTTTATTTGGCGTTTTCAATTCATTTGAGCCGAATTTCTTTTCAAAACTAGGGGGGGGGGGGGGTCGTCCTATAGCCGGGGTTTTACGGTATTGTAATCTCTCCAGCATCCTCCTAAGAGATCATTAGACCCATTCTTTCTGTAATTATCACGCGAATTATGATTAAAAAAATTACCCGTGCGAGTTCCTCGCTAACAAATTGCAGCAGCTTTCTGTGAGCTGTGTCAAGCAGTGGGGTCTCCCCAGTAGCCGCAGGGTTTCCGTGTGCGTCCTGGCCGGTTAACTTCTTCATGATGTAGCGGGCGGTGGCCAGCATACCCTCGTGTGCCGCTGCATCCCGCACCCCATCCACCTGCATCACCTCGTGGTCAAACGCCACCAGGTCTGTTAGTACGTCCTCCAGGGACAGGGTACCGCGTATCGCAACTACGACTGATTTCATCTTGTGGTCCAGCGCCACGTAGAAGGGAATCTCAAAGAGCTGCAATTATATAGTACATGGGTAGTACAAACATATGATTCAAACAAATCCTCTGTGCGGGTTGTACTTTGGGTTTTCTTGAAATCATGGTGCGGGCTATACAAGCCTTTTTAAAAATATACTAACTACAATATACAGGATAAGTACAGAATTTGGGTTATTAGATTAGTGGGTAAATAGTGAGGAACCTTTCCTAATATACATATTTCTTCTATATTTTCCTTAGGGGAAGGGATGAGAAATTGCAGATACTCTCAGTTCTATAAAGTTCATAGTACTTAATTCAATAAATATGGCTGTACCTTGTTGTGAAAAGTAGCATAGACAATGTCGTCATCGGTGAGGCCGGTTACCATCTTGATGACGGTAGTGTTGGCAAGCAGCGAGTTGTCATCCTCAATATGCACGGGCAGTGCACGTGGGAGGTACCTACCGAATAGAACCAACTCACATGTTGTCATACATACCCTAACTAATCACATATCAGTATCCGTCCAACACTTTAGAAACTAATTTCATCATGCTATCTGTTGTCACCATTTACAAAGATATCCAATTCCATTGGCGATTCCTGAAGAAAGGGCGACAATTTATATATAAAATATCTGTTATTTTGGGAGTGAAGAAGCTGTAATTGTCCACACTCCTACTGATCTATAATAATGCTATCAATGCTCACCTTCCACGAGCGAGGACCCTGAGGAGACCGAAAGTGGCTAACGGAGAACTGAACACATACATGGGCCATCCGTAGCATCCACAGGCAAACCTGGGGAATAGCACAATGTGATGTGATATAGGGCAGACAGGCTTTCTGACACATGAAAGTATCCAGTATTAGATTTGACTGCTCTAGTATGTGCCTTCACTAACTATTGAGGCAGCAATAAATAAGCCATCCAAGGCTTACATTATATTTATATCAATATAATTAAACAATTAAACAAAACATTGCATTGAATAACATCTTTGACAGAGCAATAAAGCGATGAAATCTCTCTTTAAAACATGAAGTGAATAATATGAGACCTTACCCCATGTAATGAGCAGCAGTTGCTGGGTTCATCCATGTCCGCATGCGGGGATGATGCGGGGGCGGGGCGGCCCCTGTACCGATGACCTGCCGCACTAACGCACTCCTCCGGGCCTTCTGTTCGTTCTCCAGCACCATGAACGCCACCATCAGGTCACTCGGCACAAGGTCGATCTTCTCCTGAAGAGAACAGATGTTAGATGAGGCTTTAATTTTTCTCTTTTTTCTTGACAGCATTGCCAGAAGGACTATAAGTACAGAGTATGACAAGAGGGAATATAAAGTAAAGCACCAAATAGAACACAGTGCACATGTATGGTTAAGTAGTGTGTAACAAGAGGGGCTATAAGCAGGACACAGTGCTTGTAGTGGTAAGTATTATGTGACAAGAGGGCTATAAGCAGGACACAGTGCTGTAGGGTGAGTAGTATGTGACAAGAGGGACTATAAGCAGGACACAGTGCTTGTAGTGGTAAGTAGTATTTGACAAGAGGGGCTATAAGCAGGACACAGTGCTGTAGGGTGAGCAGTATGTGACAAGAGGGGCTATAAGCAGGGCACGCACGGGTTAGCTCTCCCAAGTGAGAGGACAGACGTTCAGAGCGTTATCTTAATAAGACTTTTAAGACAGTCTGAATAGTCTTAACTTTAGTAGAGGCCGCTTATGTCATTAAAAATAAATAGTATTTTGAAAGTATTACTATTACGACTAGTATGTAATGGGGGGCTCTGCCCCCCAACCCCCGTTTCTTTTTCTTCTTTTTCTTCTTTTTCTTCTATTAGAGACATCCTGAGTTCCTCTGAGCTGGTTGCTGGCTTGAAATGATTTATTTTTAATGATAAGAGAGGCCCTGGGTAAGACACTGAATTAAGACTTTAAGATGTCTTATTAAGATAACGCTCTGAACGTCTGTCCTCTCACTTGGGAGAGCTATCCAGTTTTTGCATAAGCAGGACACAGTGCTGAGTATTGGTAAGTAGTATGTGACAAGAGGGACTATAAGCAGGACACAGTGCTTGTATTGGTAAGTAGTATGTGACAAGAGGGGCTATAAGCAGGACACAGTGCTGAGTATTGGTAAGTAGTATCTGACAAGAGGGGCTATAAGCAGGACACAGTGCTTGTATTGGTAAGTAGTATGTGACAAGAGGGGCTATAAGCAGGACACAGTGCTGAGTATTGGTAAGTAGTATGTGACAAGAGGGGCTATAAGCAGGACACAGTGCTTGTAGTGGTAAGTAGTATTTGACAAGAGGGGCTATAAGCAGGACACAGTGCTGTAGGGTGAGCAGTATGTGACAAGAGGGGCTATAAGCAGGACACAGTGCTTGTAGTGGTAAGTAGTATTTGACAAGAGGGGCTATAAGCAGGACACAGTGCTGTAGGGTGAGCAGTATGTGACAAGAGGGGCTATAAGCAGGACACAGTGCTGAGTATTGGTAAGTAGTATGTGACAAGAGGGACTATAAGCAGGACACAGTGCTTGTATTGGTAAGTAGTATGTGACAAGAGGGGCTATAAGCAGGACACAGTGCTGAGTATTGGTAAGTAGTATCTGACAAGAGGGGCTATAAGCAGGACACAGTGCTGAGTATTGGTAAGTAGTATGTGACAAGAGGGGCTACCCAGTAAACAACACACGTTTATATAACGTTTCCAAACGTTGATAGGAAGTTTTGGAACAAACGTTTTTATTCAAACCTGAACTTAACGTTTCTAGAAAGTCTAGAAACAAACGTTTATATGCAAAACGTTTCTGAACGTTCAGAAAACGTTATTATAGTTGCGTTTTTTTTAAGACGTTTTTTTTATACTAATGTAACGTTTCAGTGTCAACTATAAATATTAAGTTATCAATAACTCACTTCATGATTCATCTATATTCAACGATCACTACGTGTAAGGGGGAGCTTGTTGTACCTTGTGCTGACCGCTGTTGGTTGTATAGAGAACTATTTGGAGGGAGAAGGCGGGGGCAGGGAGGGCACCAAGGGGTATGTAGGCCTATGGGGCCGGGATGCACGGGAGCGGAGCGGAGGTGGTGTTGCATCAGTGACACATACCGAGTCACTGGTCATCTGCTCGTGTCAAGCAGGCACTCGCCCTTTGGTGACAGGTACTCAGAGAAGACACACGTGGTTCAACAGCTCTCTCTGTTTTGGCCTGTATTACTCCCTAAGATACATCAAAATACAAGGTAAGTGAGTCAACTGTATACACTGCACGAGGTTATGCATGTATGATCCATATCATAGTTTTTTATTCCTTGTGTCAACCTGTAAACTAACCTGTGACCCCAGTATTCATCAATGCAACGGTTCGCCATTTTGAGTGTCAATCAGTCAGGCACTCCCTACTACATGTTCAAAGTTGGTATGGGATTACAACGTTATTATCATTATTGTTCTGTTCAACCTATGCTATGGAGCTAGTGTTTGTAGTGTAGCCTACAATATTTCATATAATTAGTGGAATCAATTCTGGGAGAGGGGAGATGCATGCACGGGTGGCATGGGCGCCAGGTGTACGCTGGTGTACGCTATCAGTGGTAGCCCGGGAGGTACCGCCACACCACCGGGAGGACCTGTCCCATCGTCGGGAGAAGCACGGGAGGGAGCTAGGCGGGCGGCGGGGGGGGGGGGGGGGGTGGGGAGAAGCGGTATCAACCTGGGTTAGACCCCGACCTTGCACGTGGTGGGCTGATGGTCAACTGTCATGATTGACTGACTATAGATTTTCTGGGTGCAGTACGGGAGAGGGCAACAGTTACATAGATAAATGAAAGGTGTTATAGGCCACAAAATAAACCCTTTTTGAGATTCTTTCTAATTTAATTTCCTTGAAAGCAATCATTACTAAATCCCTAAAGGTGATCATATTTTGTATCAATTTAAATCATGCCAGTGATGACTAATTCTACATGCTATTCTCGGTGATCTGAAATGTAGGCTATAGTGAGGAATTCCACATGTGTAACTACAGTTCAGAATGGTAGAGGGGGAATGGGGTGGGGTGGGGGTCCGCTCTATTATTTATCTGAAACTGTGACTGCAATGTATTAACTTTTTGAAATGTTACAGGTTAAACACCACAATAATATCGTGTTGGGCCCCTTCTCCTGGTATTTGCTAGTGAACTAGCTGTGGGTATATGAGAGATAGTTAGAGACATCTGGTGTCAATGGGCCTAACTAATCCTCAACTCCTGAGTCATGTGACTCCATCAGATCATTTATACCGGGTTGTCTGGTGGCCTGGTCTGTAGCAGACAGCAGAGGGGTCCCTGTACTGTATATGGTAAATTTATGCATCATGTCGACAAAAGGCGTAGCACAGTGAAAGGTGCAGCCCTTAAAGGGTTGAACCCCACAGTAATATTGTGCTAGCCTGGCTAGTAAGTCGCAAGGGCTGCATTAATGCAGCATTTGTTAGGAAGTGTTCATTTATCAATTACAGAGGGGAGGGGGTGGGCAAATCCTAATTTGGGGGGTAGGTTAAAAGATTCGACCCCCTCATGGGAGAGGGGTCTTAAAAATCGACAGGGTGACATGGCTATTTCTTAAGATCAACAGGGTGACATGGTCATTTCTTCCCCCCAACCATCCAGACCCCCCTCCTGTTGTTAAAAACTGAGCACTCCCTTAGTCTGACTACCGTAAAACCTCGTGTATAAGCCGCGGCTTGTACGCGAATCAGATCGCCAGTGCGGCTTATAGGATCGGCACAGAGTCAGGGTGCGGCTTATACGCGAGTTTTTGCTCCTAGTATAAAAGTCACCAGAATCAGATAGCTGGTGCGGCTTATAGGATCGGCCCAAAGTCAGGGTGCGGCTTATACGCGAGTTAGGCTTATACGCTAAGTTTTACGGTAATCAATTTTGGCACAAATTCCCCGGACTGGCTAACCCATAAAACTTCCTCGCCCTAACCCAGAGCATGGTAGCATTAAGTAAAATTTGCTATCTTACATACGGTACACAAAATTTAGGCACTTGGATTTTAAGGCACCCTGCCTTTAGGCACCCTGATAACAGGCCCCCTCCCTTCAAGCCCTCTGGATCTTAGGCCCCCGGTCTTTTGGCACCCTGGCCATAGACCCCCTGTCCATAGGCCACAACCTGCCATATGTCCAACCCCCGTCATATATCCACAACTCTGTCATATGTCCAACCCCGGTCCATTTCACTGTCTCTAACAAAATAATGATTCTGCATCCACTTCCCTCACGTCCACTACCATCCCCTGACGTCCACTACCATTTCCTCACGTCCACTACCATCTCCTCACGTCCATTACCATCTCCTCACGTCCAGTATCATCTCCTCACGTCTACTACCATCTGCTCACGTCCACTACCTTCCCCTCATGTCCACTACCAATTCCTCACGTCCATTACCATCTCCTCACGTCTACTACCATCTCCTTACGTCCACTACCATCTCCTCACGTCCACTACCATCTCCTCATGTCTATCACCATCTCCTCATGTCCACTATCATCTCCTCACGTCTATTACCATCTCCTCACGTCCACTATCATTTCTTCACGTCTACTACCACTTCCTCACGTCCACTACCATCTCCTCACGTCTATCACTATCTGCTCAAGTCCACTACCATCTCCTCACGTCCACTACCTTTCCCTCATGTCAAATACCATCTCCTCACACCCAACTGCCTCCCTCCCGTCCAACCCCTGGGGCCTGTGTTCCATTGGCCTGTGGGCTGGGGGCCTGTATTCCGGATACCCTCACGTACAGACGTACATGTTCATTTGGTGTGGCTCATGTATAACTATGTATTGATGATGATATACATCTTGATTTGTAGTGTTTTTGATATTAAAAGGAATGCCAGTATTAACCGTTTGAGGGATGCATAGTGTGTCGATGTAGTATAACCATAATGAATGCAGCCTGACGAGTAACTCATGTATTCATTTATGTAAAAAAATAAGCCAGTAGGTCTAATCAACTCATTCTTTTCCACAGTTGCTATGGAATCTGACGACAGTGATATAGACTCCACAGACCTTGCACTTAAAGCTCTTCCACGTAAGAAAAGGAAGACATATAAGGCAACATGGATGAAGGGCTACCGAATCAAACAAAAGGAGCCAGAACCTTCACTCCAGCATCTAATTGATTTGATAGATGATAACCATGAAAACATTGAAAAGGATGAGAGATCAACTTTGGTTGCTAACGTTCCTGTAGTTCCATCCTGTAATGTCCCAACATGTGATGACTCATCCTCAGATGACTATGGGATTACCCCATCAGATGGAGAACATTCTGCATCATCAACTGAAGATTTAGAGCATGTATGGTCTCTAATAGATAACCATGAGACTGTTTCCTCAGATCCCGAGTTGTCAGACTGTGATATAGATGAGCAAGAAACATTATGTGATAAACTTCGCATGTGGAAACTTTCACATGATGCGATAAGTGAAAGCGCTCTGGAGGAAATGCTATGGCTATGGAGATCAAAGGGCTTTAGTGAGGTACCAATGACTGCTAGAACACTAATGAAAACAAATACTGTATGCTCAGTGAGCAAATTGTCTGGTTGTGACTATACATATCTTGGTCTACCAAGCATGTTGCTTGCACACTACAATCGATATCCAGACAAAGCAAAGGAAAATTTGCAGTTTCTTGAAATATCTCTAAATATTGATGGGCTTCCACTATTCCGCAGCAGCAAATCATCTGTGTGGCCAGTTCTGTGTGGTATAGTTAACATGACCCCGAAAACAGTTTTTCCTGTTGCCCTTGCTTATGGAGGAAACAAACCGACTGATGTCAACTTCTTATCAGACACGCTAAAAGACTTAAAGGAAATATTGGCCAATGGATTGAAGATAAGTGAAGATAAGATCATCCCTGTGAAATTACTATGCATTGTTTGCAATGCACCTGCAAAGGCCATGGTAAAGGGTACAAAACTAGTAAGTGGATATCATGGATGTGACAAGTGTGAGCAGAAGGGGTCATGGCAAAACAAAGTTGTGTATCTTGATACCCAAGGATCTGTTCTTCGCACGGATCAAAGATTTCGTGACCAAGTAGATAAAGAGCATCACAAGAGTCTCTCTCCATTTGTTGACCTAGTGATTGATATCATAAGTCGTTTCCAATTGACTATATGCATTCTGTCCTACTTGGAGTGATGAAGAGACTGCTTCTTGTATGGATTCGTGGTCCAAGATCCATTAAAGTCTCTGAGACTGAAGTACGTCCAGTTAGGATCTCTGCAGTTCAAGTTCAGGTAATAAGCAATAACCTGTGCGAACTTCAATCATGCATTCCAGACTGTTTTGCCAGGAAACCAAGAAGACTTGATGAAGTAGATCGTTGGAAGGCAACAGAGTACAGACAATTCCTCTTGTACACAGGAAGGGTTGTACTCAAAGATGTTTTGCCAGAGGCCATGTACACCAACTATCTCGTACTTAGTGTGGCAATATCTCTCCTGGTGTGTGGGTCATTATCCAGTGAGCAATATGAATATTGCCAGAGACTGCTGGAACATTTCCTCGATGTTGCTAAGGAGTTATATGGCAATGAAATTATGGTGTATAATATGCACAGCTTGCTCCATCTAACCGAAGAGGCCAGGCTTTTTGGGTCACTGGATAATTGCTCTGCTTTTATCTTTGAAAACCACATGCAGAAAATCAAGAAGTCCGTTCGATCTGGTAAGCATGTGGTTCAACAGATAGCAAGGCGTGCGTCAGAAAGCCTTTGCCTTCCCATAAAAGAAACAAAAGAGAAACAAATCAAAACAACACGGCCAAACAATGGATACATGCTAGAGAATGGAAAGTTCTGTGAGATTGTTGGGACTCGGCAGGAGCCTACAAATGACCAGAAGACGCTCATGTGCAGAGTATACAGTCAGAAAAAATCCAGGCCATTATTTGAAGATCCATGTGATTCTAGGATGGTAAGGGTTGCAGTTGTATGTGACAAAGACTCTCACTTGAAATACATTAAACCAAGTGATGTGACAAAGCAGGCAGTGATGATCCCTCGCAAGGGAGGTGCTACATTCATGGCATTAATACATGATTGTACACAGAGGGATTGACAGGTAAAAGACTTATTCTCATATGCAACGTCAACATTGCATGTTTACAAAGTCTTTTTGCAGCCAATTTTACCACACTTTTTTTGTAACACAATACAGACTATTGCCAAAAGTGTGTTGATCTCAAAAATGTGTAAGTGAGCTGATAAAGAAAAGTGTGTTACTTTTTAAATGCATGTTCTTGCAACACACCTTTCTTTTAGAGTGTATAGCCAATGAAAACCGTCAATGCTTTAGAATACTACATTAACTATGGTGTGATTTTAAACAGAATCTAATTAAGCTCTAAACTCGATTAACACTATGATAATACAATCAATGATTAGACTACTTTAACTGTATCTTGTGTTTATATCCTCATTCTACCAATCAGGTTAGATGATATGTTTTCTCTTGTTTCAAGTCGTTATATCACTGGGTTATTGATTTATTCTTATGTTTTTTCTTATGTCTATTCTAGATGTCGTATGCTGTGGTGTTGTTCGCAGATGACTGTAAGGTAGCCATTGTAAGGGAATCATGTCTGGTAGAGACAGAGCATGTAAGTATGCATAGTGATTAACTAATCCCCCCTCTCCATCTTTGTATAGACCTAAAGATCTCCCTCCTTACTTTTCTGTGTGTCCTAATCATTCAATCATTGGCTTTTAATGCATACTCGACATTAACATTGAAGCCCCTTCAACATACAAGTTCTTTTCTGTAATGGGAGTCAGTCTACTTTTCATTTTGATATGATTATACCGAAAAGCTAAATAAGGGTATCATAAGTATGTACATGTGTCTAATCATTTCAATTTTGTTTCAATTCTAGGCGATGTTTTGCCATTGGCCTGAAAATGAGAACGTATCGATTAGGGATGATATCGTCCCAGATGACACCTGGGGGAGCCCACTCAGGGTAAAAAAAATTTATAAAAGGAACAGTGAGTATACAGATTGATACATTATATTCAGAGATCTTGTCAGGACTGTGCCCTGTGCCATAGATGCATTAAAATTATGAATTAACATCACTGCAGGTGCGTCCTATGGCCCATAGGCTACAGGTACTATAGTGAAAGAATTTCTCAAATATTCCTATTAGAAGCTAATGTAATGTACTCTAAAACCCCATGTAGAAGCAGCGGCTAGTACCTGAGTCAGATCGCCAGTGCGCTTATAGGATCAGTTTATACACAAGTTTTTAGATGTATACTACAGTACTAAAGTTGCCATAATGAGATCGCCAGTGCGGCTTATGCTGTATTGTCGCGATAAAGCACCTGATTTTGAAACAGTGTCCATCTTGAAAAAGCGCCGGGGATGTAGGGGCCTCCAAATGTTTCTTAACTCTTCAAGGGCGGCATGATACCTTAATGCATCATGCCCTTCTTGGTCATCATGATGCATGAATGCAGCCCTGGCAAGTGACTTCAACCATCATGCCGACCATTTGGGATTTAGACACTCCTGAAGGGTCGGCATGATGCACCAATGCAGCACCGGCGATTTACTCGCCAGGGCTGCATTGATGCATCATGATGACCAATGTCATCTTTTAGGAACATCTGTACTCGAATGGTTAAGCACTTGAATGAGTGCTTATCTTATATAAGCCCTGCTAAATTGACGAGCGCCCCGGCACTTTGTCACGACTGTACAGTATGATCGGCCTTAAGTGTAGGTGCGGCTAATAGGTTTTACGGTAATCCAATTATTCTTTAAGTGATAAGAATCCATTAATATACCCTAAATGTGTGCCTATAAACCACAGGTTATAGGCGAATCGTGACACAAGTGCATGTTATAGGACCCCAAGTCATAGATGTATTATCAATTATCATCCACAGCTAGCATGCATAAGGCTAGGAAATCGGAAAGGCACTACATGGACACCTCAGGTGCCGAGACAGAGGATGACCAGCGGGGTCTAGGGAAACGGAGGCGGACTGCAAACAAGAGATATCTACCAGCAGATGGTAAATATATGTTACATCTCCATTTCATAAAGCATTTATAGTATACGTAAATTATTGTCACTGTCTTAAATCCCTTCCCTTTTTCATATCAGTACAGTAACATAACTCTTACCTCACCAGCCCTTCAAGATATTTCAATCCTTGGATTTGATATGATGCATGATTGCTATAGGGCATTCTATTCAAAACCAAAATTTAAAAAGAGTACCGTAAATTCCTGCGTATTACCCGCATCACACGTATAACCCGCACCCCCAACTCAGGAGAATCCTATAACCCGTTTTTGGATTTGAATATCTCAATTTTAGTACTGATCTATAATAATAAAAACCCTCGTATAACCCGCATCCTATATAGGCATGTTTGGTATCAAATGAAAGCTGTGTCTGATTCGCGTACAACCCGCAGGTAGTACGCGGTAATTTACGGTAATTGATATGCAAGATAATGATGTATCAGAAAATCCTTTTGCTTCTACTCTAGGCAGTGAAGACGAAACACCAAAGAAGATAACAAAACCATCTAAGAGAAGCTTATCAGTGCCTCCACCACCTCCACAAACACTGCTGTTTGGATCACCAAGGAGCATGACATCACAATCCACCTCCCAAGGTGTAACACCAAGCATGCCAAGGGCACTATCACCACAAGCTACTGCTACTGCAGGTGAAGCATCTCCCTCTTCTAGGACTGAAACTGCCACTATGGCAGACGTACCAGTGACTTCCAGTTTCACCCTTACTCCAAGTACTCAAACGTCTGCTACAGGTCTCGCTTTCCCTTTGGATAGTGGCCTCACCCCTAGGACGGGAATGCCTGCTGCCGCAGACGTACCAGCAACTTCCAGTTTCAACCTTACTCCAAGGAGAGAAGTACCTGCTGCTGCAGGTGTCGCTTCATCTATGGATAGCAGCCTTGGCCCCAGCAGATCTGCTGCTGCAGGTGCAGCACTTCCGTCAAGAGGTTAGTAGATTATGTGAAAGAAAACCTCCTTGGAGCTTTAGTATTTATGATAAAACCTGAGGCAATGCATATGAGGTTCTAAGATACATACTACAGCTTCATATGGCGTGATGCCTGCTTAGATATTCAAACTCAAGTTCAAAGATCGTTTTACAGAATATGTATTTCCTCGCAAAATCTCTTAGAGCTTAATTGATTTCACTAAGTTGTCGAGAATACCAACAAAAAATATTAAGACAAAAAATTGTGATAATCACTTTACAAAACATTGATTGCAGCAAGTGCATTTAGATTGGGCAGTAAGATTTCCCTATACATCTATCATTTTTAGGACAAACCTGGACGAACTTGCTCCAGGAAATCCTCGCGAATCAAGAGAGAATCCTTGATAATCAAGATAAACTTCTGACGGCACAACCTGTCAATCACCCATCAAACTCTGCCAGGATTGAGACACTGATCAGCTCCTACCTTGTGACACCTGCTGAAACTATTGAGGATCTAGAACGCCTTAATGAAGAACTAGGGAACCCAACAAACATGAAGAATGCAGTAAGTGTACAATTTTCAGGTATTTATCCAGGGGCTTAATTATATACAAATGCATAATACCACCCAAATGTTAGGGTCACCAGATTTAATCATTTACATTTTTGTATGGCATTATGTGTAAATATATAAGTGTGTGTGTATATATATGTATATAATATGAATATATATATAGTGGTAGGCCCAGGGTGAGTGTTGGCCGTGTGACGCACTGACGCCTGATCAGAGTAGTGGTTCGCCCGACATTCCATAGGGGGATCAGCTCCCCAAACAAGAGGATGCAAAGAGCATCCTTGGATACCCCTGAATAATGCTGCCCTTAATAGAGTTAATACTACACGTAATATAGCTGTTATGTATCTTATCTACTGGTAAACGTATCTAATACACAATTTTCAATTTCAGCTTAAGGTCCTGCATTCGTTAGGAGGAAACACTCTAAACGAAACTGTGTCACTCCTGACAGCAAAGGTCGGCACGAATAGGCTCTGGTCGCTTTACAATGTCAAGGGTCAACGTGGCACTAAGAAGGCATTGAATAATTTGATGCAGCTCAAGAATCTCTTTGTTGGTAAGTCATCAAAAAAGTTGTATCATATTTAACTTTTCTCCATCCTATAAAAGACTTGTACCGTAAAACCTCGCGTAGAAGCCGCGGCTTGTATGCGAGTCAGATTGCCAGTGCGGCTTATAGAATGCCTGTTGCCACCGCATTCCGTTAGAACCCCCCCCCCCCCCGCCTCACCGCCTCACCTACCCCATCCATAGCTGCAACACCCTCAATGCCAACCGCGGACTCCCCCCCCCCTCACATCACACATCAACAAGCCATACACTCGCCAATGCCCCCCGCCCCTCAGAGAAGGCTGTTAGTAGTGTTACTGCTCAGGCTGGTGTCGAGTCGGTGAGGTAGGGGGGGGGGGGGCGGTGTCCAAACTCTCCTTACAAAACTGCGAGCCCCACCCCCCCCACACACACACACATAGGCCCACACATATACATACAGTTCGTAGCATTGCCCTAAAAAGCTGTCATAACACCCTGCTCGGTCTTCCCTACCTGCCCTACCTGTAGCCTGTAGGATGTACTAGTACCCATCTCTGGATGCCGTGAGTGCCCCCCCCCCCCCACCATCCCCTCACAAAGTTAGGGGTGCGGCTAATATGAGAGTTTTTCCCAGGGGTGATTCAGAAGGCCTCTGGGGCTTATCGGATCTGCCCAAAGTCGGGGTGCGGCTTATACGCGAGTTAGGCTTATACGCGAGGTTTTACGGTAATATACCAACAACAGGCTGTGCTTAAGCGGTTAATGATAACTTAGAAAGTTTGGGAAACCTTTAAATGTTTTAATACATTATACTCTTGGTCATCATCAAGCATGAATGTAGCCTATAGGGAAGTACTCGCCAGAGCTGCATTAAAACATCATGCCGACCTCTCAGAGATGTATATAGGCCCTGTGAGGTGTGCATTAAACAGCATTACTGCCTTTATAATTGACAGTTCTCCCGTGCTGTTTTATAAATGAACTACAGGGCAGCTTATGGAATTTGAGAATTAAAAAGTATAATTCTAAATTCTAACCTGGACCCATAAATGTAGAGTTCAACGTGGGGGAAAAATTACTGCCTTTAAATTCAAAGAGTTGTGTTGATAATTTAACAGTTTACTATTTATATACTTTTGCAGCGGTCTGTCTGAAGCGCCATCCAACAGCTGACCAACAAAAAGTCAACCTTGCGTTAGAGAATAAGCTGAAGGCAGCACCAAGCCGCAAAGGAGGATCAAAACACAAGGGAACCCCCAATGGAACAGACTAAAGAGACAAACGTGTCAAGTAGAGTTCAGGATTATGTGTTGTAATATGTGTGTTTATCATTCGGCATTTACATAGTATATACAGCCTTCTTGAAGTAAATGTAGACATGCATAGCTTCCAGCTATACCCATTGTTACGGGAAGAAGTCAGTTAAAACCAAAGTTAATATCACACTGATGGCAACTTGCCTGGCCCCCTTTCTCGATGTAACATTACCCCAATAAAAGATAAGTACTTTAATACGGATTGTTTTGTTTGTATGGATAATCAAGTCAAACTAAAGTAAATATACATAATGCACTCTTGAGCAATAAAACATTTCATATATGGTAGTAAAATATGCCAACTCAAATCTTTGTAATTACATTTCCAAAACGATTTAAAAAAGCTTAATTTCATCACTGGAAAAACGTTATTTTCACGTACAGGAAAACGTTATTTTCATGCCATAGAAAATCGTTATTTCCACGTATAGGGGAACGTTATTTTCTTGCTATAATTACGTAGTTATAACGTAATGAAACGTTTGCAAAAAACGTTATTTTAACGTTATTTTGAGTCCACGTTATTACGTAAATAGAACGTTCATAACCAAACGTTTGCAAACCATATGGTCACGTTTTATTAAGGTTATTCTAACGTTTTTTTGTTTACTGGGTAAAAGCAGGACACAGTGCTGTAGGGTGAGTAGTATGTGACAAGAGGGACTATAAGCAGGACACAGTGCTTGTAGTGGTAAGTAGTATGTGACAAGAGGGGCTATAAGCAGGACACAGTACTTGTATTGGTAAGTAGTATGTGACAAGAGGGGCTATAAGCAGGACACAGTGCTTGTAGTGGTAAGTAGTGTGTGACAAGAGGGGCTATAAGCAGGACACAGTGCTTGTAGTGGTAAGTAGTATGTGACAAGAGGGGCTATAAGCAGGACACAGTGCTGAGTATGGTTAAGTAGTATGTGACAAGAGGGGCTATAAGTATGACACAGTGCTTGTAGTGTTAAGTAGTGTGTGACAAGAGGGGCGATAAGCAGGACACAATGCTGTAGGGTGAGTAGTATGTGACAAGAGTGGCTATAAGCAGGACACAGTGCTTGAAGTGGTAAATAGTCTGTGACAAGAGGGGCGATAAGCAGGACACAGTGCTGTAGGGTGAGTAGTATGTGACAAGAGGGGCTATAAGCAGGACACAGTGCTTGTAGTGGTAAGTAGTATGTGACAAGAGGGGCGATAAGCAGGACACAATGCTGTAGGGTGAGTAGTATGTGACAAGAGTGGCTATAAGCAGGACACAGTGCTTGAAGTGGTAAATAGTCTGTGACAAGAGGGGCGATAAGCAGGACACAGTGCTTGTAGTGGTAAGTAGTATGTGACAAGAGGGGCTATAAGCAGGACACAGTGCTGAGTATGGTTAAGTAGTGTGTGACAAGAGGGGCTATAAGCAGGACACAGTGCTGAGTACTGGTAAGTAGTATGTGACAAGAGGGGCTATAAGCAGGACACAGTGCTTGTAGTGGTAAGTAGTATGTGACAAGAGGGGCTATAAGCAGGACAAACAGCCCTGAGGCTGACCAATAACAGGTGAAGGCCTCTGATTATAATTTATTGTCTGACGGTCCGCAAACAGGGCCACAGCGCTTTTGCCTCTTTATGGACCCAGTCAGCTGATCGGATCGACCCATCTGTGTTGGGCTTCAGGCATTATTTTCCACAGATGTATGGTAGTTAGTAGCTGAAGGAGAAGTATGTACCTCACATAGCCTTCTCTTTTGTGAAAACAGGTTTTATAGAGGGATGGAAACATAACCAGTAACCAGTAGTCTGGTATTGATCAAGGTGAAACCTTTGATTAGACCTACTGTACATTCCCGCGTACTACCCGCGGGTAGTACGCGAACCAAATCGCCGATGCAGGTTATAGGATTCTCCCAAAGTCTAGGTGCAGGTAATATGAGGGTTTTTTGATATTGAGATTCCAGAGATTGCTTTTGAATCAGTCCCTACCCCGATCCCTACCTTCCCAAGGTGGCTCATTGGGGTGGGTGGGGTTGACCGCCAAAGAGCTACCTGCCCTGGGGAGGGGGAGGAGGGGAGGGGGGAGTGGTCGCACTTTCCCTCAGTCCCAGCTCAGCTCCAGGTACATGTTGTAAGTTTAGCGGTCACAGCTTTTTACCTCCCCCCCCATCCCTACCCATGGCAGTTAGCCCTGTGGTGGTCACACCTTGTCCATTCTAGGGCATGTACAAAGAGCATGTGGCTGCCCGCAGAGGGGACGGGGGTATGGGTAATATTTAGCAATTTTTCCAAAGTCTAGGTGCGCGTTATACGAGGGTTTTTATCATAAAGCATGGGGGCGGGTTGTATGCGGGAATTTACGGTATATGCCGGTAAAAGTCGGGGGCGGGTAATACGCGAGATGCGGGTTGTATGCGGGAATTTACGGTATATGCAATTATACATGTTAGACAACGCTTCTATTATCATGTTTGATAGGAATAAGATACTTCTCTGGGTTTTAATCCCTAACCAGACATACTATTTACGCAAATCTACAGAGATTTTAACAATCATTTATTTTAACACTTACTTTAAAGAATTCTGTGAAAATGTTGGCTATGGCTGTGATGGCAGGATGACCTTCCAGTCCTAGTAGCTTGCTAATTCCTTCCAATCTAAAATAATTATGAGAACAGAAAAAAATATTAGCAATATATTCAGCTGTGTTACATTACATTACAATATGAGATGATCTTGTTGCAGAACTTGGGGTATAACCATTATTGGAGGATTACTATACTTTAATATGATTCTATCATACTATGCGAGAAATAAGGAGAGCCTACCTATCTGCCCAAGACTTGCGTGTTGTAGAGTACACCGATTCAGAAGTCTCCAGATTGTCTGCCTTCTTCTTGGGGACCTTTGTCGGAGTGAGAATAAAGGCGAGTGATACAAAGCTGGCGGCAGCACTCACCCAGAGCCCCTTAACAGCCGTCATCATGGCTCGCTCCACGTGTGCCTCACACGAGTACTCTGTGGTGTACGCCCACCTACAAGCATATACAGCACACAATGCTTAGGCCACACTGTTGTTTTTTTATTCTTTGGGTTACGGACATCCTAGCAACTTTACTCAAATATGGAGGACAAAATTTAAAAAAAAGATTAAATAACATTCAGTATTTCACACTTTAACTACCTAAAAACTTTAAGGGCCGCATAATGCTTCAATGTGCTATGCCCACTGTCGTCATAATCCATGATTACCAACCAGTACTGTATAAATTAATCAAGCCAATCCTACAGTCCTGGTGAGTAAACTCATCAGGGCTGCATTCATGCATCATAACGACCAGGGACATAGCAGTGTGTGACCCTTGAGGGGCTAAGATAGCATTACAGTTGAAAGCATACATTAAAAGGTTTGCATATCTGATTATCATTCCGACCCTACAGGGTTGATACACTCCTGAAGGATCATGCAGCATCCTACTGTATCATGACGACCAAGGACATATCAGAAGATCAGGCTGATATCAAAAACAGTATACGGCCCATTAAGGGTTAAAGACTGACCGTGTGCTAACCACAGAGAAGAGTAGTACAGCTATGTCCATGCAGCATTTTGCTCCCACGAGCACCGACGCTGTGCGGCGCGGGTGAGAGTTAATGACCGTGCCACGTAAACTGACCCGGATGAGTGCGGCGAGAACACCGAGCTTCATCCCGCTTAACACCAGGCCTCCCGAGTAGAAGGCCTGCAGGTATTGGCCGCCGACACAGTCAAACCGCTGCCAGTGTCGGTAACACACCGTCCCAACTGAACCAATCCTACAACAGTAACATAAAATAACTTCATCAGATTTCTCTTTTTTTTTAAACATTGTTTATCCTTAGATTTTTGTGTGATGTTCCCTAATAAAACATGATACTGCATTTTTACACGTGCCGTGTCTTTCTTAATCTTATATAATGTACCGGTTGTCTTTTTTATAATAGAAAGTAGCCTTAATTATTATAGCAACTTGATAACAATAAAAAATAATACATTACCATGCCATAGTTCCAGCTGCTTCCAATGCTGCAGGCAGGCCGAGGTCATCACTCCCGATCCGCCACCGATGTCCTAACGCCTGCAGGGACGGCATGGTCACCTAGTCCGTCTACAGCTGCTGCAATAGGGAATGAACTCATGAGTTTTGGGCCCCTAATGGGGGCTCTCCATGTCCCTTGTCGATTTTAAGAAATCCGCATGACGGTATGTCGATTCTAAGGAATTACCCATATTTCCATGCCACTATCTATCGATCTATTCCTCCTGTCTGTGGTGTATGTGGGAAGAAATTCAGTGATGAAAAAAGTAGAGACTGAGGCAAGTCTAACTTCTTCTGCAGGGTAGGCACAACTGACTATAGTTTGCCGCGCTTTTATTGACTTCCGCTATGAGCGAGTTACAAGGTCTCACAATGCTATTTTCGATATGTATGTTACATCCCTCCACCTTTAGTTTTGTACTCAAAAGTCCAGTCTGGTAGGTGGCTTTATTACTCGGGTAGACTTTCTAATACCAACTAGAGCAGGGCTACTTGCTCTTGGTGTAGGAGGCGTAGCACTAGGTAGAGGAGGCACATGGTGGTCTTGTGGAGTCGCTGGAGTGGTACTCCGAGGAGTACTGGGCTTCGGCATTGCAGCTGGCACTGGGATGTGAGGTGCAGGTGCAATGTAAGGTGGTATCGGTCGATTCTCCATGGTGCGACCGTTATCACGACACTCAGGCTCAGTTGGGACACGAGCTCTAATGTGATCCATGTGGCGTCTCCACACTCGTCCATCGTCAAGACGCACGATATACGTGACTGGACCAGTCTTTGATTGGAGCACTCCCGGCATCCACTTGGGCATACCAGCAAAATTCACGACCCACACAGCATCGCCAACAAAGAAGTCACGTGGGCTGACTGCAGGCTGATGGTACTGCCGTGCATAGGATTGTCTATCCATAACCTTATTGGACAGAGACGGATGAAGTACATCCAACAGGAAACGTGGCTTACGTTTCATCAGTAACTCTGCTGGTGCTTGTCCAGTAGTCGTCTGTGGAGTAACACAGTATCTAGAAAGGTAGCGTATTACCTTAGTTTCCAGATCCTCACCTGGCGTTTTCTTGATACCTTCCTTAAGCGTCTGTACCGCTCGCTCAGCTAAACCATTACTGGCTGGGTGGTATGGAGCTGTACAGATATGCTTAATGGCATTTTTCTTACAGAACTCTTGAAACTCTGAACTTGTAAAACAACTTTTGTTGTCACTCACAAGTACAACCGGAGTTCCATGAACAAAGAATGTTCGTCTCAACTTCCTTATAGTAGCTTTGGAAGTGGATGTGTTCATGACATGAGCGTCAATGTACTTTGAATGAGCATCTACAATCACTAGAATCATTTGTCCATCAATTGGGCCAGCATAGTCTATATGGATCCGATGCCAAGGTTTACCAGGCCACTCCCAAGGATGGAGCTGAGCATGAGGCGGAGACTTGGATTGGACTTGACACTGCTGACATGATTTCACTTTAAGCTCGATATCAGCATCGATTCCTGGCCACCAAACATAACTGCGTGCGAGTGATTTCATCCTAACGATTCCTGGATGGCACTCATGGAGTTGCTCAAGAACACAGTCACGAGCTTGTGGTGGTATTATCACGCGCAAACCCCACATCAAGCAACCTTGTTCTGCACACAGTTCTTCCCTCCTGCGAAAGTATGGTGCCAGTTCCTCGGACACACTATAAGGCTAACCCTTCAAAACAAAGTTTTGTATGGAAGCCATGATCGGGTCTCGAGCGGTCCAAGAAGCAATTTGAGTAGATGTCAAAACCTCAGAACACGTTAGAACCTCAAAAGCCAACACTGTTTCGGCAGGCACAGGCACGGTGAAGTACGGTGTGGTTAAAGGTAACCGGCTTAGTCCGTCAGCATTGCCGTTCTCCTTGCCTGGCTTGTAACGTAAACGATATTGGTAATTTGACATTGTCAGTGACCAACGCTGTAAGCGGGCAGTGGACATCGGACTGATGAGTTTGTCCTCTTTCAGCGGGCCCAACAGCGGCTTATGGTCTGTTTCCACGGTGAATTCGCGACCATACACATACTTATGAAACTTGGTCACACCGAAGATTACGGCGAGCCCTTCCCGCTCGATTTGTGCATAGTTCTTCTCAGCGGGAGCTAACGATCTGGATGCAAATGCGATCGGTCGGTCGGAGCCATCCGGCATCCGATGAGAGAGTACCGCACCCAGGCCGTACGATGACGCATCACAGCCAAGAAGCAATGGTAGAGCCGGGTTGTAGGGAACTAACACTTGCGAAGATTGCAATAGTTCCTTTGATTTAGCAAACGCTTGTTCCTGTTCTGGCCCCCACTTCCACGGAACATCCTTCTGTAGGAGCTGATTCAGTGGTGCGAGTGTCGAGCTGAGGTTCCTTAGGAACTTGTGGTAGTAGTTTACCATTCCCAGGAAACTGCGGAGTTCACTCACATTGGTAGGAGGTGGTGCGTTCTGAAGAGCTGCTACTTTCTCGGTAGTCGGGTGAATTCCTTCGGCATCCAGCTTGTGACCTAGATAGACACAGGAATCTTGTAGAAACACACACTTCTCACCTCTCAGACGTAGTCCTGCCTGCTGCAGCCGACCCAGTACCGTCGTCAAGTTTTGATGTGCCTCCTCCTTTGTGTGCCCCGACACCAAGATATCGTCCAGATACACTGCTACCATGGGTATACCCTGAAGTACCTGCTCCAGAACTCTCTGGAAAATACCTGGTGCGGAAGATACCCCAAAACACAAGCGTGTGTACTGGTACAAACCTTTGGTAGTGTTAATTGTTGTGAGTTCACGGGAATCCTCACTGAGAACTACCTGAGTATATGCATGACTGAGGTCCAACTTGGAAAAACAAACACCCCCAGCCAACTTTTGGTACAAATCATCAACATTCGGAATTGGATATTTGTCCACCTTTGCTGCTCTGTTGACAGTCAGTTTGTAATCACCACAAATGCGAATGTCACCATTCGGTTTCATTACCGGAACGATTGGAGCAGCCCAATCTGCAAATTCAACTTTTACTATGACCCCGTCATGTTCGAGGCGATCAAGTTCAGCCTCGACCTTCTCTCTGAAAGACCAAGATAGTGTTCGCGCCTTGAACTGACGTGGTTGCGCATCAGTGTCTATATACAGTTTCGCTTTGTAACCCTTTAACTTACCAAGCTCGGGTTTGAATAGGTCAGGGAATAGTTTCCTGTAGTCCACATCTGAAAGAGAATGCACTGCCGACCAATCAAGACGTAACTCTTTGATCCAGTCTCTTCCGAGAAGACATGGTCCTTGACCCTCGACAACTAATGCGTCAAGTTGCAATGACTGACCTGCATGCTGCACATTCAATGTTACACGACCAAGTGGCAATAGACTTGCACCTGAAAACATCTTAAGTACAGGTAAATTGGTTTTACTTAACACCAGACCAGGATTACACTTCTTGACATTGTCATACTGAACCTTGTTCAAGATTGTTACACCAGAACCAGTATCAATCTCCATGTTTGTGGCAACACCATGTAAATCTACACATACAATGTAGGGTTTGACCCTTTTACTAGGCATGGCATTGGTATGAAACAAATTATACTGATACTCGATAGCATCATCACACAGCGGTGCTGCAGTAGCGCCTTCGTCAGTCTCAACAAAGTTTGTTGATTGTCTACAAACTTTCCCAAAATGATTGTATCGGGAACACTTGTGACAAATTTTCCCCCACGCGGGACAGTCGCGTGCCCGCTTGTTATGAGATGCGTCCCCACAACCAGAACACGTGCCCGTCTGGTCGGAAGGCTGCCGATGTTGTTGTTGCTGTTGACGTTGTTGATGTTGTCTGCGTGGCGGTGAAGACTGTCTCCTCTTGCCAGGACCCCAGGAGTTGGCCTTTGACATCACCTTGTGGACCTTTGACTCCACAGGAGCGATGGGCATAGACTGCGACATCACCTTGCTTTGTCGTCCCGTAGACTCCTGAGTGCGTGCGAATTTCAGAAGAGCCGCCAATGTGACGTCTGGCTCATCGAGTCCCTTCTCTCGCACTTTTGGCCATCGACATTTCTGAATAATCTGAGATTTTATCTCACCGTCCTCATTATGGAACTCACAGTACTTAGCGAGACTCTTCAGCCGAACATGAAACTGATCAATCATCTCGTCATCTCGCTGATAAGCCTGCCTGAACTCATATATCTGATACTCTTTGATGCATTTAGGGGCAAAGTAATCAGTCAATTTGGTAGTTGCTTCATCAAAAGTTGTGGTAGCATCAATGCCTAGAGATGTAGCAACATCCATAGCGTCATCACCTAAGAGTAACATCAATGATGCAGTCTTTTTTTGCCTCATTGGTGATGCCTTTGTACACTAGGAAGTGTGGGAATTTTCTAAGCCATCTCTCCCACCTCTTAGCTGCAGACTCCACTGGTTCCAACTGGAAAAGGGTGCATAATGAAGTCCCCCATTGTAAGGCAAAAAGTAGGCCTACAACAGGATGAATAGGTCTAGGCCACCTAAACAGCAAATGTTCCACAATGTAGATGTGAATGTTCAGACTGTTAAGACACAGCTGGTGCAGATCCAAAGAGCCTAGATCCACTGCCACTGGTGATATGAGTGTGTGCCTGTGCAGAAAGTGCCAACACAGGGACTGAGGCTGACTGACTGCACAACTGACCCAAAATCACTGCCCTGAATTTTCCACCAAAGTCCACCAAAGATTACAATCAAAGTCCTCAAAATGGAACAAACTCACAGTTTCCAAGACAGCCACACAACCCGACAAAACCACAAAAGTTGTTTACATTCTGATTGCAAGATTGTCCACAGGGTAAGCTCCTTCGTCGCCAATTATGTGGTGTATGTGGGAAGAAATTCAGTGATGAAAAAAGTAGAGACTGAGGCAAGTCTAACTTCTTCTGCAGGGTAGGCACAACTGACTATAGTTTGCCGCGCTTTTATTGACTTCCGGTATGAGCGAGTTACAAGGTCTCACAATGCTATTTTCGATATGTATGTTACACTGTCCCATGTCACTAGTTCAAGCCCCAAAAAGTTTTATGTCGCCATAGGATTTTCAATGTTGACCTATAGGCCCAGGTAAAATGCATGTAGCAACTGACATGCATGTATGGCTGGTGGTCCTGGCAAATATCTAGCATAGACTCTGAGTGATAGATACGTATACTGTTCCACTCCGTTGACTAGTCTAGTAATAGTATGTATACTTTACTTTTCCTGGTCCGATCTACAAGGCCAGACGAACCTGTCACAGTCTACCGCCAAGCCTCAGATCTAGCTAGCGGGCCAGCCCAGTGCCAGTATTGCCATACTGGGCTGGTGAGAGATCCCCATGTTTTGACTGTGGGTGAACTACAGGACCTCATTACAGACAAAGTAAACGGTTTACAGGGCCAAAGAAGGTTCGATGCTTATCTCTAGACACTTAGCTTTCCATATTCACTCAGATATGTGCCTGTTTGTTGGTGAGATGATAGCAGTTAGCACACCAGTGGTTTATAAGACAAACCTTCTGCTTACACTAGGCCTGGCACATAGCAGGACCCCAGTGATAAGACCAGGGTCTATCATTGACTGTACATTCGTACAGTCCATTCCAAATTGCCTAGCTCAGATCTTGACTCAGATAACCTGTGACAGTCTGTCACTAGAGTGCCACTGGCACACTTTGAAGTTTGAGTGCCACTTGCTGACTTGGGGAGATTGATTGATCATCTGCATTGAGGCGTGATACTACCACGCCACCATCCATCATAGTACACTTACCTACATGCAGAAAACACGATAACACAGCTTTAAACAGTCACAGCACTTGAAACAGCCACACAACCCGACAAAACCACAAAAGTTGTTTACATTCTGGCAGTGTCCCAGGAATGTGTTCCCACAGGACAGTTGTGAGAGGGCGCTGCTGCTGTTTGCCGCCATCAAGATGTTATCCGGTCACCATGTGTGGTGGGAGGTACTACTAAAGGGGCAGGGTGATCGGAGTTTACAGATGTATGACTGGATAATACTAGTGGAAAACCTCGCAAGTTACATGTAGGGATTCCAGGCAGGATTCGTGGTGTTATAGGGCCCAACCCACCCTTTGGGATCACCCCCTCCCACTGGGGATCCAACCCTCTTGGGTCCAAACTTCCCTCTCCCACTCTTTGACCATAGGTCTATGTAGAAATAGTCCCCATTGTTATCGCATGTTGAATGTAAGATATAGACATCATATCACCTGTCACTTCGGCCCCCATATAATCGCATGCTGCCTCTAAGGGAACATTTTTTGACATCTTTTATTTTGGGGAATCTTTCACTAGTTTCAGGACCCCACCGGGCCACCCCCCCCCTCCCCCCCCCCCCAAAGCCAACCCTTCAATTTCACACAGTTAATTACATATTATAAACATACATAAAGCGACTCACTGATAACAGTATATAATGGCCAGATAAGTTCATCTGTGCACCCTGTGACACCCTGCAATTACCGGGTTGTTACAGTTAGAGTTATCAGAAGAAAGATATTGGGGATAATATTACATGTACCGGTCCATTAAAATTTGACTCTCACCATGGAACCAACATTAGGGGAGTTCCCTCAACCTAATTAGGAAGTGGTCATTATTTAACAAAAAGGGGAGGGGAGACAGCTTCCTGCACCCCTTGCTCTAGACTAGAGGGGTCGAAATTTACACACACACCCTCTTTTTATAACACCGTCCCGATAACGGTATCCTCATGCACTGGGGCTCAGTCACAGATTTTTAAAATCTATACTACTGGTAGATCCCTTATACTACCGGTATATTTCTAAAGGAAATGTGATGTCACACAAAGACTGGCCTACTGAGCAGTGTTGCCGAAATGACGCCGGCACGGCCGGCGTAGAATCTTAATGGCCGGCGTAGAGCCTTGGGACGCAGGCCAGAATGGCCTGCCATAATCTCAGCTTTCTAATGGTGAAAGAATGACGTTTAGTAAGGTACTTTGAAATATCAAAATTCATATGGCCTGCGTGAGAATGAAATGGCCTGCGTAAGATGCCAAGACGCAGGCCACATTGGCCTGCGTTGAGAAAAAGTTTTCGGCAACACTGCTGAGGCAATGGTTCTTTACATCCCACACTACGCAGGCATAGATGGACAGGCCTTTGGTATGCTGTATCAGTTATATGTCAACCACAGCAGGGGGAGGTCATAACTTTCAACCTCGGCCGGGGTACCAGAGGCCTTGCCACACAGCTAGTACTAGGCTACTGAGCCTCGAACATATGACCCTGTATGTCTGAGGTGAACACGCTACCGGTACCAACTGAGAATTTATAAAGCTATAGGCCTAGATCTACACCCAGCTTATCTTGGACCCCAGTCTTGGACCAATATTGGCAATGGTCAACACGTACATCGTGTGGCAATATTTTAACGTTGAACAACAATTTTGGCAAATTGGGGCGTAATCTGAAGGAATGTGCTTTTAATGGCAGCTAGGCGCGGCAATTGACATACAGTGCCACCACCGGAACGCGCACAAACTTCCCACTCTCCAATGCAGTCTTCCTCTCAACTCATCGAGCACGCTGCAGCGGTTTAAATTTGATTTGTCCCACTTTACTTCTCAATTAAGTTAAATTTCTCAACCGCCATGGCAGGCAAAAAGCAGCCAGCAAAGAAACAACCTTCAAAGGCACCGGAGCCGGTAAGCAAATCGGCAGCTTCTAAGAAAGTTACAACTAGATCGGGAAATAAACCGTGGACGCCGCCCGCTCCGCTACAGCCACCGTCTGACACGACAAACGCACTCAGCGCCTGGGTGGGCGCGGTCAGCTCGGTGACATTAAATCAACAAACAAGAAAATGCTGTCTCTCCTCAAGGCCCTGTTGCCTGACCCTGTGATGGCGACGGTGGAACTCTCCCCGCAACTGGACCCGGCCGGGGGTAATTAAGGCACATAGGCGCCGCTCATCACGCCCTTCTCCCTACGTACTTCCGCCACGCTCGCCAGCCCGCAGATGGTCTCGTCCGCGGCGGCTGGGACGGCCCACCCTCCTGCCGGTGTGGCGCAGCCGCTGCTGGCGATGCCATCGTTCGCCCAGTCACTAGCCGGCAAGCTTATACATATCTCTCGCTGTGTAACCCCGGCCAAGAAGTTCATGTATCGTATCTTGGCTGCCCTCAGACTAGCCCCCCAGCAGGGCAACACACCGGTGTCTGTCTCAGTCAGAGCAGATGTTAACCCTTTGTGGGCGAGCATCGACTATAGTGGATGCAATGGCTGGGCGAGCATCGACTATAGTTGATGCCATGGAAGGGCGAGCATCGACTATAGTCATCATAACTCTATGGGATCTAGCATAGGCTCGTCCTTAGGGAAAACTCCTGCAAAAAGTCTCGCTCTCCAAGCTAAGAGTATCAATTCTTGGCCGCCCTCAAAGGGTTAAATGGTTTGCGAAGTACGCAGAGCTCACAAATGGAGTCCATCTCCTCCTCCCAGATCTGGCAGAGTACAGCATTGAATGTGACTCTACACCCACAGCGGGGGGGGGGGGGGGGGGGCTAGCAACTTAGCCTACTACAGCTACACATACCCCAAGACCCTCCTGGACAAGTGCTCCCATATCTCACAAAGTGAAGCAGTCAACTTGGTAGTGGCTTACCGGACCCTGACTCCTCACTACACAGTAGGAATGAAGGTAGTCATCTACACCGATAAAATTGACGTGTCGTGTTGTCATTAATGAATATAGTCTAGATCTATATCTATAGTAGTGTAGGGGCTAGGGTTATACGGGTTATTATATGACGGGTTCTGTTGGATGCTGTGTTGCGAGCTCAGTCCGAACCCTTCAGTCTGACGGCAGGTGGCGACACCTGCCTCGGACTTGGGGTATGGACAGAGGTCGCTATAGGCTTCGGGTCTGCGTGTGCGCGCGCAGGCTGGCTGCCTATATATACCCAGCATCCAATGGGACTCGTCGGTTACTCTGATCCACGCTGGTGAGGAGACCCCGTGATCATTGCGGCTGATTCGCCTACTGACCCGTTCCGAACTCTATAGGGAGTTCGCACACATAGATATTGCCTGTCTAGGTTCTTGAATAAACCTATTGATTCGCAACCTGTAAACACTTGATCCGAACTGTGTTGACTTTGTTCTTTAATTGATACTCTACCAATATCATAGAGACACAAAGTATCGTTTATTACACTGGTGCCTTGACCAGTTCTGAGTGAAACGCAGGTTAGCCTGTGCAATAGCACAGACCTCGTGCTCTGGACGGAGCAGCGAGGTCTCCCGATGAGGCATTAGCCTTGTCATCGGAGGGGTTATGTGCCGCAGATGAGGCAGATACCCCCACCGGGAGTGCGGATGTTCCACCCGGAACAAGCGCACTAATGGGATCTAAGGATCCCGGAGTAATGAGTCGTTCATTAGAGGAGATGAGCCTGTCGTTGTTTAACATCGGTGGGTCACGCGCAACCGCTCCAACCCCTCGGAGATGGGCTATTTCGGAGGAGCGTCACTTCGACGATATGAGAGAAGCCAGGGTACAGGAACGTCTGCAGATGGCTCAGATGGAGTTGTTGACCATTCAGAAACAGTCAAATGAATGGAAAAGCAGTCTGATTGCGTTGGAAGGCGCAGTCACACACCGGACTTCCAAAATCAAGGAAAAAGATGCGAGGTTGTCAACCTTGTTGGAAGAAAACGAGAGGTTGGCGCAAGCTCTAGGTATGGTCCGGTCGGAGTTCAATCAGAAGACGGCTGACCTAGAGGTGGTCCGTTCCGACTTTGCCAGTGCGAACACGGAACTCAACCCGATTTGCGCGGCTAGGGATGCCGTAATATCGGAGGCAGAAGGGGTCCATTCCGAACTTGTTCGGGATACGGAAGACCTCCGGGAGGCTCCTCAGACTCTGGCTACGGAGTGTGACATCTTGAGGACCAAGAAGAGTGCTTTACAGCAGTTCTTGTTGGAGGCTCGGAGTAGTATGCAGGACAGTAGTACCTCATACGCTTCTGCCGATAATGGCAGTCCGAAAGCTGCTCATTACAGCAGTTTTACGGACACCCCAAATCTGCCCATGGGGCGTGGGTTAACCGTAGAGCCGGCATTGTCTACTTCAACGTCAGGTCGACCTCTTAAGGTGGGCCGAGCAAGAGGTAGAGGAAGGGCAAGTGACTACTCACCCAGGGTGGGTATTATGGGTATCCGTCCCATCCCGAAACAGATCTTTTCTGCTCCGACAGGTGTAAACCCGGCGGGGAGAGGAAGATCGTTGTCGGAATTGGTACGGAGTCCACTGTCCCAGTTGAGACAGGACGAGCGACAACTGGACTCAGAACGCTTGAAGAAAGCATCCGAGCAGGAATTGGTACGGAGTCCATCTTGAAGAAAGCAGCCGAGCAGGAGAAGGCAGCCAGGAGCGACCTGACTCCATCGAGTCTGTTGCAATGGCGAGAGTGCCAAGCGAACATACTGTTCCAGGAACAGAAGAACTTGGAAACATAAAGGCGAGAAGTGTATCGCCAACAGCAGGCTGCTCTGGAACAACAGCAGAAACGCATGCGTGAGAACGCAGCCCTGGCAGAAGAGTTAGCGGAGCAGGAGGCGGCAGTTCTGAGAGCACGAAAGGATGGGCTCCGGGCGGCCGGCGAAGCTGCAAAAGCTAAACTGGAGCAAGCTCAGCAGGAGGAGGAAGCTGAAAAGCAATCCAAGCAATTGGAAAAGGAGAAGTCCGAGCATCAGCGATTGCTGGCTCTGGCTCAGCAGTGCCAGTACATGACCGATCTGGAGAAAAATTGGTGGTTCAGTCAAGGTGTGGACCCCACTACGGATTTGGTGGCGTATGGTACTTACCAGGCCTACCTGGAAAGACAGAGTAGTTTACCTACTATGGGAGCTACTCCGGGGGCGATTCCTGGGACAAAAAGTCCTAAGAAGGCTCCAAGACGAACAATTCTGAGTACAGAATTGCAAGAATTGTACGATACAAATCCCGCTATAGCTGGGATAGGATTGCACAATGTGGGCGCGGAAAGGGACGCTACGGCTTCGATTTCCAAATGCCTGGCGATTACCTCTAAAATTAGAGGATCGTCCAATGCTGCCAGACGGATAGCTAGCGAGCCTTTTCCATACTGGCAGAAAAATTCTTGGGAAGATTGGTTAGGAGCCACCGTTGAGGACATTAACCTCAGTGGGTGGGATCAACAAGATGCTATCCCTTACATCTGTAAAGGATTGCGCTTAGGAGATGGCCTGATGGCTGTGGAACAGTGGAAAGATGAATGCGGACCCCGCGGCACTTTCAAACAGCTGGTGGAGATCGGGACTATCTTGTTCGGAGACTCCGCTCGGGTCGATCCGATGGTCGCTTTTAAGAAGCGAGTGCAAGGCAAGAACGAGGCCCCGAGGGTTTTCGGACTTGCATTGATGCGACTCCTGAAGAAGGTACATCCTCATTCAGGGAGCCATGATGCCTTATTCTCTAAGGAATTGTTCTCTCAGTTCGTCGCCGGATTAAGAGACCCCGAGATACAACAGACGGTGTATGATACGTGGAGGGTGGATACGTTGTTGGATGACCTTGATTGATACTCTACCAATATCATAGAGACACAAAGTATCGTTTATTACACTGGTGCCTTGACCAGTTCTGAGTGAAACGCAGGTTAGCCTGTGCAATAGCACAGACCTCGTGCTCTGGACGGAGCAGCGAGGTCTCCCGATGAGGCATTAGCCTTGTCATCGGAGGGGTTATGTGCCGCAGATGAGGCAGATACCCCCACCGGGAGTGCGGATGTTCCACCCGGAACAAGCGCACTAATGGGATCTAAGGATCCCGGAGTAATGAGTCGTTCATTAGAGGAGATGAGCCTGTCGTTGTTTAACATCGGTGGGTCACGCGCAACCGCTCCAACCCCTCGGAGATGGGCTATTTCGGAGGAGCGTCACTTCGACGATATGAGAGAAGCCAGGGTACAGGAACGTCTGCAGATGGCTCAGATGGAGTTGTTGACCATTCAGAAACAGTCAAATGAATGGAAAAGCAGTCTGATTGCGTTGGAAGGCGCAGTCACACACCGGACTTCCAAAATCAAGGAAAAAGATGCGAGGTTGTCAACCTTGTTGGAAGAAAACGAGAGGTTGGCGCAAGCTCTAGGTATGGTCCGGTCGGAGTTCAATCAGAAGACGGCTGACCTAGAGGTGGTCCGTTCCGACTTTGCCAGTGCGAACACGGAACTCAACCAGATTTGCGCGGCTAGGGATGCCGTAATATCGGAGGCAGAAGGGGTCCATTCCGAACTTGTTCGGGATACGGAAGACCTCCGGGAGGCTCCTCAGACTCTGGCTACGGAGTGTGACATCTTGAGGACCAAGAAGAGTGCTTTACAGCAGTTCTTGTTGGAGGCTCGGAGTAGTATGCAGGACAGTAGTACCTCATACGCTTCTGCCGATAATGGCAGTCCGAAAGCTGCTCATTACAGCAGTTTTACGGACACCCCAAATCTGCCCATGGGGCGTGGGTTAACCGTAGAGCCGGCATTGTCTACTTCAACGCCAGGTCGACCTCTTAAGGTGGGCCGAGCAAGAGGTAGAGGAAGGGCAAGTGACTACTCACCCAGGGTGGGTATTATGGGTATCCGTCCCATCCCGAAACAGATCTTTTCTGCTCCGACAGGTGTAAACCCGGCGGGGAGAGGAAGATCGTTGTCGGAATTGGTACGGAGTCCACTGTCCCAGTTGAGACAGGACGAGCGACAACTGGACTCGGAACGCTTGAAGAAAGCATCCGAGCAGGAATTGGTACGGAGTCCATCTTGAAGAAAGCAGCCGAGCAGGAGAAGGCAGCCAGGAGCGACCTGACTCCATCGAGTCTGTTGCAATGGCGAGAGTGCCAAGCGAACATACTGTTCCAGGAACAGAAGAACTTGGAAACATAAAGGCGAGAAGTGTATCGCCAACAGCAGGCTGCTCTGGAACAACAGCAGAAACGCATGCGTGAGAACGCAGCCCTGGCAGAAGAGTTAGCGGAGCAGGAGGCGGCAGTTCTGAGAGCACGAAAGGATGGGCTCCGGGCGGCCGGCGAAGCTGCAAAAGCTAAACTGGAGCAAGCTCAGCAGGAGGAGGAAGCTGAAAAGCAATCCAAGCAATTGGAAAAGGAGAAGTCCGAGCATCAGCGATTGCTGGCTCTGGCTCAGCAGTGCCAGTACATGACCGATCTGGAGAAAAATTGGTGGTTCAGTCAAGGTGTGGACCCCACTACGGATTTGGTGGCGTATGGTACTTACCAGGCCTACCTGGAAAGACAGAGTAGTTTACCTACTATGGGAGCTACTCCGGGGGCGATTCCTGGGACAAAAAGTCCTAAGAAGGCTCCAAGACGAACAATTCTGAGTACAGAATTGCAAGAATTGTACGATACAAATCCCGCTATAGCTGGGATAGGATTGCACAATGTGGGCGCGGAAAGGGACGCTACGGCTTCGATTTCCAAATGCCTGGCGATTACCTCTAAAATTAGAGGATCGTCCAATGCTGCCAAACGGATAGCTAGCGAGCCTTTTCCATACTGGCAGAAAAATTCTTGGGAAGATTGGTTAGGAGCCACCGTTGAGGACATTAACCTCAGTGGGTGGGATCAACAAGATGCTATCCCTTACATCTGTAAAGGATTGCGCTTAGGAGATGGCCTGATGGCTGTGGAACAGTGGAAAGATGAATGCGGACCCCGCGGCACTTTCAAACAGCTGGTGGAGATCGGGACTATCTTGTTCGGAGACTCCGCTCGGGTCGATCCGATGGTCGCTTTTAAGAAGCGAGTGCAAGGCAAGAACGAGGCCCCGAGGGTTTTCGGACTTGCATTGATGCGACTCCTGAAGAAGGTACATCCTCATTCAGGGAGCCATGATGCCTTATTCTCTAAGGAATTGTTCTCTCAGTTCGTCGCCGGATTAAGAGACCCCGAGATACAACAGACGGTGTATGATACGTGGAGGGTGGATACGTCGTTGGATGACCTTTTTAAGGCCATCGAGATACACACCCTCAAAAAGTCGCTGCTAGGGGACCGGATGCCAACCCGGGCCTCTGCCATTATAGAATGTTCCCCGGAACAGTCTGATGGTGAGGGCAGTGAGGAGGAGGCAACTGCTTCTGCGGCTCAGTTCAAGAGGAATGGAAATTCCTCTAAACCGCCGTGGAAGAATAAGAAGCAGGAAGGGGGTGGAAACCCTCCTCCGAAGAAAGAATCATCGGATCAGAAGGCTCCGGTGATAGACGCAGCGTTCTTTACAGCGCTGTTCGAGAAAATGACAACTTCCATCCAGGGGGCTACACAGCCCAACCGGAGGAAGATCAACCGGAGGACCGCCAAGTGCTATAGGTGCTTGGAGATCGGTCACTTTGCTGCGGAGTGTACGGCTCCGAGTCCGAAAGTTCCCGGGAAGGAGGGAAACTAGAGGGGGTGGTCCGAGCTGGCGAGCGGACGGCCCCTGGAGATGAAGTACGCCAACATACCAGAGAGGTAGAGCCTAGTGGAGTTCCGAAGGCAGGAAGGGAATCAGGGGTGGCTTCGAGCTTGAGGGGTACGGATGCCGGCCTGGTTAACATTCCAGTCCAACAGTTGCCCGGCAATGAGGCAGGGAGGCCCATTACGGATAGGAATGAGGAAGTTGCGGATGTCACAGACACCGTGTGGGTAGGGAGTACCCAGCTTTCCCCGGATCATCCATGTTTCGACCATTTGAAGAAACATGGCCTTGATTTGGCTGCTCCGAAGGACTTTAAACGCTTCACTGTAAACCCGTCTCCGCTGGGGGGGAGGCGGTGGTATGTGTCTGTTACTGTGGCCGGTAGGGCAGGCGAGTTTTTAGTAGATACCGGAGCTAGCCACTCCTTTATCTCCTCAAACTTCTATGCTCTTATGCCGGACAGTCGTGATAACTTCAAAACGAGGGTAAACGCCTGTTCGGCCGATGGGTCGAGTATGCAGACGTATTGGCGCGCGTTCATACCGCTCCGGATTGGAGGGAAGGAGTATGTGGCTTCTCCCACAATCGCGGATATAGCTGACGACGGTATACTGGGGTTGGACTTTTCGGCGTTGTATGACGCGGTCCTGAACCCTGGTACAGGGGTACTCCAGATAGAGCACCCGTACCGTGCGGTGGAGCAGTGTGTGCTCCGACAAGTATCAACAGTGGCAACGGTGGTCCAAACTGTAAAGATTCCTCCCGGACAGACGTGTGACGTGCTGGTCCGAAGCAAGGGGCTTAGGAGAGAGGAAGAGGCAGTTGTGGAGCCGGATGTGGCCATGTTGGGAAGCATCGGTTTGACAGGCATGGACACCCTGGTGGGTGATGGTGCTTGGACCGTGGTGCCGGTTTCTAACCCCGGGTTAGAGCCGAAGTATCTGAAAAAGGATACGGTGCTGGGGAAGGTGTTCACTAGTGAGGCAGTAATGCCTGCTGGTCATGTGAGCATGAAGGGGGACCCTTCTCCGACCATTTTGAGTAATGGACTTGAGAAAATGATCTCCGAAACGGATCTGACGGATCGGAGGGATCTCGATTCCTTGAGAAGGCTGGTAGTTAAGTATCAGGATGCATGGCAAGTGGAGGGGGAGCCTTTGGGCCGAACTGACAAGGTGCTGCATTCTATCAATACGGGAGATGCTCAGCCGTTCAAGATGCCTTACCGACGCTTGCCGTTGGGTAAGAAAAGAGTCGTTGAAGAACAAGTGAAAACCATGCTGGAACAGAAGGTGATCGTGCCTAGCACTAGCCCCTGGTCCAGTCCGGTTCAGATGGTTACTAAGAAGGATGGGTCTATCCGATTTTGTATCGATTATAGACGCCTAAATGGAGTAACCAAGAAGAATGCGTATCCTCTACCCCGAATTGATGAGACTCTGGACTCGCTGGGTGGGAGCCAATGGTTCTGCACCCTCGATTTGCAGTCCGGATATTGGCAAATCGGTATGAAGGAAGAGGATAAGGAGAAGACGGCTTTCGCAAGTCATATTGGACTGTATCAGTTTGAGCTTTTTTTTTAATACGGTTTTATTTGTTCCTGGTTTAAAGTTTCACAAAAGTGTTCGACCACGAATAAACCAGTTGAAACAGGGAGCAACTGTGTCAAGTTATTTACAATTTGATTATCCTTACATTTGAAACTTTGTACTCCAAAATATTATACCATGATTGGTGAGATAAAATAATATACAGAGATGGTGTATGATTGTAACACAGTAAAACATGAACATCAAAATGATGTTACTGATACGGGTGACAATTACATATACATATTACATTTTACATTTTACAGAGAGGTATCCAGTCCAACCATGAGCTGTCTACAGGGTGTGCTCTACAGTCGATCGTCTGATAGTTCGGAAAAAGAAAGAAAAATGAATATGGTACAGAACGTAGCCACCATTGGGACTCCTCATACAACATCTGATTTGACACTCCAAATTTTATCATAATCATCCTGACATATATTATTTTACTTAATTTTTATTACATTTCATTATTACTTTCATAGTATTCTAGCTATTCTATGACATCACATATTATACCTTGAATATAGACCAAGAATTTGGTCTAGCAATACACTGAACTATTACATAGGTTTAGGCGAAGTTTGGGTTACTTGTGCCTGTTTCGTACTGGCGTATCAGAGATAGCTTTTTACCTTTTCGTCACATTATACCTAGACAAGTGGAGATAAAGACCAGTGTGATCACATACACTTCTTCTACGTCATGTCAGTTACTCGACCTTGTGTGTAAATACCTCGCGACAGTATAAGAAAATAAAAATAAAAATAAAAATAATATGGTTTTGATTGTTCGAAGTTTTGTCAAACTGTATGAACTTAAGTTCTATCCAACAAGCAATCTGGTCATATAGGAGTATATATAGCTAAGTCAAATCCTACTCAGCCCTACTGCACCTAGACAGGTTAGAAAAACCTAATATTTTGAGATGATATTTACTCCTTCAAACAGGAGATAAGGATTTTCGTGCCTCCACTTGTCCAAAAACAGCTTCCCAAGTTTTCTTTTTATGAGGACCCTGAATGTGGTTTTGTCACAGACCCACCTCGTTTCGGATTTTAAACTGTTCCACCAGGAAGCTGCCTGGTAAGACGGGCTTTTAATATATTGCTGCAGTTTGTGCTGAGGAAGTTTGATTATGGGACCACCGGTTGCTCTAGTCCCACTAGAGGGGAGTATGTTACATTTTCCAGCGTAAACCAGTCTATGCACCGTACTCAACTGAAAATATATTCTCCTTAAATCTAGTGGTAAAATACAGGCATATTTGTATAGGTCTTTCACAGCGCAGTCAGTAGGGTCTTGTATTCTAAAACATATTCTTAACGCTATGTTACACTGAACTTGAAGTTTCTTGTAACATTTTACCGGTAAACCAGTTAAGAATATACAACCATAATCGAAATATGGTAACAACATGGTTTTGAAAATTATCAGTGCAGTCTCTTGGTCCATGTTCATCCTAGTGTGCCTATAAATCCAGATTTTAAAAGCAATCTTTTGGGACATGGTGTTAAATTGTTTTTGAAAAGTAAGATTTTTGTCTATTTCAATTCCTAAGTACTTGTAATTGTCTGAAGACTTGAGCTTTTTCCCTTTGACTGATAAATCTAGCAAAAATGGATCATTTTCTTTAGTAAATAACATATCCCTTGACTTATCTGGATTTATAGTCAGACTGTTTCTATTGCACCAGTCACAAATTATATCTAGATCTGCCTGTAGTGTGATATTCAGTACTTCTGTGTCTTGATGCCGAAACATGACTAGCGTGTCGTCAGCATATAGTCTTATAGAAGACTCAGTATCAAGCTTAGGCAATGAGTTAACATACATTATAAATAACAGTGGGCCTAGTATAGACCCTTGAGGAACGCCATACTCCATATCCAACCATCCAGATTTTACCTCGTTACAAAGAGTACGCTGTGACCTTTTCTCTAAGTAGCTGGTAAACCACTTTATAGTCCCCTCAGACAGATTAAAATGTTTTAATTTATCAAGAAGTAGTGTGTGCTTTAAGGAATCAAACGCTTTTGAAAAATCGAGGTAGATAGCGCCCACGCTATCACCTGAGGACAGGGCATTATGGATTACGTCAACCACCTGAAACACCGTATCCAGTGTGCCATGATTTTCTCTGAAGCCATTCTGGCTGCTACTTAAAAGTTCATGTGATTCCAGAAAGGGGTATATTTGTTTATGTACAATTCTTTCCAAAATTTTTCCCGGTACCGGGAGAAGAGATATTGGTCTTAACTGGGTAGCTGAGGTCGGGTTATTCACTTTGGGGATAGGTACAACAGTGGCTTTCTTCCAGCTATCAGGAAATAGACCACCTTCCAGAGACAAATTAATCACCGCTGTAAAAGGTTTCAACAATACCGTAAGACAGTCTTTGAGCAGCTTGCTTGATATGTCATCAAGACCTGAGGATTTATAAATATTGATATCTTTTATAATTTTCAACACATCCCCTTCGTCAACTTTATGAAATTCGAAATTAAGGTCATCCAGTTGATTTGGATTACGTCTGGGGGGCGGGACGTGGGCTAAGGGGGGGGGCGGGACCCCTTCCATCTCTGGGATGGCATCTGCCAGATTTTTACCAACATTAGCAAAAAAGGTGTTGACAGTTTCGGAGACTAGCTCTGAAGGAAGAGGGTTATTTTCATGGTCCAAAAGATTAACCGGGGGCCTCCTGCTTTTCTTTGGTAATAGCATGCTTACCACTTCCCAAAACTTTTTCGGATCTTTTTTATATTTTTTTAACTGCTTCTTTATAAAGTTAGCATAGGCAAAATTAACCTGGTTGTTGGTTTTAGTTCTAATGTACCTCGCCCAGGCTGTATTAGCTTCAGTGGGGTTTTTGTGGGCCATCTTGAGAGCTAGGTCCCTTTTTCTCATCAAGGAAGCAAGGTCAGTGGTGAGCCACATGGGCTTCTGCCTTGAAAACCTGAACTCCTTCACTGGGAAAAGGTCATTCGCCATATTAATTATTTTACCGGAGATAATGTCCCACAATTGGTTTGGGTCAGACACGCCTTGAACTTGGATTTCCTCTCCCCTACAGAGTTCCTCCTTTATTCTTTTGTAGTCATAGCCTACATAGTGCCTCCCTCTAAATTTAGCCCTAGTATAATGCGCTCGTTCTTTTTTCATTACCACATATTGTGGAACATGGTCACTAGGGCCTAAATTCCAGGCACCGCTATCAGAAATATGAGGGGAATTAGTATAAATTTGGTCTATTACGTTAACTGGATTCTCAAGAGGTCTAGAGGGGAAAGAAATCAAAGGGACCAGATTATACTTTTTGGTCGTGTCGTCAATGGGGCTGCTACTATGTCTATTCGGACAAACTTCCATGTTAAAATCACCCATCATATATATGAACGGGTCTGTATGTTTACTTTTAACACATGAAAGGGCAGCCTTTATGCATACATCAAATTCAGAAACAATACCGCTAGGTGGCCTGTATACTAAAATAATGAATTCTGGTCGGCAACCCTTCCTGGCTAGTCTAATGACCATTAGCTCACAGTTTGCGTTCATTACATTGCACTCAGCTTCAGCCAGCCTTTCATGCGCGTGCAGATGCGAGACGTAGCATGCTAAGCCTCCAGCATTCTGATCTGGTCTGTCTAGCCTGTGGAGGGTGTAGCCGTTAAAATGGTAATCTATATCTGCCATGTCATACTTTAACCAACTCTCAGAGGCACAGAAAACATCAGGCGTTCTGACATATGTAAAGTATTCTATAGCTGTCTTCTTCCAAACTAAGCTTCTGACGTTCCAATTAATCATGAAGAGACCCTTTGGTCTTATGAATTCTGTATCAGGGGCTACGCTCTAATACCCTTACAAAATGCCCTGCTAGACTGAACATGGGAGGGGTAGGAGGGTGCGATACTGCGGACAAAACAGGTAAAAAGACAAATACATGTCTTACACAAGCGCGTTCTACGAGAAGGACAAGGACAAGGACAAGGACAAGGACAACATTACTCGTCTTCATGTTGTGTAGGGGGGGGGGGAGGGGAGTGCAGAACGGTCTCACATTCCTCCAACCTGTCGTACCTTATTCAAGGACAAGAATAAACATGACTTATTTTCACAATACTTTGTATTCAGAAAAAGATAATGCTTAACATTTAAACATGTTCAGGTGGAGGTGGTAGCACATACAGTAATATATGTCTCTGTGTACACATCCGCACTTCAGTTTCATCTCACTGGAGAGAACAAGCATATACTGTGGTTAGTACAACTCCTACAACCTGTCATTTATAATACATACATTTTCAAATACCACAAGCGTGATACAGCTCCTTAATTTTAAACTTAGCTAAAAATATACCGGTGTTGAATAATGTAGATTTTAACGTACTACAATATCCCTGTCATCTGACCAGTTATCATGCTAGCTGATGCCTTTCGGGTAATGCAACGCCCCTGCTACTTTTGAGGCTATGATGGAAACTCTGTTGAGCGATCTGTTGTGGCGCAAGTGCTTGGTCTACTTAGATGACGTCATTGTTTTTGGCAAGACGTTTGAAGAGTGTGCATTGAACCTCGGAGAGGTACTGGAGCGAATTCGGTCCAATGGTTTGACTTTAAAGCCAAAGAAATGTGAACTTTTTCGGAAGTCCATGGTCTATTTGGGCCGGATCATCTCCACCGATGGTGTGCAGGCTGATCCAGCCAAACTGGAGACTGTGGAGACTTGGGAAGTTCCAAAAGGACCAAAGGATATCAGATCCTTTTTAGGGTTCTGTTCCTATTACAGGGACTTCATCCCCGGATTCTCTAGGGTGTCTCAACCCTTGCAAAAGTTGAGCCATTGGACTCCGGGGAGGAAGAAAGAACCCTTCCCATGGGGGACGGAGCAGAATGATGCCTTCAAAGAGATTAAGGCATTGTTCCGAACCACCCCAGTGTTGAAATACCCTACGGAGAAGGGGCATTTCATCCTTGACACTGATGCGAGCAATGAGAGCATCGGGGCCGCATTGTCCCATATCCAGGACGGAGTAGAGGTCCCGCTGGCGTTCGCTAGTAACAGTATGAACAAGGCACAGAGAAATTATTGTACTACCAAGCGAGAGCTGCTCGCAGTAGTGGTGTACACGAAGAAGTTTAGGCACTTCTTGTATGGAGGCAACTTCACACTTCGGACTGATCATGCCACCTTGAGGTGGCTCCTTAATTTTAAGGATGCGGAGGGGACGATTGGTCGGTGGTTGAATCACCTCAGTGAGTTCGGGCTGGAGAACTCTCATATCCAGCACCGAGCGGGCACGAAGCATGTCAATGCTGACTGCCTGAGTCGACGTCCGGTTCGCCGTTGTGTGCATCCGGAGTGTGGGGATTGTGGTGCTCACAATGCTGTGGTAGCGAGTGTGCGTTTGCCTTATGGTTGTTGCAGAACCTGTTGGATTGGTCCACCGACACTATAAGGACGTACCAGATAGCCGATTCTACCATCGCACGACTGAGGGAGCTTGTCCCTACTGGGGTCTGTCCAGTGAGACCTGAAATATCACTGGAAAACCGTGAAATGCGACGTTTCCTGGCTCAGTTCCATGAACTGGAGGTCCGGGATTCGTTGTTGTGCAGGTGGAAGTCTTGTCCCGGGAAGCGGAGGGTGTTGCAAATGGTAATCCCGGCTGCTATGAGGAAAGGCATCCTGTACTATTGCCACGGCCATTCCACTAGTGGGCATTTCGGAAAGAAACGCTCTTTGGAACGGCTGAGTAGAAGGTATTACTGGCCGAGGATGTCCGGCGACCTTTTAAGGTGGATCGAGACATGTCCTGCCTGTTGTCTAGGCAAACCTGGTCCTGGACTGGGGAAATTGCCATTGCAACAAGAGCTGTTCGGAGTGAGGTTTGCTCGGATAGCTGTTGACATTATCAGTGGGGTGAAACCCACTCCTAAGGGAAATACGTGTATGATGGTGGTCTCTGACTACTATACAAAATACACCAGAGTGTACCCACTTGAGGATCATACTGCTGCTACTTGTGCGGAAGCACTGGTAAAGGGGTGGATCCTCCATTTGGGGGCTCCCTTGATGTTACATAGCGATCAAGGGAGAGAATTTGAGTCTAAATTATGGGCTGCTATGTGCCATTAGTTGGCTATATGCAAGACTCGGACTAATCCGTACCGGCCCCAGTCCGACGGACAGGTGGAGCGGTTCAATCGGACCTTGATCCAGGTCTTGAAGCCATTAGTGAACTCCCATATGGATGATTGGGATGACCAGTGCGAATTTGTGGTACATGCGTATAATAATACGGTCCACACTTTGACAAATTGCACTCCGAACCTCTTGGTGTTCGGGGAGGACTTGATCATGCCGGCGGATTTAGTATTCGGAGTGGTAGGGATCAGTCCCGAAGCACCTTGTACGGTGCTGTTCGTGGAATCTCTACGAGAGAGGTTCAAATTCGCCTACGAAACAGTTAGGGCTCATTTGCTCAAAGCTGAGAATTGGCAGAAGGTGGGTTACGACGGTTTGTGGTGGGGGATCGAGTGATCCGACTTCATGAACCGCTCTGTAACGTCAAACTGGCAAATAACTGGGATGGACCACATACCGTGGTCAAGTGTATCAGTCAAACGACTGTATTGATCCAGTCTGCAGCGGGACGCATCCGGACGAGTCATGTGGCTCGGTTGCGTGCTTGGGCTGGGAGGGAGCTCACCCCGGAAACGGAGGTGGAGAAGGAGAGTTCGGAAGCTAAATTTGTACCTTTGGAAGGGGTGTCGGCGGACCCCCCTAAGAGGGTGGTACGAAGAAAGCTCCGAAAGACCGTGAAAAAGAAAGTCTCGGCAGGCGGAGGAAGAAGGGCACGGAAAACTAAAATCAAGGCTGGAATTTTAGTTAAGAACGAGTGTCCTTCGGCCAGGTTATTGGATGCGAACGGTAATCCTGTACGGCGAAGCCCTAGGCTGGTGGCTAGAGGGGCGGTAACCTAGCTTGTTACACAACGAGTGTGGTGTCCTGTGTTGTCCTATATGTTATGTGTGAGCTACCAACAGGGGCGCTCAGAGTCAATAGAAAAGAATGTAAGAGTGCTCCCCGAGGGTGGTGGACGGATAATCCGGTGGGGTAATCTTCGATTTCCCATATATATCCACTAATACTCCTGATGAGCTCTTTATTCGAAGTATATTTCGACTTTTGGGGAGCCGCCCGAGTGGCCGTAAGATCCCCCTCAGCCCGAGATGCGGGCGGGAGAGGTCGTGACCTGATTAACCGGTAATTGGGTCACACCGGGAGTGGCCGTAAGATCCCCCTCAGCCCGAGATGCGGGCGGGAGAGGTCGTGACCTGATTAACCGGTAATTGGGTCACACCGGGTAACGGGATCGCGTCCAATCACGCGATACGCCGCGCATGCGCTTTGTTTTAAAAACAAAAGTGAGGGAACCGCCATATTGATTTTGGGCGTACCCCAAGTCAGTAGTGGTGACGGTCGGCAGCGGCGAATTCGGGATTTGGACGGTTAGAAGAGGAGAAAAGTCAGTGAAAGAGTTGTAAGCAGTGAGTACTCTTTCTAGCGTGTTCTGAGACAAAAGAGGGCGGCGGGGAACTTTTGGTTTCCCCGTCAAACTCCTCGTCGTAAGACACCCTGTGACAAATGAGGATGGCCGAGCAGCAGCTCCGTCAGTCCGAACTTACCGGAGACTCCGAGGCGGCTTCGGCCGTTAAGGGTCTAGTGGACGCTCAGAAGCCCAGTGGTGATGAGCTCAGCGAGAGTCTGGCGGGGATGAGGGTCGATCCGGCCATCTCCCCGATTCGGAAGTCACCATCGCCGTGGGCAGTGAGGACTCCCAACTACTGCAAGGGATCGCCTACTCCGGAGTAGCGCAGGAACCTTCCGAGAACACTGCCCGACCCTCGCGGTTGTGCAGTTATAGCATCTCTCCCACCCTTCAGAAGGCAGTTAGTAGGAAACTGTCTATGGAGAGTGGTAGTGAGTCCGACACTGCACGTCCGAGGACGCGCGGTGGAAAGAGTGCTACCCGGAGTCGGTCCAAGTCGTCCGATTCGAAGGTTAGCACGAAGGCTACCAAGCACGCGAGTGCTGGGAAGAAGCCTCCGGTCAAGGTCGAGCCTAAAAAGCCCGACCCCAAGAAGAGTAGTACTCCGAGTACTAAGAAGACGGACTCTAAGGCTGCCACTGCGAAAGCGCCTCAGGATCCGAAGAAGAAAAATACGTCTGTAAAAGACGTAACTCAGACGGATCCGAAGCTCGCCGCTAAGGATCTACCGAAGAAGGGCCAGACGTCCACCAGCAGTACTGTTGGCAAGACTCCGGGCCCTAGTAAGTCGTCCATCCCGATCCCTAACAAGGTAAAGGATGGTGCCAAGAAGGCTGAGTCCTCAGCTCCTCCGACCCAGGTGACCAACCTGTTGTCCTTCTCGCAAAGGTTGGATGACAGTCCGGCGGTGGCGGCTACAGCCGCGGCGCTGGCTGGTGGGGCCGGACACGGGGGAGGTCGTCCGAAGACGACTGCTACTCCCCAGCAGCCCCGGACAGAAGTGGCCATGGACGTATCGTCTGGCGCACATCTCGTCCGGACTTTACAGACGGTGATGTCCAACATCACCTTCAAACTCCCGGATAACCCGGAACCCCCGAAAGAGGTACCCACCCGAGTGGACCCACCTCCCCAGACCAATGAGCCGAACCCGGAGCCATCCGAAATGGATACTACGGAGGAGGCCGGCAAGTTGGACCAAGCTGCGGGTGGTGGTCCGTCGGGGTCGGGGGTACACATCCTACCCCCTCATGAGCACGATGACTGGGACAAGGAAGACGCCGATGTCCCATCCATCCTACGAGGGGCCATCATCGACCAGATGAGCCAGGACGAGGTTAAGTCTTTCGACTTAATCCAAATGAGGACCTTCCGGGGGCTGGACAGTTTGTCCGCTAGGTTCCCGGCATGGTTCCCGGACCGCTTAACAGCGGCCATGGAAAATGTAAGCAACATGGCTAGCAGGGCTCGCCTAGTCGCTGAGTCGGAAGGTAACCCTGAGGTTATTGCGGCTTTGGAATCCGATATGCTAACCGCTTCGGAGTACAAAGTCGTTCATAACCGAAGGGAAAAGAACCGACGTCTGACACCAGCGATGAGGCTGGCTCGGGTAGTAGAACGGAAGACCAAGGAGTCTATTCTGGATGCAACTCTGGAGGATGAAATCATCCAACAGACCACAACAGCGACTAGGAATGCGGATACTAGTCGTCAGGAGAAGGCCAACCGTCGGGACGCAGTCCTAAGGGAGACCATCAAGTTAACATCTCTGGAGGCGGGGCAATCCCCGGATGAGGTGGCAGCCGTCTTGAAGGGGTTGGATGAAAATACCATCCCGGATGACGAGCTGGAGGTATTGGTGAGGACAGCACTCCGAGCCAATGCCGCAAGTGGCTTCCGATATTTTAAGCCTATGTGTGTGATGGACTGCGTCAAGGACAAACGTTCCTCACACCACCCTGAGGAGGTGGGTCCTGACGGTCTCTCCGATGATGAAGAGTGGATCAAGAAGGATCCTCTCGACAAATCGGTACAGTTGTACCATTTTGAGCTTCTGGAGAAGGTTAGGACTGTGAGTACCAAGTACCATAACTACCACCAGAAGACAAAACTGGCCTGGGCAATGGCGAGATGGAATCCATCCAGCTATTGCCCCTTCGAGAATTGTCAAAATATTGACGAGACCCGGGAAACGCCCCGAACCTGGCCTACCAAGGTAAGGTACGCGCGGCACATCACCCGATACCATGTACGTCATTTCATGAGATATGACTGCTTGAGTGTGGGTCCGAGAGGGTGCAAGAGTTGTCCCGATGGTGGTCTGTTTTATACCAGAGCAGACATCATCCGACACCTTGCTAAGAAGCACGGCTTGTCCCTGGAGAATGCGGCAGAGCGTATCCAGCTCGCCCACGCGGAGGTCTACTCCCATTTCGGAGTAGTAGGCAAGAACGAGAATCTCGAAGTGGACTTTGGCTCCAACGAGAAAGGAAAGGTCCGGGTCTTTTACAAAGTAAACCCGGACGGCAACTACCTCCGTATTCCGGACGGCGATCTCTTCGAGGAGTTCGAGGAGTACCAGAAGCGGACCAGCACAAAGAAGGTACGGAAAGCTCCGAAGAGACAAAACCAGTCCTCGGAGCCGACCGATGCCAAGAGAGTGAAAACTGATGAGAGACAATCCGTTCTGGAGAAGGCGGATCCTGGCTATCAAGGCCCGGCATTCACTTCACATAAGATGGACTGGAAAACGGGCCCTCAGGGCAGACCATCTCGGCCTGCTCCGGAGGATCCGAATACCAGTATGGGGGGATCCTTTGAGGAGAACTTCCCACCTAGTGACCTGGTTCCGGGAGAGGAGACTCAAACCCTCACCCAGACCGGGAAGACAAAGGCTTCGGTAAAACCTAAACCGAAACCTGCCAAGGCACAGGATCTCCCTCCAGAGACTCCGGCTGAGGATGCTCTAGTCTTGCGACTAAGGGGTCCTCCTTCGTTCCCTCGCGCTGACTTCGCTTCTTACCAAGCGGGACAGGAGGCGATGGACCAGTGGCAGGACGGCTTTCACCGGCTGCTCGCCGGCCTCAGTGAGGAGGTGGCGATGATGTCCCTTAATACGGTGCATCATCTCCATACGAGGGAGGTCGCTCTTTAAAAAAGCAGCGGCAGTGGAGACAGTTCAGGAGGAGCGGGACAAAGCTCGGACTGAACAGGTGGCTGCTAAATCCGAAAGGAAGAAGCAGAAGATGGCGACTAAGAACGCCGAGGAGAAGCTGGACCGGGAATGCCGCCGGTTCAGGGATTGCTTCGTGCATGAGATGCACGAGTGGGATGGTACCAGGGCTCAAATCGAGTCTTGGCTCCAGGAACTGACTCTGGCGGAAGCCGAGTCTGACTCCGAGGAGGAGGAGGCGCCGGCTAAATCCGACCCCACTGGTGACTCGGAGTCCGGATAGGACTAACCTATCCTAGGACCCGACGGGAAGGGGGTAGTATTATTCTGATATGACCCCCAACGGCAGAACACCTTCTTGGAAGGTGAAGGAGTATCCGGGCAGCAGGACGAGGCAGGCTGGCTACGTGAGGATCCAGTCTGCCCGGGAACACTGACGGAAGCTGAGGAGAAGATCCGGAGGAGAAAAGCAGAACTCGGGACGGGAGCACGTTAACATCTTGGATCCGATATGTCGTTTTTTTGTGACGTTTTTATAATCAGGACCGAGTGCTCCTAATACATAGTCTGATGATCGCCTGGAGGCAAGACTAATTTTTTTTATTACTACCTGTACGCTCCCGAGTATGAGCGATGAACTTTCTTCGACAAGGAGCACGTATGATGTCTTTTTGTTGTTAATACTATACTATGTACCTATTTCTTAATTTATAAGAAAAGTGATATTGTTTATCACTTATAGTATTATTCATTACGAGTGTAAATAGCTCGGGGTCCTGGAGGGACGAAAATTTTTTGTGATATTGTACTTTTTCAAGTGTTTGTATACTATATGTATAGGTTAACTCCATCTATCCTAGGGAATGGGGCGTAATTTTAATTACGGTCTATATGTATAGAAATGTGTGTAATTAATACCTTATTGTCTTCATCAGAATACGTCATATTGTTTTAAGGTATAACTTTAATAAACCCCTAAGGTGGTATTTATAAGATAATGCCAGTCCGAAGTGTTTTCGGACTTTAACCTTAATTATTTACCTCCCGGTTCACACTCGATCCCAGCACCACTAGGCGAAGCGTAGTGGCACTGGGACATGCCACGATTCACATCAGAATTACCACTGTATTCTACGCCATTTTTTTCCATTTGACTTCTCTAATGTGTACTTTACGAAAAGGGGGAGATGTGGAGGTACAGATAAAATTCATGGCACATGTATTGTAATCATATTTAATAAGCTACGGTCGGATATTTTTGGGACTATTTGCTTGTGGATTCTGATGACAGGTGTTGTGTGTCCTGGTGTCAACATGGCTTCCTACACGTGGCTTTAGCGGCGACCAAAGAATATGTTTTGCATCAATTAAAAGAAATCTATGAGGGTACAGTTGATGGGAAATGAATTTCATATCATATTCACATCGATCTCTTACAATTTTATCGAATGACAATGTGGAATTGCTCCTTCTTGCAAAATGTTTTGAATCTTTTGAATTGACATGTGCGCGGCCAAGGTGAAGGTCGTTTCCACGCTAGTACTTGCTGTATGGCCCCAGAGGTTGGTAACCAGCAAATTATGTTAATCCACCTGTCCCAGAGACACTCAGCCTGTCGGCTTCGCTGATGTCACTGGGTACGAGTGTGCTCCCGGTTATTATCTGGTAGGGGGAAGTGTAGGGGCTAGGGTTATACGGGTTATTATATGACGGGTTCTGTTGGATGCTGTGTTGCGAGCTCAGTCCGAACCCTTCAGTCTGACGGCAGGTGGCGACACCTGCCTCGGACTTGGGGTATGGACAGAGGTCGCTATAGGCTTCCGGTCTGCGTGTGCGCGCGCAGGCTGGCTGCCTATATATACCCAGCATCCGATGGGATTCGTCGGTGAGGAGACCCCGTGATCATTGCGGCTGATTCGCCTTCTGACCCGTTCCGAACTCTATAGGGAGTTCGCACACATAGATATCGCCTGTCTAGGTTCTTGAATAAACCTATTGATTCGCAACCTGTAAACACTTGATCCGAACTGTGTTGACTTTGTTCTTTAATTGATACTCTACCAATATCATAGAGACACAAAGTATCGTTTATTACAGTACGGTACCGTATTATCGCTCAGACACTTCCCTAGATGGCATACAATTTACAAACCCCGGGATACAAACTAGAACTGCTTTACATGAAATGTGAGTTTCTAGTCTACCTATCCATTATCAAATCTAATTACCGTAGATAAGAACACAATATACCTACTTTAACGATAGGTGAGTCGATATTCCTTCTCGGTAGGCTAGGCCTACATATGTCTGCTCCATCAAGGCGCAACGAGAGAACGCGGCACGCGCACCTGCCTGTCGTGACGTCACAACCGCGCCAGACTGGAGCCGACGTGAGCGTAGCACAACAACAGGTAGCGGTATGTACTCCTTGAAACTAAAGCGATTTCACAACTATATCGGTTGAAAAAATAGCTTTTATGCAGAACCAACTGGTGAATGTACGTATGTAAACGATAAATACATTGCATCCCAATCGATCTGGAGGTTGGGCATCAAAATAACATGTTCTCAACGTCGTCGTGTGTAGTAATAGTTACTGTAAAATGGCGGGCCATGTGATTGTGACGGCTGACGCTACCACAGTTAAAACAGATGCATGTCTACGTAGGGCATCTGGTAGAAAGACGACCAGTATTAGCATTAGTACCAGTACAGGCTTCTTTATTGTTGCTAGAATGAAAATTAGGGCAGATTTATATCTACTAAATCTAGAATTTGGTATTTAAACGTACGCCTGCAGCGCCGGTGTAAGTTGTAACTGACGTTGTCTTGACTTGACGTGAGAACGGCAGACCCCCCCCCCCCCCCCCCCCCTCTAGACTAGTCGGGCTCTAGTCTGGGCTCTACCGACACCTCCTGAGACCCAGGTGGTATGATCGCATCGGTGGATCGGGGGGGGGGGGGGTCCTGAATGGTCGGCCATGACCATAGCTTTCCAACAGTGAAAGCATTTTTCAGTTACCACCAATCAGGCTATATAAGAATAGGTATACCCTACCCCCGGACCCTACCAGAAATCCATCAAATGACATCTATATTTTCGGAATTTTCTCAGCCTTGGAGGCATGCCCCCAAAATTTCCAGAACACTATAAACTGTACCTAATGACATATATCTTTTCAAATTTCCTCAGATTTGGGGCACATCAAAATGTTATGAATTGTACCAATTGACATACCTTAGGGGCATGCCCCCAAACCCCCTAGAATTGTCAAAGCATGTCACTTATTATTTTATTTTTACTGGTACATGTAGCCTACTTTCGCATTACAAAGTATTCATCACGGCACCTAACAACAGATACCGGTACCGTACATTAAAAAATAATTGTCTTTTTTTGTTTCATTTTAGAAAATGGCAACAATGACCATGCCTGAGTCTGACCAGCAGCGAAATCTGGATCACTTCAGCAATCCATGTCTGAGGATTGGACCAAGTTTTGTCATTAGCCCCACAACGTACAACCGCCTCCCCACCCACCTACCCAATGGCCACACAGCGAGCAGTGGTTTCATCGAGCAGCCCTATTGCTATGACATCGATCTGGATACCCCGCCGATCAACACCCTACCAGTCATGACAAAGGAGTGTATGGAAGCGGACAGCCTTACCCCGACATTACTTTCACCTGGTGACCTGGGCGAGTATCGGGTGACTGTCGACGGAAATATTGTAATACAACCTGAACTGGGTAAATATCATTGTTTGAGTACTTGATTCGGGAATTTATTTACTTAACTACCGGTTTACAAATACATGTATAATAATGTTGTATATGTATTTCCATTGTGACATGTTGTACGCGTCTTTCTAAAAGATATAATACAAGTTTCGATATTTTGAATTATTGATTTGTTTCTTACCTTTAGATACAAGCATATTCACCGGTTTGAAAAGTCGGCCAGCTAACAGATCTCCCAATAGTGACTCAGCCTTTGAAGGTTTGTATACCATGTGCTTCTACATCTACTATTATATGTTAACCATTGAAGGGTGGCATGATGCATTGAAGTATCATGCCATGGTTGTCATGATGCATGAATGCAGCCCTGGTAAGTAACTCACCAGGGCTGCATTCAACCAAGTATTATGCCGACCTGGTAGGGTCGGCATGATGCAGCACAGGCAAGTTACTCACCGGTGCTGCATTGGTGCATCACAACGACAAATGCCACTTTTTAGCGACATGCACTCCTTAAAGGGTTAAACATGTACTAGTATAGGATAATATATGCATTAAAGATCCATGTATACTTGTAGATGTGACCCTCAGTTCAATAGTAACATGTAAATAACATTTGTATTTCAAAATTGTGATGCATGAATGCAGCCCTCGTGAGTAACTAGGGAGTGCTGCATTCAAGCATCATGCTAACCCTATGGTATTTATGCCCTCACGGAGGGTTCGCATGATGCATGAATGTAGCTTCTCGCCCTGGTGAGTGGGCCCGCCAGGGTTGCATTCATACACCATGACGACATGAAAGCAGTATGCGATAGTAGTATGCAGCCCTGAAAGGATTAAGGCTATGTAAATTGTCTCCATAGACCTGTCAGATACAAGTGTGACAAGTGGTGACGGCTGGGACATGGAGTTTGGGCGGTGTGTGCGGTACTCAGACGTACACATGGAGCTCTCCATGACCAGCTCCAACCACAGCTCTGACAGCCACAACATGGCGGCTACCCCCAGCATCAAGGAGGAAAACCATAATGGAAGCATCCCTCCCATTGATATCAGCCCTAAAAGTGAGCCTGGTAAGTGGTCGTTTTATATTTAACTGCAATGAATAGCATTTGGAATAATTAGACAAATTTGGAGTAATCCCTATCAGGCGTAAATGATAGGTACGGTATACTTATTTGTTGGGGCTATATAACTTTTTTCTTGCTGAAGTGTAAAGGGATTTTAATGGAAGGGTGTTTAATATGAATGTAGTAGTTAGGTAAGGGTGAACATTTTACTAAAAGGATATTTTTCAAATACTTTTGGGTTGTAATTTCAGCGCAGGAACCAAGATCAATGCTAAAGCGACCTAAGAATGGTTTTATCCGCTTTGCCATGAAGTTCAGAAAGCAAGTGGCCCTGAATCATCCGCGACTAGACAATAGAGATATTTCACGTATTCTCGGTGTGCGATGGCGCAAATTATCAGCAACAGAAAAAGCAGATTATGAGTGAGTTCCTTTTTTTTTTTGTCATAAATAAATGAGGAAATGTGGAAGCCCTGAGATGATGTGTGTTAGAGGAATGAGGGTCCAATTTGATATCTGATGTGAAAAAGAGATGTGCATATAACTTATTTCATCAATAAAGTCTAGGTTTGTTGCAAATATCTAGGTGTCTCATCCAACCCCACATTATCTAGGTGTGTTACAAATATTTAAGTTTGTTAAAAATTTTAGTTTGTTACAAATAACATCATCTACATGGATAACGTAGGCAGGGTTGCCACTGTCAGGGAAAATGTCAGGGAAAATATTTTTTGTTCCAGGTCAGGGAAATGTCAGGGAATTTCAGATTTTTTAGCAAAATGTCAGGGAAAATGAAATTTTCTGAAAACGTCAGGGAAAATAATATTTTGTCAGGGAAAATCATTGAAATGCAAAAAAAAGTCACCTGTTTTCTTTCAAAAAGTCTGTATTTTACCATAATTCTAAGGGAGAAAAATCTAAATCCTCAAGAAGGAGGGGGCAAAAAATTTGCGCGCATGCGGTGCTCAAAAACCCCTGTTGTTGGATAATGACCACTCGCTAAGTAGAAGTTAACTTTAAAAGGAATACATATTCATAGTTGGAGGGCATTTATAAACATGAGATTTATGTCGCGATTGTCAGGGAAATTTGATATTACGTCAGGGAAAAGTCAGGGAATTTAAAACTACCTTGTCGGTGGCAACCCTGGTAGGTATGGTACTCCATATTTGAGAGAAATGGAAACTAAATATACCATGGGTAGGCAATGTATTGGAAATTTTTGAAATGACAGCTGATTGTAGAGGTAGTGTAAGGCTTTTATACACTGAGGTAGAATTGTGACTCCAAAACAAACTTGTGTACAAAGAGAGGCCTTCCACAAAGAGATGGTAGAGCGTAAGACAGACCACCCCCAGTGGCGTTATGGGGGTTCGCGCCAGCACGAAGACCTGGCAACGTGGGAGCCTATTCCTACACGGCTTAGACCACGAGACAAACTCAAGCGGCGCAAGGTGCAGATGGCAAGATGGATACTTTGTTGCAGTTGAAAGTTCTAAAATGTTTCCTGTGTTCTAGCTATTAAGGACGACTGTTCTCATGTTACCATGCGTGTATGCTTATCTGTTTGGTTACCATGTTCATTTTAGGGTTCCGCTGAGTCTAAGCGGGACCATTTTTTCCCTCATTTTAGAAGTCCAACTTTCAGGGCAGGCAGGAAAGGCATGAAGACAGGTGGGTGGGAGCCAATGAGTGGAGAAGATAGATGGCATCAATACGAAGAGATTGATAGATATTGATAGCACAAATCAGACATCAATATCATATTGTAAAATGCAATACAAAAAGTGTCACAAAATTTTCTGAAATTGTCTGCAATGAAGCTTCTATGTAAATGTACTGTGGACTAAGGTTGATTGCTCACATGGTAGTATACAATTCTATTTTAAGTCTATGGGACGCTCAGGTGAGACGCTTTTTTTAAAGATATCTCGCCACCACACATTTAGCAGATCTGCATAATAGTAGAGTTCTCCTGCATGAAACTGCATGATATCAGAGGCCGACTTTGTCCGCGCGGGAAAGTGAAGCTAGCCATGCGCAGACAGGAGGTGGACAAAACACACCGCCATTGTACCGCAGGCAGTACACGGAGGGAAGAATCACACAAAAAGGCAAAGGGCTCTCGGGCGTCCGGATTCTCGGTCAAGGGCGGGTGATCAGGAAAAGGGAGAATGGGAAAATGGCATTGAGACCGGGGGCGGGGTGTCCCTGCTGACGCTCCGACCGACTCGCTTTTTTGTCGACACATAAAACGTTGGTTACGTGATGCAGGGCGCTGACGCCCACACCCACCTACATGCCCACACCCACCTGCTTGCCCACACCCACCGGTCAAAATCATCTGCAACGCACGCCGCCCCGTTGCCGACCGACACGGCGAAACAGAAACGAAAATGCCGTCGCAGTTTACATTCAGACTGACTCGCTTTTTGGCCGAGACATAAAGCGGCGTTTATGGGCTGGCGGGCGACGACGCCCACAGCCACCTGCTTGCCCCGAACCACCTGCTTGCACACAAGTCACCTGCTCACCTGAAATGAGATAACCTACATGTGTGACACATGACTTCGGTGTAGTTTTTGTCGAGCACCCTGTTTCTGCTGTCAGAAACGAGAAATAACGTATTGTACTCAAATTAGATCACTCATTCGACTTTCTAATGACTCGCTCAGGCGTCCAGACTCTCAGTCCCCCTTGCACCATGAACCCTGAGTCGCCCTGTGAAGTGAGTCACTCTTCCTCTTTGATTTCCCCCACGCTAAAACCTTCATGCATGAAAAAATTTACCACCGTCAGGGATAAAAATCAATCATACATGTTCATGGATGATAAATGTTATAGGATTTGATCTTAATAGTTGGGTACTGATTGCGCTGATTTGCAATAATTGTCCTATTGAAGCGATAAGCCATTATGATGCCGACAGGGCTAGATTGTTGTACATTGTAAAGATGTGCAAGAGGGTTATACTTAAAATTACTGTTACCTTTTTGACACGCCAAGATTAAAAATCATATTGAGGATTATGCAATTTCATTGTGCAATATAACAAGTTGTTTTAAAAAGTAAAAGACTTCAGAAAAAAAAGGGTTGCATCAATTACACGGTTATAGTTCTCTCTCCAGATTCCAAAACTAACGAGGCCGTACACGCGGCGAAGGTCATCAGTGATCCAGACCAACTGGGTGCAGTGTGACCGATGCGATAAGTGGCGACAACTACCACACGGGGTGGACATGAGGATGATGCCTCAAACCTGGTAAGTCTTACTACCGTAAATTCCCGCGTACTACCCGCATCTCGCGTATAACCCGCACCCCCAACTCAGGAGAATCCTATAACCCGTTTTGGGATCTGAAAATTTCAATTTTAGTACTATCCTATAGTGATAAAAACCCTCGTATAACCCGCACCCTATATAGGCATGTCTGGTATCAAATGAAAGCTGAGTTTGGTTCGCGTACAACCCGCGGGTAGTACGCGGGAATTTACGGTACTACTACTACTACTAGTCAGTATTTCCAAAAAGAGAAGGTGAGGGTCATATACAAGATGCGGGCTAAACCTGGGAATTGAGGCAAGATTAAAAATAGACCCCTGTAATGTGTAGGTCCAAGTGAATATGTCTGCGGCTCATACGCTAGCCCAAACCAAAGTGCATCTCTTGGGATTTTACCAAAATCTAGGTGCGGCTTATACAAAGGATTTTGCTAGTTACAGTATTAAAGTAGCAATTTTTAGACCCCAGGTGCGGCTTCTAGGGTAGTCCCACTGTCTAGGAGAGGCTAATAAAACAGAGTTCACGGCAGTATTTAAATATATTTCCAGGTTCTGTGAGTACAACTGGGCTCCCAAGAACCACTGCGACGCGGATGAAGATCAGGAAGACCCCGAGGAAGAACTCCTGACTCGGCAACTTGTCAACGGGTTTGAGACCCAGCGAGAAGACAACTCTTACAGCAACAGCGACTTTGTCTCATTCTGAGTCGGGTCTTATAATTCTGATTTTATCTCAGTCTGAACTTGTATCATTCTAGGATGAAAATTGAGGAGAATCAAAATTGAGAGGAGAGGGAAGGATTGGTGCTTGTGTGGGTAAACGTTGGTTAAAATCTAGCTTAGGTAGGCTATGAATCAAAGCTATTCCTTGAATACAAATTCTGAATAATTCTAACATTTAGAAGCACATGGTACATGTTACAAGTATGTCGTTATCCAAGTCTCCAATGGAGCAGAAATTGAAACGGCATAGATTGTTGTGAGTGACTTAGTTAAAATGAAAGTATATATATAGTAATTGCAAGAGATAGATATCACATGTGTCTTGCACATCGGCATAAGGTTATAAATACCTGTATATACACAATGTAGATCTCAGTAACAATGTACCAACAGGCTATGTATACTGCCATATGTTCTGTACGTACGGTCAGAGGGGAGAGAAATGTGCACGCCCAGGATAGCTCTCCTAGGTGCACGGACAAAGGTTAACAGTGCAATCTTAACACAGAATTAAGATCGTCTTAATTATCTTAATCTTATCTTAACCTATCTTTATCCTATCTGAGACTCTTAAAAGTGTTACCAAGCAAATGAGGGTGGCGTCACTAGCAGTGGTAAGACTACACAGTCCATTGTAGGATAGGCTTAATTCTGTGTTAAGATTGCGCTGTTAGCGTTTGTCCGCGCACCTCGGAGAGCTATCCTGTATTTGCGAGAAATGTCGCCCCATCCCCACTTTTTTATTGAGCAAAAAGACCTATGCTTTACTGTATATGAAAGGAGGCTGGTCGCAAAATATATTGTAAAAATATCATACAGATACCCGATTGACAAAATTTGGGAAAATACCTTAGGCCACCTCATTTCGATAACTTGGATTACGGGTGATTACAATGAATATTTGGGGGCGGGGGGCAAAAAAAACCTCTGCAGGGGAAGTTGGGTGCCAAATTTTCCCAGGGGGTGGGGGCAAAAAAGCAAAGAAAATCCCTCTTTTGGGCTTTTTGCAAATTGCCTTAATTCCCATCGGCGGATCCGTAATCCAAGTTATCAGAATAAAACGGCCTTATTGTTGGTGACTGGAGTGGATCCCCGGATTATAGAATACACAATGCATTATATCAATATGACAAGTACAAGTTTTAATGTAAAAGTATAGGTCACTATGTATTTTACTCTGCAATTGAGTGAGAATAAAATATTTGATATGTTATTACCTGTTTAATCGCGAAGTGAAGCGAGCACATCTAACGATGGTGAATAGTTGGTTGTTCGTGTACGCGTATCTGTAATTCAAAATACAAATTGTACCAAGTGAAGGGCATGTTATTATTAACTTGTCTTTTAGAAGACAGGTTAGATAAAAGTTGATCCATTTTTACGTGATAACATTTTTATCCATTGATCACCAACATATTGTTGGGGGTCAACATGGGAACGACCTCTCAAGCCATACCTCTGAATTTGCAAGTGGTGCGTATATTGAATATGCAAACGGTGCGTATTCTTAACAAGTAATCATTATATGCACCATTTGTAAATAAAGAGGCACAGCTCGAGAAGTTGTCCCATCGAGCCCGATATGTGTCATCTGAAATGCATTATCTGTCGTTTCTGTAATCCTAATCTTAGACCTGCTGGTTCACGATATGAAGTTTCAGCTGAATTATATCATTATATCCTAAAATAAAGTCAGATGCTTGATTTATTATACTATGTATGTGTACTTAAATAATCCACTCATTTTATACTCTGGCGCCTATAACGTTGTTGGCAGAGAAGCTGAAGACTATAACTTAAAGATTGGCTATCAGTTAATTTCCGGTTTCTACAAAAATTACATACCGATGTACCTTCTTTTGTAATGAATTATCTAGATTAGAAATGACCCAAAATCTACTATCTTTGGGAAATTATATCTAATAGTACCTTTTACAAGTCAGGGATAGAGTTTTTCCTGCTTTTAAAGTCATGTTTTTTATGTTACTTAATTACATGTAGAGGACCTCTATTTGAATATTTCAAGCATTTCTTGAGACTGGTCACATTCATTCTGACAATTATTATACGTGTATAACATAGCCGAAAACCTATCTTTAACATTGTGTAAAACCTAACCTACATTGTCTGGTGGATAAATAATGTCGAATAATTGTATTTTACAATCAAGGGTAAAATGTTGGTACTGGTGAGAATTCAAGTGATTGTGAACTCGACATTACAAAAAAAAATATGAATCATGAAGAGGCTATCTACAATTGACCCACTACTGTATTTAGGGAGCAAACCTCGGCAAATAAACTTTAAATACAATTATCATATTTCAAAAGATGATATTTAATAGTTGATCCCGTTTTATTGACTGCCACCGGTGAGTAGAAAACTGATTTGGAAAGCCAAAATTTGCATTACTCTCAAAGCAATACAACCTCTGCCTAAAAAAAGTGGACCGTAATTTAGCTAGTGATCATTTCTTAACGGGGAGGGGGTAAAAATAAAAATTTAACCTGTTTTGAGCCAAAAGGTCAGTGCATTACTATGCTTCAATCAAAGGGCCCGCATGCAGATTCTTAAACCCGGGGTGGGGAAAAAATATGTGCCGTTAATAGGCCTTAAATTTTGAGATACGGTATTTTTTTAAATCTTTTTTTGGGGCAGACCCCGATTTTTTGAAAATTTATGACGATTTTGGCATTTTTACAGCTAAGCTGCTGTTATGCAGATTAAATCAACATGTATTTACCAAAGATTTCCCCTACAACTGATTAAGGTTTTCATACTACAATAGTTAAGACCCAGACGATGGCAATCTACATCATGGGGGGGGGGGGCACGTTTGAGTAAGACCCAAAATTGAAATGGAGCGTTGTCAGCTAGTTTTTACTCGATTGTCAAAACCAAATCACCCCAGGTTTAATAATTAATATAATTTCTATAACATGACTTTATGTGTTTCAAGTACCAATACACAAGACGAGCAACTGCAAAGATATACTTGGAACAATTTTACTTTTGAATCAAAGCCACATACAGCACAAGGTGCAGCATCCTATGTCTGTTTATCAACGTCACATTATTAAGTATCAACATAGTCCATACACAGGTGACGCATAGAGTCATATTATTATGGATACAATTCTTCTAAGCAGCATTATTATATCCCGCTGCTACACGTACACGCAGTCTGCGCATTTTGGCATGATCCAATTATCATTATGAACACACTCATAATGAGACAAATGAAATACCAGAAAAATAGGCCTCTCCATTGTGTCGACAATTTCCTCTTCTGTCTATTGCAGAAAGGACCAATAGCATAGGTGAGGGCGCTGTAATATTTACCTTTATGGGGATCGCTTGATTTATTATTATATATGGCAGACATCACTCGACCCTATTCCAAGTCTCACTTGGCTTCAATTGTACTCTATATTTATACAACACCTTGTGTGACTCATCACACCACAAATTAACTATTATCAACAAAGTGTAATCGCCAGTGATGTGTCGATCATCAACAAAATAGATTATTATTATTTTCATTTCCTAACTACATCTTAAGACCTAACCGGACATCACTGGGCTCTGTCAACGCGATAATCTAGTAATGCGTTCTGAATCCTCTCTGCTCTACCGACCGGGTACACACATACAAAAGAACAAATCTGGACACATGGAAAGTTTTAAGGGAGGGAGGTGCAACTTGATCAAATTGGCCATTTTTACAGTTTGTGAACAACCACTATGCGAAAATACAAAATCAATAGTTCATTCTTCATTTCATACAAAATTAACTTTTGGTCCTGAAGTGGACAAATCAACTACATAATATTCCATTGTCAAAATCAAATGCACCTGCTAAATCTTCCGATACTTTTCATTCGAAACAAATCGGCTTGCAATCTGCCCTGGACATTATACAAAATGTAAGACTGCAAAAGAACTACAATGGACTTAAATCTATACCAATAGCAAGATGTGCCAGATTCTGAAGAGAACTTTATGGACTATGCTAGGTGTCAATACTGCATTCATACATAGCATCTGCAAAGATAATACATCTTGACTGAGCAAGTTCTTGCTATATCTGAATTATTTGCCTTCCATTTTATACTGCCCTACTCAGAAACAGTTGAGCACGGCTGGTACATATAAAATCTACATAATTGTTCTTAAAGACAAAAACAAACCTCAACCCCGATATATATACGGTTTCCCACATCATCTCACTTCCACTCAAACATCCAAAGATAACATCACATTCACACCAGCTCGCACACGCCTCGGTAAGTCTACACTTCATGCTTATTCGGGTGAGATCTAGTTATCGATACGCACACCATATCGCATCAGCCCCACACCATCAATCTACACTTATGTAGAATTAACGGCAAAATTATATAGTTCTGTTTAACTCGCTGAACCCGTTTAAATATATATTTCCATCTTCCTCCCAGTCCCTCAAGACTCAGTAATTTAAATCAAAGCATGGAGATTGAAAATCGGATTTTTCCAAGTTTGCTTGCTGTCAACATTTAGAGATGTCCCTTCATCACACATGTTACAGACCAAAAGAAATACAATCATTATCATCATACACCGAACATAATCCTGTGTCTAGTAGTGCTCCTCCCACCTTGGGGAGCTCTGTTGCTAACCAATGTCTGAAGTCTCCGTCAATGCCATTCAACATAACAAACGAGGGTAATCCCAGAAAAGTTAAGGGACAGCGGGCAGCGTATAATTGGACCTCGACTTTTAAGGAGATGTAATAAATGCATGCCATTGCTCATTTAGGGGAGCCTTCTTAGTCTACCTTATATTCTAACGCAGTAAAGGTACAACTGCGAATGTCCTCAACTGACTGAGACTGAATCTCACAACCTGCAGAGCCATCCATCTATCAGTGTCTGTCCAGTTGTGAGTCCCTTTGAAGGAAGCACTTCAGTTACAAAAGTAAAACTATCAAAAGGCACAGTAACAGCGTCCACTTCCATATGAGGCTGTCGGTTCACTTCGGTCGAAACCCCTTCTGGTCTGCCACACGGGAGACGTATCCATTCATCACATATTCTGTTCGTCCTGGGTTCTCAGGCTACACCATACACTCATTATCACTTCCAATCACTGCAAGCCATTTAGCCGTAGGCGCCACAAAAACCTACCAATACTGTCTGAGCTAGCCTGGGTGAGGAAAATCAGGTCCCTATTAGATATCACCTGGTCAGTTCCATGCATGTCCACCACCACTACCACCATGTCTGCCTGCCCCTGGGCCGCCATAGCCCGGTCCGTGTGCTCCCCCTCCGGGCGGTCGTCCCGGCAGATCCCCCCCAGGGGGTGGGTGTCTACCTAGGTGGTGACCAGGCATGCGCCCGCCCCCTTGTCTGAAGGCTGGATCTGTGCCCGGTACTGGCCGCGGCTCCTCTTGTCCATACTTATCAAAATAGTTCTGTACTTTGTCTTTGACGGAGAGTTCTTCAGCCTCAGGGTTAAGTAACTCCTCCTGTCGGGCCCGCTGCCTCTCGGCATCGTACGAATCATACGGACTATTGGAACCCTCTGAGATGGACATTGCTTGTGTGTTATAGCTTGACTGCTGCGAGTATCCTCGTGACCGGTTGGCAGCGGATCCTTGGTCGAAAGACTGATCAGACCCTCTGCCGCTGCTGTATCTCTCACCAAAACTCTCGCGGGAGGTTTCGTCTGGCTCCGGGCGCCCCCCGGAGTAGCGGTGAGCAGCGCCATGCGGGGGTGCAGACTTGGCTGGCGGTGCTGGAGGAGGAGGCACTGAGTGTCCTTGTTGTGCCAACAGCTGGGCCAGCGCAGCCTGTACCCCACCGCTGCCTTGTCGCGACAGCTCCGGGGGACCGTCCTCACGACGCGGTGAACTCGGGCCCCGTTTGTGGATGGCACTCATAAGTTGTGTGTTGAGGTTCTCAAGCAGCATCCTTGTGTTAGCATTATTGGGCACATTGAGAGCATCCGCGAGCTGCTCAAGTGTCATACGCCCCTGCTTCTCATGCAGGACTTGTGCCAAGTCAATAAGCTGTTTTTGTATACCAGACAGGTTCTGTGCTGCTGAGCGCCCCACACCGCTCCCCTTAGCGGGCTGACTGTTAGCAGCACGGCCATCACCATTGTTGTGTCCCTGCGGGCCTCCCTCAGGCTCCTTCGGTAGGAAGCCAGCCTTGCCTTTGGCCTCGTGTTCTGCGGCGGCCATGTGCGGCATGCTTTCACTACGCGGGAGTTTGTGGGAGGCCAGATGGGGCTGCAGCGCATGTTCATGTGACTGGCTGCGGCGCGTCTCCATGGGCATCTTGGGCGCACCAGTCCCTTGCTGTTCTTGCTGCCTCATGGCCTCCCTCATACTCTTCTTCCGTCGTTTGCTCCATAACTCGTGGCAGTCTTGGTCACGGGGAAGACTGAAAATGAATGCAAAATATTGTACACATGTTTAAGCAATCAATAACAAGTCGCTAACAACAATCAGTTTCAATATCAGATATTTGCCTCTTTATTTTTATATTTGATGTTTTATAAAGGAAATTGCAGTTAAATATCCGGCTTAAATCTTAATCTGCCAACACTTACTCAGGTGGAGGGATCGTCGATGGGTCAACATCTTTCAGCCAGGGGCTGTTGAGGGCATCTTCCGCTGTGCATCGCCGGACCGGGTCCAACTCCAACATCGAGTCCATCAAGTCCAGGGCCGGCCGCGGCAAGCTACACAAAATCAACAAACACACATCATTGTATTACATGCACATCCGTAAATAGAGTTTTTATAATAGAATACAAAATTCATACCTTGAATTCCTGCATATTACTCTCGAGTTGTACATGAACCAAACTGGATAACATACAAGGGTTTTTATACGTATAGCTGTTATAGAAATACCTGAATTGGGTATGCAGTAATACTGTTTACGTGAGATTTTACGGCACTATCCCTTTGCTTACTCATGATCTGTGTAGCATCATGATATATATAGAACAGTTTTCTGGATGTGTCTAAACATTTAGATTATTGTACAATTTTCGTTTTATTTTATTTTTAATATTTTGGTGGGGGAGGGGGGGGGGGGCGGACTCTTCTATATTATTTGTTAATGAGTCAGTTGTTTCTATTGCTGTTGATATTGTGGTACATACAAAGAGAATTCTTCTCTGAGGCGGCGGCGGTACTGCTTCTTGGGCTTGATGGTGTGGAAGAGTGGCAGGCGGATGACATCGGGCCAGACGGCAGGGCACGGTGTCCCACACGTCCGACTGATCAGCTCCAGCTGGGCGATCTCCTGGGTCGCTTGGAAGATGGGCTTCTTCATGAAGAACTCGCCCAATATGCAACTGAAAGATAGCAATATCAGCTCGCATTACTTCTAATATAAATTGATCGGAAGTTCGAAAGAAGAGATTGTATCTATTTATTTTCTTTGTTTATTAAAAGCATACTGTATTGGGAATTGGCAATGAATTACAACATCCGTGATGCCCCACTATGAAGCTTGCATTTTGCGTTTCCTAATATCCGACACTTAAACTAATTTTTTTTCTTTTCATGTATTATTTTCCTTAACTGATATAAAGATATCGAATCCCAGCCTCTGTTACATTGTATTGCACCCTTTAAAAGCACTGCTTGAAACATCATTATTTCTTTTTTCTTAAAATACAATATTAATTTATATTAGGGACATCCTAAAGCTGTATTTCTGCAAACTTACCCGCAGCTCCAAACATCGATGGCTGGTCCGTAGCGCTCCTCACCCAATAGTAGTTCTGGAGGCCGATACCACAATGTGATCACTTTGTTGGTATAGGGACGTTCCTTGTCGTCCGACTGGTACAAGCGTGCCAGACCAAAGTCAGCCAGCTTGATCTCTCCCCTGGAACAAGTCAGCATCAGAGTCACTGTCAGTACTTTAATTGATTACCTTCTCCCTGAACTGGGAGTTCGCTTTTAATAGTATTCTGACATATTGCCCTCAAAGTTTATAGGTCAGTTTTATATACTAAGTACATTACAATATTATAAATTATTCCGATTTCTTAAACTGATGGTTTAAATAGAAAAAATCTGTAACAATATACCGGTATTCATCAACATTTGTATCAGGGATCCATGTGATGAATTCCAATGTAATATGGAAAATGCAATACACAGAACTCACTTATTGTTCATGAGTATGTTAGAGCATTTGATGTCACGATGGAGGAAGTTTTTCTTGTGGCAGAAGTTGAGGCCGTCTAGAAGCTGTTTCATGAAGGAGGCGATGTGGTCCTCGTTGAAGTGGCAGAGGCCGGACTCTAGAAGTCCCATCAAGTCGTGGTCCATGTACTCAAATACCAGGTAAAATGCACCTACAACCACAACCTTACATTAAACTTCACAATAAACTGTAAATTCCCGTGTATAATAACCCGCAGGCTATACGTGAACAAAACTTCCAGTGCACGTTATAGGCCAATAGGGTTCTCCCAACGTCTGTGTGCGGTTTAGACTAGGGTTTTCATAAGTGTCCTACAGAGCCCGGTAATTCAGTTGACATTTTCAGCAGTACGGGTTATAGGATTCTCCTAAAGTCTGTGAGATGCGGGTTTAGGTATACGTCGTAATCTATGATATGGACGATTAAATATGCAATTCTAATTCAAACCTTCATGAACGCTTATTGACTACCATACTGTGCATATATATTAATATTGATACCATTCAGATATATTTTTGATGATTCTAGACTTAGACATGATACTCACCTTTGTCTTTCCTGAAGTCGAGAGCGTCTTGCTTGTCGGTGACAATCTCAGAGAGCTGTACGACATTCTTGTGGTTCAGCTGTCGCAGGATCTTGATCTCGCGGACAGCCGTGATGGGGAAGCCCTCCTTTTCATTTTCTAGTCGCACCTTTTTCAGGGCGACCAGGTTCTCTGTGGAAATATCATTACCTACTCTCCTCATTAGTATGTTCAGCAGGTTTTTTTAATTCTTTATTTATCATCTTCAATGTTCATGTAAAATATTCTTTTATATGCACTATAAAATATATTGATAGTTAGGCATAATATGTGTAAAATTATTTGAGATGAATACTGTAATACTGTTCATAATTCTGAGATGAAAGTAATCAATTAATCTGTTTTAAAAAAATACATGCCTTGCAAATACCCAATGCACAAAAGGCACTTACTATGTTTATCACGAGCCTTGTACACCTGACCATACGTTCCTTCACCGATCTGACTCAGAATCTCGAACACGTCGACGCACCGCTCACCCCAATCCACACCAACTTGTTCGTTCATTTTCTTATCCTGTAGTTTCCTGCAGCACAAAGAGATATAATGTATTAAAGCAAATGAATGGTATATGTGATTGATATCACATGTGAACCAGGGCTTTTTTTTTTTTATTGATAAACCTACCCGAAGTCCCCCCCCCCCCGATGTGTGAGTGTAATATGTGTGGGTGTAATATGTGTGGGTGTAATATGTGTGAGTGTTATATGTGTGAGTTTTGATGCTGAATCGCCTATATTGACTGCTTACAACCTTTTTTTTCCTGTTGTCTGTGTAAAGTACTGCCTTACCTTTATTTTCATGAAGGTATATGTAATATTCCGCCCACAGAGCGTCTCAAAAAGCGTCTCACCCCGTTTTTACATTAGAACAAACAGGATTCTGTGCAAAGTGACACTTCATGAAGGCCTGTAGTTTACCTGAAACCCCACCCTTTAGCATTGACCTGAAAAGGTTGGTTTTGTGCTATTTAAGTGACTTTTTTAAAATGTCAATCTACTGCATGAAATATTGCTTTTTTGGTTTCAATGTTCGATGGTATGGATTGGCATTGATCATAAGTTGTATGTGGGAGCATTTAAACATTTTATTTCCTGATTCTTCACAGGAAGATTAGAGACAGAAAGCAAGGCATTATTTTGACAAAAAGTGCAAAAATACCTGCACGGAGGTGCCCTGGTTCAACAATCAAAATGTGTGTATCTAGATTTGATATGTTCATCCCACTTTACGTAGGTAGTACGTCTATTAGGTACAACTGATAAGGGACAGGTTTGGCTATATGATTGGCGGGTATAGATAAGCAGTACATGGTTGTCCTCAAGTAAGAAAACTACTTCACCCTTTAAGGGTCGCATATTGCTTTATTGCATTGACCCCTTGATCGCCATGATGCACCAAGCATGAATGCACCCCTAGCGAGTAACTGGCCAGGGCTGCAGTCATGCATCAAGATAAATGGCATAATGCAGTCAGTTTGCATCCATATTATTTAGAGAAAAAGAAGGTATTCATAATCTGCCATCAGTCATACAGCTAGAATCGGACAGAGGATGTTAATCAAACTTAAACTTACCTTCTTTTGATACGGAGTTTATGAAGTTTGAGCTCAGGTCCATCATTTTCCTGGTTATCACTGCAATATGAAAAATTCAAGATTCATGGATTAGAACGAGCATAGTTTATTATATTTTATTTGGTGGGTTTGTAAAGGGTCTGTTCGCTTTAAACATTATCTGAGGTGTTCTTCTCAGCGGGTGATTGGGTTCTTAACTCTCCCTTAAATTTCTTTGAAAGTTCAAATATCTGTCAAATCTATGTGACTAATGTGGTGGGGGACGATTTTTCGAAGGTGTCAAAAGTCTTAAAACAAGACTTACCCCTTCATGTGGCTATCACTATTTCGGTAATTGTCTCGGTTCCGGTTATTGACTTCATAGTCTTGCTTCCGGTCACGAACCCGGTCCCTGATTCTGTCTTCCCGCTCTTGCTCTCTGTCCATGTACTCCGGTGATCCGTCACTGCCTTCGTCCATGGGTTGATCCAATCGATCCATCCCCGGTGGCATTGGAAGGTCCCGAATACCTGGTTTCCGACCTCGAACTGGTGATCTCTGGTGTAGACTACTGGAAGGAAAATACAAACCAACCGTTCTGCTTATCAAACGTCACAAATACAGGGAGTGGCAAACAACCATGTCAATAAAAATAAATTGTGTTTTTCTATATTTGTTATTGTAATCAGGAAATTGATTATCCAGAACACTTAATGTTCAATAAAATATGAATATACTGCATAAATAATTCTAGCGACAAAGTACATCAGCAAAACTTACCTGTGTGTACTCCGATCACTGTCGCTGTCTGCGTCATCGACATCAGGCAGAGGGAGGGCAGGTAACGTCTTTGGCTGCATGTGTGGGGGCCAGTGGTGTGACTGCTGGGGAGGAGGGGCACGAGAAGTCCTCTCACGCTCTCGCTGCTCCCTCTCCCGATCGCGCTCCCGTTCACGATCTCTATCCCGTTCCCGGTCCCGTTGCCACTCCCGCGACTCGGGTGGCTCTCTGGGGCGGTGATGGTCCTGGCTGTTGTGAGGCGGGGGTGGCGGAACACCGTCCCGCCGCCAGTCTTTGTGATTTGGGTGCACCTCATGGTGAGGTGCTCTCGTGGGCGGGGCCTGTGACGGATGGGAGTGATTGGGTGGCGGTGGGGGTGGGGGCTGGTGGTGATGCTGTGGGTGTTGTTGCTGTTGTTGTGCATGTTGTTGTTGTTGATATTGTTGGTGCTGTTCTGGCACCTGTTCATGGCTAAGCACCTCATGTTTGGTTGGATGGTCGCTCTCTGGTCTGCGATCAATGACTGTGGTTATCCTGTTATTATTACTACTTGGCGGTGGTGGTGGCGGCGGTGGTGGCGGGCCAGGGGAGGGTGTGGCCGTCTCAGTCGAGTGGCCACCCATGTCTTTCTGTTGCTCAGACGGTGACGGTTCGGGTGAATCGTCCTTGATGGTTATCACAGGATGCTTATCACTCTCAGCACTGAAACGGGCTCTGGCCACGCTTCGATCCTTCTCACGTTTGTCCGTCGAGGCCTTGCCAGATTCGGCAGCCCCTTTGAAGTTACGAGCACGCATTTCCTTCTCGCGTACCTCTTTCCGCAGCTGTGCTGCCAGCCCAGTAGTGTTGAACACTTTAGCCCCACCCGTTTGGCCATAGCTCTTAGTTCGTGGAGGGGGACTGGGCGTCCTACTAGAGTGACGGGATAACTTAGAATATGATGTCCTAGAAGGTGATCGCTTGGATCGTGTGGGAGAGCGGGAAGCCTTATAGCGTTTAGATTCTTTTTCATAACTTGGGCTCTTACTGTAGCGTGATCGGTCTTTATGTCGATTTCTGTGCGAAAGACAAATATGACAACTTATTAACAACAATGCAAACCTCTGCAGTCCTATGACCCATGTTATTTCTTCCAATCAAGGGTTTGGCTTTTAAAGGGATTCATAGTTTTAGCAATATATTGGCTCAGGTAAATGGCAAAGTTTTTTCTAATTACATTCAAAACAATGCAATACACAAGACTACCATTTTATAATACATGTACTATTTAGTTTAACTATTAAAGTTGTGTACAAAGTAATACATGTAGAAGTCATCTGGTGCTTACATCTTATCCTTAACATGAATGTTATACAAAATGTTACTTTTTATAAACGAGGAGCGTAGCAGGATTCTTTGACTAAAGGTTATTACCGGCATGTCCTCAGCCCTAGAAATAGGTGGGTGGGTGTTTAAGACTGATACCAATTTTAAGTCCCAAATGTAAAGCATAATAAATCTTTTGAATACATGTATAAGCTCACATGACTCTTTATGTTCTTCAAGTGGCATAGTAAGCATTCATCATACATGTGAAACTTGTCCCATGTCCATTATACAGACCAATCCTTCATAAAAACTCTGAACGAGAAAGTGCAGATTTGCCATATGAAAGTCTGCAATCTATTAAATGTACACGCATAAACTTATATAAACTTAAAGGAACCTCTTTCAAATATACAAACCTCCGCCACAAAGACCTGTCACCATGCATAATGAAATGTTTCAGTTTTAGTTTCTTATCAATCATGTTACAGATATCAATTCAAATGGGTCTTTTTCTTTTCATACTACATTCTTCAAATCCTCCCAAAGTCAAATTCCAACGCTTAATACATGACCAGTTCATTGGCTTGTTAATTACTATACCGGTATCAAAAGCAGTTTTAAAGTCTCAATAGACAAAACACATAATAGCAGTAGCTTCTTTGTGATGAAATCACATACATCCACGTGTTTATTTTTACACCCATCTTGACTCTTGCATCTTGATAAGATTTACCAAATTAAAAAAAATCTCCACCTACCTCGCAGGAGGACTGTTAGGAGATCGATTCCTTCTTGAAGACCTACTGCTACTTCCATAGGTATCATAGGGGCTTGGGCTGCGCGACCCATTCCTATGTCGTGCACGTTTTACTGGACTAGGTGAAGGCGTAGGTTCCTGGGGGTCGCCTCTGTACGCCTTTGGAGGGTCGGCGTAGGCTTTGGGGGCATCGGCCCCGGGTCTGTAGTTTTTGGTAGGAGGAGCCGGGCTAGGGCTTCTCGGACCACCTGAATTGAGCATCCTGCCACCTCCCCCACTGTTGCCACCAGAGGGTTGACTGCTACCGTAGTTATGTGAGCCCAGATGAGGTCCATGACCACCATGGCTTTGTTGCACTTGTTGTAGCAGTAGGTGGGACTGGGAGGAGGAGGAGGAGGAGCTCTTTCTGTTCGAGCTGGATCCTCTCCCAGAGGATGAAGTCTTGCTCGAAGAGCTTTTGCTTGATTTGGTCGGAGGTGGCAGGGCTGGCGTGTAGTCATCTAACCGGGGGTCGTATAGATGGTTAGGCGACGGGCTGCGGGGACAGTCCCCGTAGAGACTGTGCTGCTTTTGGGGAGGCGGGTAGTTTGGAGGTGGAGAGGCTGTCCGACGTCGGTGATCGGTGGCCTCCATCGGCGGCATCGGGGGGCTGCTCGGACCCCGGCCCCGGCCGCCCCGGTCTACCGGCCGCTCTGTCCGCAGCGGCGACGACTGACTGCTGAATGTATTGCTGTCACTATTCGTACTCACATCGTCATAATCCACCAGTTTGGTGAGCCTTGCTTTGTCCTTCTTGTCCACCCGGCCGTCCCTATCTAACCTGGAATGCTTCTTCTTGTGCTTAGATCGCTTGCCGCGTTTCGAGCTCGGTGGACGTTCACCGGGCGGGTATTCGACAAACACTTGACTGTCATGTTCGTACAATTCGCCTCTTTCAAGGCGTTGTTGTTGCCCGCCGCCTTCGACGGGGACGACTCCGTCACCGGCGGCGGCACTTCGCCGGCCTTTCCTGCGCGATTCTCCATGACTACCGCGGTAATTCCTGGCGTCGAACTCCGGATCGAAGTCCCTGTTTTCCTGGTACACCTGGGATCGGTGATCCCGTGGCATTTTCCATTAAGTTCTGCCAATTTAAGAGGTACAACGTGGTTCAATTCACACTGTGGTCGCCATGTTGTCAGTGGACTGCGGTGTAGGTGGCGCTGCGATCGGAACAATGATCATCGGTTCCTCGGCTCCATACTGAATATTTTCCACACATTCACTCCTGGTTTACTTATAGTCCACTTCCTTTCACGGCTTCTGTTCACAGTATAGTTCTTATATGGGTTATTTTCTACTTCGCGAACGGTTCTGCTTATTGGTTGTGTATTCCCAGGGCGTCTGTCGACATTTTCTATGATGACCTACAGTTGTCCCGACAGATTCGATGGTTCATACCCATCAACGTTTTGTTTGTGGATTTTCAGGTCATTTACGGAAGAATATTGTTCAGATTTTGGCACTGTAGCTTCTTGAACTTCTATAGTTTTAATCAATAGAGGAGGATCCCCTTGGAATCACGTATTTAACGAGATGACTAAAGATTATTCCCAAGCCACATACTTCCGCAAGCCTGCCATTTTGGCCCTACCCTTGGCTTGCCGGGATACGCGACAACCGGAAAGAAGAACGGGAAGTGGGATTAACGAAATAGCCCACCTAATTTTTTTTTCTTTAGGCCTATGCAGGCTATCATAAAATATTCATGAGCACCTAGATTAGAATGCTCTTCTAGCATGATATAAGATAGTGATTATAGCTCCCACACCTAAGAATCAAGCAATGCAAGTAGAATTATCAGTTTAGACTTCTATCTGGAAGATGAGATAACAAGGGTCATGGCTAGTCTCCCACCCCGTCTCACACCCCAAGCTACACTATGGGCTGGGGGCAGACCTTCTCTTGACTTTTGCGCCAGTTTGGTGGCACAAAAGTGTATTCCTATTGGGGAATACACACCCAATTACAGAAAGAAAGAGTCTTATCGAGATCAAAGGGGTAATTAATTTAACTGGGGGCTAATGTGTAATTAAGGTGGGTCGCTCAGGGATGAAAGTCTTCAAGTTTTTCCCTGAAATCAAGTTTTTTTTAAATCAAAAAAATATAATCAGGATTAGGATATATTTGATAATTACTCAAAATAAACTCAAACAAACTTATTTTGTTTGTGTAATTCTATGATAAGACAGCAGAATCATCACTGGTTCATCCTCAGTGGTCCTACCCATACACAGACAGGCTACACCACACTGATCTCAGTGTCAAGTTTTTCTCAGCCAATTTCAAGTTAACTTGAGAAAGCTTGAAGCCCTCTCTCTCCTCTATAGTCCTATGCATTTACACTCTTCACATGAGGCTTAGCCACTGAAACTAAGGTGCTATGCATGGAGAGTGTATGGACAGATTTCTCATTCTCCTCAGCAGGAGATGATCACATGGACATGACAAATGCTTCTCCTCAGCAGGAGATGACGTCCAGGAGAATATAGACATGACAAATCCTGCTGCACAGCACTAGATATATGTGTCTATAGATGCATAAACATTCATGGTGGTACCATCCTAAATCCGCCACTTCCGGGTAGAATGGCCAAATAGTCCCTCAGAAAATTAATTATTTTTGGGAATTCGGACCTCAGGGTGGGGGTAAAAGTATTAAATGTATGCTTATTTGGGATCATAGTAATCTGGAGGTGTTTGTTTATAGTCCAGGCTAAATATTTTATTGGTACCATGTAAACAGTGGAGGGTTATGGGGGTGAAACGGCCATATATAGTATTCATACACTGCTTAGGTCTCACGGCACAAAATCAATGTCCTGGTTTCCATGGCGATTTATACTAAATCTAGGCTGACTTTTTTATTTTGGGCCTATTGTGTAATTTTCTCCATTTCAATAGCTAAAATATGGTATATTTGGCTTAGCTCTCAGGGAATTTTAAGTATTTCAAATATTAGACCCAAGGTGTGTGACGTTGATTTTTCCGAGGCCCGACTAGGCATTTAGGGTGGTACCACCTTAAGGATTCTCTATAATGTAGTTATGAGGTATGTTATAACTTCAAGTTTTTTTGACATAGTCGACTTTCATCCCTGGAGTCGCTACCCTTTCATCAAAGTTAACAAAATGTTGCTAATTTTTTTCTACAGACAGGCTGAATCATATAGAATCGAAAAATGAAAAGAAAAATAGGGGATCCCGACCTCCCTTTTTAGATACAGAATTTTGAAAAATTAAAATAAAGTATTTTAATTTTTCTCCAAAAATGAGAAAAAAATGTGCAAACTTCAATAAGTTTTTAAAATATCAACCATTATGCACAGAAATGTAAAACTTCACATGTGAAACACCTATATGTTCCACTTTGCTGCAAAATTAATCTCACAGTTGTATGCCATGGCATTCTGGGTAAAAATATGATGTTTTGGGAAGGAATAGGAATAAATTGATATTATTTTGTAGCCTTATTGGCTAAAAATAGTATTCAAAATTAATTTTTTGAAACTCTCTCAGAAATTAGTTCAGATCATTTGCTAACATATGAAAGTGATTTTGATAGGGGGTCCCAGGCATATTTTTTGTTTTTTTTGGCCTTTGAAATTAAAAAATATAGCTAAATCGGTCTAAATCTTACATTTAAAGCTAAAAATAAATTGTTAAATGGCCAGATTCAGAGTAGAAAATGGCTACAACTTATACTGTTGGTTATTCTAAGTAGCTCATTGAGATCTACATCATTCTAGATAATGATTTATTGGTGAATAGTTTCAATATTCTAACTTTTGATAAAAATTGCAAACATCACTGGCTACAAATATATAAAATATTCAAAGTCCGAAAAAACGCCCAAATTTGCTCGAAATCTCCCAATTTTTAAAATGGCTTAGTCAGCATATATATGTATCCGATTATGTAATATTAGCTAGTTCTGATACATTTAAGCTACATGTATATGCGCAGATACCTGCGCAGTGTGTCCATATTCAAGAGGTAGCAATCTACCTTAACACCTTTTAGTTGAAAGCAGCGATCAAACTTTGAGTATTAGGGTAAGATGACAGCCTGCTCCCAGGCTATCAAAATAGGATAGACGCTGGCCAAGGCTGTGGTCATGGGGTAATGAGAGATAGGGTTGATTCAGGTTAAGTGGGACACCTAAGCCATACTCTTGACTAATGACTTTATGTACCATTCACACATTTGGTACGAAGAGTAGAAAATGTCAAACACATCAAATAGGTTCAGTATTTATTCCTTTAAACAAAAATATTAAAAAAATATGTGACTCCAGATGGGTCAAAAGCGACCTGGCGACCTGGGCTGTTTTGGAGGCGACTTCTGACCTAAGGCAATGATATAATCAACCTGGCGACTTTTGGATAAAATTTACTATATAGATTATAGGGTCCAAAAAAGTGACTTTTCGACCTGGACCCCTTAATTTCAGCGACTTTCCGACCTCAGGGGGGACCCCTCTGCACCCCCAAATATGAAATAGCTTAACCAATGTAGCCTGAATAGCCCATTTCTTAGAGATGCCATTTCAAAATTGAAGCGTCCCACTTTCTTTGTATTTTTGGTAAAGTGGGACACTTGCTTCATGTAAAGTGGGAGAATTGATAAGAACTGACCCCTATGCTTTATAATCCATATGACAAAAATGGTAAATGTCAATTTTTGAAGGTGAGATATATATTTTGATGCACTACATCAAAAACGTTAAGGAAATTTATGTAGGGTCCTTTACAGGAATGAATCAAGTACACAGAGTATAAATGTCAAACTGCCAAAATACTGTGCATGCGGGCCTAACTGTGGGCTAGCTACACTGCATTATGTCACATGACAACATATTTGTACTTAACTGAATCTCTATCCTCAAATTATTTTTACAAAGTGCTAATTAATTTTATGCACAATTATATATCTCATACTCTTAATCACTGTTAATTGTAAGCTTCCAAAACGAAATGTTTTGTTAATGAGGTAGTAATGCAAAAGCATTTCCGCGGCATATCAATCCCTATAAATAACTATAAATGACAATAATTTCTACAAAATGTAAGAAAGTAGTATTGGTGAATGATTTCTATGGTTTTAGCTTCAATCTATATCAAATACCAATTCTAAATGAATTTGCTACAGATTTTACCATTCAACATCATAATGTATGATTAAAAATCATTAAAGGTAAGAAATCTTACAATAACTATCTAAATTATGATGGAATTTAATGGATTGCTGATGGGAGTCAATGGTTCGCTCATCTAAATAATGATCAGGAGTTAAGTCACTAGATAAACCACAATCTGAATCACTAACAAAGCCCTATTCTGGCTGTTATACTTAACAATTTGGTATTATTTACACAACTGAGTATTGTAATGACATTTTCTATGATATTTCCTCTCATTATAAATAAAATTGTGGGCATATCAGGTAATGCTACTCTGAAAAAGGGGATTAATATGTGTCCCACTTAACCTGAATCTGCCTGTCCCACTTTACCTAACACCTTCAGCTAAAGTGGGACACTTGCATTCAAGGTCTCAGTGTACTTTATTTCAATATCTGACTAATAAAAAATATCAAGATTTAAAGAAACAATATATCTATCTAATATATACATACATTTCGAAATATCATGTTATCATTCTCAATACCACTACTAACAAATAATTGTACTTTTTCTTATGTACTTTCAAATTTATAGCGGTAAATAGTTTCCAGCCATATCATGTTGAAATTTAGAAGGTATAATTACCTCTTAACTTTGGTGAAATAGGTACAGTTAAGAGGGGTCAAACATATATGCACCGTTTGTGTCTAGCCCTTACACTACATTGTGTTTTTTTAAATTATAATTTTAATATTTTCCACCTCGCACCACTGGTGAAACCGAACAAAGTTGCCCTTCTTTCCTTCTAAGTTCTTTTTTTCAGATATATGCTATAGGGTATCAGGACAAGTACCCCCTACCACCTACCCCCTTGGACATCTATCCCCCAGGACATATACCCCCTAAACCTTTACCCCTTAGGACATCCACCTCCTACATATTCAATGCTTTTGATGTTGCTCAAGAAGGAAGCAATGTTCTGGCTTGTTATCCCAAAACTAGCAGGTGGAAGGATATTTACCTCCTGGATATATAACCCCTGACATTTACCCCCTTGGACATTTACCTCCTAGGGCTCTACCCCCTAGGACATCCACCAAAGGGGGAACTGATCATATACCAAGTTGCCCATCTTCCTTCCTCAGTTTAATTTTTTTTCAGATACACATTATATGGTATAAGGATAAATACCCCTACAATCTACCTCCTTGGACATCTATCCCCTAGGACATCTATCCCTTTGACATGTACCCCCCTGGACATTTACCCTCTTGGACTTATCCTCCTAGAACTCTACCCTCTTGGACATCCACCAATGGTGGAATTGATCATATACAAAGTTGCCCCTCTTACTTTCTCAGTTTAGTTTTTTTTCCAGATACACATTATAAAGTATAAGGATAAATACCCCCCTTCTATCTACCCACCTACCATCTACAAAGTTGCCCTTCTTTCCTTCCCAGTTTAGTTTTTTTCCAGATAAAATTATGTTATATGGTATCAGGGCAAGTACCCCCTGACCATCTACCCCCTATCACCTACCCCCTTGGACATCTATCCCCTAAGACATCTACCCCCTCGGACATCTACCGCCTGGACTCTTACCCCTTGGATATCTATCCCCTAAGACATCTACCCCCTCGGACATCTACCGCCTGGACTCTTACCCCTTTGGGACATACGGCCCTACATAGTCAATGCTTTTGATATGGCTCAAGAAGGAAGCAATGTTCTTGTTTGTAATCCCAAAACTAGCAGGTAGAAGGATATTTACCTCTTGGATATCAACCCCCTGGACATTCAACCACTAGGACATCTACCCCCGTGAACTTTTACCCTCTAGGACTCTGTCCCTCTGCCCCTCAGGATATCCCCAGGGGTAGAAGTCCTAGAGGGTAAAAGTTCAAGTGGGTAGATGTCCTAGTGGTTAAATGTTTAGGAGGTAGATGCCAACGGTTAAATACCCATGAGTTTAATATCCTTCAGCCCGCTAGTTTCAGGATCACACTTCTTCCATCTTGAACCAGAGGCAAAGGATTGAGTATAGAGGGGATGGATGTCTGAGAGGGTAAAAACTTAAGGTGGTAAAAGTCCTAGAGGCTAGATTTCCAAGGGGGTAGATGTCTGGAGGGTAGGTAATTATCCTAGAATCATATTGTATAGCATATGGGCCTTTTAAGAGAAAAATTAAATAGTGCATTTTTATTGGTTCATAGGATAGAGACAGACTCTGAGACAGACTCTAAGACAGACGACACAAAAATGGACACCTCTGTAGATGAGCCACCTTCTTTAGATGACACAGATGAGACTTCCAGTGAGAGTTATCCCACGGCCGATGTAGATCCACTTGTATCGATGCTGCACAAAGAACTCAGTGATGGAAAGTTAACACCTGATCATGTCTTCTATAAGGTCATCCACAATGCTCTGTCTTTCTCCCAGAACATTGGCTGCCCCTCGAATCAGTTCCGATGGGATCCAACAGTCAAAAGCTTTTGCCAGACTTTGAGAAGATTGGGAGGTAGTCGCACAATGAACTGTATGCGTGGACCCGCGTTCACTGGTCAGAAGTTTGGGGGAACTTATTCATTCGATTGGAAAGACTGGAACATACCTTTCCCACCGGTTCAAGATGATGCAGGATACTTGCCTCATAGTGGTATCATAAGACACTTCCTTGTGTCTTTTCTTGAAGGTGCGGCCCATGAAATGTCCTCTGTCGATGCATTGGTTGATGCTCCAAGTGTGAAGATCTTTGCCCTTGTGTCCGGCATGGACGGAATGAGCATTAAACCTGGCATGCAGTTTGATGCAAGAACAAAGCATATTGTTGGTGGTAAGGAAAGGCTGTCGTACAATGATGTTCAGGAGAAGCAGGGAGCAGAGTCAAGTGAATTCCGTGACTTCTTCAACGTTGAAGCCAATACATGGTGTCTCACTACCATTGACTATAAAATGAGTCTGGGTATTGGGGTTGACTACCTCCAGAAGAAAGGAGGAGCAGATGAGGTTTTAGAGGAGGTGAAAATGAGAATTGAAAATATGGAGAACTGTTTAGAATGCTTGAAGAATATGCCAGACACCAAAGTTGAAACTGGGTACTGCACAACAACACAGTGTCCATTGTGTGTGCAAAACAAATCAGTTTGTCCATCATGTGCAGCAAAAGGTCATGTCCACTGGAACATCAAACTGCGGTCATGTGATGCATGCCAAGGAAGGAACATTCAATGTACCCGTGCAGCAGTTCTGGCCCATACAATGGACTGTGAAGAGAAAAACAGAGTGACACTGGAGAGAATAAACAAGATAGGAGACAGCCCTGAAGATCAAGATTCGTCTCTGGCTTTCACCCAAGGCATCCCAGATCCTCCACACCGGGCCAAAAACTTGGACCAGGCGCACGCAAACTGGTTTCTGTTGATACAAGGTTCACGCTTTAACCGCGTACTTGTAAGGACTCTGAGAAACAGAAACACCTCGATTTCTGAAGACCTGAAAAAACATTTGAACGACAAGGCACTCTACCGAAAGGATAGGATGGACACTGCTTGTGTTGTTGAGGCAAGCTCCCCCTCTGTTCAGCAATGTCTTGAGCAAGTTCAGTATTGTGTCCATACACTAGTGCCAGAGTCCTTTTACAAATGTGAGAAGAACAAAATAGGAATGCTTGAGTCCCCTTTGTACATTTCCCTCGGAGAGACGGGTCGCATATTTGTTAGTGACTTTGGAAAGGGTGCAGTTTTTCAAGTTTCCTTCCACTACCCAGCAGAAGTCTGTGTTCTTGGAACAAACCTACAAAGTCCTATGGGGATAACATACACAGGAGGTGTATTGTTTCTTTGTGAACATGGGTCAGGCGCAATACGATATCTAGATATTGGTGGAAATGTTGTGCTCAAAATCAAGTCTATGAGGAAAGGCGAACTTGTTGAGGCGGCGATGCAGCGTGGCTTGCCCACAAAAAATGCCAAAAGGAAAGATCTGCAGACATCACTGGGAGTGTGGCTAGATGAACATGGTGTTGACAAGAAGGATGTTTGGAATGAAGTCCAGATGGATTCAGTGATTGAAGGGCCGTTGGCGATAACAAGTCAATACTCCAATGAAATGTGGAAGCTCTTCATCAGCTCAAGCAAAGGAGGTGTCTACAAAGTGAAGGTGCAAACAACAGGGGCTACATTAGAGGGACATGTAGCTCCAATTGGAAATGAAGAGATCAAAGTCAGTGGAATGTGTACAAGGGGAACAACCTTGTTTATGGCAGACAACTCTGATGCTGGAGGCATATACAGATGTGATTTATTGTCTGGAGAGACAACAAAAATCATTTCAAATGGAACGGGTGTCTGTGATGCTGCATATGATGTAACACTGCTGGATAATGGTTCTGTGGTCTACACCGACACTGGGGCTTGTAAAATTGGAATCTTCACTCCCACAGCTGATATTATAACACCTGAATACATCTGTGGTGTACACAAAGAAGAACCCACCAGTTGTGATGGATGCGAAAATACTGCCTCTTTTGTCCAGCCTACAGGACTCCAGTCAGAAGGCAATAGTATTTACCTCTGCGATACAGGTATTGCATCTGTCAAACTCATTGCACCTGTACAACCAATGGTACAGTACCTGAAGTGTGTAAACACTGTGATGACTACATTTGGGGTTCACCATCAGTCCACCCAAAGTCTTCCAGGTGCTATTCAATCACTGGAAGAGGTCTCGCAATACCTGACTGAAGCCCTGCAAGCCGCCTCAGTCAGATATTCAAAAGAAGTAGGCTGTTTACAGGGACCACATGGGGTACCATCATCGAAATGTGTGTCTACATTAACTGAGTTGCTGAAAGGCTTACGAGGATTGTCAACACTCCTCTCCAGTATACAGCCAAACAGACCACTCACAGAACAGATCAATATCAAGGCCCTAACAACACTACCCAATGAGCACCTACATAGTACAATGAGGGAAAGGTACCCCATGCCAACCCAACTCCAGTTTGCACAGGCATTCATCCCAGCAATAGAGGAAAGCTTAAAACGGTCTTCCCAATGTGGTTTCCACTACTATACTTCCAGGGAGTCATACTATGAGGTACCCCATGGTATGTTGGCCTTTGGTGATTTGCCAAGGGTCCCAAAGCCACAGTCTGTGCTTATGGCAAAACCAGAGCAAAACTGCATGAGAGAATTTGTTTACACTCATGGTCAGCCTGTGCGCCAAATGACTGTGAGGGCAATGACCACAATGTTTAAACCAGGAACATTGCCACTCAGTTCATATGCTGAGAGAATTCCAGAAACAAACATTCTTGATTTGTCTCAGTGTTTCAGCCAAGGTAACAACGGCACTCCTGATTCGAACAATCACAATTGTCTTCTGATGAAAAGGTCGTTGTGTGTTCTGCCAAGAGGTACTGCTATTCATGAGGGTATTGATGTGCCTGCCATCCATGGGTCATTTGTCCTCATCAAGCTGAAAAAAGATGTTCTAGAGGGAGAGGAAACCACAAAAGTGGCTGTATATGTCCAGGATCCAATGGACTGCGTGCGGTTTTACAAGATCTGTTCTGCCAACCTTCCAGTAGCGGCTTGCAGTCAGATCATTGACAGTGGGTTTTCTCTATGTGAGTCGGGCATCGAACTAGGAGATGAGACATATTCCCAGTGTTTAAGCATTGGCATTGGTGTGGCTGAGGATGATGAACAAGAGCCAGTTGTTCCAACAACGAGAAGCGGGCGGCCAGTGAAAATTCCAGACCGGTATTAGTAAACATCTCATGAGTGTAAGAGTACAATGTATGTATATCTCACAAATTTATGAATTTTCTATTTTTGATGTACTGCATTGCATGTGATGCAAAGACAATTCCATCAGCCCATGAACATATCACTGACAAAGCCAAAACTGCCACAACAACACCACCAGCAACATCAAAAACAGCTACACCATCAGGCTAGAGTATCTCAAGCTCATCATCCTCAAGCAGTTCAGAGAGTTAAAGGTAAAGCCCAGAATCCACTTTGCTGGAAAAGAAGTCAAAACAATACATCACAAAATCATCATCTGCCAAACATCCTCAAAGATGACATCCGGAAAGGAAAACAGGAAAAAAAAACCTGCTCAAGTGATGCACACAATGCTACAAGGCATAAATAAGAATTGATACATTTTAGACCTATTCATGGCCTATGACCCACATACTACTGCTCAAGACAGATGCCCAGACTTGAATTGATAATGAATCATGAAAATAATTTCATGCTTGCATGTGATTTGTTTCTAAAGGGCTTTTTATGGCTACTCAAGCGACACCCTACTTTTTAAATGCTGTGCTCAAAAAACGTGTTTATTTCACTGTTTGTGCTGCTCACTATTCATGTGTAAACATTTATTCATCTGGACAGACAACTCACATGAAAAGGACCTGTTATTGTCAATTTGATTACCTGCTATTCTGACAGACTTGCACCATGGTCAATATACACAATACACAGTCAGTGGGTGAGCTGATGACAGTTGTCAATACATTTTGTAGTAATATTCCTTAGCCTCTGCTCAGAGTTCCAATATTTCATGGAACAGTCCATGGTGCAATCAGTTTATAAATGTGATCATCAGAGTACTTCAGTAGTAAATTATCATATTGGTATCATCTTTCTGAGTGAAGAATTATAAAAACAACTCTAAATGCTGCATAAAACATCATTCACCAATCAAAGCTGGATGAACTTTATATGAACTTCAAATAAAAACTCTACATGAAACTTCTACTGGTCTGGTTTTGTGTGATAAAACAGCTAATCAAATTATTACATTATTTATTTCCTATTCATTAGTTTATTTATTCTCAACAATAATAGTGTACAACAGTATGTGAATCAGCATTCACCTGGGTATGATATGCAACTTTGTACCAGAACCAAACAATGTTTGTTTGATTATTGAATATTCACTTAACAGCAGTCCACTACAAAATTAATGAAAAAGATGGCATTGTTTGGGTTTGTTATCTAATAAATAACAACTTTGAAACATAAGTATCCATATCTATAGATAACAAATGGGCTGGATACAATGAAAAGCTTAACTCTCGGATTGATCTGAAGTTCATAATTTGCTAGTATATTCATTTAGATAATAGAAAGGTGTCTCAAATCATAGCTATGGGCTTTTAAATCAGCATAAAGAGCTATTCTATGTATATATTCTAATATGAAAATGCTGTAAAATAACATCAATGTTTAAAATCCAGTGCGGACATGAATGTATCTTGACATTAGTCAATAAATTTAATACTTTTTGAATTATTGATTAAAGTTTACCGCTCTATGACACATCATGTTACAATGAAATCAGTCTCATTTTAAACTGGGTGCAGTTGAAATGATCTAAACAGTTTAGAATGTACCTCCACAGTGCATTTTGCTATACAATACCATATTTTTATGTAAAAGGTGACATTCTGACAGCTGGTAAAATGTGACGCAGTGACGTTTGCAGTCAACTCTCCTAAAATGTGACGCGGTGACCCGCTGTCTCTCTTAAAAAGCGACGCGGTGACCCGCTGTCTCTCCTTAAAAGTGACGCGGTGACGCGCTCTCTTTCTCCTAAAAAGTGACGCGGTGACGCGGGCAAAATTTGGGGTACCCATGTAGAGGCACATATATTTCTAGGGAAAAAAATAATTTTACACCTAGGAATGAAAATAACCTCTAAAAACGGCCTTAATGTTAATTGTCCCACTTTACCTGAAGTCCCACTTTACCTGAATCAACCCTATCTAATATATACATACATTTCGAAATATCATGTTATCATTCTTAATACCACTACTAACAAATAATAGTACTTTATCCGAATATATAGCGGTAAAAGGTTTCCAGCCATATCCTGTTGAAATTTAGAAGGTATAATTACGCGCACCTTTTTTGCTAAAAAGGGGCTAAATTGTTTACGCCCCCCCCCCCCCCTCAAGAGGGATTAGAATTTTTACCCCCCCCCCCCCTCAGGAGGGGTCGGAAATTCTTTTGCCCCCCCCCCAAACCCACCACCGCCCCCCCCCTGTAACTAATAAATGAACACTCCCTTGCTACGTTGTACTAATAGGTAGGCATCGGCTTATAATATATTGCAGCATTTAGGCCACTCAAAATTTTTTTTTTTTTTTTGTTTTTACTCGGGGCTTTAATACATGGGGAAATTTGGACTTTTCGCGATCAATTTTCCCATTTTAGTATTTCGAATTTTATTGATCAGTAAAAGTTGTTATAATGGAAGTTATTCCTAGCTGACTGCATTACTGACAGCATAAGCTTTAATTTGATACCAAAATTGCCAACATTTAATCCAATTTTAACATATTTTTCATCAAAAATGTAAAAAAAAAAAAAGAAAAAAAGTTTTCCCAAATCATGAATTTTATGATGTGCGCGGTGATGAGAAACAACTTTTTTTTTTGAGTGGCCTTATCATTAAATTTTTGTTGGAGGAATTAGGCTATTAGGGGAAGATGGGGTAATACAGGCCATGGGGTAATAAGGGACACTCTCATTTCAGACTGATATGTGGACAGTCGAGGGAAAAGGGTCCTCCAAGGTAAAAATTTAATAATAGAATTGATGTCATCGGCTTTCCAGTGATATCTTTTATTAGCAGTTATTCAGACCTCCCACCACCAACTAGCCGAAAGTAATCTCGACCCTCCCCCCCCTCCCCCCCTCCACTACATTCAGATTTTGAGAATGACCCCCCAAAAATTGCATGCGCCTGTGTAATCATGCATGTTCACATGTATTCAAATGGAATGTTTGGACTAATTTTGACCCCCTAGCTTGCATGGAGGCTTTTCCAATCCCCCCCCCCTTTCAAATTGTATAAGAAGAAATTCTGGCTTTGGGCTGATATCACATCTGGGCCTCCTGGCTAGGATAAATGTGTCTGTATGTCAACCGGGGCTACTTTGAACATTTTTTTGGCATTTTGCATTGCCCCGTGTAACATATGCAATGCAATATTTTTGTTTTGTCAAATAAAACAGGGGAGCATCCATGCCTTTGTAAAAAATCCAATTTGATTTTTAGAATTTTACATCTAATATGCATTTTCAGCAATATTGTACATTTTCAAAGTAGCCCCCACATCGGGGCTACTTTGAACAGCAACCCGCTATACTGATTGCACTCAACCATATCTGGTTGGAGAATTAGGTTAATTAGGGTATGGTCACTGAAAATCATTTCCAGGACCCTTCCCAATAAGTTTATAAGTGTTGATAATAATTTAACTGGGGAGGAGTAATGGTAGATGGTTAGTTCAAATAGATGTGTGATACAGCCCATCCAGGCCTATTCAAAGTAGCCCACACACGAGCAGTCATCGGCTAAACGAGTCATCATTTTCATCGTAGTCTATCAATAGGCTAGCTACTGGACTAAAAATATTTAATCATTATTTTTAAACAGAGATGATTTTAACACTAAAGGACATAAGCAACAAAATTATGTATCCGAACATGAATTTTTTTTTTCAATTGGTAGATAAATGGTGACTTGGAATAGTGCTCCCGCCAGTTTTCAAAGTAGCCCCGAATTTTGAGAAAAAGACACTAAATTCATGAAATGTCTGAATTTTCCATAGAAATTCTTGTAAAAATTCATTTTTTCTAAAATGTATTATTTGTTTGTGTATTTCTCTTCCAATTAGTAATGCATAAAGGATTAGATAAGAAACACTTTGCTTTGTACAGCACAAAGTTGCAGTGTAACGACTAAACTCATTTCAGGATGGCGGCCATCTTGGTGACACTGCCAAGCAGTCATTTCAGGATATTCTCTAGAAAAGTGACATATTTTCAGAAAAGTGACATAAACAATAAAATGAAATACATAACAAAGATCAATGATATGTATTTCACCATTAAAAATGTGAATATATCATTTTATTTTTTTGGTGTTCAAAGTAGCCCCGCTGTTCAAAGTAGCCCCGGTTGACGGTATAAATGTCATCCCTGCAACATGTCATGTACATATCTCCATATCACATCTTTTTGACATGTCTAAATTTATACGTTTCAGACATGTTTTAGGCCTACAGCTGGTCAATTATATACATCATCTTTATTAAGTTCAAACATACCGTTGATATGTAATTTTTAAAATGTAAATATACTTATGTAAAATACCCATGCAAAGGGACACATAAAAACTTCTTGCATATGTGACATCTTGGGAACGACAATTGACATCATCCAATGATGTCACCACCAATCAGAAAATGATGTAAAAATGATGTAATTTACATGAGTTTTGCTAGCTGGGAGTTCTCTCTGGAATTTCTCAAAATTTCAAAAGGTCCTAGACGGGAATCATGGCAGGCTAGGATGGTGAGGATTACGGCGTAATGCGTGCATAACTACCGGCCCCGGTCCCCTAGCAACTGGTAACCACGCGACGTCCAACGATTGGAACTCTCTGACGTCACTCGATGACGTCATCATAACCGCCGTCGTCGTGCACTTTGAATTCACCACTCGTCTGGATAGGTCGTGTTCAAAGTCACTCCTCTCTGTAGTTTAAAATTTTGAATATTAGACTGCCGCAGATCTCTCGCAATCATGAGGAGATCTTTGAGGAAGAGCACTAGCCAGTTTGCTACACGGCGCCCGTCACCGATTGTGGAGGACTCGCCGAAAAAGAAAAAGTCAGCTGGCAAAGGTCGGTCATCCCAAAAAATGGCACCTGCCAGTTTTGACTTTCTGTCAACCGTGAAATGTTTTGATGAAAGGATGTCCAAAGTGGAGCAAGCCGTCGGCACAGCCATGGATTTAGTAGCTGATCTCAACATTCGCCGGGATCCTTCACCGCTGTCTGCTGGTGGTAAATCCGGAGGGAGGGGCCATGCCCGCTCTTCCTCCCTTTCTGCAGTGTCATCGTCCGGCTCTTCTGCTGGCTCGTCATCCTCCCGCTCTTCCAGCCGGAGCCGGAGTACGAGCCTCGGGAGCAGGAGACCGCGCCACCGCCATCCTCGCCGCCGCCGTCACTCTGCCCATCGCCGACAACACTACGACGGTAAATACGATTCTAACAGATATGTGGAGGGGGGAAGGCACACCATCACTACGGTGGATCAGCTTCTCCTCGCCAATCTTAAACAAGTTAAGAGCCTGCTACGTAGGGGCAAGGACGTGTCTCTCTTCATCGATCATCTCATTCTGCTAGTGAAGAAGAACGAGACACGTCAGTACAAGCCTCATGCCCTCATCTCGTATGATAAAGATGTGAAGCTGAAGGCGTCTGAGGATGGCCCGGCGGCTATGGCCCACATCGATGGCAGCTGTGTCCATGATAATTTTTGCTACGAGAACACCTGGGCCGCCGACGCTGCCCAGGCGGCCTCCGCCTCCACCAAGACTAAGTCTAAGTCTACCAAGGCTACTACTAGCCCCAAGGGCAACACCTGTAACACCTGGAACTTTAACGCTGATGGGTGTCACTCGTCAGCCTGCAAGTACCCCCACATCTGCAGGTACTGTAAGTCTGCTGCCCACAAAGCCATCGACTGCCCCTCCAAGCCTGAAGCCAGTGGGGGCGCTGGTGGTAAATGAAGCCACCCACCCACACAACCCTGCCCCCTCCCCAGTGCCTTTGTGGAGGAGGCCGCTGCAAGTATTCCCCAGGATAGTCACTTGGGGGATCGTGGTCCCCTCTACCAGGGGGTGGGTTGTGTGTCTCCAGCCGGTCCTGACCTGGATTCAGGATACGGCACCAGCAGCAGCGACTACCAGGACTCAGTATCTTCAGACAGGGGTGAGTTTGTTCCTCTTTATTCAGTGCAATGCGAGGACTCCCCTACTGTCTATGTGTACAACACCTGTGTGGATGGCTATTGCTCATGTGTATTCTCTATCAATGGCAATGCAGTGGATCTGAAACCTTGCAGGGCAGCTGACTATCTATATGGTGACAATGCTGTCCACTCCCTGAGTGACCTTGACCGACACTACCTCTGGTCCGGGCTCACTAATGGTTTCAAAATAGTGGACGACCCCTGCCCTTCAGCCTACGAGTGCTCCAACTATGATTCCATCCTGGTGGACTCCTTCAAAAAACAAATGTCTGACACGGTAGTTTCTGAGTTAGCCTCGGGCCGTATAACCCAGGTAGATTACAGACCTATCTGTGTACATTCTCTCGGTGCAGTAGAAAAGAGCAACGGCTCTCTCAGACCCATCACAGACTGTAGCCGCCCACTAGCCAACTGCATTAACAACTATATGGAGTCCACCTACCGCTACTTCAACTACAAGTCAGTGGACAACGTTGTCGACATCCTCCAGAGAGGAAACTACATGTCCTTGGTAGACATCAGCTCCGCCTACAGGGCGGTAAATGTCCATGGCGACCACTCAGCCTACCAAGGCTTCTCATGGGACCTGGGCGAAGGCCCATCCTACTACATTGATAACCGCCTATGCTTTGGTCTCCGCTCTGCCCCCACAATCTTCAACATAATATCTAATTTTGTGGTGGACGTTGTGCAAGCCAAGGGAGTCAAGAACATCGTTAACTACCTTGACGACTTCATAGTGGTCGCCAGCACACATGATGAGTGCCTCCGCCAGAGGACAATCCTCACCGAGACTCTCACGGACTTAGGTTTCCAAGTATCCTGGAAAAAGGTCACCGAACCCTCTACCACAGCGACCTTTCTGGGCATCACTATAGACAGCATAGACATGTCTCTGTCCATACCACAGGTTAAACTGGACAATCTCAAGAACTCCATATTGGAGGTCTACAACAAGAAAAGTGTCCCAAAGAAAGTCATCGAGAGTATCGGCGGCCAGATGAGCTTCTGCAGTCACGTGGTCAAGGGAGGCCGTACCTTCAGCCGGCGGCTCTTTGACCTCTGCAACAAAGCCGACAGAAAGGGCCACATCCGCATCTCCCACCAGGTCAAGCTAGACTTCGACTGGTGGCTGAACTTCTGCGAGGTCTTCAATTGCAAATCCCTCATCATGAGGGCAGCCTCACACACCCCTATTGTCTCGGACGCCTCATCTAAAGGCTTCGGGGCCTGGTGTGGCCGTGACTGGATCTACGGGAAATGGCCAGCTGCTGAACCCATTGAGTTTGACAGTGGCTGCAGCCATTACACCGAATCCCCCACTTCTGATCCCTATGAGAAGAACATCAATCTGTATGAGCTCTGGCCGGTGCTTCTGGGACTTAAGCGCTGGGGCCCAACCCTCAGGGATCACTACGTAACCATCGTGACCGACAACATGCAGGTGTTGGCAATGATCAACACCGGCCGTAGCCACAACAACACCTGCATGTTGTGGCTGAGGGAGCTTTACTGGTTCTGTTTTTGTTACAACCTCGGCCTCCACGCTGTGTACATTAGGTCCAAGGACAACCACCTTGCTGACGCCCTCTCCAGGCTACCCTATAGGGGAATGGCGAGCAAGTGTAGAGAGTTACTCAAAGATGGTTCAATGTGCTGTTGTTGATTGCAGATCCCCCCATCTTCAACTTGAGGGCCCGTCAACACTGCTACCAAGAGGCCTCTCTCTCAGCCGCCACCAAAAGGGCCCGGAGGTTCCAAGTTCGGGCTTACAGGAGGTTCTGTAGACTATATGGATTTAAGGCCTTCCCTTGCTCGGCACAGCAGGCCGGCCTCTACGTCTCCTACATGGCCAAGAAACTGGCCCCCTCATCAGTATCAAATTATATGTCTGCAATTTGGTCCAAGCAACGTGACATGGGTATGGCCACCTTTGAACTGGACTATCACCTGCGTGCCACCATTAGAGGCATCTCCAGGTTAGAACGCCGTCAGAAGGTCATTAAATATGCCTTAACCCCCTTGGACTTGCTAGCCATGTACAAATGTGTCAACATCCTAAACCCAGCGGACCTTATTTTCTGGGGGGCCCTTACACTGTCTTTCAGGGCCCTCCTCCGCAAGAGCCATGTGACCCCCTCCCCCCACTGCCTAAGGGCCAGGGACTTTGTGTTCAAAGAGGACTACATGATCATCACTATAAGAACCTCCAAGACAGACCAGTTTGGTCGCTCTCCTGTTGTGGTGACTGTTAAATCCACTCCAGGGAGCCAGCTGTGTCCTGTCATGACTATGAGGAAGATCTTCGCCCTGCGCAAGCCAAGACCCAATGACTTTGTCTTCACCCTCCAATCATGTGAGGGACTGAGACCCATGTCGTATTCGGTCTACAACAACAAGCTGAAGCTCCTAGCTGATAAGGCTTGCCTGGACTCTAGCCTGATCTCAACTCACTCAATCCGGCATGGTGGGGCGACTTATCTCCAGTCAATCAACATGCCCCTGGAGTCGATCAAGGCCAGGGGCAACTGGAAGTCCAGCTGTGTGAACAATTACCTCCACCCCTCCATCGCCTACAAGCTGTCCAAGGACGATCTGGTCGTCCAGGACCTTCTGACTTACATATGAGGCTTTGCCTGTAGTTTGGGTATCTCGGCTGATATGATGTCATATTTACTTGCCAAACTCCATGTCTATCTCATATGTTCACATATGTGACCCGTTTTAACGAAATGGGTCGGAAGTCGCACATCTAAGAGCCTAGATATGGGCATTTTAAATAGCATAGTGTGAAAAAAATACTATTTTTGAAAAATGAGTTTTTGACATTTTTCTAACAAAAGAATAATTATCTTCTGGCAAACTAAGTTAAAAACCAAATTTCTACCCCCATTTTCCATAAAATGATGGTCATGGGATTTATAATTGTATTATATGATATAGTTAATATCTAATTTAAATGTTAATTATCTCATTTTGATTAATTTCCATTTAAATCAACAAAAATGTATCAAAAATATCGCCTAAGAGTGAATATTGGGCAATATACCACTTGTCATATATTAAATGAAAGCTCTTGATGAGCTGTACACGAATCTGGCAATATCAGAACATTTTATATCTGCGACTTCCGACCCATTTCGTTAAAACGGGTCACATATATTATATTACCCCAGTTAATATATACATTGACTAATATTGGGACATTGACTAAACCGGGCCCCCAGGTAGCTTATGGTGAGGATTACGGCGTAATGCGTGCATAACTACCGGCCCCGGTCCCCTAGCAACTGGTAACCACGCGACGTCCAACGATTGGAACTCTCTGACGTCACTCGATGACGTCATCATAACCGCCGTCGTCGTGCACTTTGAATTCACCACTCGTCTGGATAGGTCGTGTTCAAAGTCACTCCTCTCTGTAGTTTAAAATTTTTAAACTTTACATTGTTATTAGATTTGGTAATTTACCCAACTCAACTCAGGTACCCTTTGTACTGGTACGGTTAACTTTCATGGTTATCTACTTTATTGTGGTTTTCAACTCACTCAGTGCCTTTTGTATAGGTACAAACTTCAATTTCAATCGATATATTGTCATTGTTGATAAGCTTTAATAAAAAGGCTGATATGATGTCATATTTACTTGCCAAACTCCATGTCTATCTCATATGTTCACATATATTATATTACCCCAGTTAATATATACATTGACTAATATTGGGACATTGACTAAACCGGGCCCCCAGGTAGCTTATGAATCTAAATAGTCTAAATGAAAGGTTTATTGGTAGCCTTTCTTCATGAAACAAAGGCATTTGGTTATTGTTGGCATTGTAGAAATCACAAGCAAACATGTCATGATTTAATTTAGTGTCCCAATTCTCCCAGGGCTCCCCTACTGTCTACCACAGGGTCCAGCCGGACACCCCTGTCAAAAAAATAATGCCCCCCCCCCCCGGGCAGTGAATATGGCTCAAAGCATTGGAAATCTTGTATTTCAAAAAAATAAATAATTTAATTTCTTTTCATTAAAAAAAAAAAATTAATTTCAGAACGAGCCTCTCTTGTCAGTTCCGGAGAGTAGCGCATGCTCTTGCCCCAAAACTGGGTCACGACACACTTTTCTGTGACGTTTCTCACCACCCAGACGTACACAAGCTCCCACGGAGGACAGGTGACAGAGAGACTTTGGCATATTTTAAAGCATTGGCGCTTCTTTTTAAATTCTATTAGAACGAACTGACAAGAAACAACATAGAGGTAATCCATTTTAATAGTAGTTATTTCCTTTAAGAACGTAAAGACACATTAGTAGGCTTTAGATAATCGCCCATCACCAACCTTCTGCTGCCGAGCTGGCTGCGGTAGTTCAGATCTCGGCACTGCGCCAATCAGGCGGGCAATCTGCTGAACGCGAGCGCGTAACATGTCAAATCTCAATACTGTAACTATAAGTATGATAATGTATTATAAAGTGCAATGCAGGACTACGCATGTGTGGGGAAGTTTAAAACCAACATTCTATACATAGTGTTACCAATAGTATTATTAACTGATTGACTGGTAGATTTGAGGTGGATCGAGTTGGTCCCCGGGGTAGGTCTCTGCCAGTGCCACGCCCACCTGTGGCAGCGAGCGCCTGTGGTCAGTGTCAGAGTGTGGATCCACTCCCGAGTCCCGGTAGGCTTATGTAGCAATACCCACGCCACGGCAGCAGCGCACTGCTGTAGATCTCTAGCCTAGGTATGGCAAATACTATGGGATCATTTTGTGTCTGGAAAGCTATGGAAATGTTCATCCAAATGCAGGGCCACTTTGATTCTATTTCCCCTGGGCTCGGTTCTATGCCTATGGCCTGAAATTACACAGGGGACTTCTTATACCGTAATTAGGCCTATCCCCCAGCTTGCTATGTTTTAAATTTGCAGTTTATTAGTCATTTCTACACCTTAGACATTAGCGCTTTGAATAAGGTAGTATGAGCAGACAGTACCGTACATCTTTACTTTTTTCTTTTTTTTTTTGGGGGGGGGGGGGGGTATGTAGGCCTAAACTCATAACAGTTTATTTAACAAATTATATGATTTACTGGATTGATACCGGTACTATTAATTACTACTATATACCATTGGATAGGTCGAGACATAGGCTAACAGACTAGTACACTGTACAGTAGCTACCCAGTACCGTAGTCTAACTATAACTGCCCAGAACAGGCCCTGGTCAAGGCATGTCTTAAATGGTCTAGTCTCTAGACATATCTACAAGTACCATTCAACAATGATTGATTGGTTAGGATTCCTATCCCAGGTCGGTTTTTACGAAACGTCCATGTCCCATATGTCGGTTTAAAAAAATGATGTGCCATGACTGAGGGCCATGTCACTACTTGTTTATTCCTCAGGTCATTTGTCACTAAAGCCCAAAATGCAAAGTTGCCGAAATAACGCTGACGTAGGATCTTAGGGAGTATTCGTTTATTGACTCAGGGTAAACTGAGTTATACCAAACGCCTGAACCATGTTTTAAGACGTTTTTGTTACATGGGAGAAGTGCTCTCATTCAATGTTCATGGCCCACGGCCATTAGATAAGACCATGAAAAGACAGGCAAGATCGGGGGACAAATGTTTCCTTCGAAAAGAAATGTGAAATGTCTTTCCTTCTGCATGAAATTGAGCTGCTATCTTCAGGTACTGATTTCTCTCTTTTGCATAAACTCTTTAACTATTCTTAAATTGCTACCCTCTAAATGAAAGTCACATAGGCTTCAATGTTAAACCAAAGATAGAAATCACTTCTTTTGCCACACTGCCCCATATTTCTCTCTTTACATGCAGAAATGCCATCTTGTACACTAGAAATACCCTCAAACACACAGTAAAGAACCATCTAGCTACCGGTACTTTAATTTAAATCTAAATTAAAGACACCAATACAGAGCAACAGAAGACAAATATTATAGTTCCTGTTGCAACCCTCATGCAGAGGGTGGCGCCACTGCGACTTCTCGTATTTCCACTTGTGGTACCGCTGCTACTCACAAGGGGATGTGTTGGTTGGACAGAGGAGTGCACTCCACAAGGGGGCTCTGTCGTGGCTCTGTGTCGTCACCTATTGCAGCGCTATGTACGTCACAGTTGGTATTTTTGAACTCGCTTTTTGACAGGGACAAAAGGCGGTACATGCCCGCAGCCGGCGACTGTCGCCCACACCCACCTGCACACCCACACCCACCTGCTCTCCCACACACACCTGCTCACCCACACCCACCTGCTGGCCTGAAATGGAATAACATACATGTATGACACATGACTTGAGGGTACTTTTTAACAAGGAATTCATTTCAGAATTGACCAATGAATGAGTATAAGGGAGTACTATATCTAACTGTACATGATAAGCTACAGACCCAGGTTTGTCGAAATGGTGTTAAACATCCATTACTCATTCACACACCCAGCTTACCCTGAGTCATCTGTGAGGCCACTCACACGCTCAATCTATAATTAGGCCTACATGGGAGTGGAGAAATTTCTTGCGCCCCCCCCCCCCCCCTTGACAGCACGTGTAATAGTTTGCGCCGACATGTCGATATATCAGTTATTAGATATATCAGACATACAGGGTAATTAAACATGAAAAAAACACAGTAAATAAGAATACATATGTAGGGTAGGAGAGAGCATCGAGGCTCCTGACAGTTTTTCTATAGAACCGTTTCATATCTCTTGCATCAGACCCTAGGATGTCCATTTTACCATCATTTCCTTTGTCACATTGCTTAAAGGCGCACTGAGTTGAGGACCTAACCCTGCCGAGTTTTGTACGCAAATTACGTCGTGGGTTCAGTGCGCCTTTAAAAGGGCATAGCTCGGCTTCTAATAGGAATCTAATTACTTAGAAAGCTAAGATTTAGGGTCTATCGATACACATTCTTTCGATACCCAATATCGGATATCTTACAAATTGTCGATACATCGATGCCCATGATACCAATGACATCCCTAGATATTTTCCCACCAATTCTGTAATTTCTAATAAAACAATCAAAATATATATTTATTAGGTATCTGTCATTTAATATTAGATTGACTTTAAAGGGTCAGATTATACCTGGTTTTGTCCGCCATTTCTGGCCGTTTTAGGCTACCTTTGACCCTGTTTGCAATGAGTGACTACGATGGTACGAGCCCAGGTATGTAGGACCAGGCAAATAAAAGAACACTTGCTATCCTTCAAAAAGAGTAGAAGACATGCCCCAGTAGTGGTTTTCTCCCTAACCTCATAGATGCCGTTATTCATTTCATAGATTCGGTCATCCATGGATGCGGTCACTGCTGTATTGGGCAAGCAGCATATAAATATCTGTCCTACTGCGAGGCAAGACTACTACTATTTGAGGATGGCAACCTTGCTAACTTGAGATAAGTCCAGGGTGTTATTGTACACTTCCAAGGATGTTAATCAAATCAATCAAGCAACCACTTCGTTCCTGTTAGGGATACCCCCTCTCTTATCTGTTTTTCTCCCACCTCTTTCTCATCCACACTCACTGCCTGCTTTCTTCTCCCAACCTGCCTCGCCCCTCCCCGCTTGTACTGCAAGGCTACCATGACCCATACTCACCACCCGCTTCTCTTCACTCACCCCACCCAATCACCCCTTCACTCACACCCACCCAACCACCTCTTCACTCACCCCACCCAATCACCCTTTCACTCACTCCCCACCCAACCACCACTTCACTCACTCCCCACCCAACCACCTCTTCACTCACTCCCCACCCAATCACCTCTTCACTCACTCCCCACCCAACCACTTCTTTACTCACTCCCCACCCAACCACCCATTCACTCACTCTCCACCCAACCACCTCTTCACTCACTCCCCGCCCAACCATCTCTTCACTCACTCCCCGCCCAACCACCTCTTCACTCACTCCCCACCCAACCACCTCTTCACTCACTCCCCACCCAATCACCCATTCACTTGCCCCCACCCAACCACCCCTTCACTCACTCCCCACCCAATTACCCCTTCACTCGCCCCCACCCAACCACCTCTTCACTCACTCCCCCCTCACCCAATCACCTATTCATTCCACTCCCTACCCTCTCCTCCACCTCCCCCACACTCTCCCCTCCCCCCACACATATAACGTAATACCCTACCACACGTAACACATATTACCTCTTAGGTGACCATATCAGTACAATAATATATGAGATTATTATATTACAGTATGGCGAGCTGTTATAATACAATGCATTACTACACGTCACCAGCTCTATTCCCAAATAAGGGAGGTGATAAGTGAATCAATTCGTGATTAGGTGGTCATTACCCGATCAATCTAGACTGGCCCTGTAGGGGATTAGTGATGGCCCTGGGGTAGGATTAGCAGCGTGGGAGCCTCGTCAATATAGGGTGCAGATATAAACCAATGGAGCCCTCACCCTCTTAATATGGCCCTCCTTGGTCGTCATGATGCATGAATGCAGTCATGGCTAGTCTACTCGTCAGGGCTGCATTCATGCATCATGCCGAACCTTCGGGGGTGTATCAACCGTTTAGGATGGGGCTTTAATTCAGCAAAGCAATGGCGATTTACTCACCAGTGCTGCATTCATGCATCACGCGAAAAAGAACATAGCACACTACAGCACTATTTGGCCCTTATAGGGGGACATACACGGTCCCCAAGGATGTTCCACTCGGGCGTGTGGGATGGGTTAGTTGTTTGCCCAGCCTCCGCACTCAACGGCTAAGGTGACACCCTCCACCTTATGGATTTTCTTAAGGATACCCAATGAAAGTACATGTACCACTTCTCTATGAATAATAGTTGTTGTTTCTCGGTCAATTTTCAAGAATAACATTAAGATACGCTAGCTTCACTTACAAAACCAGTTTGCTCATATTATATAAATCTATTAAATAATATCTGTTAATGTCACTATTTCCGTAACTTGGTCACCGTCGTTTCACTTGCATTACTGGTCATGATCCCATCATGTAAAACGGCCTGTCATCTCCTAATGGGATAAATAATAATTAAACGAAGCCAATTAAAATGTCTTCTGTCACCATAACACATCTTCTTCTTCAGCATCCATAATGTCACATATTTTCCAAAGATTTAAAATAGTTTTATTGACATTGGGAAGAAGAAATGGCTTACTATGGTTCCAAGTAAATCCTAAGTATAGACATTGCCTTAAGGAGACCTTACTATTTTATTGCGGAAAGGGAAATGGGTTCTGTGATGTATACAGAGGACAGCATGTGTATGGTGCAAGCCAAGGGCAGCAGCTGTATGCGATAATCAAAGAGTAGAAGTGTATGGAGCAAACAGAGGGCAGCATGTGTATGCGCCAAGCAAAGGGCAGCAGCTGTATGCGATAATCAAAGAGTAGAAGTGTATGGAGCAAACAGAGGGCAGCATGTGTATGGGCCAAGCAAAGGGCAGCAGCTGTATGCCATAATCAAAAAGTAGAAGTGTATGGAGCAAACAGAGGGCAGCATGTGTATGAGCCAAGCAAAGGGCAGCAGCTGTATGCGATAATCAAAGAGTAGAAGTGTATGGAGCAAACAGAGGGCAGCATGTGTATGGGCCAAGCAAAGGGCAGCAGCTGTATGCGATAATCAAACAGTAGAGGTGAATTGGGCAAACAGAGGGCAGCATGTGTATGGGCCAAGCAAAGGGCAGTAGCTGTATGCAATAATCAAACAGTAGAAGTGAATGGGTCAAACAGAGGGCAGCATGTGTATGGCCAAGCAAAGGGCAGCAGCTGTATGTAATAATCAAAGAGTAGAAGTGAATGGGTTAAACAGAGGGCAGCATGTGTATGGGCCAAGCAAAGGGCAGCAGCTGTATGCAATAATCAAAGAGTAGAAGTGAATGGGGCAAACAGAGGGCAGCATGTGTATGGCGCAAGCAAAGGGCAGCAGCTGTATGCAATAATCAAAGAGTAGAAGTGAATGGGGCAAACAGAGGGCAGCATGTGTATAGTGCAAGCAAAGGGCAGCAGCTGTATGCAATAATCAAACAGTAGAGGTGAATTGGGCAAACAGAGGGCAGCATGTGTATGGGCCAAGCAAAGGGCAGCAGCTGTATGCAATAATCAAACAGTAGAGGTGAATTGGGCAAACAGAGGGCAGCATGTGTATGGGCCAAGCAAAGGGCAGCAGCTGTATGCAATAATCAAACAGTAGAGGTGTATGGAGCAAACAGAGGGCAGCATGTGTATGGGCCAAGCAAAGGGCAGCAGCTGTATGCAATAATCAAAGAGTAGAAGTGAATGGGGCAAACAGAGGGCAGCATGTGTATAGTGCAAGCAAATGGCAGCAGCTGTATGCAATAATCAAACAGTAGAGGTGAATTGGGCAAACAGAGGGCAGCATGTGTATGGGCCAAGCAAAGGGCAGCAGCTGTATGCAATAATCAAACAGTAGAGGTGAATTGGGCAAACAGAGGGCAGCATGTGTATGGGCCAAGCAAAGGGCAGCAGCTGTATGCAATAATCAAACAGTAGAGGTGTATGGAGCAAACAGAGGGCAGCATGTGTATGGGCCAAGCAAAGGGCAGCAGCTGTATGCAATAATCAAACAGTAGAGGTGAATTTGGCAAACAGAGGGTAGCATGTGTATGTTGCAAGCAAAGGGCAGCAGGTTTATGATAGCAGATGATTAACGACATGCCTGTCACTAACCTTTAATCAAAATAGGCTGGCAGCTATTATAAGATACATGGATGAGTGTAACATGAACAGTGTCGTCAGATATTTTGGCACACCACCTAATAGTCCTTGAATACCCAAACAGCCAAGTCGAAGGGCATTGTACATTAATTAGTGATAACCCCTTTAAAGGCCACATAGTGCAGTAATGCATCATGCCCTTGTCGTCATGGTGCATGAATGCAGCCCTGTCGAGTAGCTCAAGAGTGATGCCGACTTTACTGGTGTGATACACTCCTGAAGGGTCGATATGATGGACCAATGGTGACTGGTGAGTAACTCATCATGACATGGAGGCTGCATTGGTGCATCACGACCTAAATATCGCCTTTTTGTGGCATGACATCTTTAAGTGGTTAAGTAGTACGCTACTCGGGTGTCCCCAGTGCGCAGCACCCATGAGTGGAGTATTATCCAGCTCAAGGTGACAACATACAGATATTACTAATGCCTCAATGAATACTCATAATTATGGTTGACTCAGGGCACTTGTCCTTTGGGTCTTGATTATACACAACTTTGAAACGTGGTTGGGACTTTTTCTCCAATTTCATGCCCACTTTTTAAATGGTTGGGGTAAAACTTTTGAAAACTGAAGTGCAGTAGCTGAAACGACGAACCTAGCTATGCCTCCCTAAGGGGCCATCCATTAATTACGTACGCACATTTTTGGCCAAAATAGACCCCCCCACCCCCCCTGTTGCACCATGTACGCATTTCGACTACCCCCCCCCCCATGCGTACATACACATTTAACCTTTACCCCCCCCCCCCCCCACATACTGAAAAAATAAAGGAACCTTATAAAGATTTACTGAGGAATTTAAGTGCATATGTAGGGGGGGGGGGGACTGTCCGAGGAACCCGGTCCTTGCACAGTGCACTGTGCACTGCGATACATGTACACAACCTGCGTTCCCTCTGCTTAAAAGCACCCCAATTTCCTTGGATTTTCGATGTAAAAGTACTCCCCCCCCCATGATATTGAGAAATACCCCCTCCCCGCCCCCTCAAGAAAAGAAGCAACCTATACCTCCCCACATGATATTGAGAAATACACCCTACACCCCCTGCATCGCAAAAGTATTTGCATGTTATAATTCCATTATAATTCCATTATAATAACATGTACATACATTGTAACGGGGGGATGGGGTAGAGGAATAACATGGCCAAAGAGAAAACAACACAAGCTATTTGTAGTTATAAGAAAAATGCATTCTAAAAAATATTTTTGGCATACTTTGAAAATCCGAAAGAAGATTTTCGAAATTTGGTTGAATATTTTGACCTAAAAAGGTACCAATTTTAGTCTAAAATGACCAAAAAATCGGCCCTATGCGTACACAATGCGTATGCCAAAATGGGCCTAGACCCCCCCACCCCCCCTGTACGCATCTGTACGCATTTGGCCTGACCCCCCCACCCCCCCTTCATGCGTACGTAATTAATGGACGGCCCCTAATGGACCGCTGTAATAAATAATGTCTACCCGATGGGAAGTCCCTAAGTGGGAAGTCCCTAAGTGGGATGTCCCCGTGTAGGAAGTCCACCAGATTGGGAAGTCTGTCAATGAGAAGTCCCCTAATGGGGTACCCCCGACAATAAGTCCCCAAGTGGGTTCTCCACCAGGAAGTCCACCAGGCCCCTGGCGGATAGTTACGGAGTGGAAAGTCTGCCAATGGGAATTCCCAAGTGGGCTGTTCACCAATGGGAAGTCCCTGATCAGGAAGTTTCCCAGTGAGAAGTCCCCCAGTGTGAAGTCCCCCAGTGCGAAGTCCCCCAAGCAGAGGGGACCGCCAATGGGAATTGCCCTCTAATGGGATGTCGCCTAGTTGGAAATCCCCAAGTGGGAAAACCCCAAGTGGGATGTCTACTGGTGGACAGTGGGAAGTTCTCCCAGTGGAAAGTCCTCAAGTGGGATGCCCCCAGTGGGAAGTATTCTAGTGGGATGTCCCCCAGTGGGAAAGTCCACAGTGGAAAGTCCCCCAATGGGAAGACCCTTCCCCCCATGGGAAGTCCCCCCAATGGGAAGTATGAGAAGTGAGTTATTTGTAATGTAAATCACACCACCAATCTTTCCATGTTCACCTGGGTCTATGCTGCAAGCTTCATTGTCAGTGCCTCATTCACACTGAAGCAGACCGGTCGCTGCTGCAGATAATCTCTATTGATTCTGGCATTGTTTTTTGCTGGGCACCAGCCTCCCACCACACAAGCCATTCCCTCCAGTTGTCTACCAAGCAGAACTACGGCTGGTCTCATTGCAGTACCATATTCAAGTTAGGATTTTATGTTGAGCTGACTAGAAGTAGTAGGTGACTTGACAACCGCTAGCAGTGAGATTTTCCTGTGACAGCAAGAAAACTGAAGGTATGTCTTTTTTTTTGTCTTTTTTTTTTCATTTAGCCGTCATACCATAAAACATGATCTTCCAGACCAATTTTCTGATTCACCAATATAGATTGCTTAGTTACATAAAATGTGATCATCGAGAAATAATACAGATAGCAGGGCACAGGTGTCGTGAGCGTTTTAGCTGCAAATACGAAGCAGACTGTCAACAAGGAAACGGGGATATTTACATAGATACACAAATATAGACATGATGAGTAAATACAGGATGAATGAAGGGGTCACAATTTGATGTGTGGAAGGTGTTGGATGAATGGGGTCCCCAAAATAAAGAACATTGAAGGCGTGTTGTTTGGTCGGAGGAGTATGACTTGGGGGTGTATTCCAATACTTTTGTAATTTACACCACTGATTGCATAGTATCTACTAGACCTAGATAATCCGCAATCAAGTGTCTATAGTATCAACAACAAGTCGTTTTATCGTTATTAGAGCAGATGATCCTAATTCACTTCTCACGCAAAAGAAGGGAAGACTCCTCATTTTATACGTTGAGAAAATTGGCTGCCGTGTCCTTTGCAGATAGCAAGATGGTCTAAATCAGTCGTAACCGGACAATAACTAAAACATGCATCTTATCCGGGTTGTTCTTACATCCCTGGCAAAACATAATCAATAATAACTTTATTTTGAAATCAGCAGCCAGGCATCTGATTAAAAGCCTTCCAGGCGAGAACGGAAAATCAATGGATCATCTTTTTGATCAGATGATTATGCTCTGAAGGTGGCAGACAAGTTCATATTTGTATGAGTGATTCTGAGTATCCTGGATGTTTTTGCTCTGAACTTAGCCATACAGAAGCTACTGTGTTTCACATGTTCTAACTACATAAACGTGTCCATATTCTGGTGGATGTGTAGGAAGAGAAGCAACCCAGTGAATAATACTAGGTTCATTTGAGGTTCTGTACAGCCACCATACCTATTGTAGATCATAGGGCTGTGTCTCACGACCTTGGGCCAATGTTTTTGTACCTGACCGGGTGCTGTCTCTGACTGGGTGCCGTCTCTGACCTGGTGTCAGAAAAAAGTGTTTTTGATTTTTAACCTATACTCATATATATAAGGATTTGTAAAAACTTAATGGCAGTTGTTATGTAATTATAATTAGCCTCCTGCTGTTGGTAGAAGATAACTTAACTCTCAAAGTGACGTCCGGTCAGAGACGGCACCCGGTCAGAGACGGCACCTGGTCAGAGACGGCACCCGGTCAGAGACAAAAGCATTGGCCCAAGGTCGTGATACACAGCCATAGATGTGATCATTGCTTTAATGGGCAAGCAGCATTTAGATATGTCTCCAATTGCGAGGCAGACTACCCCTATTTGTGGATGACTCCTCTCCAACTTGAGGCAGCTCCGTAAGGTACTTAATGTGTGCTGGGACGTTAAACTCAATCAATTAATCAATCAATCAAAAACCCTGGAACCACATTGCCAGATCAATGAGCCACCCTGTTTGTCATTCAGATGAAGTTGGCTGCGCTGGCTGAAGCACTTGTGACCGTGTCGGCCAAAGCTGCAAGAATTGCACGTGTCATGCGATCTGAGCATGCACTGTTTGAGTTACTGGTGGAGGAAAAGACCGGCGATTCTAAGAACAAACGATTCGTACAAGACTTCAAGACACTCGGTGATGTCCTCGTTCAAGAGACTGTGAGGCATGATGTTGCGAAGCAGGTAAGGTGTATTTCTGATTAGATCCTCAAAGGAGTAATTTTGGCAGTCCCTGGAGAAGATTATTTGTTACCTTCATTATTATCAGTTTTAATGATTTTCTAATTGTGAACTACTCCCGCTGCATCACGGCCCGACAAAGTTAGAGCGTGTGCAGAACTTCTGGTAGAGGCAATGTACTAACGCTTACAATCATTGCACTCGCGATATCTCTTTACGTGTGTCCTGCCACTAATCGAATGTCCTTATCTATTATAATTACTAATCAATTTATGTTGGTCAATATGAACTTCGCATTAGGGAGTGGTCATATACATCATGTAATACTGTAAATTCCCGCGTGGGCGAGGGGATATGGGTGTGGGTTATAGCTCAATAATCTAGGTGCGGGTTTTTCCCTAAGACAACTCAGACCCCCAATGCGGGTTATAGGATTCTCTCAAAGTCGGGATGCGGGTTATACGCAAGATGCGGGTAGTACGTGGGAATTTACGGTTATAGCTGGTGGTTGATTTCATGTGTGATTTTTTTGTAGCCCCCCCAACCTTTTGAGTTGTTAAAAATGACCACTCCCATAATATATGATATATATTTTCGCTGACTATTTCGTGCCATTTATTTAGCTGGTTTAAACTAGATCCCTGTATACTCCTAATACATTGCCGGTATCATTTCCCTTATGTCACTGTTCTTGAGTTCACTAGACACATATTTCTGATTTCCACTTTATTCAGGTCCTTTACAACCCATTGGGCATTTTCAGGTGATATTAGTGTAGAGGTTTCATTTAGTTAAATTCCCATTACTTTTTTTTTCAAATGTTTAATCTTATTTAACATAATGAACAAGGCTGCTTTCTACCTCAATCACACTTTATTTATTTCAGTAGAAACTGCATATTGAGAGGGAATTTCGTTTTTGTAACATACTATTTCATTTTATTCCGCCACAAATATTCGGTTTAACAATATATGCAAAAACATGAATTCATTGATTGTAACTCAAATTAATATGAAAGTACAATAAGTTCTTATACACAAAGTCAAATTTCTTACGTTGCACCTTTGATATCGATTGCATTGTGCCCAGCAATTGATATTATTTTGAAGATTGTCTGCTTTCAGCTTCTTTATATCTGTGTGTGTACACAATGTATCAATATGTGTACCATTTAAGAAATGCCTGCTTTTGCTTTTGTTGGGGACATTTTTTCTCATCCTAATGTATTGTATGCTTATTTTATGTTGTACATATTGTCTATAGATTTACTATATTCTTTAGTTACACTAAGATTTTGTCTTAAAATTCATAAACTCAACAAATGATATCAAATTATATTTTCCATATATGAGACTAAAATAACTTTGTTATCTTGAGGCTGAGATAAAAATAAATTAAGGTTTGTTATTGTTTGTATTCATTAGCTAATTATCAGTTTTGAAACCTCATGGCAATGTATGTGACCGATTGATCAAGTAGGAATACACACAGATGCTAACAATGGTTATCAATCTGTCTAGTATTGCATGCATTTGACGCAGATCGTATTAAACGCTTAATGAGTTTAATATTACGCCGTGTATGATCTGGATCAAATAAGTGCAATATGAGGCATCTTGACAATCGGGGCTCGGTTCTACCTTTATTCCCTATTTGCTTGGTCACACTTACTCAGCCAGGAAAACATTCCGATTCCTTTCCTGACCTTTTCCTCCCAACGTTGGCTAAGAAAGGGGCTAAATATAGATTAAACCCATCTTTTCCTTAGTGATCCCATTACAGTGACCAGTGTGACATTTACAAGTGTACCTTTTCTGGTCATTAGTTTTCAGGGCTCTCCGATCATATTTATGGAGAGGAGAGTAATGCGTTCACAAACACACTGGGAGAATCGGTCACTGTCTCGATACAACCGTCACAACAGGAAACGTGCCATATCCTCGGTAAGTCCAAGGGTGAATTTATTTATTTCCCAAAATCAAAACCAGGATATCCCTTTTCCCCTTTTTTACCATCCCGCAAACAATACACCTTAACCACTAAGTACCTAAATCAACATTTAGACTACATCAAGATGTAATGCCCCTTGTCTGAGAGCTATGCAACTACCCAGTACAAAAAGGTCTCCCTAATCCCACCCTTTGGTTTGCTGTGGACTTTTGTGGGAAACCATCAGGATATTGTACTCTTACTCGGCCCGGACCAAACCACTACATAAAACAAAGGTAGTAGTTGGCCTACGGAAACCACCCTCAATCAGGAACACTCTGGTCAGGGCAAGAATCAGCTACCATCCCGAACAGGAAGGAAAAAGCAAAGCAGCTATAAGTGGCAAACGATCAAAACAATGTGACAACACCAAATGTCAACTCTGCCCGCTGCTGAACACATCTGGTGAAATCAGTTCAAAGAACAACAACCAGACCTACTCAGCAAAGACAAACATCACTTGTCGCTGCACTAATGTCATATATTGTATCACCTGCAAAAAATGTGGAATACAATATGTCGGACAGACAAAAACAACGTTGATGCAACGCTTCTACAGACATATCGGCAACATCAAGAATAAAATAATGAACACCGACATTGGTGCTCATTGGAATTCTGATGGACACCGAGGCCTGAAAGACGTAGATGTCCACATTGTGGAGTTTATAAACAAAAACCCACACTCAGATTACGCACAAAAATTACGTAATAAACTAGAGAGGAATTGGATGCTAAAATTACGCACTCAAGTTCCTCATGGTCTGAACCTAATCGATGCACCAAACTTTTAGGTCAGAGGTACACCCCGCACCAAGATTATGACTCCTCAGCTCCGTTCAAAAAACACAGTATTACCGAGTCATAGTCACCCACCCACAATATAAAATATTTTGGATAGACCCTTATTTATTTATTTGGTTTAATTTTCTAGTAATAAACTAGAAATATCTAAATAAAAGTCTAAACCCCCAGGGTGTACCCCCACGAGAAGGATTATGTTAGACATTTTATCCTGATGTCACCAACTAATCCATGTCTCCATCACATCATATGTTTGATCCAGTATCAAACATAATTTTATTTATTAAAAATAAATAAAATATTTAATTAGTAACAAAGTTACAAGCCTTGAAAATCTCAATAGACACCTGATGAGACCAATTTGGTCGAAACCTTAACTTCCACCAATATAAATCTAAGATCTATATTCTCTAAACATATGCCTAGAGATCTATCTCTAAACTAGGAGGGTATCACTCTCCCAGCTTAGGGGTTTTCAGAACACTATTCTGAATCCATGGTGATGACAGCCTTGTCTGATTATGACATCACACAATGCATTGGAGACATCCATGACAACGGAAGTTGACTTCATGGGGGCGAGCATGGCAACGCGCCAGTAGAACAAGGTAGTGTCAGAGGAGTGGATGGTCCCCAACACCCGTAATGATGGATATTGTACTCTTAAATGGGCAGAATCTACAGCTTTTGCATCTCCAATGGGTGTAAGCAATGTATTTTCTCTCGATGATAAAGGGTCACGTCTAATGTTACAAGGATAAAGGTAAAAATTCTTCGAAAATCTAAATATAATATACGTGTACATACATTTTTCCATCTGCAACAACAGAATTATACTTTAAGTCCTCAAGTATGATCATGTGCTATACATTAAAAGCCACTATAGATTGACAAATATCATAAACAGGCGAAAACATACCAAGAAAATATTCCTTGTGCACCAATCCATCTCGCAACATAGACTTTGATTTAAACTCATTACTTTGATATTATCTCTTACAACGGCATGGAGATCTGATATTGGTTTCTCTTCCCCCCATATACAGCGAATGTTCTTGATGGCAACACTGAGGCTGCCAGACTGCTGGCCGAAGTTGTTCATAGTGATAATGCCATAGAAACATGTCCGGAGCTTGAGACTGTAACTGAGGAAATTGATGCAAATGACTTGGGGATTTGGATCGACCCAATTGGTGAGTATCAAAGTATAATAACAGTTAAACTGTCATTTGCAAAATGTTTATAACTTTGTCATATCTTTAGATATTAAGGAAATGCTCTGAAGATCTGATCTTGTATACCTAGCCTGCACCGTAGTCAATGTATAACCTACTATAAATACATGTACAAAGTCTCTGTGCGGAATATACTTAAAATGCGGGTTATACCTGGGAATTTTTGGTACTTCAAAAAGCCATTTTTATGGTCAATCATATTAATCACTTAGTCTTTTATACCAACCAACAGATTCCACAGCCCAGTACATCAGTGGCCTGGAGGGTGTGACAAAGGGTGGGATTCACGAGGAGGGGCTGCAGTGTGTTGTCGTCATCATCGGGGTGTACCAGCGGTCAACGGGTTGTCCAGTATTTGGAGTTTGTCAACAACCATTTTACCAACAAGACACATCCACAGGCCAGTAAGTACCCTGTCCTCGTATTTTAATGATGCTTAGGACCATGTATACATAGACAAAGGTCCACTAGTTTTGGTTTGTTGAATGGGCAACTTCACACGTTAATTCAGGCAATTGGATATTAATTACCATGATGTAATATGGTTACAACAATGTATCGTATGTACATGCTTAACATATTCCTGCTCTTAGAATTATATTTGCCTAATTCAATGGACCATATCTATTGTAACTCGCTTAGAGAGACAATAAAAACTTCAGAGGAATGTGTCAATGATAACATTACATACCAAAAGCTAGCGTTGATATTTCCATTATAATTTTCTCTTTCTAAAGGTGGCAAGGGCGTTGCCTCTGGGGACTTGCTCATGGGGAGACAAAAGTTCACCACATACCGGGAGCAGAGTCATCCCTCGATAATGGGGCATCCACAGAGGGTGCGTGCCTCGTAACGAGCAGTAGCGAGCAGTCAACAGTACAGGAGCAACTCGCGAAAAGCTACACGGTACGTCACGCAGCAGGAGCCGGCTACAAACTGCTCTGTGTCGTGGATAGTCGTGCAGCCGGATATGTCCTTAGCGCTGGATCCACATTTAAGTGGGACACATGCGGCCCGCACGCCATTCTACAAGCACTGGGTGGGGATATTCTGAGCTACTCACAAGCCCGCGAGCAGCTCAAAGCGGTAACTGCTGACAAAGAACAACTCCTGCAGGCTGTCCCCAGCTGTAGGGTCCGCTATGCTGAAATGGACCCTGGCTGTCGACCAGAAGGTGAAAAGTGGAGCAATGCTAGCGGACTCATCGCGTACGTGGATCTACAACATTTAGCTGGCATTATCCAAGCACTTAATTCATAAAGCTGAAAGTTGAATTTGGAAGTGTATAATGGAAGGCATGTATAAGTCTGCATCTATTACCGTACAGTCTCTTGTATTAGCAATGGCTTTAATTTGATACCTAACATGGCTATATAGGATGCAGCATATACAAGGGTTGTTAGAAGTATACTATAGTAACTAAGGTCGCCAAAATCAGACCCCCTATGCGGCTTACAGGATTCTACAAAGTTAGGGCTGGAGGTTATGTGAGGATTCGGCTAATACACGAGACTTGACGGTAACCTACTGTTTGTAATCCCTATATGTGCATGTAGTCAATACTAGAGCCAACCATGTAATGATTTCACTAACCACAAATCAGATAAGCTCCTATGTGAGAAAATGTGCTTGAAAGATGTTATAATGATTAGACTATGACTATAGTATGTGTCTCAAAACCTTTTAAATTGATTACTTTTATTGGTTATTATTTATGCTCAATAATGAAGGCTTTAACATACAGTATGTCGGACTGTTAGGAGAGAGCAATGCGCAGTCTCTAGCTGCTTATTACTAGAATAATTGACTTTAAAGCTCTTCTGCATTACAACTTTTCTATGAAAACACTTAAGGAGAAAATGCATCTACCGTATTATATTTTGACCACTTGTTATATCAGATTACACTTTGTTATATGGTTTCCCAGTACATGGGTCGAGTCATTATGGTGCCATTTTGTTGTTGGTTTTGTTATGTTTTTCCTTAATGTCAGTGCTGTTATGTTCTATACAGTCATCATACCTGTTGTTATAAGCACTGACATTATCAGGGATGTTCTCATTAATTATGTCATATTTCCTGAGGGGTGATTACTATTTACTCACTTTTTTTTTTTTTCATTTTGAAGTGAAAAGAGGCTTCTGTGGAAATGAATATCACATAATAGCTTGAAGTAATTGAAAGAAACTTGAAAAATATCCCTTGATACCTGGAAGTTAAGATTTCTACTTTGTGAATGCTACTTAATCTATTTTTCAGGACAATTAATAATTAAATAGGTGGTACCCGGTACCTTTCATTTAATCTAGTTTAAGACAATTGAAATTATCCTAAATACAGTAAATTGCTTTAAGGTTTACTTGAAAGTGATTATCAAGATATTGTATATGAAACCCTTGATGGAGTATATTAGTGATCTGCCAGGACCCTGAAATAATCATGGTTGCAAGCACAAGATAAGATGAAAGGTAGGCCTACTTGTGAAATATGCTATGTGTTTATCCTCAACAAGCACTCCATACCAAAACCTTGGTGAAATATACCTTGGTGTACCAAGAAGTTTTTCCTTGGTCATGTCAATATTTCAATGAGAGTATTTTTGTGGCTATGAAATCAAATTTAATATGTAGGGTAGATATAGATGTAAGGGATGTGTAATGATGCTTGCACATTACTTGAATCACTAGTTGCTTACACATTGTAAACTGTCTGTTCGTTGATAACCATTTAGATTTCTCTACCCATTTTTTGACTCAATATTGTGCTATGTGTCTGTGATAAACGTACATACAATGAGGCCCCCTGGAGAGAGAAAAGCAGGTTTATTGCATATTTCCTCAGGGGTGGTATAAATGGTATAAGAACAAATGCCTTTGAACAAGTACTATTTGATGAAACAATCATCCATAGTATAAAACTGTCCTAAGGGAAGTTGATTCTAACAGAATCCTCTGATGCTAAATGGGATATTTGGGTCACGACCTGTCATACTGTTTTCTTCAGCAGAGATATGAACCGTTATGAATTGTGATAAATTTGTCTCTTTTTCGACATTGTCATTTTCTATGTGTAGGATATATTGCACAGGCCTATGGGTTCAAAATGGCTTTCCTGCTAAAATGTGACACTGCATTTACGAAATTAATAGTCTACAAATTTATCAATGATTATGTATTATGTGGTTGTACAATGATGTTCATGTGTTTACAAATTTATATATTCGAGCTATATATAGCATTCAAATGTCACATGAAATGTATGCACCTATATCATGTTCAAGTTTGATATCCTTCGGTCACAAGATCAGGATAGTAGTGTATGTGTAGTTCAAGTTTCTCAAGCTTATACACTTTCTCTCATTCTCCACCTCACTGTGCCAAATGAAATGGACTGGTAGTGTGTATTACACTTTCAATCTCACTGTTGCCTTTATATCTACTGGATATTTACTATGTGGTATTTACTGTAGAATATTTCTTATATTTTAGCAGTGAATTTGTTGATTAAAATGGTAAATGTTTGGTAGTACAAATGTAGTAGACTATAAGCCGGCTTATAGACTCTTGATTAATGTATAGCTGATAGCCCACTTCTAATATAGAAAGTAGTATTTATCTTTAGATCACATGCAATGGAAGTGTGTATAATCTATCATAGAACATAGTTATCATATTTAGAGGAATATGGATTGGATCAACCATTTCTGCATATCTCACTTTGCACATGATCTTGTTTAAGAACATATATCACAGTGCCAATGTAGAACATTCCTAGCATTCACAGATTCCAACGTTCAGGTAAAGAGTTTCATTGTCATGCAGGTTCGTGGTTCATAAGTTCTTAATGGACATAAGCATTCAGGATTCCAACACAATAATTATTTTGGAAGAGGTGTTTTGATTTGCTCACAGTCAGGCATTCTTCAAATCTTGCCAATTTAATCTCAAACAGGTGTTGAATATGTTTGATACATCTAGAATATATACATAGGAGAGACTGAGTGTAATGTTTGTATCATCTTCTGAGGTGTTGATATCATGTGACTTGCTTATTCTCCAAAACAAAATATGAGGGAATGGGTTCAGTAAAATGCAGACTACAAACCTGTGCTGATTTCTTTGGTAACCCTTTGTAAGAGGTCAAGGTGAAAGTGTAAAGTTACTGCTATTCAGGGTATAAAAAGTACATGCAAACTGGCTACTCATGTCAATCTACTCATGTCTGGCATTTAGTTGAGATGGTTCGACCTCTGCAACATGACTAGAAAGCAGCCCAATATATCTTTTTAAGAGTAGAAGTCCTGTTAGATATTTAGTAGGAAAAGTGTCACCTCACCATCATAATAATAATAATGATAATGATAATAATAAATTACTATCTCCCATTTAGATGGGTTTATAGCCAGTATGGGTTGGATGATTTATAAATCAAAAAAGTACATGCATCTTAGAACTGCAGTGATCACATCTGAACCATGTTACATGTACAGGGGATTATGCTAAATGGGATACCTGCTGGAAATATTCATATATATGGAGCTTTAATTTCTGCATCTTCAGACATGGAGTAACTGAGTACTCGTAAAACGTTGAAAACAATGTGATTTCTTTCACCAGATAGTAAAAGTTTAAAGTTTTACTGGTGCTAAATTAAACATTATGCACAATTAAGTCTGGATGATATGCTTTTGCACGAGAGGGGGACAATTCGAGAGGTTTTATATGGGTATGTCACAGGAAAGAGAACATGCATCTATCTATGTGGCAATGTTATGAAATATGTCAATATCTACTGAAAATTGTTTAGTCTCACACAATTTCAATCAGAATTAATGGATGCTGTTGAAAATAAAGTGTGATCATACTGTTTTGAATGAACATCTTGAATTTAATCCTATATTTATTTCAGAGAAGGGTATTTCTACACCTGTTAAGTGATGGTAATGCTTTAATGGAACTATTATGTTACTAATTTACAGTGCATATAATTGCTCACCATTTATTCTACTTCTGTTGTATAATGTGTATCCTGAATCTACATTAAACATAAATGTTCTAATCTTATTTGTTTAGTTTCCTATTATTGAATCAGGAATTTCCCGTAGCGAAAGGTGTCATGTTTTTGAGAATTCTGTACTGCTGGTGAATCTTTACAATAATACGTTTGTCCCTTTACAATTTAAGGAAAATCGGAAGCATCTCAAAATCGCATGAAAACCCCACAACACTTCTTATAGATCATTTACAACTGGTAATACCCAAATTGAATATGGAAGTCATTAGTCATGCTCTATTGACACTACAACTTTCCATATAATGTGAATTGGGAATGACAATGTCCTGTCCTCGTGACATTTACAAAGACTGCTATGCGGTCTCTTCACCAAACCTAGTCATAAGTCGGGGGCACACCTCTCATGTCATATCATAATAGCAGAGTGTTTTTGACTCAGGTTTACCCTGAGTCTTGTGCGACGGGTAGCGATGGGCTCCTCGGCGAAAAAATTAAAACTTCAATAATTCATACATTTCTATCGTTGTACGCTTCATTTTGCTTTCCATATATATGCATAACAACATAGAGCAACTGTTCCCTGGCGCAATAGTTCCTATATTGACGCTAAGTGAGCTAAAAACACAAAATAATTTTTTTCTAAAATAGGGTGGTAATTTGCTTCACTATAGAAGTCTATGGGAGACTGTAGACAACCCTTGACATTGAACGATTACATATTGAACAGCTCAGTGCTAAGTCAATGGGACAGATCTCGGCAGCCGACCAAGCGGGATGAGACGCTTTTTTTCAGCAAGCCTCTACTGGATCCGATGGTAATTTAACACAGGGAGGTTACTACTGTATTCAAATGTACACCAACAACAGTGTTTGAATGCGGTCTGTTTTCTTCCTTCTACATGTCCTGTGTTCTCGTGTTTCACATGTCAATTTGAGATAACATCGTACAGTGATATAGCACTTTGATATAACTTATATCAGTGTACATATATCCAAAAACAGTTTTCATCGAAAGCAGAATCTCGTACAAAAAAAAGCAGGAGTGCCCCCCCCGAGCGCGAAAACGCTTCGCGGAGAAGCATCTCGATCAGAACGAGGCTACTGCATAAATTACCCGGCTCAGGCTTCAGTACAAGGCACACAAAGGAAGCCACTTTTGGCCAGGAAGAATCTCACCTGAATTTATCCATATAGAATACTTCATCTTTCTCTCAACATAGCACACGGAATACGTGTATCTCACACGTTGTATCAGAGTACAGCTTTGCACGAAATAAGCCGAAATAAAGATTCAAACTGCGTCAAACAAACGCAGGAGATCCCGACATTTTGTCACTCGCTGAAAGTAACATGGAATGGATGCCCGATCCGACTGAAAAGTGTCACAATCGAGCTCGCCCTTCCACTTCAGCCAATACTAAATTGTCCTGTGTTTCATCATATTACAACTGTGTCGTAGGATAGTGTAACATACCACCGAACGTACCACAGAATTGTGTATTGCAGTGCCATTTCGTCTGTGTTTACGGTACTACAGTCTTTCCCAAAGCAGATGACATCCTATCTCACATAGTAGGCCCAACATACACTGCACTATATTAGATACCGGAATGGTAATTTAATAGATATGTTACTGTCCACTCCTGTTCAATACATAACAAATATTTTCAGAACAAAAAAGACAACCCTGTACTAGTATATAGCTCAGACCCTACTATGCACTGTTCCCTGTTATATAATATAACAGGGCCATGTAGTACAGCTACAAGTTGCTTGAAACTGTTTCCTGCAATTCCACACAGGTTTATCATACAAAGGAAAAAAGAAAAAACCTGTAACCTCAAGGCCCTCCCCTCCCCCGGCCCTCTAACTATGCCACTGCCCTTGTTACTTGCGGCCCAATCAGGAGAGCGGGAAAAAGCACTGCACTCCCCTCTGGTGGTCTCTACTGATGCTACTTCGTTGCAACTGGTCACGTTTTGTAACTTTTGTGCACTTTCCCACCGGGGACTTATATCCGGTTTTCATCGCAACGTTCCGAGCGTCTAGTCATCATTCCGAACTTGTGTGGACTTTGAACATCATAATTGGTGAGTATTTGACTATCGGACACGTCTACTTGAGCTTACCCAACCTGTCTATATGGCGGAACTAGGGACGAAGTACTCACGTCCAACACTTCAGAACCCTTAACTATTTTTTTTTTATAACAGAGTACGAACAGAAAGTATAAGCCTGCACTATAAATTGCCGCCAGACTTCCGTATTCCTACTAAGTGTAACCCTCTAGTCCCGAGTGTTCATTTGTTAGTAACGAAGATGGGGGGGGGGTGTAAAAAAGTTCAGACCCCTCCTGAGGGGGGGGGGCAAATAAATGTCTGACCCCCCTTTGCAGCCAATAGCGCGTTACTATAGTTCAAAGAGGGGGGGGGGATCTTTCTCCACCATTTCATGAGGGGGGCACTCTCGAGGTGGGGGGGGCTTTAAAAATGTCCCCCCCTCAACACGAAATCACACCCCCCCCCCCGCCCCGGCAATTGATATATTAAATTATAAATGAGGAGCACTGGAGAAGTATATGCTAGATGAAGAAGATGGGGCCGTGCATGGATTGAATATGTAGCGTTCCCGTTGTACACCATCTACTCCTTATAAATGATGTAAGATGGAATAACAGGCAGTCCCACCCTCGCCATAAACAGCTACTGTTAATAAGTAGTGATTTACTTAATCATTATTCATCAACAACACTTATTTTTCCCCCCTTTTGGGCGGGGGGGGGCGGTCACGCAAAAAAATGCACCAACCACCCCCCGTTGCCATTATCACTCCCTACAATAGAAGTAATACATGTAGTAGGCCTACTAGTGGTCGATACATTGGGGGAGCCACGCTTTTATTTGACATTTAACTCTCTAAAGTGATGGGATATTGGGGTGATGCATTTTTCAAACACAAATGATCACTTTTTGTGAAGTTTTGACAGAGAACAAAATTTACATTTCTGAAATTTCCATGCAGCCCATACAAAGGCATGCGGCAGCATACTTGTTGTTAATCGTTATCCGGTATATATTTCACATAGATTCAATATGGATACCCGCCCTACATCGCCCCAACCAGAAGCAGCCGCTCCCCAGGAGACCGTTTCAGAGGAACAGTGGGCGGGCCTCTCACAGGAGGCAAAACAGGTGAGAATCAACACTTGCTGTAATACTGATAATGTTTTTAATAAGTTGACAGCTTATTACCAAATTGTCACCCACTGATGTTGAGGGATGAATAAAAATTTTAATGCCTAGGTACAACAGCACTGAAGGGGTATGCGACTGGATTTTATCCAGTTCAGTTATCAGTGGGCTGAAGCTTGCAAGGTATAATGCACTGTGTATTACTTGAATATGATTTTCAATCCATTTTCCAATGTCTGTATCATTGAAACTTGTCAAATTCTACTTCCTCAGTCCCAATACACGTAAATGACATCCTCAGAGCAAAAAAATACCAGTCCACTGTAATTTATATCAAATGTCCAAACATGGCTGCAATATAAATCAGGCCCTACATGGTGTTGAGAATACTCAAGTTCCGCCCCTACATGGGTGTAGATTATTCACAACATCAGCGCTTCATGTTTTAATATTCCGAACAACAGAGTTATTGTTAGAATTTTGAGTTATTGTATATCTGTTTCATTGCAGAAATGGCGTTTGAAACAACTAACAGAGCACTATAGGAAGCTGGTGGAATTCCACAGTGTGAGTATATTTTTTTTGTACTCGTAAAATTTATTAACACCTGGACCAGCAATTTATTCACATAATCAGGGGTACACTCCAAATATTTTAGCCATATGCCAGTAATTCAACATGGGGATTCATTAGACACTGGCTAATTTAAAACAGGGATGTAAATCTTCAACATTTATCAGGAATTTTATGGGAAAAATGTGAAACTATCGTAAAAATATCATGAGACTGCCCAAAATTGCACCCCTGCCAGCCAGTATAGGCTGTGGGGCCACTCTCCTCTCCTCGCAGGGCGGTACCCCACCTCGTTACGCCCCTGCTGGGCAGTACAGGGTGTCAGGCCGGTCTCCTCCCATACCAGGGGTGTTGTCCCACCTCCTTTCCGCCCTTCCTTAATACAGACACCCTCCCGACAAATTCCACATATGTTGTCTCACTCAGCAATGAATATTCTTTAGTCCGTAAATAGTTCAAATATAAGATATCTTTCCTTGTCAACACAGCAGGGCGCAATACTGCTCTGCTTCCATATTGCTGCCCAAGTGGTGGTTAACAATAATAGGACATCACAGGTCCTTGTATGTCTACTTAATGACAATTTAGGGGTGTATCAAGCTTATTATGCGGGATAATGTAATCAATGTGCGGTTAATATTGATACAAAATGTTGTGACCATATACAAGAAACCCTTCTTCATGGTATATGTATTTTGAAAATTAAAAAAAAAAAATGTTATGACATACCGGATAGGGCCATGATATTGCGGTTACTGTTGTAATGGGTGTTTAAACTATATGATTTAATGATGCTATCAATAAAGATGACTGCCATTATATTTGGCTATGCCCGACTTACATCCCAGAATAAAATTTGAGTGACCTTGTCAGAGGATTCCATGGTAATGTAAGTTTGGACATAACTTCCAAATTTTTTTCTTTTGAAGAAAATTTAATTCTTTTTCTTACAGCAAAGGGCAGCGCTACACGAGGCATGGGCTGCGGGAGGGGGTGACCCCCACTCACTGGCGCATCATGAGGTATTTTTCCTTCCTATATCATTTATCATATTTGTAAATACTCATATGTTGAATATTGGTTGACAGCCTGACCCTTACAGGCACCAAAAGGTACACTTCACATGCAAAGTAAAACACACTACACTGGGATATTAGTTACATACATCACATTATTCTATTGTAAGCTGGTAAAAATGTTCAATAGGAGGAGTACTTGAATTAGTGTCTTATCTTTAAAAATAATTTTCAACAGAGTAGAGCGCTGCATCATCGCCAGTACAGGGAGATCAATCGCGAGCATTTACAAGATGTCACTGAACTCAGCTCGCCGCCTGCTCCTCCGGAGTGAATAAGAAATGAGTAACGAGTAATGAGTAATTTATGAGCATGTGAATTTCATTACTGAATATATGATGGTGAGTTAGTGAATGGATGTTTTTGCTGATGTAGTCGTATTTTTTGTGCTGGGTTGTGGAAGGGTGGTTATCTCCGGCTATGCCTTGTAAATAGTGTAAGATATCAATGTAACAGAAGGGCTATTTAATATCTTTTTAAGAACTACTTAGTGCCTAAAAGGCCGAACATACGTTGTTGAAGTTGACCAGTTGGTGTTGGTTATATATTGCTCTACTGGCATTGGTGGTATGTCCTGCATCATGTACATTCATCACGGTGAAGCAATTGTTGTAGCTTTTTTCGGTAAGCACATATAGTAACATATACCTCCTAAGGTCGTAACTGTTCACTCCTTGCCCTATTGCTTAGCGCGGGAGCCATTTCTGTTTTTTTGCACATTGCTGGAAGTTGTTATGTATTCAGGTAGTAGTGATGACTGTGTTACAGTGGGATGGGGTGTTACACTGAACAATGACTTACTATAGTTATGAACAGCTGCGTAAATGCAGGGCAATTACAAATATCGATATGAATGTACAAAGCCTGAGGGACAAATTGAATAAATTAATCAGGTGAATGGCGTATTTGTTGATAAAATAATTAAAAATATTAAAATTAAGAAATCAACGTGAATACCACAGATGAGAGCTAATGTAACGAAGGATTCGCTGACTCATAGACCGGAGATGTTAGTGAATATTGTGAATGTGTCCATACGTGACTGTATTTTCCAACGGTATAGAAGAATGCACGTGTTGTACGTTTGCCGAAAGGTGGTGAAGTATGGAAGCTTACCAACTTCACGCCCGTCAGCCAGATAAACATTTTTTCAAACCTGATTCAGGGGGTAATACACCGCCAAGTTATGACATGTTGACTCTGTTCTGTCTTTTAAGGATAAGTCTGCAAAAGTCATAAATAATGGCAACCTGAAATAACATTATTTAATAGGCCTTTGCAAATACATGTACAAGGATTTGTCCATACTACTTTACAAACAAATGGTTGTTGATAGCTTCAAGTACTGGGATAATGTTCTACAGAGTAATACCAATGACTTGGTACAGAAAATAGAAACTATTCAGAAGCATTGTTTAAGGGCATGTATAAAGATAAGAGACCGTAAATGTATTTCTACAGTGGCTCTACGTAGAAGATGTATGTGTAAAAGTTTGGCAGATAGACCTAAAGAAAATCTGTTATGTTTGATGTATAAGTTTGCCAACAACCCGTATAATGTAGTGGTGCCAGTGAGGGCATGAAGGGGTAAAGTTAAGGTGAAAGTTAAGCTCCAACGCCCGGGGGGTGCTCTATATGAAAAGGGTCCGCTATGTAGCGGGTTCCAATTATGGAACAAACTGGATGGAAGTGTCCAGCGTATTGATTGTCGTGACAAATTTATCAAAGAAGTGAATGAGTGTTTGTTATATGAAAGTTACCCTATTTACTGGGACAAAGTTGTCGTTGAGTTACTGCGTGATCAGCTAACATGGTTATTCCTACAAGAGGGTTGAGTGACTATGTTATACAGGGTCTCATGTATGGTAAATCAGACACAGATGCACATAATGAAGGCTGTATCGTGTGAAATGGCAGTGCTTATACTGGTGATATTCATTGTCTCTTCTCTGTGCTGCGTTGTAAACCCCAGTCTGCATGCTGATTGATAAATCTTTGCTCTGTGATCCGTACCCGTCTGACACATTTATCATAGATATGTATACCTGATTGTAAAAATGTTGTATTGTATCGGTTAATTGCTAAATGTAAAAATATACTGGATCAATGTTAGGAGGATCAAATCCTGTGTGGAATAGGACATGTATGAAAATAAGTTGTATGTACTTATATATTCAGTTTTGGCTGTAGTCGAAAGACATTACTAGTTAATGGATTTATGCCAAATAAACATTTTTTCAAACTCAAACTCAATGACTCTGCACCAGATTTAATTTAATATATCATGAACAAATAGCAATAACTTGGACCTGCCGTATTACATGTAATTAATCCCTATGTTATATACTCTAGATATATCGTAATCAGATTCATTCAGGGGGAGCCATCTGGTATCTCTCAAACTGTGTACATAAATTGATAACTTGAGGCTGGTTTCTGGGTTCCTAACGGTTTCAATATCCCAGTATCGCATTATCACTTTATAGTCACATTTCTAGACTTCAGCGTGATGAGGCACTGTTATTAAGTTACATGAAAGGGGGAGCACTTATCTGTACACTTTAAACTTCACCCGTCAGATAATTTAGTGGATGCAGCTCCACTTGAAATAACACAACTGCTTTGTCCTTTCATCCATCTATGCTGAGATAGAATACATTTATTTGCTGATAGCATATGTATCTCACAATAGTAATGTTGCTGTCAATAATATTAATATGAAAAGATAAAATAAATATATACAATATAGAGCAAGAGACTGAAATAATATGCCCAAAAAAACCTGAGTCACTTGTGATCTAGGATCACACGCTCGATCTTTTCTCCAGTATTTCCATTATAAATCAGGAAAATGGATATCCAAGTGAAGTTGACAAAGAGAAGTTCAATTGATAATAACACTGTAGGTGGTCATTAGCAGGATGGACGTCTCTCAGAGGGGAGCACCCCCAAATGTCCTGTGGTAGGGTGTATTACCTCTGGGGACATCTTCCCATTATAAATGAGCAGGGCAGACATCTGACCTCTGGGACATTGCAATTTGATATGATTATAATATAACACAAGTTTTCATTTACATTTTTTGCCTTTTTAATCTTTCCATTATAATATAAAGTATCTGGATGATATTAGAATCGGTACTAGCATTATTCCTGTTTATCTTCATGATACACGTCCTATACTGATTCGTATTAAGGGCATTCTCACCACTCGCACTTACCACATAGCAGACTAGAAGAGTACTAGCATTGTGAGTGAGATACGCTCGGTGATAATGCCACTTTAATACACCCATAACCACCAGAGATATCACTGTGCTTGTCAAATGCCAGTTTTCTCAGTGATCCAATCTCTAAAGAAGGTGACCCTGCTGTAGACTGCTGGGTAAGAGGTGAAACACCCCCTCTTACTCCAGGAGGTTGCACCCACCAGTTCCCATGAGCTGCCAATGGCACAAACCAGAGGTCCACCACTGTCCCCCTGTAATGAAACAATGCAATTGTTACCATAATGATACCACTGCAGTGCCTGTTGTTCCACAGTCATCTGGCAGGATGTTTTAAATCATGATGTCATAAAACCTCGGCTATAAGCTTATCTTGGCTATAAGTCCAATGTTGGTTTGAAAGGAAAATTTCGGCCTTTTAATAAAAGTGCGTGAAATTAGTTTTCACTATATTCCTACAAAGAAAACCTCTCCTATAAACCGGGAAGGAGTTTTGGGGTTAAAATTCGGCTCATAGGAAATGAAAACTCCAAATAAAATTTGGCTTAATAACCGATGTTTTACGGGTAACTATAAATTATGTAATCTGACAGCAAGATGTAGAAATGGAAAGTTCAACTTACGGAGCAGGAACCACGTCCATTGACTGCATCCCCAATACAGACATGTCCCTCATTGATACTAGAGGATCCCCACTTCTCTCTGCAGAACGCCTGGGTATAGACATTCACCCGCGCCTGCTGGAGTGTTTCTGGTAGCACCTTATCCTCTATCCCTTCTATGAACCAAAAGTGGGGCATTAGTTATTAGTATTTGCAGCAAACCTTCATATTTGTACACCTGTATAATATCTGTCTTATTCAGAAGTAGAAAATGTGCCACTTATCATGATCATCAGCATTGAAGCAATATTGGAGATTGGGTTGATGTTGATGTTGAAGAATTAAGGTGATGAGATCAGATATAGTGAAATTGGAATCAATAGAGCTCTATTTTACTACTTTGGGAGTATGGGGAAAACACATGACAATTTTTTCGGTGTCATTAATACCTTATATTTATTATGTTGGACCTATCAAACTCACCTGTGGTGAAACCCCATCCAGTTATGAAGCAGTTTGGGTTTCCTGCCTGTTCGGAGTTTGTCATAGTTATAGGTTTCACAGTGTCACTGAGGGTCACAGCATCAAACTGCAGGACAGCAATGTCATTTGGGAAATCTCCACTGCCAGTACCATAGTCTTCATGCTGCAAAGAATGTCCTATGGTGTATTTTCAACTACTTTTACGTGTATTCTAATTGTATTAAGCATTATTTTCACAGGCAGTGTACATAATTGTTAGAATACTAAATCAACTTGTATGCATTCGGGTCTTCCATTTGATTTGTACTTTGATAGACCTACCACAGGACAAATATATATAAACACCTCATTTGTTAGTTATTAGTACATGTATAAATATAAGTCCCACCTTGATCATCTTTCTTAAAGTACGTTCCTGACCACCCTTCTCTCTTGTGATGCTTCCAAATCGAACCTGGAGTAATTCTCTGTATGAGAAAAGGTCTTTATTGATACAGGGGTTGAATTAGTGTTCAACTCTAATAACCCACTTTACACACTGATATAGGCTGTTTTCTTAGAATGGGTACGCCTCAGAGTACGCCTACATTACACGTACTAGTTTCAGGAACGACATTGTTAGTCATTAATCCGGCCAGGACAATAGCAAACAGTTGAGTAGTGTGGTTTCTTGTAAAGCCATTGAAATCACAATGGATCAACAACGATCAACATATTATGCTTTACTCACGAATATTTCCCCTTTTTGGTATCTATATATAGCAGGGCTACTTGGTGCCAGCAGACTGATAACATCCCCGCCAACAATAAAGGGTAGCATTTAATCGGATGATAATAAGTGTAATGTAAAGTATGTGATTCATGGAATGTGTATCTAAGGAAAATTGCCTAGATCCCAGAAATAATACTCCCACTCCAGAACATATCAAGTTGAAGTCACCAAATTTTGTCCACGTTTACCATTGGCTGTGCTCAACTATGAAATAACCCATTGGCTGTGTTCAGACATGAAGTTCATGCATTCTACTTACATGGGTGTCCCAATGCAATGGGCAGCCGTCAGTGCCCATGTAGCACTAATGAGGGAGCACCCACAGCTGTGGCTCCAGAAGGACTCTAGTGAACCCTGCCAGGGCCACTTTGTGGCATCTGTGACATCATCCCCGCCAATAACATAGGGCAACCTAGCACTCCAGGCAGGGCTGAACAACAAGAGGGTGAAAAACAACAACTGCATGGCTGGTGTCTGGATTGAGAGCATGTAGAATTCCTTGTAGATTTATAGCTGAATTATTCCAGTCTCCTGGTGAGGACAGCAGTGTTATTTAGGAGGTGTTTGATAAGCCCATGTATGTTGTTTCTCACACTGATATGGCAGGCTATGTATATCTATCTGAACCTTCTCCACATATCTTGATGAACTATAACTAGAGGGCGTGTACTGCATGCTGTACACATAACTCGGGCACAGGAACAGAGCAGCTCACCATACACAAAGCATGTCTTTCTCAAAACAGTGCATTTGTTTTCTTATGGATGTGCCGGTATTCAATCTGGCCTCTTGTCCACCGCATAGAGTCGATTATGTGGCCTTACTGCCCTTACTAACATAGAACCTATTGACTTACATAGAGCAACTAGATTTACTTTATGAGGACTACTACATTGAAGCAATAGTGTATGCTACTTCTGAATAACCATCAGATTTTTGTGGATTAGTTTGTTTATCCAATACAGGAACGAATAGCGTATTTCTAGAAAAGAAAAAGAGAGTAAACATAACATAACATAATCTATAGAAATAATAGGCTTCTTTTTAAATTGACGGAACATAAGGCATCTGTTTATCAACCTTTTATTGTATGATCACTTGACATGCAATGTTCTTATGTGTATAAGTTATACCAACATATAATTTCGAATTGTTCATGTAAACAAGACATATAGAAGTTGTATCATAAGCACATATTCTTTGTACAATGTTAATCGTCTTCATTAAAACTATCATGTAGACAAATATTATTTCAAGAAGCTAAAAGTAGTTTGAAAATGTGATATGAGTGTGTATCTTAACCACTAGTGTACCTTTTGTCGCCCCAACAGCCTGGTTCCAAGGGGGCTGTCCATAAATGACGTCATGCTGCAGGGGGGGAGGGGGGGTACCAAGGACCATGACGAAACATGACAAGGGGGGGGAGGGGGGGGGGGTCAGGTGTTGCATGACGTCATGTTTGATAAAAAGTGAAAAAAAAGAAAACCGAGGAAAGGAGGGAAAGCAAAGAAAAGGTACACAGGAATATCAGTGAAGAATTTGCAATTTCAGATTTTCCAAAATGGTCTGCAGGGGTTGGGTTGGGGAGGGGGGCAGACACTATTTGACTTCTTATATTTTCTAGACCCCCCATAGTACCTAGGGTGAACATACTTTTACCCTACTTTGGCGAGCTCTTCCTCACCCTCCTGATATGCTACAGAATAGCCGCACACCCAATTTACAAATTATTTTGCTGCCACTGAGGGGGTGGGGAATGCAATACAGGAGGAGGGGGGGGGTGTTAGGAGAGGTGGGGCAGAGGGAGGGGGTGGATCTCTTATATGCACCATATATTCTCATGCCAGCACGCCCCTTCAAGATTTCTGAAGCCTATTGCAGAACAAAGTCAATCAGGGTATGGCTTTTTATTTTTTGAACTACGTGATTTACTATGCATAACTATAGGAAGGGCCATATTCAATGCCCCCCATTGAATACAATGTGGACGTATTCAATGGCTGTCTTTTCTTCATTAAATGGCTTAAACTAAAAAATAAATGCAAATGCCAACTACATTGATACCTCTCTGCCATATTTCACGTGTGAAATACAGCAGAGAGCATATCAATGGGCGTTGGCATTTGTCTATATATTCCCTAACAAAATTTGGATATCATGGCATGCCTAACCTTTTCAGTACAACATTTGGTGTTGACTGGAGAAAACTCTTGGGTGCCCCCACCCTTACCTCCACCTCCACAGTTTAAGGTTCAATTTACAGTTTTTGCCAACTATGATGAGACCCTCTTATTGGTCTATAAAGTCTTTCTTGAAAAGCGCCCAATGCACCACTGTACTTATCCCTTTAAGGAGAGCATAGGCCATTAATGCATCATGACTTGCTATTTGTCATTACGATGCATGGATGCAGCCCTGGTTAGTGACTCACCAGGGCTGCATTCAAGCATCATGCGGACCCTATGGGGTTGAGACACTCCTGTAGGGTCGGCATGATGCACCAATGCAGCATCGGTGAGTAACTCGTTTAGGCTGCATTGGAAATTCATGACGACAAATGTCATCTTTAAACGACATCCGTCATTAAAGGGTTATTACTGAGTGAAAGAGGGATGGAATGGGATGCAGAAGAGTTAAGGGTCCGGCCCAGTGGGCAAACTTTAGTTGATTCAAGGTTGCTCACTGGGGCCCACAAAAATGCAGAATTATTTAAGGACGTCTTTAGGCATAGGGTGGGGGAAAGATCTTCAATGCATCAAAACTACCACCCCCTCTTCTAAAAAATGTTAAAGGTGGACACGGCTACAAAATTGTGAAAAAGACCTGTTGCTGGACTCAAACATTACATGTAGGCATACAATTTTTGACACATGTAGACCCCAGGGGGAGCTATGAACCTTTGCTAATGTACCATTTTTACGCTTGGGGGGGGGGGGTCCTCTCTGTATGACGTCATATTTAAGGGGGGGGGTCAAGGGTTGCATGACGAAACATGACAAGGGGGGGAGGGGGGGGGGTCAAAAATGCACGCACGGGATAGCTCTCCTAGGTGAGAGGACAGACGTTCAGATCGTTATCTTATTAAGACTATTAAGACAGTCTTATTGGTCTTAACTTTAGTAGAGGCCGCTTATGTCATTAAAAATAAATAATATTTTGAAAGTATTACTATTACGACTAGTATGTAATGGGGGGCTCTGCCCCCCAACCCCCGTTTCTTTTTCTTCTTTTTCTTCTATTAGAGACATCCTGAGTTCCTCTGAGCTGGTTGCCGGCTTGAAATGATTTATTTTTAATGATGAAAGCGGCCCTGGGTAAGACACTGAATTAAGACTTTAAGACTTAGATTAAGATAACGCTCTGAACGTCTGTCCTCTCACCTGAGAGAGCTATCCAGTATTTGCGTCAAAAATGGTCCAAAAAAGCATGACGTCATTTATGGACGGCCCCAAGTATGAGAGGGGACAATGATTATATTGGCTACTTGGTGGTGAATAAGGCAATGGAACACACCACAAAGCACTGTTCCCCTACACATCTTTAGAACAATTTAATCACTATGATAATGTTGAACTACAATGACGCTATCTTTATACAACCACATCTCCCTCATCCTCTTCCTCATCTACATCCTCGGCCTCTAAAGGGATGAGGTCTCTGGTGTACCGAGTCTTCATATACTGCACAATACGTATGCCAATATAGGCCAGGTACAGGGGCACATTCACCACATAACATGACCACATAGGCAGCACAGCGCCCAGATCACCATACGGCTGTGGGAACGTAGACATGAGCATCAGGATGGGGATACCTGCGTTCTGGATCCCGGTCTCTATTGCGATAGTGAGGGCATTTTTGTGGTTCTGGCCGCCGATAATCGCAATCGGGTAGCCCACCACAAAGCCGACCACGGGTAGAAGGATGGCAGGCAGGTTCACATTCGGATAGCGGGTTACGGCCTCGAAGATATAACCATTCACAAATGGGATGAAGATCATATGGTAGAGGGCGAAGAAGGGGGAGAGGACATTGGTGATTTTAACCAGGACATGTCCCACTCGAGGCTTCCACCAGTTGAGGAGGAAGCCAACAATGGAAGGACAGACGAGGGATAAGAGGATCTTCACCACTGCTAGGTAAGGGATGACCACCTTAGAAGGGTCAATCACATAGGGTCCCAGCAGCCACATCCAGAGGGGCATCATACCTGCAATGAGATTATTATTTCAATACCTTATTTTCAATTCTAAGAGGGTCCCTCCTTTAGCAGTGGCAGTACGGTGCAACATATATCCTGTGGTTATTTCTTGGCACGCCAGAGAGGATTATGGGAACCACCATACTACATTTATGTACAGCATAGATTGTAATTTAAAATGGTAAAAGATATAACCTTAGGGTAATGACATCAAATGCTTCTCGCAAAAGCCCTATATAGATATCACCTTCGAGGGTAAATTTAGTTCAAGTAAAATCTACCAATCATTCATGAATTAATACATAGAAATTGGTTGGGCCTACCTAGGGCTGCAACGTTGGAGAGTGAGGTGAGGAAGAGACTGAGGGTGAGGTTTCCCCCCAGCACCTTGGCCCACACGTTACTCATCCCTCCTCCAGGGGAACAGGAGAAGGCCAGCAGACCAAAGGCTACTGCCGGGGGCAGTACACTATACCGCGCCATGATGAAGCCCAGCTATAAAAGTAAATGCAGAAATACATTTCTTTAGTTAAAAAGAATAGCTTTATACCATACAATATGGTCTCTTGGGTCGCATAATGTTTGATATGTTATGCCTTTTGTCACCATGAGGCATTCATGCAAACAATGGCAGCATTTATGCATCATGACGACCAGGGACACAACGCAGTATTTAGCACTATGCAGCCCACACTGTAAAAAAAATGTCGTCAAAATGACGTTGAATCACCGGCAACTTTTGGGACATAACTTTCACCGTTTTTTTAACGGTGACGGTCACCGTTAGTTTTACGCAGAATCACTGTTCATTTTACACTGAATCACTGTTCATTTTACGTTGAATCACCGTTAATTTTACGTTAAATCAGCATTAATAGATTCACAGTATTCAGATATACAGAGAATATTCGATAAGCCTCACAGGGAGTCTGATTATGGTGACTTTAGTTACTGTAGCATACATCTAAAAACTTATGGATAAGCCATACTTTGACTTTGTCCTTATCCTATATGCACCACTGACGATCTGACTTGCATACTAGCCCTGGCTTATACAAGAGGTTTTACTCTATTGGATTGATACAAGGCAGAGTTTCCAGAGGTGAGGATATATGCATAGTATATTACCACAAAATAGGTGTATAGATCCAGACAGCTACTTTCTTCTGGATATTATCAAGTGATCATGGTATTTTGTCAAACCTATTACAAGATTGAATTGTTAAATTGTCAAACATATAGATTAATTGAAAATTACCATTATTTCAACATGTATACTCCACTTCAAGGGCTCACACTCTCCAGAAAAATCTTCTTACAAACCAGGCCACCTATCTATGGCAAGATCCACTATATGTGGCTCCCTCTGGGATTTGACATTAGAAGATGAATTTACGTTGAATCATTGCGATCCAAATCAGGTTAGCATTTAACAAGGATCCACTGTGAAATGGCTGATATTTACGGTGCTTCATTGTATTCCAAATAACGGTCAATCAGCGTTAAATTTTACAGAGTGAATCTGTAAAAAGTACATCTATTTTTTACAGTGCATGATAATGAAGGTCCAGGAAGGGCTTAACATGATTCATTGCTTGAATCTGGTTTGCGGGCCCACAGCCAGCCCTAGATTGGGGACAGTTTTTGATAGAGATGAACTAGACTTGACAATTCAATATATGCATGTAGTGCAATTATACGCACCTTATATTGTGGTGATACTTTGTGTGAGGCCATTATATAATGCAAAATGACAAAAAGCACAACTTACCACAGGTAGAGTACCAAACTGACAGAAGAATCCAATGGATGGTGCAATTGGCCTTTTGCAGACATATTTGAGCACCTCTAGGTCAATTTCTGCTCCAAAACCTAAGGTTATGACACCCAGAAAGACATAGGTTAACTTAATGTAAACTTCGAGAGCCAACCCCACTGTTCTCACAACTATTACATCAAGCTGCCCGATTGGTCTTTGCTTATCATTAACCTTGATGTCATCCCCATTGAACGAGGTGATATCCTTGTATTGTGTAAGTTCTCTTAAAGTTAAAGCATCAATGGTGTCGACCATCAGTACTGCTGATCCTATGAATTCACCTCTGATCATGACGTTATATATCCAGGTGCAGTTGGTGATGGTATCTATGACGTAAGGATCGTCACAACTTAGGGCTGACTCTGTGCTCAGATGGAACGTCGTGTTTCCCGGAAGTGACGCTATAGAAGTGTCTAATGACGTCACAATCAGCACCTTTAGAGGTCTTGCTTTGCCTGTGACGTTGATTGTGAGTCTGTGTGTCTCACCCATAATAGCTGTAAACCGTTCTGGTTTAAAAGTCACCGTAAATGAAGTGGAGTCCAAATTGCTTTCCATGGGCATCCTTGAATAAGTTGGATGCTCCCTATTGGCAATGTCCTCTCCTGAAATAAGGCTTGCAAGTAAAGATAGAATTATGAAGCCACTGTGAACCATGTTGGAGGATCGTTGGTAGAAGGTTTAGTAACTGTATAGAATGTAACTGTTCTGTCTAGCACAGTAACTATGCATGCAGTAAAGCAGTACATGTGCTCTGAATGGGGATGTGTACCATAGGTGTGCCTTTTCTGAGTCTGTCGGAACATAGAGGCTGTCAGAAATATGTGGACCTTACAGGTAAGACGGAGAGCAATGACTGAGTGTGATGCATATATATATATACATATAACCAAAGAGCAAAGAATACTTTTATTAGTTGCTCTTTGCTATAGCCCACACAAGCTGCACACTCAAAAAATAAACTTGTCTCCAGACTCTTCAAAGTGACGGTCATAAAATAAACGAGTCAAAAACTTGTCTAAGTGACAAGGAAGCGGGTCTTCTAGCTGGAGATAGAAGACCCACTTGGTATGTGCCAGCCCAAAACCCGACATTTGCCAGCTCCAGATTCTATTTGTGGGATGGTAACCTGATACGTTAGACAACTTTTGACTCATTTATTTTATGACAGTCACTTCGACAAGTCTGAAGACGAGTTTACTTTTTCAGTGCATAGGGGTACACATCTGTCCACCTCACTATTATTGTCAACTGCCATACCCTATATGCATACCCACAGCTTCAGCCATAGGGGCAACTTTTAAAAGGGGCAGGGCCAGTTCTTGGAACTGACATTCGAATATGTTACAAGTATTGAAAGTAAAGTCTGAGTTGGCCATTGGCCGATTTGGATATATAATTGTAGCATTTATAGTAGAAATTACTAACACAAGATTGATGCAATACGTTTATTCATTACATATACTGCATACCATATGGGAATGTCAGATTATGTTATTCATATGACTGAAAAGTAGAAACGGTAGAATGGTTGTAAGAAACCTGTATGGGAACAATTATTAAAATTGAACAACCAGACTAAGTTTGAAATAAAGATGTGCCAAATATAATCTGCCCGTATATATATATATAGTATATGGACAATGTCAATAACCACATATCCTATTGAAGTAAGACTTTCCAAGAGAGAACATACATACTGTACAACAATGAAAACTGACGTTATTGCACGATTTATTCTTAAAACCATGAAAGGAGATTTGTATCTTATAATAGGTGGCTTCCCAGGGCAGAAAAGTACCAAGGACGCCCTAGAGAAAAGAGTCAAAAGCCTTCATAATCGCCCTATAATGAGCTGTATATCCTGCGATAATCTATTTTTTCTGAATGACCCTTAGTGCTGCTCTGCCTGTTTCATATACCACCATATTATTTTACTATCTCACTATTGTATTAATTTTGTCCTTCATTTGAAGATTATCTAGACCCATACTTGACACGATGGCATTTTCATATTGGCTGTTACACATTATTAGCCAAATCCAATTATTCTATGCCAATTTGACTTTTTGGGTCAATCATAAAGGTCATGTCTCATACTGCATGTAAACTTGGCAGGCACGAACTGTCTATACATAAGTCGCTAGTTTTGTGAGACTACTGGAACATGCTTAAAATGAGTTTAGGTCTTCACACGGCCTTCCTGACGCAATGCGACCAGTTGAATGTCACTCACCACTGTTGCCAAGACAATGTCATCCTTTGGGTGCCAATGTCAATCCCAAGGTTTCTACCAAGGCGCTTTACAACCTTAGTTGTGCTGAGCTCGAGGTCTTTTTCAAGAGACTACAGGAAGTACTTCAGAAGATTTGGTGTGCTAACATGCAGCTAGGCCTTTTCAGATGACTCTGTAGATTTGTCTCCATTTGTACTGGTGTTCATGGTAGTTGGTACTACATCTGCCTGTCCACGAATCACCTTCACCACCTGAAAGGTTAATATCCATGAAAGAGTATACATACTTGTTAAGAATGTAACGTGTAATGTTTGCACATATTTTTGATTCCCAAAACAATATGAAACGAATAACAGTACTACTAAACAAATGCTAAAGGCCTAAGCTTCAACCACATAGAATGTGACTTGAATATGATTTTAAATAATACCTTTGGCAGGAAGATGACACATTTTGTGGCAAAAGTGGCCAGTAGCAGGAATATCGAGGTGAGTGTGGAGACGAGGAGAGTTTCATGTTTTAGGGCTACGTTGAGGCCCACACCCAGCATGCTGAGTATAAAGACGTTGTATATACAGGTGCCGATCAGCTGGGAGTCATTCAGAGCCTCCACCTTCACCTGCAATACCACACAAAGTACAATCATGTTGTAGGGTAAGGGAATGGTCTTTTTTATAACAGAAAGTGGGGGCCATTGGATTTCCACTTGGGTGTGCTGAAATAATGTTATGCCCTCCCCTCCGCGAGAGGGGTCCAAATATTTGTCATGCCCCCTGCCATTTTCAAATTTATCAAATCCATCTTTCCAAATCTACCCCCTCACCCATATAAGGGAGTATATATCTGTAATATTTTTCTAGGTTTTTATTTCATATAATTGTTAAATGTTAAACATTTAGAAATATGCAATGTTGATAGCTGCTAAATCCATCAACGTGTATATAATTTGGTTCTGTATGCCAAGCTTACAGTAGAATGATACTTTCACCCCTCATAACTCACCTTCCTTGTCTCCCAGGCTAAGAATGCCCCAAACACCAGCAGGAGTCCTTGGATGATGTACAGGACCCCACTGAAGTAGTAACTGTACTCAGTGAAGCACACGGCCACTTGGTGTTGAACTGTCACATCTTGGCCACCCTCCACCATATTCTGTGAAAAAGATATGTAACTTTCAAATAAATTATAATTGAAGTAGCCCCATCCACAAGAGTCTGGTACATCACTGTAGTATAAAGTCTATCAAGCCACATCCGTATGCTTTACTGAAGTAGTCAGCGGAACAGTCTTTTACGATAACTTTCTTGACAGTATTATATACAGGCATCATCTGAATAATCAACGCAGAGCAAAGAAAGATAGTTAAAGTTACACTAATTCCAGAGCAAAGCAATGATTCCCTTTTAAGAGCCGCCTTGACACTAAAGCAGTGGGAGCGTTGGGCATTTACTTGTATGTCGTTTCTCAAAGGCGTAAAATCTCATGTTTTGGATAAACCTGGAAATGGTAGGGTAATACTGATTTCCGAAAGCTGTTACCTCGATGGATGTGTCAATGTAGTGAACGACTTTAGGATCCACAATTTCCCAGACGACTAGGATGACCAGGTTGATGAGCACCAGTCCAACCACTAGCCCAATCAGCTGGTGGTCTTGGATTTTCTAAGGATGTAGTAATGGATGTTTGTTTTAGTATGATCTTAAGTTAATCTAAGGTCTATTTACAGTTGTCTAGGCGACGTACTAAATACACATAATATGAGAGTCTAGTCTACATGTTATGCCTTACGTATTGGTTCAAGGAGCATGTCAGTCCCGGTGTCAGTCTAGAATCAAACAACCAGTTTCCCAAGGTAATTTTCGGGTTCTACAATGGTTGGTTTGCTGAGAAATGAAGATTCGGATTCAACCCAAGCAAGGAAAAAGCCAATTGCAGTCTCTGCTACTGTGATAGGACTTACATCCACCCTGTACAACGCACTGTTTCTATATACTACTTACATGCACCCTCTGCAAACTACTGTTTCTAGGCCTATATACTACTTACATGCACCCTGCACATCCCACTGTTTCCATATACTACTTACATGCACCCCTGCACAAACCCACTGTTTCCATATACTACTTACATGCATCCCTGCACAACCCACTGTTTCCATATACTACTTACATGCACCCCTGCACAACCCACTGTTTCCATATACTACTTACATGCACCCCTGCACAACCCACTGTTTCCATATACTACTTACATGCACCCTTGCACAAACCACTGTTTCCATATACTACTTACATGCACCCTGCACAAACCCACTGTTTCCATATACTACTTACATGCACCCTGCACAAACCACTGTTTCCATATACTACTTACATGCATCCCTGCACAACCCACTGTTTCCATATACTACTTACATGCACCCCTGCACAACCCACTGTTTCCATATACTACTTACATGCACCCTTGCACAACCCACTGTTTCCATATACTACTTACATGCACCCTGCACAAACCACTGTTTCCATATACTACTTACATGCACCCTGCACAAACCACTGTTTCTGTATACTACTTACATTCACCCTGTACAGACCGCTGTATATACCTGTACCACTTACACACTCCTATACAAATATTCTACCCAGACAACGCAAGCACATTTTGTATTCTGCACTATCTTTCGAAATTTACAATCAGGGAGTGATCATTTTTTATCAACAGGGGGGGGGGGTTGGTTGGGTGGGGGGCAAAAAATGTGGACCCCTTGACGGGGGGGGTGTAAAAAATTTGGACCCCTCTTGGGGGGGTCAAAAAAATTTAACCTGTTTTGGGCCAAAAAGCCCGCGCGTTACTATGCTTCAAAAGGCCCGCGCGCGCGCCGATTTCCGACCCGTAGGGGGGGGGGTAAAAATTTCGACCCGTTAACCGGGGGGGGTGAAATTTTTTTTGCATGCTCCGCGTGGAAACCCCCCCCCCCTGTTAAAAAATGATCACTCCCTTAAATGCCGGTAGGACCATGAAATTCACAAATTTATGCAGGAGCAGGTACAACAAGCTATATGGGATCCTGCAAACTGGAGTAAGCCTATTACTTACACTTTTAAAGTAATGTGTTTGCAAGAAGTGTAGGCTCGTTTCACAGAGTTAAGAAACAATGTAAGCCTATTTTGTTTATCTCCATGAGAGAAATCAATAAATCAAATATTGAAGTTTAACGTTATTTCTCTATGTCGATATATGATACTCACAATACCATTTATTTACTTACTACGTTCATAGATGTCTTGCTGCGGAATATCACGTGAACCCTCCATGTCTTAGACAGTAAAGCACCAAACACCAGAGACATTCCCATTGTTAGACAGATTGGCCAACACTGTAAATGAAATGATATTTATACAGAAACTGGAAAACAGAACTCTGCCAATGTATCATGCACAAGAGATGGAAGGTATTATTTTTTATATCTACTCCCTCAAATAGATTGCACATGCGACATAAATGTCTGAATTCGAAACTCAAAAAGGCACATAATATTATATAAAGTGCACTATACTGAAATACCTGGGATATTAAACCATCAAACTGGTTTGTGACACATAAGAACACATACGAGACCTACCACGCAGTTTATGTGGGCCTCTTCCTCACGTTGAGTGTTGAGGAAGATTGTGACATAACAGAACACACATCCCAGCAAAATAATGTTGTTCATGTTCGGCGAGGACAGCTTGATCTCCCTGTTAGCAGAAAGCTGGCTTCCATCATCCAGAATTCAAGTCCATATTTATTCAGAAAGACAATTTACTTTGGGAATTAATTTACCTTTGTGAATTATAATCGCTTTACAATCTCTTATAAACCAAGCAGAGCACATACCAACACAACATACTGACCTTTTCTTCCTGAAGGTGATGTTGAAAAGCAAGAACACAATTGCCAAGAAGATTCCCAGGGCGCTGAAACTGCAGAGCACTATGTATGTCGTCCTATTTAAGAAGTCCTTTTTCAGTCTTATGATAGTTGAGTCACTCGGCACTCTCCCACCTGCCAAGCCATATGTAAGTATTATTGTGTTGAAAGGTTATAAATCAATCACTCATATAGCATATTTTTTGTCACACTATGTAATATAATTAAAAAGTATATCTTCCTCCTATCAGACCTCCAGTGAAATCTCGTTATAAGGAGGACTGGTATAAGGAACATCCTCATATGAGGAACACATTTCCACTGCCAAAATTACCCATTCTCTCCATATCAAGTAGGCCCCCCATTGGTCATAAGGAACATTTCTCATAAGAAGCAAATTTGCCTGAATGGGGGTAAAATAGTATTGCAGATATGTAGGCCCAAATACTCATAACGTACCTGGCCATTGTATTCCCCCATTTTGCCACTGCAGCTCAAACTCCCCTGTGTCACCAGGCTTCCAGAAGGCAACCAATGTCCGCTCTGCTCCTAAAAGATGAAAATACATTGTGCCTTAAAAACAGAGGGTATTCTCTAATGAAGGGTGATGTATTTGGGTACGGGACAAAGGAAATTAGACCCTCTCCAACCGCCTCTTCCCCATTTTTATACATTTGATATACTCCAGTTATACCAGGCCATATACATGTGGCTATAGAATGGAAAGCAAAGGACATAGGCCCAGATCAACTGTTTTTCATTTAAAGAAACAGAACTACATACGTTTATGGCTTTTTTGCTTGTAATGGAACCACGTTCAATAATTCACTAACCTCTTTGTTGAGTAACCCTGATAGTTGTACTTGGATCACCATTCTTATCCCACTCAACAAATCCCTTACTACCGACGAAGGTTAATTTGGCCATGCTTGACTTGATCATCCGTCCCATGTCACCATCAGCATAAGTGAAATCCGAAATGTTCTTCTTTCCTATAGATATGAGGTTTTAGATGTCAATGATGATGTCATGGATGATTGTTTATATCCATGGTAGATATTGATAGACAATTAAGGGTCTTAGACGGCAGTATAACAATGAAAAATAATGCGTGAAGCAATAGGTAAGCCAGTATCAAAACTTGGTGCAAAACTGTTATATACCATAGTACGTTTCATTTTGTATATTCACTTGTATTACATCAACCATGAACTTACCACATGAAGTGGCCAAATAAATATTAATAAAACGCTAACCATTCCTTTCCAATTCTCCTTGTGTAGCATTAAGTGCAAGTGCAGCCGCCCATATTGTATCATAGAAGTAGAAACGTTCGTAATAAGCAAATAGGTCTGCCGGTTTGTCCAGACCAAGCACCTCCCTTTTAGTTGTGAGCAGGTCATCTAGTTCCTTAGCGGAATATCCTGAGATACCAACCTGATCAAGGTCGTCATTCTCATGTATACCTCCTGTAGTAGAAAAGTGTGATAAGTCCATTATTACTGGATATAGGGCTCTGTAGGTTGTGATTAAACAGTAACAGCATAATCCTGTCATCCATGCATACACACACACACACACACACACACACACACATACATATATATATATATATATATATATATATATATATATATATATATATATATATATACATGTATATAAATGTATGCTGACCCACATACACTCAGTATTAGGCCTATGCCTTTCGGCTTAATTATCTCTCAATATACCTTCATTGGATTGCCAAGGGGGTTGAGTGGGATAGCTTTTTTCCCATTACCCCTGGTCACTCCCCAAAACTCCTGTAAAATCCTGTAATCCAAGTAAAAGAATGGGTGGCCATACCTGTGTACAGAATGCCATCTATGGCCTGTACCAGCTGCTCCTGGGTACAGTCTGATTCCTCGGCATACCACCAGTCGTACGTGTACCAGTCAGGCAGAATCCACACAGCCTTAGGACTAGTCAACCCAATGTGGAATGCCTGCAGGTTATTACAGAGTGATGTCAAATCGAGTTTTCAGTTTGTAATTTTTCATTGGACACAACAGACAAAGGTGATTTTCGTGATACGTTACAGCCAAGAACACTGACATTTATATGTGATGGGTTGAAAAATACATACCTCACATATTATTTGGGCTCCAATATTTTGGTAGTAGTCTGCAATTATGATTTTTGCGTCGTGCTTCTGTAAACACAAACGGCATCGTGGCATACATGTAAGTTTGTACAATGAATTAAGAGGCATTTGCTTTAATTTCTTAGGAACAGAGTTCATATAATACAGATGTATGACCCGGGTCTATTTTATTGCAGAAGTCACCAGTCAGTGTTGACTTTCAATTTGACTTTCTTATCTATTTTATTTGGCCTATATCCTACTTACATGCACCCTGCACAAACCACTGTTTCCATATACTACTTACATGTACCCTGCACAATCCACTGTTTCTATATACTACTTACATGTACTCTGCACAACCCACTGTTTAGATATAATACTTACATGTACCCTGCCCAATTACCAGTGATAATAATGGCTTATTGATGGATACATACTTTGAGGTTGGCAACCTTTCCCACTGGATCTTCCTGAAATACTTCTGATGTCACGACTGACATATTATTCCTGATCATTTCCTGCACCATACGCTGGTTAGCCTAGGATGATGTTAAGGAAGATGCCATTAGTAATAGGCACCCACAGTCAATTGGGAACTCTCTGCACTGTAAATAGTATGTGTAGGTATACAGTGGAATCTACTGTAGTTTTACAGCAGATTCCACATGTCTTTATATGTCATGTAATTAAAGATTGAATAAAAGACTCAATATGTTCATGCTGTTCTGTGAATAAGCAATACTATGTAGGTTTAATTTGATATTAGAATATTCTAATTTGACTCACTATAGGTTTATCAGAGAGAGATGTGTACATAAGGGCGATCCTCGTCCACCCAAAGTACTTAAACATTGCAATCCTAGGGGGGATTTCTGATGTTGACGGAGGCCACATCCGAAAGAAGTTGGGGTAGAGGCGTTTGTCAGACAAGACTGGTGAGACAGAGTCGTATGATATCTGGAAGCCACAGCCTACAGTTTACTAGAGACACTAGTGGCATATTGGAGCATTTGAAGTCTGTATTTTTTTACAGCAAATAGGGGTTTTCTGTACTGTAACCTAGATTTACTTCAAGTGCATCTTAATTATAGAGTTGAGCCGTGAATAAACACTGACCTGATGCTCATTACTGAGTAATTACTTAGTAACCAACAACCCTCAGAAAACACCAGTTCTCACCTGGGTAAGGTTATAGTAGTGGCTCATCTCTGCAAGGGGTTTGGAAGCCTTGGAACAGACTTCACCCAACAGGAAGACTTTTATTGGTGGTTGATGCAAAAATGAGCACAACATGTATGTTGACCTGCCACCTTGACACTGAAATAAATTGGATAAGCATCCTTAACGAAGAATCAAGTCCACGGTCATCAATGGATATGGATTCATATCTAAATGGCTGCCAGTGATCTCTGTATATTGTAGAAAAAGATGGTCATTTTAAGCTACTAAACAAACCCTAGTGGGACCCTTATCATAAGTGAATAGACACAATCTAGGGCAGAAAAAAATCATGAAATAATCATGCTATAAAGAAATATCAGACTCCTATTCGCATTGATGATCAGATGCTTTCGAAATGATTTATGCACACCCAGGCCATTGCCAAAGTCTCTTCTAAAGAACAGTGTATTTGCTTACCATTGTGTCTGCCCAGGCGATACTCAGATTGTAGTCTTGGAGCACATGGGGGTGAGCATTGATATGCTCCAGAGCCACATCACCAACAAATCGGATGGCCTTACCATTGGGCCAGCTTCCGGTCTCAGGAATCATAGCTAGGATCTGTAAGTCCTCTTTACCATAGACTGAGACTGGAAGTGAAAGAATGCTGTATAAGAGTAAGGGCACTCTTATGTGTAACATGATAGGATTCGTGATGGTATGTATACTTGTAGGAGGTTTGTCAACTCAACCAGTGTGCTGTTGGCTGTCCATGATAAACACAGAAATGAGTGCAGACACTCAGTGGCTCTTTTATACAGACGCTGCAGCCTTCACAGAGACATAACATCCTCAGAAGTTAGCCTTATCGATGATGGCTAATTACATGTCCAATTAGTCCTGGGGTACCCAATGGTTTCAAAAGCCAAAGTATTGATTAACCAAAGTTTCCCAAGTGTATATATTGATTTGCCCCTTTGGTTGACATTGGTAACAAATGAAATAGATAACATGAGTAGATAAACATGTAAGCGATTCATCTCTGAACTCTATACTGACCTGTTCATTAACAAGACTTGAACCCAAACAAGAAAGGTCACCCCACCAAAGTTGGGTACACAAGCACCCAATTGGCCCTCAGTGGCTCAATGATATGATACACAGTAAACATTGAGGTTTCCCTTCATTATAACAAGCTGTCTTTGTGTCCATTCATGATTGTGTTGGCCAAGGGAAATCAAGGAACAGCAGTCCCCTTCATCTCAGGTCCCACAGTACAAACACATTTTAAGAGCCGTGCAGTGTTTGATGTACCACCCGACTTATCCTTTGCTGTCATGATACATGAATGCAGCCCTGGTGAATTGCTCACCAGGGCTGCATTCAAACATAATGATGCCCTATGGGGTTGATGCATGCAGCTCTGGCGAATTGACTCATCAGAGCTGCATTATCCTGCAGTCATGCATCATGCTCTAGCATTAAAGCACTATGTGGCTCTCTAAGGTTTGGAGCAACCCTATCACAAAGGCTGAGATGCTCGTTGAAACCACTGCTGAAACCTCTGTTGAAAACGTGGTTATCTTGATTTAGTGAGAAAACTAAGTTGTCTACGTATGATAATGAATAGTGTACCTTGCACACTGAAATTACGTTTGGGTGGACCACTTTTTAGTGGGCTACTTTTACATTGTGTGGATTACTTTAGGTGGCTTGCTTTTAGGTGGGTTATTTTTGGGTGGGCTTTTACGGTGAGCTACTTTTGGGGTTAGCTACTTTTGGATGGGCTTGGTTTGGGTGGGCTGCTTTAGGTGAGCTACTTTGGATGATTTACTTTCAGATGGGTTACCTTTGGGTGGGCTTCTTTTGTGAGGGTTACTTTCAGGTGGGTCATTTTTGGATGGGCTATACTTTTGGGTAGGTTACTTTTAGGTTATTTTTGTGTGGGTTACTTTTGTGTGGGCCACGTTTGGTTGGGCTACTTTTACAAGCACTGCTTGTTAGCATCAAGGCCACAACCCCATTTTATCCTAGCTTATCCTCAGATGCTCATTTTGACCAAAAGTGACCAATTGTGAATATCACCAACAAAATGTTCCATGTAAAGGCGCACTGAACCCACGATGTCATTTGCGTACAAAAATCGGCAGGGTTAGGTCCTGTGTTCAGTGCGCCTTTAAAGTTTAACTTTTTGATCAGTTTGGAAGGTATTCATTGCCTCTTCCATGTGATATTGTCCATAAAGGAGCCCTGGTGGTTATCTGTGTATATTGTTTAGTATGTGTGGCCATTCCCCCTTCTGGGTTACGCCGCTGCATACAGGGTCGTGGTACATTGTAGTTCATGATTCTCCCACCTGGGGCAGATGGGTGGTTGCTAACGACGCTAATTTAAATTAATTGGTTCATATGTATTTTTTTGAAATATCATGTCATGTTAATAATTTTGAACACACTTGGACCTTGCCTGGAATCACCCATGTTGAGAATCACCCCATGCTATCCTTGGGGGCCATTCAAGTATGATCATCGTAATTGAATGGCCCCCAGGGAAAGCATGGGCTGATTCTCAACATCAATATCAAAGGGGTATATGAGGAATGATCACATGACCATGCATGTTGCTCCTGTACTATGATATTGGATGAAAAGGGAAAATGATGACGAAGGGGCAGGTCGTGGAAATGCCTGAAAAGTGATCATAGGGGAGACTGGGGCAAAACGGACCCCCGGGGCATAAACGGACCCGACCCCTAACTCAGTTCTCAGCTATAAATTCCATATTTTTGTCAAATTGGCTCATATAATTGATAGAAATAACATGTTTTAAAAAAAAATCGATGCTACCTATGGTATTCCGAATTTCATAAAGAAAAAACTGAAACTAGAGATCCTGATCTAATTTTGCAAAAATCAGTTTATAAGCTTCTGAGAATTGAAAAAGAGGTATACGTTAGTGTTTTATGGCTAAAACAACGATATTTTATAGCTAAAATATTGTGTAACATATTTGCAAAGTCATTGGAAAAAAATATTACCCTACAGTTATTTATTTTGGCAAGATTATTTTTTCACATATTTTACATGAAGCTGGGGCAAAACGGACCCCCCCCCCTCACAATCATAATTCCCATGGTGAAACCCCATAGAAATGATCAAAACATGAAAAAATAACCATGCTTGGCCTAAAAAATGATAAGAATGGTGAGACATGCTTATTTGAATATAAAATTATTTCTTATAAGCCAATCTTTATTTTTGGGGGTATTTTGTTTTTTTTTGGGAATTTTTCCTGAATTCGGGGGAAATTTGATTGAAATGCAGGATATTCAACAGTCATAAACATCAATTAAAATTGAAAAATGTTTGATAATGGTCATGCATGACAACAAAGAAATACCTAAAGAACTGAGTAATAACACAGCTAAAAGATGGGAGCAAGAAAATTATGAAAAAATATGATAATTCAAAATTAAGAAATTTCCAGGGTCCCTTTTGCCCCGCCCCGAAGACCCTTTTGCCCCGGGACTTTTAGCCCATGACCTTCGTAGGTCAGAATATGTTATACTATCCCACTACGCTTTTAATGATACTAGCACAATATTAATTATTTTCATGGATGGTATACTTCTATGATTTGTTATGAAAAAATAAATGTTTCAACTCAGGGGTTTACCTCTGAGTTATATGCCATCATCCCTTAATTAAGGGTCCGTTTTGCCCCGGTCTCCCCTACTTGAATGGCCCCTTACCCAGATGATTATGCTTTCAATAATATAATAACAGTCTGACAATGACTACTTAGTTCTGCACCAACAAACTCACTTCATTTGCATCATGTCTATAGGTAAGTGCGAACCTTAATTTTTACTATAATCCAATGTATCTGTGCATCGCCTGTGCATCTAACAGCCAATAATTTCCCTACAACTAGTACAAGAAAACTCATTTGCATATTCCGTGGTCCTCACATGGCCGCCTACTAGCATTTCAACCATCTGCATGCCAGTTCCATTGCCATGATAGTAAACCAAAATATGGCTGCATTAGAAGGGTGTCAACCTGCCTACATTCAGTTTAATTCTCTGTGGTTCTAGCAAAATGTAGATCGATGATATCATTCAGCTAATAATGTATGCTTCACCGTTGGAACTAGTGTTGTCTTCTTTAATTAGATAAATATAAATAATATATTAACATATATTAATTAGATTTTCGTGCGAGTGTCCAAACATTTTTCTGCCCCCTTCCCCTTGAGACTGGTCGGGATTTTTCTGCCCCCCCCGCCTCGAGACGGTCCCCCCTCTTTGAACTGTAGTAATGCACGGGCTTTCTTGAATTTGTCCCCCCCCCCCTACTGGGATAAACATGATTGCCCCCCTGTTGATAAATAATGACCACTCCCTTAAGTTTTGAAATAGACTGACACAGGCAGGCCAATTTGTGGCGCGCCGACAGCCTCGAACCTCCATCGCTCTATTTAGCCCAGGCGTTATGTGCCAGATATGGGGTGAATCATGCAAATTGTTGTGAAAGCATAAAAGTCAGTACGCTTGAAGGACATGATCATTGGGATGAATTTCAGGGTTGGAGCCAGCAAAAATATGGACTATTACATACAGGGCGGCTATTTTGTTCAAGGAACACAAAATCACACATTTCCTGTAAAAAAACCAATTTTAGATGTATTACTGGGTGAAATAGGTCAGTCAGTCATGTCCTGCTTAAAGTCCATGTCCATATGATGAATCTCTGACTCTGAGCCGCTGGGAAACCCCATTATTTGAGCCATGGCAGCCATTTTATTTTGATATTAGCAAAACAGAGGAATAAGCTTATGTCCTTTAACCTACCTACAAAATGGTGTATAATTGCCAAAATCAGGTCAGTCAGTTATTCATGCTCAAAGTCCATGTCCATATGATGAATCCCGGAAATGGAGCCAGTCGGAAATCTCAATATTTGAGCCATGGCAGCCATTTTGTTCTGCTATTACCGAAACACATTATCTCAATTGACAGCAACTTCTAGGACTATCATTAGGACAAATAGGTTAGTTTGACATACCATGCTTAAGGTCCATAGCAGTAGGATGAATCTTAGGCTTGTTGGGACCCGACATATTCATTATTACAGTAATGGCAGCCATTTTGATTCAGCATTCCATAATCACACATTTCTTGGAATAACCCAACATTTAGGTGTATTACTGTGACAAAAAGTTCAATTAGTTATGTGATGCTTAAAGTCCATGTCCTCATGACAGGTTTCTGAATTGGAACCAGTATTTCTCGTCCATGGCAGCCATTTTCTTCTCCCTTCACCAAAAAACACTCCGATATACACATAACCTTAAACTTGCTTTTGTTAATGGCAAGACAAAATGCCTGACATGGCTGAAATATAGCTTTTTTCAAGTGGCTCCATTTCTGAGATTGATCATATAGACATGCACTTTGAGCATGACATGACCGATTGACATATTTGTCGTAATTATGTACCATTTTGGAGGTCAATTAAGAGTAATGTGTATATAGCCGTTTTTATTGGCAATGGCATGATAAAATGGCTGCTATAGCTGAAATATTGAGTTTTCCGACTGGCTCCATTTCTGAGATTTGTCATATGGACATTGACTTTGGGCATGACATGATTGATTGACATATTTGTTATAATTATATACCTTTTTAAGTGTCAAATGAAGGGAAAGTGACTAAAAATATGCTTTTGTTAATGGCAAGACAGAATGGCTGACATGGCTCAAATATAGCTTTTTTCAAGTGGCTCCATTTCTGAGATTGATCAAACGGACATGTACTTCAAGAATGACATAACTGATTGGCATAATTGTCACAATTATATACCATTTTGGAGGTCAATTGAAGGTGATGTGTATATTGGAGTTTTATTGGTGATGGCATGATAAAATGGCAGCTATGGCTGAAATATTGAGTTTTCCGACTGGCTCCATTTCTGAGATTTGTCATATGGACATTGACTTTGGGCATGACATGATTGATTGACATATTTGTTGTAATTATATACCTTTTTAGATGTCAAATGAAGGGAAAGTGACCAAAAATATGCTTTTGTTAATGGCAAGACAAAATGGCTGACATGGCTGAAATATAGCTTTTTTCAAGTTGCTCCATTTCCGAGATTGATCATATGGACATGTACTTTGTGAATGACATGACTGATTGACATATTTGTCATAATTATATACCATTTTGGAGGTCAATTGAAAGGGATGTGTATATTGGAGTTTTATTGGTCATGGCATGATAAAATGGCAGCCATGGCTGAAATATTGAGTTTTCCAACTGGCTCCATTTCTGAGATTTGTCATATGGACATGGACATTGAGCATGACATGACTGATTGACATATTTGTTGTAATAATATAACTCTTTGGACGTCAATTGAAGGAAAAGTGACCAAAAATATGCTTTTGTTGATGGCAAGACAATATGGCTGACAGGACTAAAATATTGCTTTTTTCAAGTGGCTCCGTTTCTGAGATTGGTCATACAGACTTGTACTTTGAGCATGACGTGGCAGATTGACATATTTGTCACTATTATATATACCATTTTGGAGGTCAATTGAAGGATGATGCGTATATTGGAGTTTTATTGGTGATGGCATGATAAAATGGCTGCCATGGCTGAAATATTGCGTTTTCCGACTGGCTCCATTTCTGAGATTCGTCATATGGACATTGACTTGAAGCTTGACATGACTGACTGACCTTTTTCTGGCAGTTATACACCTTTTTTCAGGCCAATTGAAGGTGACAATTATATTATTCTCTTTTGTTGATGGCAGATTAAAATGGCTGCCATGGCCCTAATAATTGGTTTATCAGGTGGCTCCAAGACTGAGTGTTGTTATATACACTTGGACTTTAATCTTGACATGTCCTTTTAAACCATTTCATCTGGTAATGCACATACATTTTGGATAATTGTAGAAAATGTGTTATTTAATGATGCCAAAACAAAATGGCTGCCCTGCCTATCATAATGCATTTTTCTGCTGGCTCTAACTTTGAAGTTATTCATATTCACATGGACTTCAAGTGTGTCCGATTTCATGCTTCTACGACCCTTTGCACGATTTATTCACATATCGCCTGGGCTAATTACATGAGCTACTATTTTGTAGAGTCGGGTCTGAGACTAGCGCGCCGAGACAATTATCAATATGGTCCCCTTGTGGCACATTCTGGAACTGGCAATTAATTCACCACAACAGGGCCCCCTGGCGTCGCAGTGGCGAACCAGACAGGTATCATGGACATCCAACATACCGTATTCGATGTAATAAGCGCCTTGGGCGCGCTTAAGTTATGAAATTATTTTTATGGCGTTTTAGTACTTGAGTTAAATGTTCTCTAAATTCGTGCAATTTGAGCCTTTGTCCCAACCCTAAAAGTGTTCTTAAAAGCCTGGGCGTGCGCTTATTACGACAAATACGGAACTCCGTTTTATTTGTTTGGGTGTTTCTTCCCATTTCATATCTTGTCCGATAGTTAAGTTTCCTTCAAGAATTTCAGTACATTTTGGTCAACAGTGGTGTTTAAAACACTGCATTAATGTATCACTATGTCTTGTATGTTATGTGTGGTTAAATTTTTTTAATTGATGTTGCGCCTACAAGATCAGGGTTGTCACAGACAAGGAAGATTTAAATACCCTGACGTAATATATCACATTTCCCTGACAATCGTGACATAAACCCTAAGTTTTCAAATGCCCTCCCACTATGAATATGCAGTCTTTTTAAAGTTATCTTCAACTTAGCGAGTTGTCATTATTTAGCAACCCTAGGTTTTTAAATGCCCTCCCACTATGAATATGCAGTCTTTTTAAAGTTATCTTCAACTTAGCGACTTGTCATTGTTTAGCAACAGGGGTTTATGTACATCTATCGCGTGCGAGCAAAAACTTCACCCCCTCATTTTTGAGGATTTCGATTTTTTTCTCGCTTATAATCATAGTAAAATACTGGACTTTTCAGAGAAAATGGCCGAATTTTTGGTATTTCAAAGATCTTCCCTGGCAATTTAATTTCCCTGACATTTTGCCAAAAAAATCTAAATTTGCTGATATTCCAAGGGCACTACCACGTAGCGACCTTTTGGGCAAACTTCAGATTCTAGGGCACTCCCATTTTTATGGACATTAAATGAATTAAACGTCCAATTTTTTTTTTGAGCTTCATGAAAAAATGATTTACTGTAAAACGGATCCTCCCCTATCGGAGCTTTTGACATGTGATTGATTGGATTATAACGGACCGTAAAACCTGTTACCTGGTAAGCCGGCTTTTCCCCCCTTTTTTTTGTGGGCGTGTGTGCCTATAAAATTCTCTTGAACTGGAACTCGGCTTATCAGAGAGGGTTTACGGTACATTGTAACTGAAAATCAATCCATCCAGAATTGCGCGATGCAATTCACTTTGATATTCAATGAACGACAAACAAATGATCTTCTCCGCTTTCACTTATTTATTTTACACATTTAGAACCTCAACTTCTGGAAGAACCATCTGCTTTTGCCAGTCTTGTACCTGTTGGAAAATAAAAGAGGAAATGGTTAGCATGTGATCGATAAAACTGACATGGATTATCAACATCAATTGGTGTAGGTAAATGATGCATCAGGGTTAAAAAGCTCTAGATTGGTGATCTGCACTGAACAATAAGAGTTGGATCTGTTTCATCATTTGCATCAGGGCCTACACAGTCAATTACTAAGACGTGAATAGAACGACTTTGTTTTATGTTACAATAAATGAGATGGCTACAAGTACAAGTGTCGACAAATATTCGGTTCATTAAAGACCAATATGAGCTGAGCCAGGCTGGTCAATGAGCCCATTTGAGCAAACTTTTTTTTTTAAATCTTTGAAAAGCGATTTTTAAACCCGCTTTATAATATTATATTAATTGCTTGAAATAGCTCACCTTTCTTCGAACTTCTGCTTCGTCTCCCGACGTGCCTTACGGCGCATGGCGGGGTCCTTGAAGGAGTCCTTGTTGACTACGGACTTGTTTAGGCTGATGTCAGCGGTGTAACTGCAGAAAGACAACACAATTATAGCCTTCACACAATCATTTAACAATCTCTGGCATCAAAGAGAGTTCTTGGAACTTTGTTTTCATCTGGATGTTTGTTACAATAAAATATTGAATATAAGCATATACTCAGATCAGCGGGGAAGATTAATCTACATTACTTTTCAGAGTCTAGCAATTGTCTTCCAGTTATCCTCATTGTATATGCGGTACTACTTGAGATATTCAAGAAATGTCAGTGTAGGTAATATAAATTACCGGTACATGTATTGCTTGAGAACTTGAGAAGTCTTCTCATCAAGTATATCCTTTGAAATTACATAATACTATGAACATTCAACACAAACATTATAGCCTTAATAAAATAATTTTCCATTACTTTCAGACCACGAGAGGCCCTTTCTTTCCTGAAGTTATACAGATCCTGTGTAGGGCTATATTGGGTAGTATATAGGGTGGTTTCGTTTAACATATCTATAGGTATTTAGTTTTACAATAATATTGAGTGTTGACATATACTCAGATCAGCGGGGAAGATTAATCTACATTACTTTTCAGAGTCTAGCAATTGTCTTCCAGTTATCCTCATTGTATATGTGTACTATCTATATACGGGTAGGCCTATACAATAAATCCCAGTAAGGTATTACTAACTATTAAATACTTGTTTACTTAAAAGATGGATTGTGTGATATACATCACAATTGACCCAGGGCTTTTCCAAGATTGGCAGTGTCCCAACACTCATGTCCCAACAACATTCAGGTCCCACCAACACTCAGGTCCCAACACTCACATCCCAACAACCCCAACCCCCTACCACAGACGACCAACACCCAACCCTGCAAGTTCTATCATGGTCCGCCATGCACTTCCCATTGAAAAAAATGATGCGACCAAGTTGAAACAAAAAAAAAGACTCTACCACCACCCTAACCCACACACGGGCATAAACTTTAGCGTTTTCAACATGCCTCTGCTGTAAGTTGTATGCACTACACGCAAAAACATGCGCGAAAGTTTATGCCCGTGGATTCCGAGGGCACCCTTATGGAAGGCTCTAAATGACCAAAAAGCGTCTCATAAAAACGTCTCACCTGCTCTTCACCATTGCAGGTATAGGAAGTCTGTGTGAACGTGACTCTTTTAAAGCCAGGATTCAAGGTCACTGGCCTATCTTCAGCATTAGTTCACAGAGACTTGATTTCAGGGTGATTTTTGACTTTTTTTTATTTGTCTTTTTTTACAAGGAAAAAAAATTGTATGGAAATTTTGGGAAAAACAGGAAGATAAATATAGTTCCTGAGATGTGTATGAACTTTTTTTGGGAGAGAAATACCAAAAAACAAAAGCAGGGTGAATTTTCAAAGTCAGCTGACCAATCTGCGTTTTTTGCTGGAAAACCGTCTCACAGAGACCCAGGGTACCCTGGGTCAATAACCATCAGGTATAAGATAACTGTTTATCATAGACATTGACAAAAATATGATAGCCTTCATAACATAATCGTCGATTACTTCCTTGCTACAAGAAGAGTATGGATTACCGTGTTACGTTTTGCACTACTCGAGATCCTTTAGGTTATACACTACACAATATTGAATTATGTCGGGAATATATACTCAGATCAGCGGGGAAGATTAATCTACATTACTTTTCAGAGTCTAGCAATTGTCTTCCATTTGTCCTCATTGTATATGCGTTACTATCTATATAGTCAGTTTCCATTGAGGTAATAGTTAATACCAATGACTTTATGAGAAATTCTATTATTTCTACCACATAAAAAAATTCAATTCTGAATTTCATTTTGGGCAACAAATGTACATCCGCTCCACCAAATCTTTCCAGATTCATTGGGATGTTGTTTCAATTGATTATTGTACAATTTCATTTGACAGTCATTGTCAATGTGAACTCAGATCAGCGGGGAAGTTTGCTCTTCAAATATATTCAGAGTCTAGCAATTATCTTCCAGTTGTCCTCACAGTAGCGACATTTTTAAGTAACTGCAGTAGATCCACCTCATTTCTAACTTTACATAGGAATCCATATCTATCTTGACATTGTGTGTACTTAGATGTCTACCAATTATCTCCAACCTGTCCTAAGTAGATGTGAGGTGACATCGGAAACGCTCACCAGATAGGAGACAAACAGATTACCTTAATCGGAATGACCAAAAGGTATTTTAATATGGCATGCTGCGATATAATGTTGTGCGTTCTTCAAATTAATAAAACTTTACGCTCAGCATAGCTTAATGGGTCACACATACTTAAGCTACAAATGCAATGCATTGGAATTGTATGTTCTCAGATCAGCGGGGAAGTTTGCTCCTCATAATATTTTCAGAGTCTAGCAATTATCTTCCAGTTGTCCTCATTGAAGTCAGGTCTAAGGATACTATTATATGAGATGGTCTTGTCTCTAGAGCTGGGGACCTATACACGTATGGCTATTCATCGGTCTGAAGTATCTGTCGTTGTATTATGATAAAGGATAGGTGTAGACCAGTCACTACAGTACACCTAACCTGCATCATACTTGACATTGGAATCAGGTTGGACATGGCATGTAGAAAAAGCTATTAAACACAAACAACTAAACAGCTGGTTCTTGTTAAATTCTGTCTGGTTTATAGTACTCAGATCAGCGGGGAAGTTTGTTCCTCATAAATTTGTCAGGGTCTAGCAATTTTCTTCCAGTTGTCCTCATTGTACACACCAGACAGAACAATTCAGAACGTTCACTAAAAGACTCAATGTGTTTAATTTGATTTGGAAGATGGCGACACAAAATGAGTGTCCAGTTGCAATCACCTGTCTCAACAGTAATACCGGTAGTAATCTGTAGGGGGGGGGGGGGGGGGGTGCCCCCAAGAAAACCAAGCAGGCAATTGGTGCAATTTGATGTATTTTGGTTTTCTAGTCTGTTGAGATTTCCGAGTCCCCCCCCCCCCCTCCCCCTACATAAAGCGAAACCGATTTCTCATTAGATCCCATCATCTGGACAAATCACAAGAATGATTAATTTATAGAATGTCAACGATAAGGCTGCAGTAGTATGCGATAATTAATCTCAGGATTCCTTACCGGGTGGGCATAAGGTGGTTGTAGTTGTAGACCTTGACGAAAGTCTTCATCTTACTCCTCATCTTGATGTTCTTCTTGCCCATGCGTTTTGTCACCTTCCTTGGGTAGCGATCGACACCAGCGACAAGGGCGTGGCTGTACTGCTTGTCAGCGGTACCTTCATCGTTGTTCTGGAGTTTGCAAACATAAATTCTTAGCACGGATTTACTTTACTTTAAATATAAACTTTGCAATACATATGAAGACGGCATTATTTGTTAAGGCATATATATATTGCACTAACAGTTCCTTATAATAAAATATATGTCTTTAATCGGTTTAAGCACCCATTTAATATGGACGAAAGTCGATATATAGAATATAGGATAGAAACGTTTTTTATATAAATTATATCAAATATATTCCAAATTATTATTTCAAACTATGGCACGTTCAACTAATCCTGGACCTTTTTATAAATAATAGATAAATATAATAATGTGATTCCTTACCTTGACAATGATGGCTTTCCTGCCAGCGAACCGGCCCCCGAGGACCAGCACGACCCGGCCTGGTTTCATAAACTTCAACATCTGAAAGGGGACAAATCGAGAGTTGGGTTATCACTTATGATACTACTGAGAGTTGTTGGCATGCTTATATTAATTGGGTGGGTGAGTGTGGCACAGATGAATTTTGTGTACTAACTTAACTACAATTTGTAGATGTCAAATTGGCATCAGCAAGTGACCATTCTCAACATTGCCATTGGCACTGTTTACAAACTGATCCCATGGACACTAGACACACATTAATATTTGGATCATATGCTGCTTTAACATAGCAATTGTTTAAATCTCAGGTAAATAGCCCTCTATCGAAGTTATTTCTTGATCACAATTAAACCTGCTGACAGCACTTTAACAGCAGTCTATGTTGACATGTTGACATCAGACAGATGACGTTTTGACAGCGCCGAATACGCAAGTTTCGAAGTCTTACGAAATGTCATATTTTGACGTAGCTCAAGAATTTAAATCATAGAATAAGCTGAACAGGTTTGCATGTTCTTCTGAACCATGGACTCAGAATACACATAAATATCCCATTTTAGCGGAAAATCAACGTGCGAGTCTATGTTGACATGGCGAATAGTGCCTGACGTATGAAAACATGCCGCTCTTTCGGGCCCGATAAATACCAAATAACGTTTTCACTAGCATAAATAAACGGTGGAAAAGATAGATATATATTATAGCAAGATATATACAAAATGTGAAACCTTGATTAGTGCTAGATTTTGCCAGATGAGTATGGATTTAAAACGAAGTCCTATTTTACACACCTTGAAGTTTTGATGGCGGATGGTAAAAGAGGTCGACTTCCGGCCTCGGAGAATCTCGAGTTTTCTCGGCAGGAGCGAGACAACCTAGGACTCACTCTCCCAGGACATCTCTTGTACGTCAGTGACGTCGGGAGGTGAGCGTGGTATCCGCGGGAGAGTGGAGCTGCCGCGAGATCGTCCGATCGCATGCCGTCAGTCATGGCGATGGAGGTGTACGAAACGGTGACAAACTGGGTCTGGAACGAATGGTTCTGGCTACCAGCAAACGCAACATGGGCAGACTTAAAACGAGACGAAACAATATTCATTCCCCGCCCGGCTGATCTATGGGCACCCTTCGCGTTGGCCATTTTCCTCTTCGCCCTGAGATTAGTTTGGGAAAGGTGAGTGATCAACAGCTCGCTCCGGCGGTAGTGGAAGCATCACCCCGGCAAGTTGTGGGCGTGGTATGCGGTGTGAGCGGTGAGGCATGGACGTGTATTCAGAGGGGCATGAATGGTGGCTTGGTGTGCTAACATAACTCTGTTTTGCCCATCGGTTTAAAAGTTTATTGAAAAGAAATCGTACACTTCATAAAAGTTGATAAAACATTATTTCCTGGGATGTGAGTAGATATTGAATGAGTGGTTAAGTACCGAACTAGACCAGTGCCACGACCATTCAAGACAGAGTTATGGGTGTAGACCCCTAAAATCGACAGGGCGACATGGCATTTTCTTAAAATCGACAGACGACATGGGGCCTAGTGACAAATGACAGGAGCAATTAAAAGATATTGACAAGGGACATGGCCTTTTCTTAAAATCGACAGGCGACATGGAGCCTAGTGACAAATGACAGGAGAAATACAAAGATACTGACAAATGACATGAGCATTTCTTAAAATCGACAGGCGACATGGGGACCCCCCATCTAGACCCCCAGAGTTGGGGTGTTGACTTTGATGTCTATCTATGCCTACAGAATACACTGGGTCAACACTCCGCTGGCCTGGGTCTGACTCTGGCCTTGAGCCTAGACTAAGGAACAAGTAGATCTAGTAGTAGGGGGCCTAGATTTATATCACTATGTATCAGTGTCTCAGCATACTATCAGGCACGATTGTCGGGTTCAACTTTCAAACTCCAAAGACAAAACTGATAGAATTCTGTATATAAGATACCCAATGTAGGCCTACAAATTAGTACAACATGTTAGTAAAGTTTGGATTGTGCAGTCTAGTCTTTTCATAAATAGTTTTTTTCTTGTTTCTTTTTTTTCTTTTTTCTACCGAACATTCAATTATATCCCATACATTTATCCTAACCATAGCCCGGCATAGGCATACAATATACCCGTATTAATGTCTATGTCATAACGTAGTATAATCCTTTAATCATGCCTTGAACTTGAAGTAGGGCTACAATTGCCCTTGGTCCACTGTGATGCATGTCACTATACTTATCTTTTGTCTGGGATGTCTACATATTATGCAAACATCTTAAAAGGTATGAGGGGATCACCAGGGAAGATTCACAAGACATTTATCATTCAAATAGTGTATATAAGTTGTAACATTGCACCGCCATATACCCTACTTTTAGAGCCATGGTGACAAGTGGTCCACTAGACCACTACCCAGCATGTTGCATGACAGCGTTTCTCCGCTGACCATAACAGTAGGCCTTCTGCATGTCCAGACACATGTGTAAGTTTATACACATGTACGTGTATACACTAGCCTAGGTGGCATGGATCTAAGGTATCACCGAAGTGTCAAAGTCAGGCATGTGTGTTTCTGGTGATGCCCAAAAGCTATCGGCATCTATGAAAATAAATGTAGTGCATAAACCACCCCCCCCCCCCCCGACACACACATAACAGTTACAAAATTCCAATAATTTTCAAATCTAGTTTTATCCTACCGGTATATCTTCTGTTTTTATAATTCAAAAATTTGACATAATAAAACCACCAAGAATAATCCTAATTGCCATACCGGTGAATGTGAAAGACACTACCGGTAGTAATATATCAAATCGGTAGGCATGCACTTAGTCTTGGTCTCACCTGGGTTCAACATGTACAATACCATTTGGATGTTGGCGCCTGCCACACTTGTCAGTACATGTTTTAAGGCTTAACACGTTAAAATAACCCATAAATCCTGGCCTGAAGATTCATTGGGTGATTATCACCTACAGTGAATTCAATTCTAAATGGATTTTACCTGTGGGCGGGTATGCCTTTATTATTTTTTTTATCAGTCTAGATCACTCATCTCATAACATGATCTGCCTGATGAATTTTCTGGCTCACTCCCATGGTCTAGCATAGCAAGAATAATGGCATATTGTTATTAATTTAGATGAATGAATATGTAGGCCCCCTCCATGAATTAAACAGTCACAGGTCTTTGTATAATTGCGAAATTAGTATGTACCGGGTATTAAATACAGTTCACCACGACAACTTGTAAATTCACCATATACTATATACCGGAATACACCTGTACCTAAGGAACCAATAGGTCTATTCAAACGACCTTAATAGGGCTATAATAATATACATTGGCTTAACATGACTATGCCTATGGTAGTTTAATACTACTGTAAATTCCCGCATTAAACGCACATCTCGCGTATAACCCGCACCTAGACTTTGAGGAAATTGTCATTTCAGTACTGAAGTATACTCATCAAAACATAAACCGCGCACCCTATATAAGCATGCTTGGTATCAAATTAGAGTTAAGTGTAATTTGTGTACTGTGCTACGATACCGTAAAGTGTCGTGTAGGAGCCGAACCCTCTTATAGGCCACCCCCTAAATTGGGAGAAACTATGAGCCGAATCGGGGTTACTACTTTGGTACTGTAATATGCATCCAAAAACCCTCGTATAAGCCGCCCCCTATAGAGGCATGTTTGGTATCAAATTAAAGCTGGTTCTGGTTCGCATACAAGCCGCGGCTTATAGATGAGACTTTACGGTACTCAGCACTGTCTGAGAGTCAATGTAGGTAGGTGGTACCAGGACAATTATTGATCCACAGGTGAGTCACTAGGTCCACATTAGACACACTATGGACAGCTGCTGAACCGGCAACAAACATTTACTGATATTTGACCAGCATGTGCTAGATAAGGGTAGATAGTAGGGCAGGTGTGGGTGGGTGATAAGGTGCTTCAACTTCAACCGAGGTTATAGCCCCATATATATGGGTTCTACAAGGCACACATAAAAGGAGTTGTTTCAGGTATCACGACCGATCCCATTGTTTGGCTCTATCCTAAAAACAATTCAAAATTATTTGATTTTTTTTCCGTTTTATACTAAAACCTTTTTGTACTGAAACAACGATGAGAGTTTGAGAAAACTGCCATAAGATCTTTTAACAAATGGTGGATTTCAAAAATCGACCTCCCGACCCTAGGTTTTGAGCCATGTTACCTGAACACCACTTTTGTTTTAGGCCCAATGAACAGGATAGCATGTGTGTGTCGAGCTGTAGTGGCTGTCAATATATACATGGACGTGTAGAGCACGCGGGTAGGACTTACCTGGGGCACTCATATGTACATAGACTTACAGTGTTGTGATATGCACCGCCCCCACCACCATACCCTCAGGAAAGCCTTAGCCCTAGGCGGAAATATAAGGTCTTTTGTTCATTGATCCAGCATTAGGCCTACTGGACAGTTATGGCGTATGCCACGGGATTAAGATTCCACTTGATTTTCTTTATCTCCTTCATAAATATGAGCCCGCCTAGAATGTTATGAAATGCCTTAAATAAAAGTAAGAAACCTGCATTGATATCAATTGATCCAAACAAACTGAAGAGACCAAAACACGGACTATCTGGTTGTTTTTTTAGTATGGTGAGTGAATATGTGTATATATATATATATATATATATATATATATATATATATATATATATATATATATATATATATATATATATATATATATATATATACATGTATACGTGTAGAGGCATGATCAGGGACAAGCATACACATGAGTGGACTTAGTCTGCTGAGCAACCATTATATTTTGTGATTGTGAAAGCCTTTACCACCCATGGTCGTACTTTCAGTATAATTTGGTGCGGTGCCAGCCTGCCAGGAAAGTACATGTTTAGTTTTCGGGGTAGATCGATATTAAAACTGCATTGGTAATGAATGGTTGCTTGGTCTTTGCCTTAGGCAAATGAAAAAGATGTTCTTTTACACGGTGGTCATGAATGAATTAGAGGGCAGAAAGGTAATTCATAGTTATATTGCATATTTTAAAACATAGATATTTTCGCACTGGATATAATTTCGCGAAATACACGGAAATGAAAAATCCGTTAAAATATGTACAGCATGAATATTTATCCAGTGACTATGTAGTTATACTACTATAATATTCTAAAATAACAAATTTAAATACACGTGAAATTGTACTTTTTTTTTTAGCAAAATCGCGAAAATTTGTACCCACGTTTACAGTATACCGTAAATTCTTGTGTAGAATCTGCGGTTCATGCGAGTCATACTCTGCTTTAATTTGCTATCAAGCATGCCTATAATAGGGAGTGGGTTATACAATGCTAATTTTTATATTGATATTTGTATTTAACTGTAGGGCCGTACTTAAGTCCAAATGATGCGGGTTATACGATTTTCTTGAGTCAGGGGTGCGGATCATACGTGGGAATTTACGGTAGATATAGAACATCAATAAAGAGATCAATATGGGGGTGGGGGTGTCTGACACGGAAATACCTGTTCTGTGGGCCCTGCATGCACACCATGCTGCTGAATAATAAAGGAAACGCCGGTGCACCATGTCTGTTATGGAATAGTGGAGCCCTATCGAAGCCATGCCTTGAAGGAATAGAGCATACCTCAAACAAGTTTAAAGAAGATAACATTAAATATGGTGGATTTGTCCCAAATAAGTGGTTATTGTTACAATAGATAGATGTCTATTGGTCGGTGTGGGACCACACTATGTAAGGGGTATAGAAAACATGACAGTAATATTTCCCCTCCCAACCATATACAGGTAGTAGAAAGCGTAAAAACACATGTCCACCCCTACCAACCACCACAACTCGTACCGTATACACACGATACGATTGATACACTGATATTTTAATATTAGACCTAGAATTGTCATATGGATTGGTACAAATAGTTGCTGTAATGAGTAGCTATGAAGAGGGTATTTCCTTACAAGGATCTTGCCAACAGTTCTTTATAGTTTTATATGACAGTGGAAAGCCTGTAGCCTATATAAATGTATACAATGTGGAGCAGGGCTGACTGTGGGTCCCAGTCACACGAGCCTAAAGCAAACTAATTCACGGAATAAGCCATACGCTGTGTGCATACAAACAATTGTATATGTATTGGCTATTCAATGACATAGGACGGTGGGTGGTTTGCTGGGGGAGGTGACCGACACAACTTACATTTTACATACAGTAGAACGTGGGGGGGGGGGGGGGCGCATAACTGTCTCATGTTGTGTGTAAACATTGTGATCGTCTTGCGTTTTGAGCTGGATATGTTATAACATGGGCTACCAGCCCATTTATAGCCAGGGTAAATACAATACATTTGAAAACTGAATTGAAGTACTAGAAGTGTTCCCATATGTAGACAATACACACAGGGGTTTGTCTGTGGTAGGTAACCTATGGTAGCTACATCATACATTAGGCATCCCTCACACAGTGCAGAGACTGGGGCGTGGCCTGTAGCCAAGTCCATGTATAATGTGGCCGGGGTTACCAGTTAGAGATAGGAGGTGACATGTTACCAAGCCATGTAATGTGCTAGTGGACTAGACTGTAGCCGCCCCATGAGTATTCCTCCAGGTGGCATGAAGCATTGGCAGTATTATCGTTTAATAACAGGCCCGGTCCACAGGCGTCATCGTATCATGTCTTGTAGTTGTAGGTGTGCCACACCATTATGTCATTAGGCGGGTTTAGATACGATTGTGAGCAAATAATCTCTCCAAACAGTGAATGCACACACATACTAGAGCTCTAGTAATAATCCCCCCCCCCCCCCACCACACACACACACTACATTTAGTGACCAGTTGTAAATCTATGGATACTTTTTTTGAAATGCCATAAATTCTCATGTACAACCCGCATTTATCGTATAACCCGCACCTGGGCTCTGATTTTGGCTACTTTAATATAGCGGTAGAGTTATCAACACCATAGTATAACCTGCACTTAGAGTTTTTTAGAGAAAAAAATTGTTAAACGGTACTGGTATATCATGTTTTCACCACACTATGATTTAGGAAGGATTGAGAGAGCTGTACATTATAGATGTGAGAATGTAAAAACTCCAGTACAAGCAGGTCACGTGCGCACATTGTTGCCCCCTTTGGGCATCCACCCATATCCAGTCTAGTTTGAGGTCGTGTGAAGGACAGAGCGTCTCAAATGATGGGGGTGAGGACATAAAGCAAGGACGTAGTGGTATGGTGGTTCAGTGAACCACATTTTGCCTCAAGCACACATAGAGCATGACCGAATCCCCACATCGCCTTCCCTGGTTTAGAATTAACGTTCTATCTTGTGCTCCCTGCCTCCCGAACCCTTTACCTGTAGGCTGTCTATGAGAATGAAGGGAGAGAGTTTACCAAGCTCAGAAATATTTCCGAAATCAATACATTGTACAGCCTAATTATTATATGGCCAAGTACAGTAAAGGGTTGGTTTCAAGTAACAGGGTCTGACAAAGCAGGCCAAGCCAATTGGATTTTTTTTCTCAGCTCAATATTTATCCTGTTTTAGGGTTTTTGCTCTAAAAGTCTTCAATATTAAATGGTCGAATTTACGAACCGTAAAAAGAAGGAAGAACAAAAGATTAAAATATTTTTTAAAAAGCGAAAAAAAAAGAGAGGAAAAATCGGCAGTGGTTTCGTAGACCATGTCAGGTTACTGGAATGATACCAACCTTTCTGGCCTAATCAAGTTTAGACTCACCAGTAGACTAACCTATCACATAAACCTACTGGTGAACGGATCATCGTGAGGCACTCAGAATTAGCCCCCAAGATAATGATTTAACCGTTTACATAACATGGTGTGTCAAGACTATTGATTGTGATGTAACTGTGTCCTGTATCAGCTCATATATTGATGCTAATTGTAATGGTGTCGTGTTAGATTCTGGCCATTTTCCATTGACAGAAAGGACACAAAATATATGTATTTCAGTCTTATGTAGATGGTCATTAGTAAATGTACTCAGCCTTGTCCAAATGTTGCATGTTGATACTCGTTCATACATACCAATGTATCATACGATGCCGACGTCAATGGCTGTTGATCTCAGATTATACCAAGCACCATATTTTGGCTTCTCCAATCTATGTGACTATGTCACTGTCGGGATGCCTCCCAACGCCGCACCTTGGTCTCTCACCTCAGCCAGGATATCATTATCAATAGTTGTGTGGCACAGGTCGAATCATAACTCTGTAAGGGCCACATAGTGCTTTAATGCAGAATGTATTTATCACCATGATGCATGAATGCAGCACTGACGAGTAACTCACCAGGGCCGCATTAATGTATCAAGTCCCTTGATATGCTCTTACAGGGTTAAGTGGACTTGGCAGGGCATTCATGCATCGTGACTACCAAGAGCATACCACATTAAGACAGTATGTTGCCCTTAAAGGTCTAAGTCTGCATATATACAGGTATAGGTGGATAAATTAAATGGAGCATCTTAGATGTAGGACAAGGCAGGGCTAAAGGACGCATATTAAGTGTCAGTATTAGTATTTTGTGGGCAGTGCAGGTGCATGCGGAACTTTCAGTGCTAATCTCCCTAGTTACCCCTACCTTTCTCAGGAGGTTTAAGTCATAGAGTACCAGTACCATGGGGCTATACTCATCTCAGGATACATACACAGTGGTCGCTAGGATTTCACGTGTTGTTCCTGCCTCCAACTCGGGGTGTGGTTAATATAAGGTGTCAGTTTTAACCCATTAAGCACTGTGCGATGTCTCAAGGGTCATGGTCGTTGGCACATCAGCCTGGCCATCCCACTCATCGTGACGGCAAAGGGACATGATGCATTAAAACATTATGCTGCCCTTAAAGGGTTACCCTACATACCTATATTACTTCAGGTAGTATTAACTAATAAGGATGAGATACATGTACTTAAAAGAAGAAAAGAGGCTGATTTAAATAATTCTAATGTACCAATATTTTGTTCACAGATGTGTACTGCTACGGCCATACATATTCAGTGACTAGGGTCGGCATTGCTATAAACACTGAACGCACATGGTGTGTAATAAATCGATATTAGGTACAGTCAGTTTGGCTGATAGAAATCTTACAAGGCCAATATACGAGAGAGCCACAATTGAACACATGTGGTTCCCCTGTAGTGGGTAGAATGGGATCCCTGCTTGTCATGTCTTGTCACCATTTGGTGTGGGTTATGGTGAATGGGCCCCCAGTGCCACAGCTCGTCCCCATAAAGCAGCCCCTCAGTCTTTTATATAGGAACTGGGTCACCCACTGACACTGTGTACGTCTACCATACCGCCGCGTCTAAGCGTCAGGTTTGGAATAAGCGCCGGTATTGAATATTAAGCACTGGCTTAGGGGTTGGGGAGTTGTCTCAATTTCTCTCTTTATCTAAAGCACTAAAAATATATTTTGAATGAACGCCTGACTTATACAGTTGACAGTGGAGGTAATCAGGACGCCAAATCTATAAGCAGTACAAATTCGAGGTGTGGCTTATGCACAGCCACTGCTTAAATGCAACCTTGGTTTTTAGGTACCGTAAAACCTCGCATATAAGTACATTTCATAAGCCACACATGGGCCATGAAAATTGCTAATATAACACTGTACTGTACTTCAACTCATATAGTGAGTCGTGTATAATTATATATTGATTCCTCGTATACTATAAGTCATGGCTTATACAGGAGGGTTTACTGTACCCGCTATTCCCGACATGAATGAAGGGAGAAGTAGTCTCGGTCTGGACTGTATAAGCTCAGCCCAAGCTTTACTCCTGCACAAACCAGGCTCGCCATAGAAATCATAGGCTCGTGCAAGTGAAATGGACGTATTGATTTTTTAATGGTGGCAATTCATGATGTAGGCCTACGCAGGCTATTATGATGGAGATATCGGGAACAAATTGATTCTGGTAACCTCCCACCAAAGTGTGGTAGACGGTCAATATATGCTAACTTGTCTCTCACTGAACATACTCAGTGGGTACTCCATACGTTATATGTACATGTTGACAGACAGTTGCATAATCCTGACCTGTATTCTTAAATGTATGCAATATTTGCAGTGACATTGACACCGGGAAGCAATTTTGTCGCGACGCGGCTAGAAGGCGTGTCGGTTGGTGCCAAGCGTGTGCAATATGGCGGCGGCCCAGTAACAGATAGGGCACCATGTGGTGGGCAGGTGGATTGCGAGTCGCTGGGAGAGATGAGGGAGGAGCAGGTTAAAGGGAGGGGGGTTGTGTTTTGTCAGTAAACATTGATTGGTTCGGGGTGCATCATTTGGCCGACAACAAGTCACGCATTACCTCAGGGGCGGTGGGCCGAGCGCTGACTGCACCGATCGGACCCCAACCACTCGGTGTACCTGGGTGGGGGTGAGGGGGGTAGGGACCAGTGCCAATAAGTACCAAGTACAGGTGAAATGGTGGCAGCGGCCGGCTGCACGGGCCTGCATGCAGTCTATAGGCTTTACCCATTTAGGAATATTCATATGGCAGACAAATGTTGTTAGGCAGTGCTGAGTTGTCTGGTACCGTAAACCTCGCACAGAAGCCACATGCCGAGTTTGGAAATCCTAGGGGTCTGATTATTATGGGTACGTTAGTACTGTAGTATACATGTACTTCTAAAACCTCTCATTTATAAGCTGCACTGTCAAATCCTATACGCCGCACTGGCTTTCTGATTCACGTACAAGCCACGGTTTCCACACAATGTATTACAGTAAGGAAATATAGAGCTAGTAAAGGAGCTAAAATGTCTAGTATGTGATATGTAAGGCACAGGTAGGAGCTACCATATAGATAGGTGCATGTTCATGAGGGAATCATAATTAACCCTTTCAGGACCGTGTACTAGTAGATACGTGTATCTTCATGAGCTAATCATAATTAACCCTTTAAGGACCGTGTAATGCCTTACTTGTCTTTATGATGAGGCACCAACGAGTAACTCACCCGCGCTGCTTTGTTGGTGCATCGTGCATACCTCCATGAGTGTATCAAACCCACAGGGTCAGGATGGTGCATGGATGCATCATGCTGACAAAATGGTGCATGAAATAACTCTGCTGCCCTTAAAGTTAAACTAAGCATGCATGTAGGTCTGACATAACAACATACCCTTCCAACAAGTTAATATGTCATAGGAGATCACGAAAAAGACAATTTGCTCTTTTGGTCCTTTTATAAGTAAGTAAAGGTGTTGCCTTTGTCTTCATGGCTCAACCCGATCTGTCTCCTATAAGTGTATGTGCACTCAGATCAGGTGTACTCTGTATGATCGGTCGCCTGGCTATATACTCAGTAGTAACAGACAATGGTTTATCCATCAGCAAATTGTGAAAAGCTAAAGAGTAGGTCAGTCTTTATTTTCTGGAAAGAAAGGCGTGCATTACAATCTAGGGGAGGGGTAGTATTTGGATTCTTATTTGTCCTTTCTTTTCGATTTTAAAATTTTAGTTCTTTCATTCCCAATTTAAAAAAAAAAGATTATTTCTAAATACATTTTGCAAATAACAAAGGGCCTTAGTTTAGATAGAAGATGGGGCAGTGTGGGTGTAGAGAGGAAAAGGGTAGCGGCATTTCGGTTGCTGTGTCAGAGAGCGCCAAGTTAACGGGTCGCCAGGTGAGTACGAGACTTGGCGGTGGGCCATCCAGGTTAACTACAGCAGGGGGTGGGGGGGGGGGGGGGCACGTGTGTGTGTGTCCCCCATGTGTGCACAGACACTGGAGGAAGAGCACACATACAGGTAAAATCTAAACTCCTCTGGAGAACAGCAGCCTACAGGTGAAAACCCCACTGGGTTTTTAATACATGTGTGGGGCTGCTTTTGGATTTTAACCCTGTCTAGAGTAGTTAAATTGAATCATTTGGATTCATAAATTCGCAGCTATCCTCTTGTTAATATGCATGATAAATGATTTTATGAGAACTCTGGTCTTGTATAAATGTCATTAGAACAGTAGTTACACGAGTGACAAGTCATGCGTGGAATACCCCCGCCCCCCCCTTCTAAATAAAGTAGTTTCCTCATTGCGTGCACTCCTTGTATAAATAACAGCCACATATCAACAGTCATTACACCAGATTACACTTTGATTACAGGGGTGGTTAGAGGGTAAATCCTCGGTACAAAAGCACCCCGGTGCGTGGTGACAATAGTCCATGGTGCTTTGTGAATAAAACATGATACAAAAATGTACAAACAACCAAACTAGGTCACTGGTTGTCCTCGTCCTGCTCATGTATTTAAAAAAGAGTCGGTTTATGCCGGACGCATTGTTTCTACAGTGATAAACAACATCGTATCAACTATGATAGCCTATTTTATATGATGTCCTGGTCTATATAAATGTTTAAATAGGATCCATTCTAAAGTTGACTTTATATCAGCAGCGCATGATCAGACAACTAGACAATAGTCCAAAGGGCAATCACTGAGATTTGTGAGCTCAGGTTAGATTTGACTTTTTTTTTTGTTCTTTTTGTGAAGTAAAGCTATTTAAAGCAGTAATCGAGACTGCACGTGATAGAGGCCTGATTCAGGTATGTTTATAGCAACACTAAAGGCAATAATACTCTTATCATATGGCTCATGCTTCAGGTATGTTTGTAGCAACACTAAAGGCAATAATAGTTGATATTATATGACTCATTTTATACGACCTTCATTGATGAAATGTTGATGGAGGGCACTATCTATCTGTTATCTACTTCTGGAGATATTCCCTATTGACACCTGTATAGCTGAAGTCACAGGTCAATGGGGCATTTTTGTTTGGTACATTAGCTCTATACATAAAAGGCTTAGGGAGTGTTCATTCATTAGTTACAGGGGGTTTGGGTGGTGGGTTTGGGTTGGGGGGGGCGTAAACATTTCCGACCGCTCCCGAGGGGGGGAGTAAAGATTTTGAGACCTCATTCATGAGAGGGGGGGGGGGCGTAAAAAATTCAGCCCCTTTTCAGTGTCCGTGAAAACGTGCCGGACACCGGCTATAGCCGGCTAAAAGGCTTCTGGACCGGCTGGACTAGTCCTACTGCCGGTCCAGATGACTGGCTGGATCTCTGGCTACATGTCAGTTTTTACGGCTTGTAAATCGGACCATTATTAAGGTCTCTAGGGAGAAAAGCATTTTGCATAAATATTTTGAAAATCATTACTCAAGATTTTACAATGTTCAATAGGAATATACAGGAAAGCTGTATTAATTCGATATAAATTCTTGCTTTATACATTGTTTTTGAGATATGAAAAGTGTCCTCAGGCATCCGGGCCTGCAAAATGTAACCCGGTCCCGCAAAATAATAGATCTGCAGGACCGAATGTCCTGCATGGCAAAAAAGTTTTCACGGAGACTGCCTTTTAATTAAAAAAAACAACGCATGTTACTATAGTTCAAATTTCCGTGCCTCCGTGCTAAATCTCAACCCCCCCCCCCGGTAATTAATAAATGAACACTCCCTGATAATAATACAATGTAATTATACATATATACATTGTACGCTGCCTGTAACTTCTAAGGAAAACCTTCCCCGGGTACAAAAGCACCAAAGTTGACATTAATTTGAACTGTGACCTTGGCTTCAGAGTTCCTATTGTAGAGACTGAGTGTTGAGACTGTATGTGCTGATATGAATTGGGCCCGGACATGACTGATGCATAGGGGCAGACTCAGCCCATATATCCCCTCGTTTTTTGAGTGTATACAAAAACCTGATATCTGAATGAATACATCACGGATGCACCTGAATGGTGGGTACAAATGTATCTTTTTTTTAATTTTACAAATCACAATGAACATGATTATAATAAAACCATCTGGGACCAAAATCATAGATTGCCATGTCACACTGCCACACTAACCCGACCAGCAGTGACCCTTGATACGCCCATATACAAGAGTGAAACATCCACAATTAATCCTGTAGTAGTATCCCCATGTCATCCCCAGGGCAGAGCTGCCAACTAGGTCATACACACATGTACACATACATGAACACAGATGGAGGATACCCAGTGCTATTCCTGGTTCTTGTAATTGATGTACATAATCCCACTGTGTGGGTGACTGAGTCAGAGTGAGGGATCATTCATTGTCTTTGACACATCATGTAGGCGTGGACATTACTACCCGCGCGGTCAGCGTGATTACCCGCCCTGGCCAAAAATCTCTCTGGCATGACTCCAAGAGACTCGGGCCGACTACATCAGTGTCCAAATGGCTACCGAGGCCCTGGGAAATATATCAATAGTCTGAGTGTTGAGCTAATTGTGTACGGTGAATGCCCATGTATATGCCGCCGTGTGCAGCTCAATATATAAGTGAGACTCAGTGAGAGGTCATTAAAGACCACATCCGGAGGTTTAGAGAAAAATTATGAAACTTATGAAGCTACACAGAAACATCCTTGAAAAAGGATTGATGATCATTTGGTGTTGGAATATGCAGATTTTATAGCTATTTCTACTAGATTAAGGACCCTCCTAGCAATCTTCAGATTTCTGAATTCCCTAATGAGTACTTCAACCCTTTCTCACTAGGGGGCTCCTTTAGCAGCCCCTGCCTAGCAACTGTGCAGCCATGTGTGACAGCTGTACACACACTGTGGGGTAGAGGAGGGATATGATATGGATCCACGGAGGTCCCAGGTAAGCAAGTGTTCAGTGCCCACCCCCCCCCCCCCACCTCTACTGGCACCTCTACTACACTACGACCTGGAGTGCCTTTCTACTATGTCCCCATACTGTGGGGGGGGGGGGGTGAAACAGACATGGGCCCCACGTGGTTAGGTAACTGTACCATGAATATACCATTATATCTTACCAAGGATGTCGAATAACGTCGAATACTGTATTTAAACTTAGTAATTTATCTATACATGTATATATAATATATGAACAACTCAACCATCCATTCACAAATGATTCATCCTGTCATAAAACAATTACTTCAGGAAGGCTGAGTTAAAAGAGGGCTGATTTGGGTTGTAGGCCACATCCAGTTGAATCTGCCCTATTATACTGACACATATATGGTACATGCATAAAACAATGTTGATTCAGAGTCACCCTACCCAGTGGTCACAGTCCAGTGGTCTGTTTGCCCACCGCACCTCACTTATAAATAGAAGATACATGTAATCAAGTATATGTAACTCGACCTATTAGGGGGTAATTGAGTGGCCTGAAGGGTGGCTGGGCTGTACATTACACCAAGCGACCACTCTGTCCTCGGAGCTCATTTTTCATTGGATTTGCACCAAAAAGGGCCCACCCCATGCATTCCCACTAGACCTAATGAACACTACTTGGTTGTCACCCAATGTGACGTCACATTGGGTTAGGGGAATGTTATGTCCCTGTTTCTCTCCAGGGGTGCCACATGCAATGAGATTTAGGGTCTATAAGGGGTACCGACTTAAACAAGTGATAGCTTATTAAATACCCCCTCCTATAGTGTCATTTTCATATAGAAATCCACCCAATATGTATAGGTACACGTTTATGATAGGAAACACCCATACAGAAACCTCCGGATGTGGTCTTCAACAACATGGGGTGGGGGCTAGTGAACTTGGCGAAAAAGGTTCAGGCACGTCTGGAGAAGGGAACATTTTTCGACCCCTCCCCGCCTTAAGTAATATGCAGGCATTAGCTCTAGGAGGGGTGATATATTTTTACCCCCCCCCCCCCCCCGAGCTCTAGAGCAGAGGTCAAAACCTTTCAGCCTCCCCTCCCCCCCCCCCCAAACCCGTATTTGAATAAATGACTTTAATGCCCTTGTGATACGTGAGGTAGAGAGAGTTTGTAAAAAAAACAACCAGATGGTGATGGTTACAGGTTAACTCTGAAATGAGTCTCTACACCTTTGATACAAGCGTCTATCTAGTCATGCCTTCTCAACTCAGGGTACACCCCCCCCCCCCCAATGACGTAGCCGCTGTGTACCCACTAACATTGATCGGGCCAACATTATGCCTAATTACAGGGCTCTATGCCCTCTGGACCTCGCCTCCGGGCATAGCTACGCTAGCATCATCTTAGTATGAATTGCCCCTGCTGTCATGTTTGTACTAGTATTGCACCACTGGCTATAATATATTCCAGGTGGTTAATTTATCATTATGAATGATGGCCTATTGCATTATTTAAGACCCGTGGGAAGTACAAGAGACTTTATGGTAGTGTTTACTGGCCCACCCAATCGATCCGTAAAATTGGCCTTGATTCACCCTAGTAACCAATAACAATTTGAATCAGGGAAAAACGGAGAATTTCTTTCCTATTGCTGAGCCTCATGGCATATTTTTAGTCTTAGGCCTACTAAAGAAATATCATGAAATAATTAAGGTAATTCAGCAACATACTCAGGTTTACCAGAATTGGTCGAGGAAGAAATTTTTTTTGTGTACAATGAGGACCCCCCCAAAAAAAATTTTTAAAAAAATTTGATATTATAATAGGGAAACTGGGTGGGGTAGGGGGGATCAGCCCCATGTCTAATTCACGCAGTACAACCCACAGTATACCAGAGAGGCAACATAATCTATGTCAAGAGGACACGCGGGCAATTGTAGTGGAGCACGCTAGTCTTGTTTACCCATGCTGTTTATTAACTAGACCACAAAAAGAGGAGTCCAAGACAAACTATGATGTAGGGTGGGAACCTGCACAGCGCCTGGAAACATGAGAAGGTATTTCTCAGATGGCAGAGAATTTGCCGACTATTGCACGAAATACCGTAAATGTTCGTGTAAAAGCTTTGGCTTGTACCAGAGTCAAACCCCAGGTGATTCTCCCAAGCTGGTCTAAACGAGGGGTTTAAAAGCGTAATACGTAGCTACAGTAGCCAAATTCAGACCCCACATGCGGTTTATAGGATTTCCCAAGTTAGGCCGGCGGCTTATACCAGGGCTAGGTACACGGATTTACGGTACTCATTCTTCCTGTGTGACGGTTCCATTTGAGTTGCTTTGAGGAGCACAGTTTGTGCTTGAACACGGCAGAAGCGACCAAATGACCGTTGCTCGTCACAACCTAACCCTGGTTGCTCCACAGCATTTGATGACATCAGCACAATTTGTGATGATGGTTTTATCAAAACTGTGTTGTCACCATGGACACACTAGTGTATTGTGGTCCTTCCTGTCTGGGTTGCTCCCTGTTGCTCTCCCAGCGCAGGTCTAAACTCCATATGTTTAAAAGAAATTGTTATTCAAATTGGTTGACTTCATGGTTTTATCAAAACTGTGTTGTCACCATGGACACACTAGTGTATTGTGGTCCTTCCTGTCTGGGTTGCTCCCAGTTGCTCCCCCAGCACAGGTCTAAACTCCAAACATATGTTTAAAAGAAATTGTTATTCAAATTGGTTGACTTCATGGTTTTGACCCTGTTTGGTCTCATCAGGCTTCATAAATGGTTGGCTCAAGGCTTGTGGTATTATACTACAAATACCATAAATAAAGTATAATTTTTATCATGGCTCTTCCGAAATTGATTGATCACAATTTTGGGAATATAGTCTACATTTATGAATTTATTTCATGCTGCTTAGAGACTATCTGGACTGTGTGGAGGAAACTGTCTGATTTACGTTGAATCAATCAGATTCTGAATTGAATTTGAGTTGTCACCATGCTTAGCCAAGCTTATGCTTTGGTCAAGTTAATGGTAGGCAGGCAACATATGAACACTTGTCATGTGTTTTCCACTCCATATTGAATAACACATTCAATATGGATGAAGGAAATGGTTGGTGGCAGGCCATGCTCCACTGGTCGTGTTTTTTTATAAGTTTTTAGAAACAGTGTAGGATGTTGTTTACGTACTCACTTAGTTTGACGCAGATAGAGTCTGAAATCTGGGTTGTAAATCAGGTGATTCTATATTAAATTCAGCTTCTATAGGTAGGGGAGTATGGGTGTGCACATGTATGATACAACACATTGACAAAATCGTTAGTCACATGATAAATCAAGATGCATGTCATAGATATGGTTTCTCACTGGTATAACAATGTGTGGTGTAAGAGCTAATTTTATAACGACCACTCGTTACAATAAAACACATATTATTGAATGATTTAATTCAAATTAGAGGTTTTAAGGTTTATGGTAATGCGTGTGGATGGTTGATGTGTGTTTGTCCTGTTTATATGGATATGACAGTGACGTGCCCCCCCCCCCCCCCGCCCCTGAACTGGAAGGGGAACAAATTGTTGAGCTGAACATTATGTAAAGACATGCCAGTCAGCTATATAAACATGACCACTGCTGCAAAAGTACATGTATCGTATCACGCTGATTTAGTGTTAAAATATATCAACAGTTGAGCTTATCCATCAACTTGCCTGATTCAAAGAAACGTGTTAAATATATTTAACACCCTCATTCAAGTAATTTATCAAATATTATAGTGTGTACCTCAGTGTGTGACCGTTTGATTTCTCTTCTCTCCAAACAGAACAATCGCATCATATATTGGAAACAAATATAACCTAAAAACAAAGCCGTGTGCAAAACCAGTAAAAAATGAAGTATTGGAAAAGGCATTCAAATCCCTCCGGAAATCACTTCCACAAGATGACAAGGAAATGCAAGTAAGTACATGGCTGTTAATCATGCCAACTGTTTATGACTTTAGAATAGTCTTTGTAATGGTTTCCATAAAGTATTCACGCACAATTTTCCCAGAATTTGCCCCCCCCCCTCTACGCTTTTGTATGCATTAAAGATTAAGGTGTTTTTTTTGTACGCCAAACTTCTCAGAAGAAGCAAGAAGGGCCGAGTCATCGTGTTGAATTTTATGTCTGTAGAGTATACTGGGGCCTTATTAGAATGCCTGTGTCCGTCGATTTTTAAAGGGGCCGTGTCGCTTTTTAGAGGGGCCGTGTCGCACGTGTCGAATTTTACCCATGTAGAGGCACAACCATGCATCTAATGTAACAACCTTGTATCAAATAGACAATTCTTGTTAAACCATATTAAAAAAGACATGAAATATATTTGATTTCTCTCTAAGATAAGATGAGATGTCTAACAAGTAGATGTATCATTTTGGCAGAAACTTGCTGATGGAGCAGGCTTCACAACACGACAGGTGGAGCGGTGGTGGCGGCGACGTAGAGTCCTCGGTAAACCCAGTGAAATGCAACGTTTCAGGGAAACAACGTAAGGCTTGCACCTTTTTTTATCCTGTACAGGTTACCTATAGTTCCAAAACCGTCTCAGTATTAATATGTAAAACTGCAGGGTAAAACATAGATAATTAATTTATACAGTTAAAGCTCTTATTGTGCGGAAAGATTGAGGTTGATTTTGACCTTGTTTCTTCCGGATGCACTTCCCATTAGAATAGAGCTGGAGGAAACTCAAAAATTACACATAAAGAACACTTAGACATTTGATCCTTTCCTTTCTGCTAGCCTGGTTTACTTTTAAAATGTCAGCAGTTTTGCACCGACTCTTCCCTGTTTTGACCTTTACCGGGATTTCCCACAACAGAAAGCTATTGTGTAGCTGCCAAAAATTAACAGATGTTTTACCAAACTGAAAATGGCTAGTTTCCTCAGGACCAGCTACGGTGTTGTTTTCTGAAGGTATAGTGTCCTGAAGGTGCCGTCCTAAATCACAGTCTTGTCAAGTCGTGCTTCACCGAACAAGGTGTACACGGTAGACGATTATGGTCTTAAGGAACTGACCCATGACTATGTAGAGGATCCTAAAACCCTGACAAGTAAAGTGTGAAGAGTCACCCGTGTATTGCTGAGAATGTTTGTGACAATCCATCTCCACTCTTTGTGAAACATCTTATACAATTTACCGTAACACCTCGCATATAATCCTTGATCAGAATCCCAGTGCGGCTTATAGAATTTCCCAAAGTGTCCAAATATTTTGTGAGTATGATACAATGCTATATCAGCCATAACCATACCCCGGTGCAGCTTATAGCCCTCGGGGTGTGGCTTATACACAAAGGTTTACAGTACATGCTACAACAGATAAAGAAGGTGTATTTTTCTTCTATACTGTTCGGGTTAGTCAAAGTGACAATATATTATAGTAAACATATTGTGTTTGTTGTTTGCAGGTGGCGATTCCTGTTTTACTTTGCCGCCTTCCACTACGGCATCTATGTGTTGTGGGATGTGAGTACCAATCTACCTTTAATACAGGATATGTGGCTGTCTATCGTCTATCTACATGGGAAAAGTAACATGAATGTAGGGGTATATCTAGTGTTACTCGACCAGAGCCCAAGTGCTTTGGACCACCTCTACTCTAGACATCCCGCAAGCTCTCACTGCAACATACTTTTGAGTATTACTGATGATTGTAAAGATGATATTGATATTGAAATTATATTCACAGATTACTGGGGGGAATCCTATTGTTGTAAAAGTAGCATCCAAAAACAGTATCCAAATCTTCTGTTCCCTATAACTTTAAACACCCACATGCTAATGTCTTTGATTTTAAACCTTTCAGGCACCATGGTTTGCAGACACAAAACATTGCTGGTATGGATACCCTAAACAGGTAAATGAGATAACTTACTAACTCTACAAGTTGTAAAGCAAGACCATGTATATTTGTAAGAACCAATATAGTAAGAAATACAAGGTATGATGTAATATTAAAGCAAAACATTTGGATTACCAGAAATATATGGAATCTGTGCTAGAGCACACCTCCTTTCCATACAGTAAATTCAAGTGACCTAACGTTATACCAACTATCCTTGAGGTACATGTAATGAAAATAAAATATAAAGTACCGTACCTGTTGTTTTCAGCATGTCAGTGAGCCGATATACTGGTACTACATGGTGGAGCTTGGGTTCTACCTCTCTCTCATCATCTCTCTCTTTATGGATGAAAAAAGAAAGGTGAGTTATGAAGGAATAGACCCGAAAATAGTATTTAGATATTATCCATCTTTAACCTGATCACATTCTCAGGGTTAGGGAATAAAGGTGCATTTTAGGAATGTTCACTTCCCTTTTTGACATTATATTAGCTATAAAACCATATATATTCCAATTAAATATAAACATGTTTGAATTTATTACTTTTGCAGGACTTTTGGGAGATGATGATTCATCACATAGCTACAATAAGCCTCATGGTATTCTCCTGGGGAAACAATATGGTCCGTATCGGTACCTTGGTACTCTGCATCCACGATGCTGTTGACTACTGGCTAGAAGTAAGTTATACATTATTTTTTAAACCTTAACATAAAAACCTATCTGAGGACAGTTAGAATAGTGTAATTATAGAATATAGATGTATTAGTATACGGATACTATAACTGTAAGTGGAATAGAGGCGAGATGTCTATTTCGTTACCTTTCTATATACCGTAAATTCCCGCGTACTACCCGCACCTCGCGTATAACCCGCACCCCCAACTCAGGGGAATCCTATAACCCGTTTTTGAATTTGAAAATTTCAATTTTAATACTGTTCTATAGTAATAAAAACCCTCGTATAACCCGCACCCTATATAGGCATGTTTGGTATCAAACGAAAGCTGAGTCTGGTTCGCGTACAACCCGCGGGTAGTACGCGGGAATTTACGGTAGTACATGTATTGCAATCGCGATAAAAAGTTGGCGTGTTACAAAAATATATGACATATTTATAAATATTATTAAAAAGAATAAAATGAATACATCCTTGCCAAGTAGCAGTAGTAGTACGTAAAATCATGTAAGGGAAGTCATTTATTAATCATGCACATTTCTTCTACTTATAGGGAGCAAAGATAGCCAAATACATGAAGTATCAGAAATTATGCGATACAATGTTCGTCATCTTCACAATTAACTGGTTTATCACACGACTTGTTATCTTCCCATATAAGTGAGTACTACAACCTACTGCACTATTCCCTTTGGTATATCCCTACCCAGCTCAGATATTTGCTGACTATCTTGTGCAATATCATTTTAGAGTAATATCCATATATCTATAACTATTAGAGAGAAAATGTTGGAGAATTTAATTTTGATGTATTGGGTATTGTCTTTCATCAACAAACATGCATGACTTTTCAGTTCAAAATATATATGATATCATCAAAAGTAACTAGTATATATCTATACCATAATTAGGCATTAAACAATGAACAGGGAAATGTATTCTTTTGTAATTTATGGGGAATTATCATAACATATTTTATGATGAAGTAATACAACTGGCATTTATACAAACAAAGGTTAAACCCCATAGAGCAAACTGAAATGTAACGAACATTTTAGACATGTCTACCATTTCCTTTCGACAAAGTAACAGTTCCCATGTTCACAAAATTATATTGTATAAATGTGTTGTATTACTTTTACTCCCAACTATTACTTGCATTTATATATCTCATGTACCGGTATAATTTATATTGCGCTTGCTTCTTAGAATTATGTAAGGGCTCTTTCGATGCAAAAGGAAGACCCTGCCAGCTTTTGCTACTGTTTCCCTTTGGGTGCTATAGCATTAAACACTTCCATATATTATATACCAGCCTTATCATAACAGTGTACATATAAATTATTGTATTCCATACATATGTTTTTATATTTCCTAAACTTATGTACAAAATCCCTGCAAAATATTGTGCAGCCTGCTTGGAAACCATTTCCATTTATATACCTGGGTGTACATATTTAAGTCATTCGAATGAGAGAGAGATAACAGAAAATCAAGAATACTCAAAGTAAAGATATGAATTTAGAAGTCTGATAAAGACATTTTGTATCTAGGGAACAATAATTAAATACATGGTGATAATTTAAGAAGTATGGGTAAAATGGAACAGATTTTTTGTCCTGGTAGCCGTTTTGTTTATATGCTCCAAAGGAAAACAGTGTCAATAGCTCTACTGCATGAGTGTAGTACATGTGGAATATGTCTTGTCACAGTCTGTGCCGGGTTGTGGTGCTGTCTCTGCAGCCTTTGGGTTGGATTGCTGACACTTTGACAGTGGGGCTTTATGTATATCTATATCAAATGGTACTTCACCGCTAAACCTTTGTTTCCCACCTAAGCAGACTTTGATTAATTCTAAAAAGGTGTCACAAGTAACCATGTTTTTCACAAAATATATATACTTGTTTGATATCGATGAGCCCCTGTTGATTCACGACAGCATGATTTTTCAATGTTCGATGATACTTAGTTTTCAGCTAACGGTTTAAGTCGGCTGCACGCTGCTTAACTATCACTCTTGTCATGTCCTGATTAAGCATGGTTTTTATGAGCTTCCTTTCAGACACCTGCAAAAAAGAAACTATCTAATGAAATATTTTCCACTTTTTTAGAGAATGCTGACACTATATGCTTGCTTTCCTTAATGCCTGTCATATTGTACATGTAATTATCTTAAGCCAATTACTCATCATTTAGGCGGATTGAATTCATAGAAGTGTGTCATCAAAAAACCCGTTTCCCACACCCCACACAAATAAACATGCGTTATAGTGTTATCTTAATTACATGATCATTATAAACGATTTTTAGAATTTTCGGATATATATTTGATCTATAACAAGTGTGTGTAATACAGTGATAGCCACACTTTGTTTTCATACTTAATGTATTCAATGAACTCTAAATTAAGTAGAATAAAACAGATAACACTGTAGCAAAATCAGAACACTCTCCCCTCGCATTTGGTAGAATTCCCCCAGTGTGCGCATTACGTCTCGCCTCAAATGAAATTTCCTAAATCGTCATGGCAACATTGGTATCAACCTCCCCTGTTTTCCACGAGGTACTCAAACCTATTTTAAAACCAAACAAATGAGGGATAGTAGATGAATGCCCAAACATTCCGTAACACTCTTTTCTCAGTGCTTACTACAGTTATCTCTATACCTCTTTTCTTTCTTGTATGGTATCTAATATTATTTCACACCAAGTAACCCTACATAAGTTCTAAAAATTATAACCTTGTGTGCTGTGTATTGTTGCATTTGTTTGTGTTAGTGTTAAAGATCTTTAAGATACCTAATGAAGCACAGTGCACCATATTCCCTCTGACTCAAGTGTCATGGGGTCAGTAAATTATGTGTGGTAATAACGTTTGACCATAACTATAGAAGGTAGGAGATGTTCAAATGACTAAATACTATTTACACTCTCTCTGAGGCAATTTAACTCCCAACTACTAAAATAACTTTGAAATAAGTTGATGATAGTCGCCCAGGCTGTACTTACATCGAATATGGTTTAAAAACAATTGAATGTGTGAATTCAGGATTTTGAATTTCATATCGTGGTCTAAGGGGAGAGATGTTCAAAATTATCTTTTATTAGACCTTTAGCTTCCAATAAATTATGCCGCTTCCAAGCTCACCTCCCTCCCAAAAGAGCTCTGTTCTTGAAGTTAGAATGTTATTTTAACATAAATTTATGTTTCCATTACTTTCTTTGTAATCATTTTGAAATGATGGTCAATTGGGTCTTTCACAACCAAAAGTATGTCATTCAGAATTAGATTATAGAAAGTAAGAAACTATGTATTGGATTTTAAAAGATTTAACCTACTGCATATTTGGGGTACACAGATTATTACTCCCTGACATCAAAACTGATCAAATTGACAAAGGTCCCCTCCATCTTTGGAGGATGAATTGCTTAAACGATTTCAGACATGCCAAATGTGACTAACCCATTTAGACTCATCTCAAACTGTTCTTACTTGTTTTGTTGTACGTGTGTCTGTGTGTTTTGAAATGCACCTAAATCTGCATATTTCCCTACTACTCTTTACGGGTTGTTGTGCATGCTGGTTTAATGCATGACATACATGTCTTCTGTTCACCAGCACAGTGTAAGCCCCTCTGATGTGTTGTCATACTATTGTTAACCATAGAGTTGAAGCTGATTGGCATCAGGAGCCTTGACTTAAAGAAATGACAAATTTCGGGGGGGGGGGTGATTTAGACGTTTAAATTCCAGAAAATAAGACCTATCCTTGTGTACACAAGGTAAGCAATTCTAGGTGACCATATGATTCAGGTTTTCTATTTAGACAAAAATGACATAGAAATAGTTATCTCCTGCTGTCAATGTTAATGCTGTTAATGAACTCTTTGTAGTTCAAGTTAATTGGTGTTAATGTGTGATGAGTGACAGTGTGGGTTGGGTTTTGTCGCCGGGGGCCTTGTACCTCCTGTTGGCATAACCTGACAACTATGTTTTTGCAGAGTCCTCTACTTCACACTATTTGAAGGACACCTTATTCTTGGAATGTTTGGGGCCTACTACGCATATAACTGCCTCCTGGTCCTACTCCAAGTGTTGCACGTAATTTGGTTCTATATGATAAGCCGAATTCTTGTGCACTCCATAGCCAAAGGAGAGGTAGGCGATCAACGGCAATGGACATCCATCTTAATTTATTTCTCAGACCCTAGCTCACGAACATTTCTTTCTCCTCTTCACCTTGTACTTCTTAGATGTCTTCTTACTCTTAAATCCTTTTTGCGCCACTGGAGGGGCGCAAATTCTCTTCTATCTTTAACAACCACACAATAGTTATATTCCCCCATCCATTCCTTGACCACCCACTTTGCAACCTACCCTTAAAATATTCAATTTCCTTTCTGTTAAGGAATGTTTCATTGCAGTGTTTCATTTGCATACATATATATATATATTCATTTCTGAATACATGTATTTTATTATTTTGACTGGGATCCTCTTGATTCCAGTCCTTGCTTAGGCAACCAGGGAATTGTGGGCATTTGAGTGCACAGAACTGATTCCTTCTTGAGAAATTCTACATTTTGCTTCAGTATTTTATAAATTAAGAGTTTCATTCAATCGTTAGTTTAGAATTATTTGCTACACAGCTATAAATGTATACAAAACAAACAAAAACTACCAGGTCTATTCTTAATACTGTTTAGTACACTATGCTGACTTGATTTTCTTTATTTATGAATTCTCATAAAATAAGAGTTAACTAAATAATATAAGTGCTGCTTTTTAAAAGCTTTTCCCTTGAGTTCATGCTAATTAGACAATAAGTTGCCTAAACGCAAAAGATTGTTACAACATTCCATCGCAGTACAAATGTCACTAAGCAGTTTATGCACAGATATTATTGCTAAGCCATTACCTGGGGTTTTCATGCATGCCAAATTAACAGGTTTTTATCTAGGGAGAATGCAAAACTGATTCAATTCACTTTCTAGTGATTATTATCCAACTGCACAGGGATGGGTATAGATTATAATAGTCCCAAGTTCCACTTAGTGCAAATCTGCATGTGTAAGGCATACATTGCGAGCATTAAGGTGACTGTATCCTTAGCATTGTTCTGATTGATTGATGGTCCTCTTTTCAATATGTCCTGAGAATGCATGATTTGGAATTTCCTGGTCAATGAAGTTAATACATGGGAAAATGAGACAAAGCACTGTACTGTGCCACATAGACATCAATCACTGCATTGATTTTTCACAGACAGACTTCAGAATAATCTACATTTTCAAACAGGAGCTTGTACTATGGTATCACATGATACATATATGTACTGGTAGATCTATACATGTATACATATATAGACACATTTTAGAATACAATATTACTTCAATGAATTGATGCACATGCAGCAAAATGTTCTGTGTGGTGATTTTTGAAGGTACAATGCAATTTGCCCATATGGTTTGTGTCTTTGAGTATATTCGTCACTCAGAGATGCCACTTTTTCTACTTTTGTAAGATTACAGAAAATTTAGCAAAATATTACTACTTTTTGTCAACTGATCTTGAGGGGGAGGGGGGTTGGTATGTGGGTACCAGATGATTGAGATTGTTGCATGAATAAGGGAGGAGGGTATGTGTCGGTAGTAGCCCATAAATGACAACTATAAGAGGGTTTTATATGACAATTCATTCAAATATGTTTATAAGTTAACCATTGTAGAGATTTTTATTTCTTAGAAGCTACCATAGTTTACCTTGTTTATAAGGTTATTACACCCCTAACCTCTCACAAGTCCGATTTGCATGCAATGCGTATATTCTAAGAAATGATGGAGCAATCTATTAATAAGCTAACTGGTTAGTCAGCATGTGATTGCTTCATGTACCTTCCATCGATACTAATGTTCAGATAATTCAAAATATGTTCTGGTCATGGTGGACGGGAGTCTCCCCCTTGTCAAAATAGTCAAAATATGTTCTGGAGGAAAAAATCGTTCGCATGTTCCTTTGCTTTGAGGTTCTCCTAAGAGACAAATTTCTGAAGAAGTATTACTATCCAAAAAAAGCTATAGGAGGTATGACAGATAATGAAGGTTAAATAGGGTACTAATCTCTATGAAGTGAATGTAGCATTTTACCGTAGTTACGAAACTGTCTGATATCCCATTCGTCTTTAGAGCGTAGAGCATGAAAACTTCCTTTTTATATACTATTTCCATATATTTCAAATATAAAATATATTACTTTAAGGGGTGAATCCACTGTTGTGAATCCGTCGGATCGGACGAGATTCGTCCATAGGTTTAAAATTGTGGACGTTTATCAGATCCGACAGATTTGCGTCAGTGGATTCACCCTTTTAATGGACAGTCACAATAATTTAGCATCTTCTTTCAATTAAATTGAAGCTAGACAGTGGAATCAAAAGTCTGATACATGTATTGCCAACAGTTCTCTGGTTACTTGATACTGCATGGAATAGTTCCATAGACCCTGGGATTAAGGACTTTTATCCCTATGGCGATTAATTATTAGTTCCAAGTTGTGTCCCTCTAGGATTAGTGGGTGCACGATTCCTTCTTAAAATAAGTCTTATTTAAGTATGATTCTGCACGGCCTCGAGGCATCCCCAAAAGGACCACAGGTTATTTCTCGGTATAGCTGTTTTGTCAATATTCCCGGGATCTTGTTGGAGTAAGGGAAATATAGTGACTGCATAATAGGATATTTACATTGATATTATTTATAATAATAATGGAAATCCACCTGAGATTGCCATATCAGTATACCATTATTTGGGGGAGGGGATTAAACTCAGCCAAATTTACCATTGTAAAGCTTCAGAAGACATTTTCAAACTGTCTGCATATTCTAAAGTTTTGAAGCTCCATCTATGGAGTTTTAGGTCACTAGGGCCCTGAAAATAACACTCATGCACCCACAATCCCCTCAAGGGAGAGACAACATATCTGAAATGCTCTGCTGTGCTAAGCTATATACATAGGCTTTCATTATGGCTAACATCTTGACTAACGATATATCACTATATGTGTATATATATAATGTCCCATCATTGGATGTTGTTTGCAACTGAAATTCCTTCAGAATGTCTTACATGCACCAAAGTCATTTGCTTACATTAAGTTGATTATTCAGTTCAACTAAAAACAAAGAAATACATGTATATTAAGAACAATTCAGCTTGCTGTTCAAATATTCCTAAAACTCCTCCTTTAAGCTTAAGGTGACCTTTGCATTTATTTAATTATGCATTCTCTTTGTCTGCCTTTTGATTTGTACATTCTTCTCCTTAAATCATGATTATTGCCATCTTGCTTCCAGCTTGTTCCATCCCACCCCCAGGATTCATTATATGATTCAGAGGAGTTGACATGTACAGAGATACATTTTAAAATGATAGGAATTAAATTTGAGGTTTTCCATCCCGCTTTATCAGTCAACCATGAGTTAATTCAATGCGATACATCTGCACCCGATTGCGAAAAATGAAAGCATACTTCGGGGTTAGAAAGATATCGATCAGCATATGAGAAAAACAAGTCAGAATCCAAATATCGACAAACATCCATATGAGAAGGAGCTAGACCTACCGAAAAGTTCTGAGTCGGTGATATAAATTTAGGCCACATGTAAATATTGTAAATAGCCAGCTTTAGATATAATTGCTAGAATGGAAAAGAAGATGAAGTTCAGTGCACAAAGACTTGATCCATGATTGCCTCAATGCCGGTAATCAGCATTTTTATTAAGCAGGTCCAAATGGTGTCGTGGAATGATAAATTCTGAATGGGCGGACTTTTTTTTTTGTTCTGTTAATGATTAAAAGATCTCCTTTTGACAGGTTCTACCGGGGAAGCATTAAGACCAGATTGATTTCACATCACTCACCCCATCACCAATGTCTCTCTGCTACACTCACACACACTTAAAGTACATGTAACCCCGACCGTGATCTTGAAGCAGACATTATCAGTCACTGATGGTGTACAGTGTAGTGTAGGTGGGAAAACAGGACATGAAAAAAAAGAGGCTTGGTGTGTGGGCCACTCCCCTGATCTTCCATCTCTTATTATTGCGAGCATGTTATTTTGATGTAGAAACGGGTCTTAAGCTATGACCACGAACTTGTTATCCACAGGGTGGTGTATTCGGCCCTTGTGGAATCGCAAGCCATGATCGGCTACTGGCCAGAGCACACGATAGTCAACAGTTTTCTTATCATCCTGCAAGTTCTGCACATCATCTGGTTTTACATGATCATGCGCATGGTGATCATGTACATTATTGTCGGAAAGGTGAAAGATCCATAACTCTGAGCTGCTGCTGCTGCTCCTGCTCAACCCTGTATTGCTTTAGTTTAAAAAAAGACATACTACACCACTTGTGTACATATAAAAACTTCAACCCCAACCCTTTCCTAACCTAACCTGTTCTCAACTACTGTCTACCTACTCAGTGATGCTCTCTGCACTGCTCTCTCTCTCTCCCAGCGGCCACCATGATACCAATATGGTGGTCAGACACAAGAGGTTGAGGAGTTATCCCGCCTTGATATAGTCAATTAAGAGCTACTAATCTATGTTTGAGGTGTGCTGCAAATATCTGTTTGCCTATTTTTAGCTGTGATGGTAATTGTTACCCCAGTGAATATTCTCATTTGAAAAGTGTATAAAAACGACATTATGTACATTCCCAGAACCAGATGTTGCCCAGTGCTGTATTTTGTTGTTTGTAGCGCTCCTTTTGTTTTGTAAAGAGGAATGTAAATAATGTGGGCTTATCCCTTTGTAGTGACCCAAATTTTGTTTACACCAGTAGTTTTTTTGTGAGTGATTTCCATCATTAAACTACGATGGGGGAAACCATAGGTAATAGCCACCATTGTCCAAAAAAAGTGGGATGTGTCCCTTTATAATGACCCAAATTTTGTTTACATCAGTAGTTTTTTGGTTGAGTGATTCTCTCTCATTACCAGTATATAAATACTGAGATAAGGAAATATTAGACTATAGCCATAGTGTTAGTTATTTAATTTATAGTAAAAAGGGAATATGTTACCATCTCAAAAGCGTACTTGAAGTGTACCTGAATTAATTAAATTTAATATGTAAATAAGTCTTGAGGTCCACATTGTTACTAAAAAAGTGTCATCAATTCGTTAGTTATTACAAATAATCGAAGTGATTTGAGAAACTTCCACATGAATGCTTGTGAGATTGGCTACATCTTTTAGTCCTGATTTGATGATGCCACTATCGATCTAGAACTGTTCCTTGGTAAACTATCTAGCACCCTGTTCACTATCACAGTTTTCTCTTTTACATATTTTACATAGTATTACCACTTACATTTCTAATTTGCACTAAATATAAAGCAAATTATATTTTGACACCCACAACATTTTCACCATCTTACCATAATTGTTCACAAAGGAAAGTTGAACACTTCAAATCTGTTGTGTTCTGTGCTAAATTGAGTGTCCCAATCCAAGCCTTTATAAAAGTGACAAGTACTGGAAAAAGGGACCTTAGTGCACCCTGCACTAAGGGCCCTTTTTCGCAGATCGTATCACAAATATTGAGTAAATTATCAGGGAAGAAAAAGTATTTCAATGACGAAAACTCGATTTTTGTAACATTGCTTAAGTGTAACTAAACAATGTGGCCTATGGAATTCAAATGATGATTTTTACATAGCCTTTAATGGAAGTTTTATTTATTTGCCTCCAACTCACAACACTTCATAAAGTTTTGAATGTGCTAAATTAAACTTTTCAATGTGTAATTTGAATTTTACTTGAATCAAGTAGTATATTACACGGTAAATATAGATATAAATTAGAAAATAAGGTAAAATGTTCCTCTATTGATAGAATAAATAGCGTGAATAATCAGTAAAAGGAAAATCAAATAAAGTTTTGTTTTTAAAAATATTTTATCAAAGTAGATGGTTTTTTTTACGTCAGTTGCCATTGTGTTTCAAGCTAGTTGACATGACTGGCAATAGGAGCTTTATTTCATTTGCAAAAAGTGTATGCACTGTTTTGTTAATATACAGCTTAACACATTCAGAACGCAAAGGGTTAGACACATGAATAGCCATAATTAGTGTCCACGTTTTGGCCTGAATGTGTTAAGAAATGTTCACAAACTAAATATGCTTCAGTAGAAATTGCCGATACATAGCTGCAGCAGCTTATTTCCTGGCCTCCTACCTCTATACCGAACACAAGCATTCTTGGTGCATCTCATGATCATCTCTTGTTTTTTTTTTTCGAGATACCCTCTCTGGTTTTCCCCTTTCCTATCGACTACTCTTCTTCTACACCCCCTGGATCAGATGGAGAGCTGCTGTCAGAAAGTGACATGTAGAATGGATCTAATATGTACAATACTTTTAGGAACTCAAATAACATGGGAATACTAGTAGTGTTTTTTTTATTATCATTTGAATTAAAGTTAAAATAACATAGCAATGCACCTCTAATATCAATGTAGCGAGAATTCAGATAGCTAGGTGGAATTGGATAAAGGTAATATTTCATAACAGAACTAGATGTCATGTATTATGGAAATAGGTTGCAATAACTTGATAACCTTAACATAACATTCACTCCAGAAATATATTTGTGCATATTACCAAGTTACAGCAGCTCTCCCCTGGTCCACTCTTTTCTCTTTGACACAAATACTATTACCTCCTGCCAAACCGCATTACAATTCAGTGAGCCATTCTGGTGTGTGGGATAAAGTCTTAAATGATAAATAAGTAGAGCTTTAAATGAGATGGACAAAGGATTAAAGTTCCAGCGAGTGCATGTGACTACTAAGCAATAATGTGGGTGTATTAGAAAAATATTGGTGCCGCGTTCGTTTGAAAGGGTGGTGAATAACAGTTGATGATAATGGTTGGATGGAAACTAAACCTTAGATATTTAGGTAAAGAAATCTATATAATTCTATCATAATTTGATTTCTGAATTCTCTGTAATGTTTTGAACAAAATATTGTTTTTGTTTGTGTTTAATTTATCAGAACCAGTCTCCCCTGTTATGCATGTTCCTCATTATTTCCTGCACGTTATACTTCTTAGATTCTCATCACCTTCATCATTTAGTACATCTTAAAGACTTGCCATAACTATCCTATAACTTAACTAACTATTCATGTCAATAAATCTGCCCCTTTCATGTTTAATTAAAGTAATCATTTGCTGTCATCCAGGCAATTAAAGCTCTTCAGCTAGTTAACATATGTAACTTTTTGGTATTATAATTTTTTTTGAATTTTTACTTGCTTGCTACTGTTTCTGTAAGTCCTCTAAAGATACAATTGCTGTGATTTTTAAGATTTCTATCTCCATAGATATAACTAATGTGATATGTATTTGGTTAGGTGGAGCGAGACGAGCGCAGCGAGACGGAGCCTGACACTAACTCTGAGGAAGATGACGTCACTGCTGTAAAGGAGTCCAGTCCGAAGAACGGATATGTGAAGCATGTCACCGACAAAGGTGGAGATCACTTAGCAGCCAACAACAACACTAAAAAGGTCAATTAGACATATAAACAACATGCAGGGCAGAGAACAGAACATATGGCAAATCTACACATTTAGTTCCAGTTTGGGTTATTGCTACTCCTTTTATATTGTGACACTAAACTCTATTCCAAATGAGTGGAATGCACAATGTGGTGACCCAAAGGTCATGTGTACCAATTAGAAGAAACAGGAATATGCATGTAGTGCCACTTTCAGATAATATGTGTTTCAAATTCAGGGCTACCTGTGGATGGCACAGACCAAGCTCAACTAGCAATTCTATACTGTGGTGTTGTTCAATAGCCAAATAAGCCACTGATAGATAACCCAAATAATTAATAAATTCTCATATTAAGATATTAAAAGATGTATCCTTAGCACATTGTGTCAACATGAGTGTAGGCTGAGTACCAATAATCCGAAACAGAAGTTTTTTGGGGTCATAAAACTCTTCTTTTCTTTTTTAGCAGTTTACTATATCAGTCATCCTTTATCTTCTCAGATTGAGAATCTTAACTCAAAATCTGAGCAAAGTGAAGAGTTTGATTTAAGTTAAACACGCCTTTAATCTCCTCTACATAAAGACAGTGAGTGTGTTTGTGTTCATAGCTCCATGATCAACTATGAGATTTCTATCAATGCCTGTGATGTAGCTTTCAGAATGCCTTAAAATAACCATACCCTTTACAGTGTACCTTTATATTTACACTGTAAAAAGTATCATTATAAAGTATTTGCACTTGATCTATCCTTTCCATGTTTCTTCTTATTGGGGTTGCATGTGATGGGAGTAAGAGGTATCCCAATTATTTACTTCCAAGCTAAACTTTCATTTTGAAAAAGTGATGGTATCTGTATTGATGAAGGGAAGATCATAAACATGTAGCAGCTATATTTAAAGATTTATAAAAAAAAGAAAAAAAACACTTGATAAAGCTGTAGGGAATTAATACTAATGAATGCATGTATGCATTTGATTAAAAGAAAGTACCCCCAGGTGATAGGATGTTTCTAGAAAGCATTCTTTAGAATGTTCCTTTGTCAAAACATTACAACTTGAACTTGTTGAGGCGATTAGCATGTCTGTTCCCCTCCCAACAATTAAATACTCGGATTTTATGAGCACTGTTAAATATATAAATACATAAATGACTAGCATATATTCCTCTTGAAATCGTAAGATACCATTAGAATGGTTAGAATAATTTATCAGCTACTAGTGTGCCTTTCAATATGTTATGTACCCTTTGTGCCTCCAGGCCACATGGTAAAATACTGTGTAATTCTAGTGAACCTTGAATATAAAAGTGTGATGAAGAAGTCTGGATGTTGTTCTACGGAGGGTTGCAGGGTATATACATGTCTGCTCTGGATTTGAGATTCTATTATTGATGGAAAAGATAATGTATTGTTGTCTGTCACCTTCCATAAAGGGAATGGGAAAAGCTTTTGCTTAACGTTTTGGTTGAGTAATACTGTAAAATCAATCTTCTACAGGATGTTTAAGCTATATTTGTTCAACCAAGGTAACATTTATTTGAAAGTGCATACTTTCGTTCAATTAGCCATTGAAGTCGATAGGAAATATGATATACAACTTTTGTAAAACTGTTGTTCAAAGTTCGTGGAAGTATCTAATGCTTGAAACTAAAAATGAGCTGTAATGGGAATTAAAGAGGCTTGTATTTCATCAGAGGAAATAGCGTTCCAATAAATCAGCGGGAAGAAATAGATCGAATCAGAGGTGTCCATGACAATAAGTGGATGGGAGGGTGGGGGGGGGGGGGGGGGGTTCTGACCATGTGAGTGGTATGTAATCGGGATCACATCAATCTCAGGTTTTAATCGCAGGGTGAGACATTGGAGATTTAGCACTGAGACTGATAACTAGAATTTGAAAAATGGCATGGGTAATTAAATCATTGTCTGCTTAGATAATATTAAGTCGTGACAGAAGAGAATGAGGTTAAGAATAGAATCAGTGTGTTTGTTGACAGTTGCTTTAGCACATTCCGTCCAAGCCGGGCAGTATATTTGCTTTGAGCTTTGTCATCCATTTTCCATGTGCTTGGGTAGGCCTACAGCAAGTTGTATGACAGTCATGTAGTAACGTAGACGTTCCCTAAGGTTGATGCAGGTACACTTGACCTATCCCGGACTGTTCTCGAAGAAGTTGACATATATAATACGCAGTCTGATTACCTCGATTTTACTATTTTTATACTTTTATTTTCCATCATTTTTGATTAGGGAACTTAGGGAGAGAGGCATTGGTAATAGAGTGAAATTGCATACTGATATTGAGATATTTCTTCATTCTTGTATCCACTTTTGAATATTACTTGAATTATAATCTGTAATTTATTGATATGGAAATCAATCTTGCTTGTGTGTATAGCCATTCTTCATATTCTGTTGTATTAACCTAAGGTTTGAGTGTGACAAATGCTAGGTTCAGTGTGAAAAGAATTATGTAGATATATTCTGTGTGCAATGTTTGTGCTGTAAAAAGAAACAGGTAGTAACCTGTATGTATAAGACGTAACTAAAACATAAATGTTTGTTCAGTTAAGACATAAAGGAATCCTTCGCAAGACATGCCAATAAGATTATGTAGTGTTGAGGAGCATTTCTGTCTAATATGGACTACTGACCAACAAGTTAACTGATGTACTGATGATCCCTTCCCATAATATTTTCCATCTGTAAATATTACATTATAATAGTTATTTTAAGTTAAGTTGAAATTCAATCTGTTGAAGAGACAATCGACTTGAATGATGCACTATCAGAAAAAGGGTTTCTCTTAAACCCAAAGACCGACATATTTATAGCAATGTTGTGCATCTCTTTATCGTGGATATTTGAGATTGTGTACGTATGTATGGTCAGTTGATCAGAGCATTGTATTGTATGCACAATTACGGAAACAGAAATGCATATAACAAATTAATAGAATGTGTACACTTTTTGACTACTGCTCAAAGATGTGCCTGATGTATTGCACATAGAAGACGTGTGGAAGCAGGGTTTTGTCTGCTGTAAATTGCATTGAATGTTGTGTGAATAAGCACATCTGCCTTTTCATAATTTCAGAGTGGGTTTTATTCATCATCTGTTTTCCCTGAAGGCATAATAAGTATATTGTATCACCATTACTTTTGCTGCATGCATTTCCAGTCTCAGCAATCAAAATGGGGTCATTTATGCATTATTATCATATGGGTATTATATTTGATCATGGCATCTATCTGCCGCTCTACATTCTAAAAAACTCTGTTGCTCCTTTGTCCAGTCTTAGTTGTCATTCTTGATATTGTTTTATGTACATGATCAAATTGTCTATGGGGATATAGCGGGAGATTTTTTTTAGATATGCTGACTGCCCCACAAAATGACCGACATCTCATTCGATTATAAGACCTGTTGTAATTTATTTGAATCAAACCATATAAATTCTGTCGAATATGTTGGAGGCAGGTCTAGGTTATCACTTAAAGAGGGCACGAGTATGCTAATAACGTTCCTATCCACATGCTGTATATATAATAAAACATCTTTGTGAAGAAAAAATCTCAATAGTTGTATTGTGTTATTTGGTCATACCTTAAGACGTTAAATTCATAGGTTAAATAGGGCTGCTTCTGGGAACGTTCAACAATTACATCGCAGATGCCTGTACCCACCCCAACCCCTGTTTCAAATACTGTCACTAAAACCACCCCTCTCCTCTCCAACCCCACTGGCGGTGACATACTTTTGAAAATTCACCTAACAGTTGAGCAGGCCATGTAGTTTGATGTTGATGCTTAACTTTTAAAAGAAAGTGCAAAGTCACTAGCAAAAAGACAATTTTCAGGCATCAGCCTAGTTTACACAAAATTAAAATAACAACTGGTTCAGATATTTGAGGTCTTTAATAGCCAAAAGGCTTGTTCTGTACAGAGGAAGAAAATAGACTCTGGTATATTACTCTACAAATGTGTGAAACGGAATCTGTCTCTATTCACGTTTTGACGCTGAACATGGCACATGGAGCTACAAGTTTGAAGAAAAGTCCAAACGTGTAGATATTCAATTTTATAAAGTATTGCACGAAAAGTCTAGCACATGTGTACCGGTATAAGTAACTTGTACTACATTTACAATGTTCATGTATTCACGTTTCGTCTGTTGAACCCTGAGTAGTGCTGGTACATCCACATATGAACCACGGATTGGAGCTACAAACTGATTACAGAAATAGGCTCTTACTTGACATCAGTGTGAAGTTCCCTTTTATTCCCTTTACATCAGCACATACATGTACAAGCACTTTGTTATCAAACCAGACAGTTTATAGATTACAGAATGAAGTGAATCATTTTAAGTATAAGGCACTATGACCATCATATGGAATTTGTTAATCAATGTTCTCCCCTCAAGAAACCAGACTGATAGACATTACATTTATGAAAATAAAATATAAAACTATATATCTTTGCTCAGGCTTAATGGTGTATATGTATGAGTATCTCCCATTCTGAATGAGTATTGCAAAGGGCTCAATATATCCCACGGCCACGCCTCCATTCACTGTAGCCACCCTTCAGCCCTTCAGCGGTCTGTGTGGCCTTGAATGGCTTGTAGGGCCCATTAATCAACTGCCTATCCTCTAAAGTCACAAAGCAAGCTTCATCCTGTGGCTGCTTCATGGTGCCACTGCGGAACGTCATGACGTCACGGGGAGACGTGACGTCACAGGGTGCATGGTCAAGTTCAAACAGCATGACGTTGTTATATGCCGGGTAGGGTTTGAGGACGGAGGCAGGCACATAGAGGGTCACCTGAGGTCCCCGCACCGGCCAATACCGACCCAAGTTGAAACCATTGATGAAGGCCTGACCCTGAAACAGACATAGATCGGGGTTTAGGTTTATTTCTGCAATGAATGTAATAAGCAGAGATTACATAAAAAGAAAATAAAATATTTAGTGTCTCACATACATGTCATTTCAGAGGAAAAATTATATATAGACAACTTGAGATAAAATTCATGGAATCATAATCAATGGAAATTAAGATAATATGTATATATAATGTACCTTGAACCATCCTGTCATGTTGAGGAAGGTATCAGCAGGAGACTTTTGACTCTGAGGCAGTCGGAATCTGCCGCTGAAGATGGCTGGACCGATAACACCCTCCATACGGCCCTTCTGCCTGCTCCTATAATGGGCATATTATTATACACCACATCTGGTATATTCTCATATAGTACAGTAGAAGAGTCAGAGCTATAATAATTCAACTTATACATAAATACACTACCACAAAAGGTTATTTCTCGTGATTAATATAAATAATAAGACCAATATGGTTTAGTCCTTCCTATTAACATTTCAATCTTCTCTTTTCTCTTAATATCTAGAGATTAAAAATATTCTTGCAATTTCCAGGTTGGTACTATATTTCCTAGAGTGAGAGAGAATACATATCTACTGGAGTAGTCAGAATGGCATATCATTTGCATTAACACATGTTCACAGGGGCTTCAAAACGAAATACCTTATAGTACATATATTTATAAAATGGGAAGGGCATATTAATGAATATAAGCATTACTCACCTGAATTTAAGGGTTGTTTTTCCACTGGGTTGTTTTCCGGCGAGCAATGTCAGGTTAAGGGACTGCATGGACCAGTTTGTTAGCAGGTCACCTCCCAGTGTCACATTTCCATTTAATCCCTTTAGATAGTAATCCAAGTAATTTATAATGAGTGACATAATGTAACAGTAAAATATAACAGTAAAATACTCATGTAAGTTAGCTTACAATATACTTGTCCCGAATTATCCATTGATTATATACACTACGATAGGGATGCCGTATACACCATGAAATTAATGTAGATAGTGAAACAACAGATTACATTTTCATTGACATCATCAAGACAACAATGACTACGGTGATGAAATGAAAGAATCTCTCATGAAATTGAACAATACATGTATTTGAATTGGCTAATTTAACTATGAATATTGAACATACCTTACTGCCATTGTTTATTTGTGTTCCAAAATTGATATGACCTTGGTTTTCCACCAGCAGTGCTAGTGTTTGACCTTTAGCTGCAGACATGGTAAGTGAAGTCTGAACGTTTCGGTCGATGAGCCCCCTCAAGCTCTAGAATGACAAAAATACATTAAAGTAATAATAAAAAAGAAATTCATATTTCCATGGGGTATAGTACTGTATTGTACTTTATATCCCTGATATTTCAGAATGATGTTTCATTAGAAATGGACAAATTTCGTTGGTAGGGAAGGGATTACGGGTTTATGATTTTAAATGCTTGTATTTGTATCCTTTAAGTTTAACCAATGTATACCAATGTCCATAGATATAAGATACCCGTAAAACACGCTGTGGGCTTATAGACAGGGTTTTCCTTTGCATATTTTAATCTCGATACTGCCGAAACCTTCAGAATAATCTAACTCTGTATCATATTATATAAAAGAGATTACAAGGAATAATGCAATTAGGTATTCTAAGGACAAAATGCACCTAATTAACTTTTGTGGGAACAATTTTGAAATGACATTCACAGCACCTACCCCATCAATGGCGACATGGGCCCGGTCACGTACGGCAGCCCCGTCCAGAGTGTCACCAGCATAGTCCCTTGTCAGAACAGTACTGTACAACATGAAACCACCGTTCTGTAGGATGAAAAGTAGAACATCATATATGTTACATAGGGTAGTACATTCAAGCATGACTTCAAATATTGTATTCACTTCCATGATTCAAGTTACAATGTAAGTCTCTGAAAATGGAGATTTTTTTTTTTTTTTTTTTGAAAATGGAGATAGTACCAATTATGGCAGCGACAAATGAAGATGAGCTTTATTTATTTTTGACAAGAACATGTCACATTTGATATATCCTGTTTTTGGGTAAAGTTAATGAGATAATCTATATATGAATTCCAGAAGGACATATAGGTGGTTATCACTTACTTGTCCTAGTTGTTCCATTGTTTTGGGGTATACTGATTGGAACGGTGTTGCTTGAAGATCATCCATCATTTCCAGAATACCACCAAGCTAGAAAATAATTGAATTGCAATATTATCATGTTAATGTAACAACTACAAATACCAGTCTGAAACCTATCACTGTACTGTTGATTGATCAATTATTGATTTATCAAATTTAGAAGAAGAGAAGAGTACCATATCGACCCAATTACATGCATATAACACTACACCGCATTTAAATGTATAATATAGAATGAAACAATAACTTCCACTTACTCGCTTCATTTCAACCTGACCATAGGCCGCCTTTGTTGTATTTTTGGGAATCGGCTGTGTAATATTTTTGTACTGAAAAAGATATTATTCAATTGAACATTCTATGTAGAATCTCAACATGCATTCAATTCTCTGCATAACAAATATGATTTTCATATCAACTACCACACCATATTTTTGTTTATAACTATGGATGTATTGAGTTTGATTTTAATTTTTAATTTTTATTCAAGGGATTAGCTGTTATTTATTACTTGTTATGTCCATGTGAAGCATCACAATGAGTTATAGAGTACAGTTTTGCTTAATATAAGGTTTCATCATTGTAAATTGACATATATATACCTTCATAATGAGGGAACGGATGGCCTTATATTTATCAGTCACATCACCAGCCTCTGTCAGAGGTCCATCATAGTCATAGCTCGTTGGGCAAATGTTGAATGGCGGGTCAGCACCTTAGGGAGAAGAACATAATGAGAGTCCTCCAGTATAAGTATGGTGTCATATCTGAAGTAATTCGTTAATTATTAGTTTGAGTATTAGCTAATCATTCAATTTGATGGAGGAGCATTATATTAAGATGATGTGTCGGGTAAACGTTTTCCTTAAAGTTGGGGTGCGGGTTATGCACGAGGTGCGGGTTATACACATGACTATATGGCATGTTTTGCCAGGTATGATAGAGAACTTACCATTTGTGTAGCCAAAGTTTGTGCCTCCCTCGAACATGTACCTGAATAAATCAACAGATATATCTAAATCATACAATAGAAGGACAAATATGAAGGTGATGAAATCCTATTTTTGATAATACAGCACTATAGTCTAGAATAGGGGTAGACCCATAAATATGACATGACGACATAGTATAGATTCTTAAAATCGACATGCGACATGAGGTCTAGTGACATGCAACAAAAGTCTTTAAAAAGGTTAGTGACAGAGGGAATGGCCATTTCTTAAAAATCGACATCATGGTAGATGGGGACCCCCCCCCCCCCCCCACCCCCATCTATACCCCCTCTAGAAGTAGCTATAGTCATTTACATACATGCTCACGCTGGCCTTGAGATCCAACATTTGTTTTAGGGACGCCACAATAGCATCTGTAGAGCCATGTGCATGGGGGTGGCCCCAGTAGTCTAGCCATCCAGTGTAAAACTCCGAATTCACCTGTTCAGGGTTGACATGATGAATGATTAGTATTTACAATCGTGAAAGAATCCCAGTTACGTTGCAACAAAATTACATACTTTATATGATGGAAATGCCCATGTTCCATACTTAGTTCACATCCATGTGTCCCCATAGCATAAATTAAGTATGTACATCCTTTATAACACAAGTTACTATTGGTTCTGCTCTAAGGAATGTGAATTGAAGACTTTGAAATTTACAGAGATAACCTATATTTCGTATAAGTACATGCATAGAGATTTGGCAATTTTAGTCGAAGATTTTATTAACTTACCAAGGGCCCACCGGGCTGGAATTTCCTCAGGACATCAAACGAAGCCGAAGCATTTCCACCTGAGAATTATCATTAAAATGACTATAATTATTCATTTATTCAGGAATAGCATGCTACCGGTAAGTATTTGTAGACAAGCCCATTCATTTATATATTGTCTATCCGATTTGGCCTGTTAGATTATGAGGTATGAATTGAAAGTTTAACTTACCAGGCCCAAAGTCCACAGTAGTAAAGAGTTTGGGGTGAGTGCCACACTTGAGGAAGCCTGCCCCATCGCCGTCTGTGGTGAAGAGGACGATGTCGTCCCCCAGGTGGGACCTGAACAGGGTCTGTAGGTGGTCCAGGTACTGGTGGTCACACGCAAAGTAACTCCCATACTCATTCTCTACCTACAATATAACACGTCATGTTTGATATTTACAGTTCAAGACCAGCGCCTTCTCTTGAACATGATGGTATGAGATAATGAATTGCAGTTCTCTTCAATCCGGTACCAATGTTCTTTGAGGGACAAAGAATTGTGGAACTTTTCTCAATACCTTATCTTTTTCATATTGAAACATATGATTATTATCAATCATATATATGCACTTTGCGTATTGGTTCTTTTGATAAAAGAAGAAGAGATTTGTATGATAAAAGATGGGATAGATTGATAGCTCTTACCTGCACCATAATAACAGGTCCCCCCTCAGAGTAGAGAAGGGGTTTCAACATGGGGAGAAGTACGTTGAACCAACGGTCCACATACGCAATGTAACCTAAAGGGAAGGAAGCAATGCAACATTGTTTCAAATGCTTGGGAGACATCGAGCGATATTTGTTAGCATTACACTCCAACAGGGCGATAGGAGAAGTGATTATGATACAAGGGAATACAATAAGAGCGTTTTGGTCCCCCGCTCAAGTCTATCAAGTCTCCTCCGTCCCCGCCCGTTTGTTAAAAAATGACCACCCCCTTATTTATATGTCTACTGGTATCTATTATCAGCGTGTTTCTATTCAAGGATGTTTTTATAAAGTATACCTGGATCCATGGTACGCACAACAATTGACCCATTCTTCTGCAGAATCCACCCTGGGAAACCTCCCTACAAAACAAACAGAGACTCATCATATCTACAAATGGCAATAAAAAGAGCAGTATTGTAATGACTATTCCAAACAAAAAGTAATATAACAACAATGGTATGTGTCACTGTGACATGATCCTCTAACATAGAAAATTATTGCTTGATGCATTATAGTTTAAAAAATAAAGATCTGCTTCATACGTGTATATATCAATAATACCCACTCTACCAATATAAGCCTGAGACTAAATAACATAAAGTGTGATGCATGTATTAGGAGAATTACTCACAAAGTCCCATTCCCCACAGATGTAAGGCCCAGCACGGATAATAACAACGAGTCCCTCCTGCTGCGCCAACTGGACGAAGTACGCCAGGTCCTGCTCCCCCGAGAAGTCATACACTCCCGGAGTCGGCTCGTGGACGTTCCATGGGATGTATCTGAGTAAATGTGAGACATTTAGAAATCGTACAGTCCTAGAGATTTATCAATAGCTGACTTAGGTGTGTAAATAAGCGAGCTCCTGATCCTGGTAAATTTATTGTGCAGAGTTTGGGGGAGGGGGGAGGGTTGCTGGCATTGTTGATAAATTATATTCTGTACAGTACACTGTATAGTTTAAAGTTTGATAGAAGATTAAAAACATTTGATGACACCTATGTAATAGGTTAACTTTCAGAACATCGGTAAGGTGATAAAGACCTAGGGGCGTCATCTCTTTTATAAGCACATACATGATTATCTGAGAGGGGGGGGGGGTGGTCACACTCCTGATTGATTGACCTCCACCCCTACTAGGGGCCCTAGACTACTGTACTATTATCTCTGCCTAATGTTGCCAGTAGATATAGACTGCAATGTGTACTTAGATTGTATGCCTCACGTGCCAATCTGAGACGATTATCACCCTTTACCAATCATGGGAGATTGATGTAACATGATGATAAAGTGTGTAAGCCTTTTGTTATCTTTATCAACAACTACTGGATTACTTCATCCTCTTCGCTTGGGAAGCTAGATTATAAATATTGGGAACTTTATAACATGCTTAACAAAAACTTTATGTATGGCTTGAAAATCAGAAACATTTCGGTACCATAGTTTAAAGAAAACAAAAAAAAAACGGGACATTGGAGAAAGTTTTGGGGATATTTAGCAACCTTCATTACACATTATAATTATGCTTAATTTTAAGGCTACAATAACTAGAACGTGTCCAGGCCCCCGCGGCCACTGAGCGGCCGGGACATGTATCCGGAGCCTCTCTGAACTAACAAAAACAAAAGGAAATCCTATCACTAACTGGATTATTTTTTATTGTACATGCCCTTTCCCAAATAAACCACTTGGTAGAGACATTAGATCCAGAACATTCCCTTTGTATTCCCTTCTCACAGAGTTCAAGCTGACAGCTGTTATATGGACTATATTGATTAGACAACACCAATTTTTCTTTTTCATCACATGACTATTTTGAACCAGAAAATTATCTATAGTTGTGACTGGTTTCCTATCGATTTAAAACATGTGATTTCAAAGTCATATACACAATATAGGCCTACCTGGTTTATGTCGGAAATATTGTCTCATTTGTGAACAGTGTTGCAAAGCCAGTTCATTGGAATTAGAATTTAGAGCTTCTCCACCTATAACTTTAACACACAGACAAGTTTGTGCTGCAGCAGTACTTTCATAAATATATTTTATTACAGTGTTCTTTTAGTTTACGGGTACTTACGTCTGGACAGCATCTAGTCCGGCGGCAGCCATTTTCTGCAGGCGGTCTCTCCAGTAAACGCGTGGCACACGGCTGTAGTGGAAACTGCCGGAGACATAGTTAAACGGGCAGCCATCCTTCATGAATGCATGGGTTTTGAAGTCCACCACAAAGGATTTTGTCGTTGAAGGCTATTCAAATGGTAAAAAGAATGCCAAGCCATAGTTATTATCTTATGGCTGTGTCTCACGACCTTGAGCCAATGTTTTTGTCTCTGACCGGGTGCCGTCTCTGACCAGGTGCCGTCTCTGACCAGGTGCCGTCTCTGACCTGGTGTCAGAAAAAAGTGCCTTTTAAATTTTAAACTATACTAATATATATAAGGATTTGTAAAAACGTTATGGCATCTGTTATGTAATTATCATTACCCGTAGCCTCCTGCTGTTGGTAGAACATATCTAGACTCCCAAAGTGACATCCGGTCAGAGACGGCACCCGGTCAGAGACGGCACCCTGTCAGAGACGGCACCCGGTCAGAAACAAAAACATTGGCTCAAGGTCGTGAGACACAGCCTTATGGAGTGGAGGTGTAAGGTTAGATTCTAGGTTATATTAGATTCTCCAGCTCTGTATGGCTCTGCTTTAATACTACTGTGGGAGGGGTGTGCCTCCGGGAGGGGAAGGGGGAGGTGCCCGGGGGGGGGCACTGAGGTATGTTTTGGATAACCACTGCCGCACCTCCCGTGGGAGCGGTGGCGGTGGACTGACAGAGAGGGTGAAAAGTAGGGGCGATCAGCCCCTCTTTGAATGAAATGGAGGGGCGGTGACCCCCCTTATATAATCGAAAATAGAGGGTTAAATGCTTCCTGGATAAAGGTTTCCTGTGTTTATGCAGTAATATTGGAGCACAGACATGTTTATGATTGCATTAATTAGCTAATTGGTAAGTTTTTCATTGTTATGTCTGGTTCCTGATGCTCTGCTGGGATGAAAGCAGGTGGGTTTGGTTTCACTTAACCTGATTATAGGGGCGGTCACTCACAACAATTTCCCTCACTTTAAAAAGGAGGGGCGGTCAGTGACCCCCTCAGCTCTCTCCAGTATGAGGATGAGGGGCGGTACCGCGGCAGTTGCCACTCACTCTCAAAGAGTCAGTGCCCCCCCCCCCCGGGGGGAGGTGCCTAGAAGACTGGCTATAGGGGGACCCTAAGATGGTCATAATTTGCACCCCTCTTGAGGCGGCGGGTCTCACATTTCTTCACTGATAATGAAAAACTAAATCCTTTAGGTACGAGTCATTTCTTGCCAGCAGGAGGCGGTTGGGGGGGGGGTGGCTTGGTGGATATGGCGGGCCCGTGATTAAAAAGAGATCCATGATGGGTTGGTGAGGTAGGGGGATGCAACACTAAATAAAGGCATGGAGCTACAGAGTTCTTGTAGATCTACCCTCCCTGATAAAGGGAAACCCTTGTACATGTTGCATAGTAACAAAGCCTTTAAGGCGCTGGGTTTTTGAAAAAAACTCAACACCTGCTCTTTTGAATCCGCCCCAGATCCATTTTAGGATGAGGCGAACCCAGCACACGCCCCTCCTCATCCTTTAGGCCCCTTTAGGCCCAAAATCTGAGCTTTCTATTTTAAAGTTTCTTTATATGAAATTATTGTGAATGTAAAATATTTAGATTTTTTATCAATTTATATATAGTCCCCCCCCCCTTTTTTTTAAAATTCTAAATCCTTGATCCGGCCCGAACGGACCTAGTACAGCATGATAATGAAGTGTGACCTGCATCTTTCGGCCACCTGTAGGCCTATCTAGGTTATTGTTTCCTGTCCCAATTCCAGTTCAACATCAAAGCCAAAGGCTTGAAAGGGCGGGGGTGGTTGGGGCAGCTGCATGGGTTGGGCCCTTGGGGTGCTTGAGACCAGGAGGGCCATGCTTATTATTAGAGAATGGAAGATTATGTTACTAGCTACTGCATGCCTACCTACATTATTATTGTCACTCGCACCTACCTTGCAACCAGGAGGAGATATCGCTGAACAAACTCCCAAACACAGGAGGAAAGCGGCAGCGGCTGCTGCTGCCCGGACGTCCGCCATCTTCAGTATCATGTGGTATTGTGTTAGTGTAGTCATGTGACCTAGTACGCCACTGGGTGCGTTTGTAAACTATGGGGGCGCAAGTGGTGGTGACATTCGGAAAGTCTAAATATGAGGGAGTTCCAGAGCTTTTAGCGCCACATCTCATCAGTGTGAGTAGCGTAGGGCTGGATCCAAAAAGGCAGGGGCGGATCCCGGGGGGGGGGGGGGGGGGGGGGGTTGGGGGTGTTCCCGGATTTTGGGGGTTCACCTCAGAAGTATGAAGTTTAGTAGGCCCTATAGACTAGTACACCTAAATTATCAGTGTGATGTGCGTTGAAAGTGACATGCTTTGATAGTTTTAGGGGGTATGGGGACATGCCCCCAAGGGTGAGAAATTTTAGATGTCAATTGGTGAAATTTATAGCATTCTGGTCTACCTCAAGTCTGAGAAAAAAATTGAAACTATAGATGCTGTTTGGTGCAATTTAAAGCATTCTGGTCTAACCCAAGGTTGAGAAAATGTTGAAAATACATTTGTCAATTGATGCACTTTAGGCCTATTGCATTGTGGTGAACCCCATATTGAGAAAATTGATACAATTTATAGCATTCTGGTGAACTCCAAGGTTGAGAAAAAAAATTGAGAAAATAAATGTCAATTGATGCAATTTAAAGCATTCTGGTATATCCCAAGGTTAGGTTTCTCATCACCAAGCACTGAAAAATATGACGAGGGCGTTTTTTTTACCCTAACCAGGCACAAAATGTATGGGAAAGGAAATTTGATGCTCTCATAGTATTCCCAGACCCTGAAAATGTGGATATATATATAGACACCTGAAATAACCGTTCGTCATCATTATTTACGAAGATATGACCAAAGTTGTGAATTTCCGTAATGGCCGCCTTTATCGAGCCCTATTTCTTAAAAATGTTATTTGTGCATATAACATTCACCCTAAACATGATCAGTTTAGGTCATATAGGCCTACCAAGTTTGGCATGTGTGCTACCTTGTAACATTCCATACCTCACATGGTAACATTTCAGGGTTCTGCCTCCTGTATACTAGTCCAAATTGTCAAAAAATTCCATTTTAATGGCCGCCATCTTGAAATTCATGAATGTATTGATCTGATGAATGTAGAAATAAGATAATTAGGTTGCTGGTCAGTACAAACATAGGTTTAGATAGCTCCAGTAGGTAGTAATGCAAGTCCAAAGGGTGAAGAAAGTCATTTTTGAAAAGGATGAGGATCGTTACTTTGGGCGGCCATATTGGGAAAAACGCACCATCGAATTTTTGTAAGAAATGGATTTTTGAATCCAGCAGAAAATTCTACATTAGACAGTATCTTCAAACCTTTTGGTCACAAAAAGGAAATTATTACCCAAATAGTAGACCTCTTTTAGTTCCCATCCTCAAGGCTTATTTGTTTTAAATACTTTACCCCCACCCCTTTTTCGCAATTATCCAAATGGGCATTCACATTGATGTCAGACTTCTTTTTATTATCCATCATTACCTCATACAACAGGCAAACAACTTTCTCTGAAAGACATTGGCACATTTACATAAAACACTCGTCAACAACAACATAAAATTCTCATAGAATTCGCTGTATACCAAACTATTGTTATGGGCACAATGAATAGATATATTAACGATCTAACAAATATCTGTAGGCTAAAAAGAAAGAAATCCCTTGAACAGTGAACAAATATTTGAATAAAATAAACATTCTGTATACTTTATTCGCAACCTAGATGACATTTACACAGTAGGCCTAGGCTTATAGCTTATGGTAAACGTGTATGATTTATATTGCCAGCCATTGTAAATCATTAACCATTTTCTCAAGTCCCCATTATATAGGTTTCTGGTCTGTATTGTGAACATTTTTATACTGTTATTTGAATTTTTCTACAAGCTAAGAACTTACTAAGGGCTGTGTCTCACGACCTTGGGACAATGTTTTTGTCTCTGACCGGGTGCCGTCTCTGACCAGGTGCCGTCTCTGACCGGGTGCCGTCTCTGACCGGCTTGGCTTAATAAGGTCAAAATACTAGCAGTAGGAGGCTAATTATAATTATAACTATCATTATATAACAACCGCCATAACGTTTTTCCAAATCCTTATATATATGAGTATAATTCTTTTTAAAACACCTTTTTCTGAAACCTGGTCAGAGACGGCACCCGGTCAGAGACGGCACCCGGTCAGAGACGGCACCCGATCAGAGACAAAAACATTGTCCCAAGGTCGTGAGACACAGCCTAAGGCCATATATCAATACATGTTTATTGTATGTCTATGCTAAGACCAAGGCATACTTAATAAAAATTGCCACATTCATTTCACTAAAATGGGCGATGTGAAAATACCCCCAAAAATGCGTTTGTACTGAACTAAAACAATATTTTGCATCATGGGAATTACTATATTATTTGGCCTACACCTCCAGGGTCATGGCTGAGCTTCAAACATGTAGTCATGTAAATAGTTTCATGAATTTTTTTATAGACATATTTCACCCAATGTATGGGTAGGCAGCTGGTCTGCTATTATACTGCATTGGTTGTGGGTACTGAGGAGGAGGCCCTCTGTAATAGTTGGAGTAATCTGCAGTGTTGAGCCGCTGAGGATAGGCATCCATGGGCCTTGGCTGACCATCTCTATCTACCTGCATGGGTGCAGCATATCGGGTTGGCTGGCCCCCTCTACCACCAGCACCTCCTGGGTAAGGTGGTGGTAGTGGCTGTTGAGGAGCAATATTATTTTGGACATTTCCAGGTTGTTGCCGTCGTTGTTGTTGTTGTTGTTGTTGTTGTTGTTGTTGTCGTTGTTGTTGTTGCCGTTGTTGTTGTTGTTGCTGCTGCTGCTGTTGCTGTTGCTGCTGCTGCTGTATATAACCATTTTGAAGATTTGCCGGGTATGCCCCCCTTGGTATCCGCTGCTGGGGCTGGTACACATTCTGTGGACTCTGTGTAGCATTCTGTTTGTACCCTGCCAACTGCTGTTGGGTGTTCTGTTGGTTCCTTGTTGGGGCCGAGGCGGGGGACTTTCTGCAGCAGAAGTAAAGCACTACCCCCAAGATAACAATGAGCACAAGACCACCCAGCACTCCTCCTGAGATGTAGTAGGGAAGGTTAGGGTCAGAATCCTGGCAGAACTCTCCCGTCTTCAAACTGGGACAGCTGTAGTTGGAAGAAATATTTCTGTGAGTTTTCCTTGATTAACAAACGTTTTAATTATATTTCACCATTATTCGGTCCTCACAGAATTACAGTCTGGTAAGCCAGAACCAATTGTGGCACGCCTGTGCCGTTTGATTTACAGATAATTGCATGGTATACACTATAGTATAGCGCCATAGGACTGTAAGGGCCATAACCCATTAGCCGATTTGGATGCATTATCGGCCGATACATCCACAAATTTATACTACAAAGTACTAAATTGGGCCTGTTTATTTAGGGCGTATCGGCCGATAATGTATCCAAATCGGCTAATGGGTTATGGCCCTAAGGCTACATAAAATAGTACCATCGTCTGTATTTATAGTATCATCGAGCATATATGTACATATTGTACAGAACCTTTTGTTTAGGAAATAATAATCTGCAGTTCTAGAGCAGATGGTTGGTATACTTTCAGCACAATATGAAGCACAGGGGGGGGGGGGGGGGGTTAAATAGACTAGGGCTTACCTGCACACTGGCGTCCCCGAGACTGTTTGACAAACACCACTATTTTGACATTTTGTTATGAAGTCATAATAGCTGCATGCTGTCGTTATGACATCTGCAACAAGGAAACAATGAGTTAGAGAATATCGAGTGGGATATGGAAACGGGGCAGCCATGGGACCGGTGCTGTATTGGTGCATCATGCCAACACCTTTTGTGTATCATTTTGTGTATCAATTTCATTTATAGTGTCGGCATAATGCATGTTGACAATTTTCTTTAGATTGGTCTGAATAATGTTTCATTACTTGTGAGCATTAACAAAAGCTATATCTCTCAGTAGCATTTAACTGGATAAATCCATGTTGTGAGCGACATACATCCCATTACAAAGAATGCGTATTGGATATTGTGAGATAAATCATTACGTGGTGTAGATGCTGATAATGCCAAGGACTGAGCGAGAGCTAACGTTGTTCCATCAACAACTAGGTTTGGTGAGGCGGTGAAAGCATCCTTGGCGGCAATGGCAAAAATCCCCTTCTCGGCATCAGTCTTTCCAGAGATAAACTTGACGGAATGGTCAATAATTGTACTTCCCTGTCTGAATTTAGGAGCGAATCATATAGAAAACACTGTTAGAATAAGCTCTAAATGCAGAATGGGGATGAACGGTAGCATGACTAGATTAATGCTTAGCAAATCCAGCCAGAGGGTTCCATGCAGACGGGTGAAATCGACAAGGCACAAGGCCTACCTTTTAAATTCGACAAGGGACATTGGCATTTCTTAAATTTGACCCCCCCTCCCGTCTGGTGCCCTGACCATTGGAGGATAAGATAAATGGCTTCACCTTTTGTAGGGTTAGCCTCTTGGTATCTTGGTTTACTGTTCGTCAGCCATAAACACGGACCAAAGCATTATAATATTTGATTAATTGTGTGACATGAAAAGCTCCTGGTAATCAGTAATAATCATTACACTTCATGACACATATGACCTCAAAAGCCGAGTAAATTATCAAACAATCACATATAATAATGAAAATAACTTCAGACTCATTTTAATAATATCCACTTTTTCTTTCTTTTCCCCCCTTTAGAAGGTATCGAATAATAGGGAATGAGAAATAGTACTCACTTCACGGAACAGACATAACATGCGTCTATTGAGTTTGGAGATGCACTGTTGTATTTGGCTTTGAGCTAAAGGGTAACAAATATGAAGAGCATATATTGACTTACTATGATTATTCTACGATATGAGGGTAGGTATATATTTAGGCGCAATACTGACATATGTACATGTATTGCATTTAAAATTTGAAAGTTACTATGCCTATGGATCAATCACATGCCGTGCCTCTGGATGCTGTTTCTCCACAAATTTGCAGAGGTCCGTAAATAAACTTTCCATATATTTATGTAGCTCCGCAAATATGGGCCTATCCCTGTAAACACACTACGTAATTCCGATGTAGCTAATAGGTTTGTGTAGGTTTGTACCCAACCAATGGTTTGATCTACGACTTTTTGCAAGGTTTGTAGACGTCAAAACGTGAAGGTTTATTGACGTTCTACCAACGTTTTAACATGATTTATGTTTTTCTACCTCTTTCAAACGTAAATAAACATGATAAACCTACGTAGATAAACGTTGAAAATACATATTTTCTCAACTTAAATTGTGCAAGTAACTCCTCAAGGTCCCACTAGGTGGCAGCACTATCAAGTATTGCGAAAATATGCTGCATTTGAGCAGATTTGCTGCATTAAAACCAGTGATCTCTGCATGCTTACGACTTTTATGGTATGAAAATTAACCACAAATCATTCAATATTCATATATATGAGTGAAGATGGAAATAGTTCATGTAAAATATAATGTACTAGGGCACTTAACCGATTAAACACCACATTACTGGTAGTAAAATAAATACAAAGCCCTGGTGCAGCCAAACTTAGCATTTGGCGTAGCCTTAGCGGCGATATACGCCTGCCGGTCCCTTCGGGACCGGAGTGAAAAGCAAGAAGAAGAACTTAGTATACATGTATAGCTAGTGCAAGGGACACTGTGTATGTCGGGTTGTTCAAAGAGGGCAAACAAATTTAATGTGAAATGAATAACGGTTCAGAATTAGACTAGTTATGTGCGCAAAATCATGCTTGTGAGAGTAAATAAAGCACAATTACAGATCTAAAGCCAAGTACATCTTTTTTACATATAGTTTTATGTCAGAGTATGTTTATTTTGAAGTTTATTTACGTCAGAATGAGGTAGAAAAACGTAAATCAGACCTAAACGTCCATTGAACGTAAATAAACCTTTACGTTTTGACGTCCATAAACCTTCTCAAAATACGTAGTTTCCACCCCAACTCTATGTAGAATTACGTCAGAGCTACGTATCTGTGTTAACAGGGATATGTCTTTTTGGTACTTAAGCATATAAATACCGACCTCCGTATATATTTGCGGATATCCGTATATATTTGCGGAATACAATGCTTCGTGGGATACAGCCCCAGCCTCACCTCGGGGGGAACGATACCAAAATATCCTCTGGCCATGGGCCTTTGTCTATATATATATATGTCTTTTTGGTACTTATAAGCATACAAATACGGACCTCCGTATATATTTGCGGACATCCGTATATATTTGCAGAGCTCCATATATATATTTGCGGATGTCCGCAAATTTGTGGAGAAAGAAGTATGTTTACAGTGTTCTTCACTTGTTGGACCGTGGGTCTTATCACACTCGTGCCAGGTCCAACTCGTGAAGTACGATGTTACATGAGTATGGCCCTATACTTACAGAAGCAGAGGCAGATGTTTCAAATGTCGTTTTTTCTGCAGGGGATTTGTTGCCATACGTTGTTGCATAGTTGTTGGTGAATGTTGCAGTTAGCTTGAGCCACTGGGCGCCCACTACAGTAAAATGTGAACAGCAGCAATTGAACGAAAATTCAATTGAAACTCGATTTATGTCCCATGTTTAATTGGAGACTGGGGTCAAGTAGATGCAAACCAACAGTATTATATATTTATTGCCCAGAGTGGATTTCAACCAATCTCGATATTAAACATAGTATGGGTTTGAAAAATAATATCTGAGGAATCAATTATATGTAACCATGACTAGCCTGTAATAGTGCAGGGGCAGACATAGCTGATGTATAGCTATGACTAACCTGTACTGGTGCAGGGGCACACATATAGCTGATGTATAACCATGACTAACCTGTATTGGTGCAGGGGCACACATATAGCTGATGTATAACCATGACTAACCTGTATTGGTGCAGGGGCACACATATAGCTGATGTATAACCATGACTAACCTGTATTGGTGCAGGGGCACACATAGCTGATGTATAACCATGACTAACCTGTATTGGTGCAGGGGCACACATATAGCTGATGTATAACCATGACTAACCTGTATTGGTGCAGGGGCACACATATAGCTGATGTATAACCATGACTAACCTGTATTGGTGCAGGGGCACACATAGCTGATGTATAACCATGACTAACCTGTACTGGTGCAGGGGCAGATGTAGCTGATGTATAATCATGACTAACCTGTACTGGTGCAGGGGCAGACACATAGCTGATGTATAACCATGACTAACCTGTACTGGTGCAGGGGCAGATGTAGCTGATTTATAACCATGACTAACCTGTACTGGTGCAGGGGCAGATGTAGCTGATGTATAATCATGACTAACCTGTATTGGTGCAGGGGCAGACATAGCTGCCCACAGTGTTGATGCATTTTGTTGCCCCTTGACAAGGGTTGGTACCAGTTGTACACTCATCAATATCTTAACATAACAAAAGAGTTTATTTATTACATCAATATCTTAACATAACAAAGGGGTTTACTTGCTACATCAACATCTTAACATAACAAAAGTGTTTATTTATTACATATGGTCAGGGGACCACACATATGTATCTAATTATCATAATGCTATAGTTCTATATCAATAATAATCTAATCAATAGTAAAAGGCAAATGTTTTACATTTACATAAGTATCAAAGCATGACAAAAAGGGCATGCATATTATCATTAGTATTATCTAGACCTAACAAAAGGGTCAATGTATTTAGTCATTATCTAAACCTAATAAAAGGGATCATGCACTATACCAAACACCTGGATCGGGACCTCTTTCCATAATATGCAGTACCATTGGCGGGAATGGTTGACCTAGCTGATTCATGTAACTTGTAACGTCCATATATAACTGTAATATCACCTCCATTAAACAAAGTCCTCACCTATACAAGTAGATGCTCCTGTCCATGTGCCTGTGGTGGTGCCTGTACACATAACAGTAAAGGTATTGGTGCTGCTACTGCTAGATTTGTAACCAGTGTTACATGTAAATGTAACTGATTGTCCACTGGTGTAGGTGTTTTTGTTTGGCAGTCCACTATTGGAGTTTGGCAGATAGGTAGTCAGGGTGCTCCTCAAACATGCAGCTGTAGAACATAGTTCATGTAGTTGTTTAAACATTGGTAGAGATTATTTACAAAAAAAGGTGTGGAGAAAAATGATCACTCTTTTGGTCCCTTCAAGTCATGACATTTCAAAATGGAAATACATATATGGCTAAAGGCATAATCTTTGAGAATAATAATTCAATTTCAGCAACTCAAGCATTGTAAAACGACACAAGTAGATGTATGGTAGATACCAATGGCAGACCGCCTGGATCATGGTGTAATCGAATATGTTTAGCCTCATTATGTAGTGTGCTTCGGATATCAATTATTTGTGTACATGGGCCTAAGACCAAAAAAAAAGGGTTTGTTTCAGGTAAGATGGCAAGAAAATGTAGGGTCGGTAGGTCGGATTTTCTTTTTTCCGAACATGAAAGTACTACCCAGGCTCTCGGAAGACCCATAAAATTGACCAAAAATGGCTAAAAATACGAGTATTTCTTCAAAATTGCATATAAAAACGTAGGGTCGGCCCTGTTTTGATAGGGTCGGTCGGGTGACCTGAAACAAACCTCTTTTTTTTTGCCTAAATATAATTTGCATTATGTTGCTTTTTAATGGGTCTCTATTTTTCTTTATTCATTGCTGATAAATATCATAGTACCACACTGTTATAAATCAGAAAGCTACCCATACCTTTACATTGGTCATTTGCTGTCCATACTCCTGTGAAAGTTGCAGTGCTGGTGCAGGTGGCAGTAACATAGGTGGTTCCACCCACAGGAGCAAACCCAGCAGCACACTGATACTCTACCACTGACCCAACAACAAAGGTCATCCCACCTATTGCTGTCTTAAGGTTGGCATTGGAGACAAGACCCCCAGGAGGAACACTACAGGGTATGGCTGAAGGGGAATAATTTGTTAATTGTGAGTTGGCTAATGCAAATTACAGTTATCAGTCATATGTGTAGCCTAATGTCCTTCAGATGTTAGATGAGCAGGTTATAATCGATTTTGACACTGACATATTCAAATATTGGGGGGTGGTATCCGGGTGGTATCTCTCTTACTGTTATTTGGATAATGTAACTTCAATAATTGTAAGATACCCCGGTAACTCTGATTCAGGAAGGCTTACTCGTGGAAGACAACACTAATAGCTGATTAACCTCTTAATATTCTAGCAGTCAGCTACCTCAACCTTGCAAGAAAGGTAATAGTCTATTTGGGGTAGTTACATACTCTCAGGATCTGGACGATGTGAAGTTGAGATCATTGAGTGTACATGTATCCAGAAATGCTTCCCATGGTTACCCTTTTCAGGACGTTCAATGATATCAGGTTGACGTTGTCAAAATTTAGTACATGACTTGCTGCACCCAAATAAGAAATTGCAAGGTTTCCAGGTACATCCCTCTTGTCACCTAGACTATCATTGCATTTTATGTTTTATCACAGAGCTTTAGCATATAATAAGTAATTCAACTCCTCACCTATACAAGTCAAGGTAGATGTCCCTGTCCACGCGGCTACATTGTTGCTTTGGCTTATGCACATAATGGTAAAGACGTTGCTAGTGCCAGATTTGAAACCAGAGTTACATGAAAATGTAACCGATTCCCCAATGGTGTAGGAGCTTTTGTTTGGCAGTCCACTGTTGGAGTTGGGCAAATAAGTCGTCAGGGCGCTCCTTGAACATGTAGCTTGTGTGGCTGTATAATATACATGTTACATGTACAAGAACATACTTTTAACAACATTTGTGCATGCAGTTTATTGGTGCAGTTTATTGGTGAAAATACAGGGCATATTCTTTTAGACATAAAACATGGCATCAAAAGAAGATAAATGTATGGCTGCTCGTTTCAGTCTATTGACTTGTTATTTCACTAGCTGAGTGTCAGTCAACGTTCAACTCATGAAATAATCCAGTTAACAGACTAAAACGAGGGAACCTTTGTCAATATATTAATAACGTAGTATTGGTAACCGAGAAAAACTGACCATTGAATCTTCAGAGTTCGTGCTACCATATACATAAAACTTTGTTCCAATACACAGTTGAGTAACTCACATTGACAGTTCTTGAGGTTGTCCCAGGTGTTGGTGTGTGAGCTGCTCTCCTTACAGGTGGTGATGAAGCTGTTGGCTCCATCCACTGTGACCTTACCAGAGTTACAGGTAAATGTGATGGTCTGTCCGGCAGTGAAGCTGGCACCAGCCGGGGACCCACCATTAGAATATACTACTGTAGGCCGCGGGCACTCCACAGCTAGAAAATAGGACAAGGCACAATGATTATGTAAAAATGTTGATATTTCTACGTTTGAATTCTCTTTTCACTGAGTAATCAAACATCCAACTCACATAGCACAGATAATTATCTCCTAACACCAAATCTACCCTGAGATACCCATCGGTGTGGCAGAATTGTTGTGAGATTCAACAAGTTGTTGGCAATTGCGTAGACATCTGAGACCTATAAAAGTAATAGCTGTGGGGGAGCTCTAATGTCACCTCATATCAACATTTTTGAGCCATCTATAAGTCTGTGGCATGTGATGGTCATCCCCTATTGTGTCATAAAAGTACCCGACTACAATATTATGGACATCAGCTGTGATTGTTATCTGAAACTGAGGCGAGAATCCAATATTCTTTCTTCTTCTTAATTTCCTTTTTTTTTGGGGGGGGGGGGGGCACACAAAAAGCACATACTACTTACCAATACGAATTATGCCCCATTTTTTAGAACCTATTTAGTAACACCAAAATGAAGAGAGAAAATAACTCAGAAAACCTTACCTTTGCACTGCGTTGTCTCGGACCATTCGGCCACGTCGGCCTGTAAGATACACGTCCTGGTGAGAGTGTCCTGTCCCTCCGCTACATAGTAGCCCACCTGACAGGTGTATGTGATCTTAGAGCCTATCAGCCACTCTGTGGTACTGCCGATGTCATTATCAGTGTGAGCTATGGTGAAGGTCGGCACTGAGCATTTGTCAAGTGCCTCTGTGGAATATAAAAGATATAACATGAAAATGTTATTTACAAAAAATTCCTATAATAAGTATGTAAGGTCGTTTAAAATGTAGTCGATGTAAACATTGCATGTCACGTTGTTAATTTTAAAATGAGCTCTGAGGGTACTACAAACCCCAGTAGGCTTGAAAACAACCAAGCAAACAAAAAAAACATTATAGAACGTTATATAACGTTTCTCTATGGCTCTTTATTGTGGCAAGACGTTATATAACGTTTAAAACGTTATTTTGAGTAAAATAACTTATTTTTGTTAGGATATTTGTATTAATTTTGCTATACTTGCCTGGTGTGAATCTGATATTGAAGCCGGTATAGCTTGTTGCAGTGCTGCGTATGTCTTTGTGTACCTCAAATATGGCATACATCACGGTGCTCCTAGACCTCACTGTGGATGGGTACTTACCTCCACAGTATCTGCACACAGAGAAAAATGGTCTGGGTCAGCCTGACGCTGGGGAAATGGTTCCAAAAACAACAATCCCCCTGCACTGTGAGAGTGTAGCTGCACAATATGATATACAGTAGATTAACAGTAGTATCATATATTATTATATCATAAATAGAAGTATTTCTGGTTTCCAGTTTCAAGAGTGCAGCATTATCAGACTCTGCATATATATGTCCAGCAGTGAAAAGTTAGAAAATTTTTGTAAAAGCTATTTCTATCATATTTAAACATCGTAGTGAACTATAAGCTTACCTTGGCGCAAGTTTATTGGGAGCATTCCCGTCACGGAATTCTAGCCACTGTGTTACACATACGATGGAACCACCAATCTGGAAGTTACTGCCAGTTACGGTCTGGAGGAGCACACGGTACCCTGCTGGTACCTACAAGAAATACCATGAGGTCCTTATTGAAGCCAAACTTCTATAGCATTACATTTTAGAGGTGAAATACAGGTATTATGATTAGATGGGAGAGAGCATGCACTACTGTTAATCAATGATGTCAAAAGAAACAGCAACGGTGTTAAACTATACATGTTGAATTTCCCGTCTCGGTGGTGGCATTGTTGAGTGTAGAGAATTTATGCTCTATGTATGAAACATCTGTTGATTGTAAAAAGCTTACCGTGACTTTCCAGATACACAGGAGATCTTCATGGGTGTATGGCGCAAGTTCCAGTCCAAGTATTGAGCCGGCATTCAGTGTTATATCCTGTGGTTGCTGACATCTTGCCGCTTAGAAAACAAAGTGAGTCAAATTAGGCAGGAAGCTGAAAAACTGCACAAGTTTACACTGTCAAAAATCCCCCATAGAAAAAACGGTGATTCACTGGCAACAATGGATGCCAAGCTTTCACCGTTTATTTTAGGGTCACCGTTTTTTAGATGTCACCGTAATTGTATACAGGTTTTCACCGTTATTTTTAATAATGACTAAAGAGGCTATTACAGCGGCTCAAACTTTTAAGGATTATTTCTTTTATATAGTGATTTGCATAGACAGATTATACTGTAACTTATCAACCCTTATTAAAAGGCCACTGCTGCCTCTGGGGAGCGCCAGTGCTGCCTCGGGCAGCGATAGCCTATAATCAAATGACTGCTATCCCTTTAAACAAGTATTAACTATTTTTGAAGCAATCCAAAAAATGTCTACATAGATACTTTGTCTCCTAGTCATAAAATTGAAAATTCCACATCCAATACAACATATTTCACGCAGATGGCACCTAACTCACCAGAGTGCACGGACACACGTTTAGCATCCAGGGGGTCTGATTTAAGAAATGTTAGCTGATAATTACAGCATAAGGGCCTATTTAGTGATTCCCTAACAGTACCGGTTCCATTACAGGGAGAGGGGGTAGCTGCTTGTATGGCCTTGTTTCCAAACCAAAAATACGTTATATAACGTCAAAATAACGTTTCTTTGAGGTGCGGAAAACGTTTGAAAAAAACGGAAATATAACGTTATTTAACGCAAATTCGTTGACTCCAATTAACGTATATTAACGTTGTGGAAAAACGTTTAAATTTACAACCTAATTATAACGTTATTTTACGTTTTTTTAACTTGGATTTTGACTGATAAATAACGTTATAAAAAGGTTATTTTACGTTATAAAATGGTTATGGAACACATAGCTGAAACTAGTATTTGAAGGACTAATTTATGTTGAGAAAATAGTGCACCTTATGGGACTCGAACCTGTTATAGTATGACTCATTTACTAATGCTTAGACCACACAGCCATGAAGTCCGGGCAGGGATGAGGTTTACTGCAGGCTGGGTCATTGACCAAGCAGGGCCACAATACTGGGACATCTATCTGTATAGCTCTCTAACGGGTGCGGACTTGTTCCCGGGACCCCTGTGTTTACACTGACACCAGCAATCTCGTGAGACCTTGGTTCTGCTCTCGTATTGTAGCCTGTTCCCCGGAAGCTATGGTGTGTGAATGGCTGGTCACTGCCTAAGTCTCACGATAGATTGTGAGCACAGAACTAACATGGCTGCCCATACGGAGAAAACCGAGTCAGCGCTATAGATTATGTGATGGAAAACCTCCGTGGAGGTGTAGTATTTGCAGTAAAACTGCCAAATACCTCACCCCCAAGGAGGTTTTCTAGCTAAATACTCCAGCCTGTATGGACTACCTGAAGGTGTTTTTTACTTTTGGCAGTTTCTAATTGTATATTAAGATTATTTTTTTGTAGAAGTCGATCGAGAGTTTAGTCTGGGATTCGAACCTGCTACAGTGAGTGCACATACATCCAATAGAATAATTATATCTATATAGTGTTAGGTGGTATCACTCTCACTGTAGCCACAGGTATACAGCGTTGGCATTTGAAACCAGGTCAGCTGAGTTCGATTCCCTATCAGGCCACCTAATTTTCGTTTTTCTTTCAATGTGTCTGACTGTCATTTTAATGCTGCACATATATCTTTGTTTTTTCTCACATGAAAAGAAATAATAATTTGATCTTGTTTTTTAAGTAACATAGAATATAATATACTACACCCGAAAAAAAGAAATCCGCACAGTGGTTCGAACCTATGCATTGCATATCCAAAGGTGGGGCCTCTATCCATTAGGCCATGGCGAATCACAATAATGGCATGCTCTATGAGGGACCTTTAGCAAACCTGATGTAGCTCATTTAACCCAGACGCATCCTATGCCTTCAGCACTGCTATGTCTGCATTGAGCTTTTTCCATCACTTGCGTGATAAAACACAGTCATATAAAAACGTTAAATAACGTTATATAACGTTGTCAATACAAACGTTTTTGGTAAACCATATAGCTATGTTAAATAACGTTCTACATAAAACGTAAAATAACGTTATACTTTGTAACGTTTCAGAACGTTAAAAAACGTTCTTTGTTCACTGGGCACCCTTCTGACAGTGCACTTACCATCTGAGTGAGGTTTAGGAGAGGTGCAGGTGGTACCAGTATACAGAAGGTGACAATGACACTGGGTACAGCCATTGGGGTTAAGGTATCCTTCATTCTGACAACTGAGCCCAGATGACGCACACGTAGCTGCAATCAAATAACGTGTTGATGACCAATAAACTTAACGCACTTGCTATGCACATGGTAGCGTGGTACGGGTATATTAGTATACTAGTACACTCAACGTTCATGTAAATTCTTATGCCGTTTACTATATGCCGTTTACTATATCTACATGCATTTGGTGTCAGTGGCAGATCCAGGTTTTTGAAAAGGGGGATGCGCGCTATTGGAATATGTTTTTTAGACGCTTCTGGGGAAGATTTAACATTTGACAAAGACATGATTCCCCCACATAGCCTCTACGCCCCCCCTATAATCCACCACTGAGTGTGCCTGATTTTGCTACAAAGGCCCACTCACAGGTTTTCTTGTTTGATTGTAAGCCTATATGCAAGCACAGTGAAGACGATTTATGCTTATCATCGTGTGACAGATAGACAACATTTCATATTAAAAGCTCTCATAGATAAAGGTGTATACATGTAACGATTACTTACTTTTACAGTAATGATTGTTGACTGACTTAATGTCATAGAAGCTGGCCCCAGCCCGCTGTCCCATGGTAGCCAGGAACTTAGGAAAAGGTACCGGATCTAGGACCGTTAATTGCCCGGATGGTGATGTCTTCCCCCCTGCCTGAAGTGACATTACACACAGGTACTGAATGATACCATAAAACCCGCATATAACCCGCGGCTAATAAGAGTTTGCCCAAAGTCGGGGTACGACTTATACATACTTATACAGTATAAGTGCGAGGTGCGGCTAATGCTGCTCAAACTCAGGGTGGGGGTTATAAGCGAGGTCCAGATTATGCACGAGGTTTCACGGCAGTGTGTTTTACATGTTTAAGTAGGACATCATGGTGGCCATGGCTACTATTTCACCTGTAGCTACAATGTGAATACAATAGGATTATTAAAAAACATTCCATTTTTGGTGAAAAGCTTCCATATTTGGAATGTAAAAAGAACTAAATGGGCGTCTTTGTTGATTTGTGTGGTCATGGAAACATGATCGTCATTCCAAATAGAAGAAAAAATGAGGCGTATTCATAGAATGACTCATGAGGATAGCTATGGTCAAAACAGACCTAAATTACCATTCCTAGATCGAATTTTATGACCTAAGGAATAAAAAAGTGTGATGAATTTCTTATTATCATAATTATGTGAATTAGATAGAATTATCTTGGAAACTATGAGACTGAGAGCTTATTGGGATTTCGGATAGGGCAATACCCACACATATTCATGAAGCCATTTCTCAAAGAGTAGAATTGATATCTCCTAGTGTAATATATCATTGGAAAGCTTATGACATCAATTTTAAAGTTGGCCTTTTCCTTGGAGTACCCTTTTCACTTGCCTGTACACACACACACACACACACACACACACACACACACACACACACACACACACACATATATATATACATATATATATATATATATATATATATATATATATATATATATATATATTGTAAACGTAAACGTATTAATTTTCGCTCGGTACATATTTTCGCGCATTTCGCGCACATGCCTATGTGCGCGAAAATATGATGTGCGCGAAAATATTGAACAAAAAAATGCTTTCCAATGATATCTGACATTCTATACTGACTGCAGAGGAGACTCATTTACCAAATCTAACATGCTGGAATGTGTTTCTCGTTTATGGAAGTGACTTTCAGACTTCCATAAGAAAGTTATGGACTCCATTTAAGTTGGGGGGCAAAATATATGAACAATAATTTTGGGCTGTAAAACCCTTAATAACTGTCCGATTGAAAAACCGTAAAAACTGACATGTAGCTGAAGATCCCCTGATTGCAGCTGCGCGAAAATATGATTGCGCGAAAATACCTGTATGTGCTAAGTGCGCGAAAATTTAGCTGCGCGAAAATATCTACGTTTACAGTATATATAAATATATATATATATATATATATACCGGTATATATATATATATATATATATATATATATATATATATATATATATATATATATATATGTAATGATATAAACGACACCGCAGTACTTGGACAATCAAGTCACACAATCAACCTCCAGCGTGTAGAAGAAGGGCAGCGGCTGGACACAGACCCATGCACATACTCAGAAAAGTCAGCGTCATTGTCGCTAGAACCACTCTCACATGAAAGTCAGGCATGTCTGACTTTCATATGGGAGTGCATGGTTCTAGCGACAATGACGCTGACTTTTCTGTGTATATGCAGTGTACATATCAGGTTTTTTTACAATGTCTAATGCAGCTAATATAAGTGATTTAACAATAATTAAACATAATTGATATACATACCTTAGCGCTATATTGCATCATGGAGGAATAATCATAGGTTCCCGTCAGTTCACTTTGGGTATAGTAATACTTCTCGAAGTTAACAGCGTCTACGTCGGGGTCCAGGTTGTTGATGATGACGGTGAGGTATGAGTCTCGGTCAGGACGGGAGTGCTCGTGGTAAAGGCCGAGTGCGTGTGCTATTTCATGCTGGGTGCTTCCAGGCTGAAATTTAAAGGGGCAGTCTCACCACTCGCACTTAAAGATAGTTTTCGCGAACAAGGCACTGGTGTGTCCTAACACTACATTCCTACTGACACAGGTAAGTTCGATTTTACCGCTCCAGGCATGTGCCAGGTCATGTGATACCTAATACTGTCCTCTGATTGGCTAAGGGAAGATTCAGGTCAGATCTTTCCTTTAATCTTTTTCTATTTATGCACCTATTCCCTTTCAGAGAACAATAATTTTGAGTTGGACCTCTATGGATCCTTATTGAAATGAAATTCATTCATTTCTAAAAAAGTCTAAGTATATGGTAAAGATGGTGTTTCGGCTAAATCTAAACAAATTATGTTAAAAGTAATAATTACATATACAGATTTAATTCGTTATCAGGCCCGTTGACAAAGGTTACACTTACCGACATGCAATAGGAATTCCTCCTCAGGTTTATTATCTGTTTTGGAGGATTATATCTTCCTACATAGGACGAACATCTAAAATGACAAAAGACAATCCCAAATTATGCCAATCCAAATAATATCCTTGTTTCGCGTCACCAAAATCGTGCTTTGGAGATTTTCTCACTTTTTTTTTGTGCAAATTTTAAGGGAAAGGTTGATAATAACAGACGAATATTGGCATATTTGGTATCAAATTGAAACTTACAGTCACACGAATACAATGGGCTAGAGGAAATATACATATTTAAAGCTTGATCATGAAAATGTGAATGTAAAGTTTGCTGAGAGCCTAGATCCCCCTTACCTCTTTGGCAAAAAAAAAGAAGCGCCCTCATCATATTCATGGCTTAGTGATGAGAAACAAAGATATTATTTGGAGTGGCCTTAGATACAGAGATCATTTCTGTCAGTATGATATTCTTATGCAAAATGTAAATCGAGAAAAGGTAAACGGTTATAACACCAGTAAATATGCTTGTCAGTTTGGCGTGTCCCGTCTCGCAATCACGATCTTGGTTATCGAAACTAGCAAATAAAGGTTCACTGCTGGGTGCTGTTTCTCCAAAGATTTGTGGACGTCCGCAAATTTGCGTAAATACTCCCCATATATTTATGGAACTCCGTAAATATATACGGATGTCCGTGAATCTATACAAAGGTCCGTATAATTTGTATGCTTAAGTACCAAAAAGCGATTTTATTCATCATTTTTATTTTCTCCACAAATATATGGAATATGTATTGCGGACGTCACCCAGCACATCACCCATGGAATGTTAACGTTAGATTCAGGCTTGGATTAAGTCTTATTAATAAAGAAGACTCTACTTTAGAGCTTCACATTTACTATGTTTACATCAGAGATATTTCTGTATTCATATTCACCCTGATCCACTGACGATTTGAAGATCTTCAGTTGTGCCAAAGCTAAGCTCAGTGAAGGTTAGACACGTTTTTGCAGTATACATGTTGAATGCATTCCGAATGAGTTGTTTTTCAGTCGCTGAATTTCAAATCACAGGAAAATAGGATAGATTTGGGAGATAATGATAATTAGAGTAATGAGATCCAATTTCAAAAGAGAATAACAAAGAAGTGGATGAACTTGAGTATCTTCACTTATATTGGGGTGTATTTAGACAAATACTATATCATACAATTGATATCCAAATGAATATTGATTCGACAAACTGGAACATGATGCATAATATGATATTCGAGAAAATGTAAGATATAGACCTAGTTGATATTTAAATAGCCTACTACCTTCCATACCTGAATATACTGCTGATATGGCGTATGTTATCGATAGACCCCAGTCCCCGGCTGGTGCAAGTATATCTCTGTGAAGACCCTGTCGCCTATGGCCCCGCTCCACCTCTAAACAATTCTCCAACATCTGATTGGCATTGTAATCAGAAATACAAATATCGCCAATATTGCATTTTCCAGAAACTGATGTAAGCTGAAATAAAGGAAACCCACTTAGGTTACTATGTAGTGAACACATTTATAGATGTACACTTTTAACTGAAGGAAGAGAAATAAGCATAATTATTCACAATCGACAAATATGAAATTTTATCATGCAAAGAATCATAACCATCTTTATCAAGTATTGAATAACTTAATTACATTGTATTGAAGTATTGAAGTATTGAAAATTTTATTGAACGCATCACCTCAGCGAGGTGTTTTTCAACGTACAATTCATGAGACAATATGTAGCTGGTAATCAAGATAATGTAATTTTACGATAGTTTTCATATAACCAGTTCACGCAGCTTCTCACGGTCAATACATCAAACAGAGAATGAGGTGATAATACAGTTAAGTATTTATTAGAAATGAGAATGAGGGGGGGGAGGGACAGTAAAGTAATGTTATTCATTTCAGTAGGTCAGTCCGGTAATTTTAACACCAGCTATGGTGGTTTATCTGTCCATTTTTCTCGTGCTTTCCGCTTGAATTCATCTTTGTCTGTTAGTTTTTGAGTTTCATGATCCAATTGGTTCCAGAGGTGGACACCTCTATAATACGGACCCTTTTGGTAGAAGGCAGTTTTCGCTACCCTCTCTCTGAATTTTAGCTTCCTGTCACCTCTGGTCCTAGCTCTGGGATTGGTTGTTGTTCCGCCTCTTCTTGAAAGCTTCCACATATGCTGGGTCAATTGACACTTTCGACGGGTGTCAAGCAGGGGGACGTTGTTCTTCTTATGTAGTTCAGCTACACTGTTGCCTCTTATCCTGGTCTTGGTGCAGATACGGATGCCCTGATTCTGTAGCCTTTGGATTTTCTCAAGCTGGTACTGGTGTGCGCTACCCAGGTAGAAGCTGCAGTAGTCAGGTACCGGCATGATCATACTTTTATAGATGATCAGACAGATGTCTTCAGGTAGATATCCACGCATATTACGCAGTTTATGGAGTCGGTTACCCATGTTTTTTTTGGTCTTGTTCACAAAGGGGGTTACTGTCAGTGGCCCATCTAGGTCCACGCCTAGGTACGGGTAAGTCTCTGCTACAGGTAGCGTTTGGTCGCCCATCTTGATTACAGGTTCTGCCATGCGGCTCAGCTTTGATTTGGATCCGAAGGTCATGATAGTGCTTTTGTCCGTGTTCACCGTCATGTGGTTGACTGTACACCAGTTGTGGATGTTGGTCACATCTTCTTGTAGCAGTCTTGAGGCTTCTAGTGGGTCGCTGTGGTTGACATATATGACCACATCGTCTGCATACATCGCCGATTTACAGTGGACTAGGACATCAGTCAGGTCATTGATGAACAACACAAATAACAGCGGGCCGACTGTGGAGCCCTGTGGTACCCCGAAACTCACTTGCTGTTGCTCTGAACGTTTGCCGTTGGCCATAGTTGAGTGGCTTCGGTCATGCAGGTAGTCTACCAGCCAGCGCTTTATCATGATGGGGATTTTTAGGCAGTTGATCTTGGTTGTTAGAGTGGAGTGGTCGACGCAATCGAAAGCCTTGGCATAGTCGACGAAACATGCCATGGTGTATTCATGGTCATCCCGGTACTCATACAGGTCTTGTAGTACTGAGAAGACTGCATCTCCAGTGCTGAGTCCAGGTCTGAAGCCGTACTGATTTCCAGATAATATGTTGTGGGTTTCAAGGTGCCGACTAAGGAAGTCATGAACTATCTTCTCAAGGAGTTTACCTGGGACAGGTAGCAGCGTAATTGGTCGCCAGTTCTTGATCTGAGTTAGGTCTCCCTTCTTTGGTATAGGTACAAGGTTCCCAGACGACCATGCTTTGGGGAATTTGCTGAGTCTGAGTGAGTTTCTGAACATTATCATGAGGTGCTCTGGAAGTAGTGACAGCGTGTCTTTTAGTACAGTGCTGTTGATTTCATCCATACCCGACGATTTATCCTTGCTGATTTTTGAGATAAGCAGCTTGACTTTATCCAGGGTTACTAGCTCCTCTACTTCCATATACACCCCGTCGTCTGTCAGGGGGATGTCTTTGATTTCCACTCTGGGTGTGTTGGCATTGTTCCCTTTCTTGTCATATAGTTTCTGTCCAATGGTGGCAAAGTAGTCATTGACATAGGTAGACACCTCACTGCTGTCAATGCTTTCTCCAGTTTCATTTTTCAGGTTGATTTGGGTGTGTCTGCTCCCTGGGTTCAGTAGCTTGTTCAGTTCTCGCCAGAACCGACGATGGTCCCCTCGGTAGGTGTTCAGATTGTTTGTTACTCCTTCAGATAATGATGCCTTAAGCTGCCGTCTTATGAGGTGTGATAATCTTTTGGCTTCTATGTTCTCTGCATAGTCTCCAGTGGCTTTGAACCTTTTTAGGCACTCTTGCCGGTCATTTATGTGTTCAATTGTATGTCTTGAGACATGCTTTTCTGGTACTCTTTTGAGAGTGATCGTCCTTATGGGACAAGTTTCATCTAAGTAGACCAGGACATGTGCTAGTAGCAGTTCCCATTGTGTCCCCGGGTCTTCAGCAGCGAAGAAGTCGGTCCAATCATGTGAGGCTAAGTGATCATGTAGATCATCCAGATGATAGTGGCGGTATGATCTTCCTTGTCTGGTGATTGTGACTTTAGTCACGCTATCTTTCTTTCTTTCAGCGAAGATGGGGTAGTGATCACTCAGCATAATGTCAAGTGTACCAGCACTTTTAACAATATCACAATTGGTTATAATGTGGTCAATTATGGTTCCTCCGTCAGCATTAGGCCTAGTGACCTCGTGGATTTTCTGCCTGAGTCCAGTCTCACGGCAGAAGTCAATCAATTCCCGTCCAGGCGGGAGATTCCGCTTGCGCATGTCAATGTTCAGGTCTCCAATGATCCATATTTCTTCATCCCGCTCCTGTAAAATAGTTATAACATCACTTAGAGTATTCAGGTAGTGAGTGACATTACCCCGTGGGGGTCTATATGTGTTCAGCAGTATCATAGCTTTATGCTTGTCTCTTTGTATACTAATCGTCAGCAATTCAATATCAGGCTCCATCCTACAGTGATCAAATAATATGATGCTGCTTGCGCCATACTCCTCATCAATGTAGGTAACAAGACCTCCGCCTTTATTAGCTTCTCTATCTAGTCTAAATATGCGCTTACCTTCTATATAAATAAGTTCATCCCCTGAGCGGTCGTCCAGCCAGGATTCGCATGCGCATAGTATGTTGAAATTGCTCAGAAGAAGAGCTATTTCTAATTTCTTCGGTTCAAGGCTGCGACAGTTAATACCACACAGGGTTAAGCCCTTGAGCTTGTTTATCTCCTCCGCTATACGGATTGTGTCAGGGTTCATCTTTTCAGTTTTACAGATATGTACAATAAGCAGTTAAATATACAATATAAGTGATAATATTAAAATTGGGGCAAAAGGCCCTACTATAGATAGGGACGGGGTAGAGGGGGGAAATGAAGTAAAGAACAACAATATAAGAGACTTAGTCTCAACACGAGTGTATTAATTCCTTGGGAAATATGAACAGTCAGCTGGGGTCCTATACCGCGTGGCCGCACTGGGTAATAGGAGACGATACCTTTATATGGCTTTAGCCAGGAAGATATCCTAGGTTTCTTACAATATAGGATGTAGGGCTTATGAGAGCTCACGTGTACTAGTTATAATTCTACGCCGGTTTTGTGAATAAAAGAGTTCAAGTTCTTCGCTGCGTGTTGATATTAAAGTAGAGTCAATAGCCTTTTAGGCTGGGCAGCAGTATAGAATACAACCGGGCTCCTTTAACAGGATAAGTGGATATTATGATTCAATCATGTATGTAAATATGGATTATATTGAGCACTAGATTACAAGACAACGAGTCTAATATGTGCTAATGCATTATAGTTATATTGTGCTTGATATTGTATAATCGGCGCGGTCATTAGACATACATGTACATTTCATTTCATTTCATTTTCATTATACAAATAGACAGGCAACAGTCAACAGTCAATAGTGAGTAGTAACGTTCAACATGTTATAAATGAATTGGTTTTCTCCTACCTTAACCCAAACGTGGGATACTTATCAAGCCTGTAGTCTCGTATAAAGTAATCCAAAGTCAATACAGTCCATGTGACCTCATTCTAGACTATAAATAAGCCGTGAGGTATAATCATGTTTTTTTATAACATAATCTGTGCAGCTATCGTTGTGTCAGATGCATCTTATTCGCTGTACGTGACTTAAGCTTCCAGTTGCCGCGTAGACATCAGAGATAGTGGGTTAGTCAACCCATGTAGGATTAGTTAACCCTTAGTTACTCATAATACTTAATACAGTCTATTAGACCATTAGTATGGCCTGCCATGATACATAGTAGTGCTAGGGGGGGTTTTTGACATGAAAGCATTTCTGCTCATTATACGGCCAATGTTGTTGCCGATGGCAGCAGTGGTAGTGCAGTCGGGATGGGTTCCATCAACGAGTCGCCAGTATTTATGCCTAATCCGCTCTTGTTTAGAGTTCCATTTGTGGACATAATGCTCTATTCTTGGTGTCAGCACACCGGCAGTATGGTTATGCCATACAATCTCTTTATTCAGCAGCATAATCATGCGGTTTAATTGGCGCTGGTCAGGGTGATAGTTCGGGGATCTACGTTTCTTGTTGAGATCCATGCCATATATTCCACACATCACAACTTGCCTGCCGGGGCATGCAAGCCTAATGCCATTTAATGAGGCTTCAAATTTGGCTGATATACGTGCAACAGTCTCTATCATATTATACCTGCTAGGGGCGAGTTTGTAACCTCCATGCAACTTGTCCTTTACTGTCAAATCACACAGTCCGGCCGATATATAGACTCCACTCACTTGTGGGTGACTTAGCAGGTATGCGGTGGCTTCCTCACTAATGTATTGGACGCCCCTGCTAGGGTAACATCTATTGGTAATGAGTGGTGTGTACTCCTCTCTAATGTACGGCGAAAGGTGGCGTACTCTAGAGTCTCCAAACAGGCATACATACGTCTCACTTTTTCTATATAGCTTCCACCTTAGATCCATGGTCATTGTAGGTTGTACGGCGCACTGTGCTGTGTCATATGGTCACAGCTGGTCAGTACAAGTTCTATCTAGGTCAGGCGGCGGCTGTGGGGCACATTCGTGAACATCATTCGGGGTAACCTACTATGGTCGTTCCATACTCAGGGCTTCAGCGGTCAGTTTCAGGGATCGTCTCTTGTTCATCAGTAGCTCTCCCATCTTGTTAGAGCCGGGGATACGGCCTTTGGCGTATGAGGCGTGACCGTACGGCACACCCCCCCCTAGTAGCTCGATTTGGTCGCTTCTATAATCGGTGTGTCACCTGAGGCCAGTAGGAGATCAGCTAGCTCTCGGTGGTTGTCATACTTACAGTCTATGAGATCTGCAGCAATAATGTTGCGTGTGTCCCACCATGGATGTCCACTTGGGAAAGTCACCTTGTTTCCGTGCAACTTTATCCTGTATTGACCTGTTTCATTCTTAACTAGGTCAGCCACATCTTGTCTTTTACCGTGGATTGCTTTGGTATACTGGAAGGCTTGCTCGGGGCTGATGAATTTTAAAGCATCACCATTAGTGCCATCTGGTAGTAGTGGGGCGTATGTGATCTCACAGGGGAACATGTTGCTGTAATGGGCACTTGGTCCATTGAATGTAATTCCTGCTGTGGTTTTCTGAACGCGCTCACGGGCGCGGGGTCGGTCTCCACCTCCCTGGTCGCTGCCGGAGTCGGTAGATGTGTACTGTTCCCTCTCTTGTATTTCTATTTTGTTTTTGAGCGCCAGTGGTAGTATGTCCGCCGGCAGTCTGGTCAGGTCTTCATGTGCGTATTTTTCACCATCAATAAAAATACAATCATCTTTAATTGATACGGCCACATTATTTTCTCTATGATGGCGGGCAATCTCACGGAAGATCCACTTCACACGTCTGACGTCGTAGTTTTCGTCTCGATTAAACCAGATGGATTGTGGGCCTTCATTGTTACCTGGCTTTAATGATGGCCGGAAAGATAGGGCCATCTCCAAGGCCTTCTTGTTTGTAAAACAAACAATCATCTTTGTCGGGCGGGCGGGGTCGCGGGGGGTCTCAGAGGGTCTCATACGTTGAGCTTTTATTATTTCTACAATTTGGATGTCAGCCCCTAAATCATTGAGGAAGGAGCAAGCAATTTCCTTGGCGTTTTCACCATCAGCCTCTGGTAGGCCAGTAATCAACAGGTTGCGGTTTACTGCCGGGTGTGCATGAACTGTAGTGTCATCATCTCCGACAGGGGCGGGTGGCAATGGTGGTGGGCGGCCAGCTGGCGGGGCGTTATTTAATTTACGTTCAAATTCGTCCAGTCTTTTATTGACTGCCTCTTGTTGGGCCAAGGTATCATTATGTCTCTGCTCATTAACCTTTCTGTCAGAATCAATCACCCCTTTTACATTATTTATATCGGTAGTGACCGATTGGTGCATGTCCGTCAGCTTGTTGTTCAAATCAGTACTCACTAGGCTGACCTGAGTGGAGGTGGCCATGTTGGCGAGTGACATTTGTATGCCTTTCAACACGTCCATGTAATCACCGCTACTAGTAGGGGCCTGTTGGTAATTTACCCATGGGTTTTGAGTACTGTTAGTCATGTTGTTTTGTAGCATTTGCTGATTCAATATTGCCTGATGCTGTAAATAGCCAGCAGAGAGGGACGGGCCGGGCGGTTGGTAGTTCATGATGGCGCCGGCGCTGGATGGCCCGGGCATTGAATGGGATGGCAGTGACATGTTATCGGCCGGCACAATTATGGTCGAGGAGTCTGGCATAACAACAGTAGTTTTCTTTTTACCTGGTTTTGTTTTCTTGGTAGCTTGGTTTGAGGTCGGAGACAATGTGTGGGCACGTTTCCTACCCCGGGTTTTCAGTTTGACAGGCGAGTCTTCACTAGTGCTAGGCGCACAGACCGCTTTGTCACCGGCGGGCATAACACAGGTTTCAGTATATAATCACGGTAAACACAGTTAATTTCCAGTTATGAGTTCCAGTTTTATGATCTCCGGGATCCGTGTGGTTAGTTCTAGAACATGGTGCTGGTTGTAAATCCGATCCTAGGAGGTTTACCCACTTGGGGGTCAATTTAAACGGAGCTCTCACGCTGCGTGTGTTTACTCAGTGGCGGCCATCTTCATATCAAGTCATATCAAGTTAACACTTACAATTGAGAGCTTATATACAGTTCTACATTTTCTATACATACTAGGCCAGTAAGAACACAGGTATTCTTTAATCGCCATATCTTTTCCTTTTCTTTTTTAAATGGGGACCTAGTAGGTAGGATAGGCCCTCGGAGAACTAATTCACATTTAGTAATTAAGAGCTTAAGATCCGCCATCGTTACAAATTTGCATGTTTTCTCTAGTCCACTGCATTACCGACAATATCAGCTTTAATGATGTCAAAATATATACGAAATCTACATATATTTGTCCATTTCTATCACATTTTGCATCCTCACCTTCCTTTGATATTCCTGTTCAGATAAAACGTTACTTCTTGTCTTCCTTTCCAACCTCAATTCACACCTTTGTGCATCCTTTATCAGATTTGATAATGTCTCAGTACAAGGACAAGATTCTCCTCCCATCTCCTAGCAGAAACAGGCAAATATCCATATTGAAGTAACATGTAATGTATTATACATGTAGTTTTTGTTGTGATTCTTTTCTGGGCAAGGTTATCATGACACGATATTCGTTGTGATTGCCATTAATACGGTTTCTCCAGCAAGGAACCCCAGAAAGTAAGGAAAAAGAAAACGATTATCTAGACCTGTTTGAACACAGAATCATATACTCTAGTGGTTTCTTAAAAAGTATCTGTATTGTAATATTCATTCTGGAGGTATCAGGCTAGGTTCCTAGATAAAATCCTTGGGACCTATATTCTCCTGTCTCCAGTGTGGCTTATAAGATTTACCCAAAGGCTATAGGTGTGGCTCATGCAACGTTTTTTTCCTAGAATGGTATACAGTACTAAAGTAGTTATTTTTAGACCCAATGTGCAGTTCACAGGAGTGTCACAAAGTCTAGGTGCGGCTTATATCAGGGTATCATTATATCCAACCATTACCCCCCCTCTTATACTTACTAGATAGGAATATTCTTCAAATGGCAGGGATAGTGCACCAATACTTCTTATATCATAGATGCATAATAAGAGTAAGGACGACGTTATTATCCGCGCCATAACGTCTCTCCTAAAGAAGATAGTACATGTATGTATAAGGTATTCCCTGCTGAATGTACAAAGTAGTCGGGATCGTGACAGTAGCACTTTAAACAAGAAATATTTCCATAGGGCATGGATCTAAAACTATGCAACTCTCACAAAATGCCATTTTATTAACAACCCATAATGTGTTAAGGGCCTTCGATACAAATATTTAATGTCAACATGTGTGTAACATTGAATAGTTGATTATCTTAACACAATAACTAAAAAAGCATTAATCATTCGAGTATGGATGTACTTGAGTTTATAACATATTTTATGCACAAAGTGATGTTCGAAATACGATACAGTTCAATGGACTATGAGTCCCAATAGGAAGAATGAAAAATTATATACAACTCCAGGAGCATCAACTTTATCAGATACAGTTCAGGTATCCCATGTAATAATGGAACAAGCAGATACTTAACCAACTGTACTCTTCGATTTGATTGCACAGGTATTATTTCAATATAAATTAATTATAATGATGTTTTATCACATATCTACCTTGTATTATCACAGATTCAGAATACAGGCTTTGTGTTGTCCGACATGTTGTATATTCCAGACAGGTGAGACTTATTCAAGATATAAAGTACTGTATATGTCGTAATCCATGTTAGTTAAAATCCATCATAAAACTCGTCAGGGTGAGTTATGAATGTAGAGATCACGACTGATGGCTATACCCGGTGTAGAGGAGACCCGGTCAGGTAGGCCTCCGTACTGGGGGAGTGTCACATACACACACACAACCTTAGTCCTTGAGCAAAGATGGGTGGAAAAGGGGGTAGGCAAATAAAAGAAATATGGGACATGGAAATGCCCCCGTGACGAAGAGGGTGGGGTGAGGGATAGGAATACATACGAAACAACTAGCTTCTGTATGAAGCTTAATCCATGGAATCTGCTCCTCGGGTGGCCAAAGGTATAAACACTTTCATTGGAGTTTTACTACGATTAGAGCCGCCCAAAATCATTTTTCTCCAGATCTAGAAGATAGCAGTTTAAACTGAGGAGAATGTTAACAATATATGACGTCATCTCTCTGCATATATAAATTATGTAGTATTTCTATGCAGATTTGGGATATTTGACTTTCTGCCAACTTAGTATACTGCACCTCGAACCTTCATGGAAGCACTAATAACTGGAATATTGACATAATTCTTTCAGTTCTGGAAAGCCCAGATAATGACAACCTCTGACCTAACTGCTAAATAGGTTAATTCCATGTGCACGTTTCCCCCAGCCCTTATTTTAATGGGCGCTTATTTGAAACAAGTCGCTATTGTGTCTTCATTTTGGAATACAAAATGTACCACTCTAATCCTCAAGACTGGCACTTATTCGAAGACGAGGCGCTTAAATGAACCAGCACCGATTAGTCTCCTATTTCTCTAAGTCTACGATGTAGGCCAGTATTAGCCTAACTCACGTATAAGCCGCCACCGACGTTGGACAGTTCCTATAAGCCGCACTTGAGTACTGACTCGCGTACTAGCCGCGGCTACTACGTGAGCCTTTATGGTACCTGGCTAATCATACATTGTGCATGGGCCCAGAGGCATTGGGATGGGAGAGGAAGCATATGGATATCCTAAGCAATATTAATTAGATCCACTGATGAAGACTACACTCCCAGCCGAAACGTTGTGGTTAGTGTAAGTCTATGGTGAAATAGAACGCGAGTTAAAAGTAAAAGTCCTGTACTTTTACTATGCTTCTCTTTCTTTTATTTCTACTAAAATAGTTTTTACTTCTAGACAAAATATACTGGAACTGAATATTTTGGCTCAGTGTGGGGATCGATTAGACCTATCATTTGCTGCGTAAGATTAGCCTAACTGCAGCTGTCTTTTGACGCTTAATTTTATACCATCTGCGGTATACATGTTCACAGACGTATAATAAAAAGTACTGCATATCATGCTTCACTATTAGAGAGGTATTCAGTGTTTGCCCAAAGGGAGACAGTTCCAACAGTACCTCCCTCAAGGTAAATAATGCGGCGTCTCCTTGCATGCACCCAAAGTAGAGGATAGCATTCAGAACACGACAGTTCTTCCAGGGGCTATAGTTCTAGATCTATAATGCAGTCTTTAGAGGTCTGTGTGTTCTTGGTCTAACAACATGTCATGACATCGGATCTTGTAGATACACCCGCCACGATCATAGCTCCACAGTGTACTGCTTCCCGGTTGACAGGAAGACATGCAGACCTACCATGGGAACTATAGCTTATGTGGATCGTATTTTGCAGTGAGTTGAATAAATATCCATTCCATGTAAATATTTTGTAAGTTTTCTCAAGATATAACTTTGGGGTGGTAGTTTATCATTTTTAGAAGGAAATAGGGCCTGCTATAAACGAAGGAGAAATCATACTCCTGATCTATCTTAGTACTGAATGGTACTGAGTGCATCAGGCAGACATTTATAGAGAGGTTCGTATAGATACCCACAGGAGGAAGCACCTGTCTAACCCAAGGTCGGGTTAGGAGGTTGAATTACGCTTTAGGTCACAGTCATGAGTCTTTCTACGGAGAGGGGAGGTGACGGTGATCGGATCTATGAGGTGAATGGAAGGTAAAAGTCACCCGTATATTTTAATAGAGGCAATGGTTCTTTTACACCCCACTAATTAGGCACGACGTGAGACAGGCCAGTGATATGTAAGATTGTAAGATTTTTTTTAAATTTCAGACATGATGGTTCACACTACGATTTTCAAAAGCTGAATATGCTGGGACTTAGTTTCTTTAACAAATCGGGCGTATATCTATGTCTGCATCTGATTGATTGTAAGACGGTTAAAGGTGTAGGGGTTTCAGAATACGCAATGTATGGTTGCCCAGGCACCATGGACAGTTTGACCATATTTGCATATAAGTGTTACATTTCACTGTATGGAATGGAGTAGGCATAAATTAAATGTTGGTTCGGTCCACCGCAACTCTGGAGTGGATTGCCGTTTATATAAAATATCATATAAAGACAAATAACACAAAAGGCATGTTGTTTTATACTTTGGGTTTACTGACACTTCATGTTATCACATTCATACAAGGTTATAAAGACGATCCGAACAGCTTCAGTGCAGAACTGTTATTTAGTTCTCATTTTCCCTAGTGTAGCCAGCATTCAGGAGGCTCTGCGCAGCACAAACTCCAAACCAGGCAAAACGCGAGGTAAAAGCTACAAGTATGGCATTTTCACCATCATTCTTTAACCGTGATATTATTATAATATATTATCATATTCACAAGGAGCATATCATATCTTAACTGAAGTTGACTTTTCTTCAGAAATGAATAGTTATTTTACAAAGAAGGAAACCTCAATAATATAATGCATGGAAGGAGCGACTAGCAATATATAATGTGAATGATACACAAATGGTGTCCAGAAATGTCTTTTCTGTGTGACATATACATTCTACTTTAATAGGTCGTGATTTACAAATGAGACTGCTCCTTCCACTGAAGCAGCCGTTAACATTCTCAAGGAAAACAATCAATGCCTTTCTTAAATAAATACATCAGACATGCCAAAGCAAACGCAAAATTGCAAGCCCTTTACATTTTAGTCACCATGATGATCGCTCAAAAGTTTAAAGCACCCCTTTCGTAACTTATCGAGGAAGGCAGTGCAAAATATATATTCTATATACAGTTACGGTCTGGTCTGTATGTGGTTCAGCGACAAACTGTGGGGTTTATATCTTAATATATTTACAACACTTTTCATCGTCGGCTCAGTAGATGAAATGTAATAATATTATGGCCATCTCAAGGTATGCACCCCAAAATGTACGTTCCTTCACATATAAACGGACCGTATACAGGGCCGCATAGTATGTATGCATCCAGGGAAAACTGCTATATATTAGTTCTATATACCGCACGTCATCTGGGCTAGCTGTGGGGGAATATGCTATCATATTTACAATTTCTTTTACAGTATGCTTTCCATCCACAAACTGACGTCAAAAACACATTATCTAGGATAATAACAAATAAATGCCTATACCTACTACTGCTTCTTTGATACAATAATCATAAACAATAAGTTATTAAACATAAAAGCACCTTCGGATTGCGTAAAAATAAAATCGGAATTCGTCGTCAAGTATATTGATATCCAAACAATTGCGACTCACAAACTTTTTGTCAGGAAACACATATTCACTGTAACTTGTCTTTCAGTAAACAAAGGTAACTATAATAGTGGATTTCAACATGACATTTGTGTTTACAAAAACCTCTAATTCTTCATAGAAAAGATAGGTGTGGGACAAGAGAAAGAAGTCAGAGTAGGTCGTTTTCATTTTCAATTGATGAGTCTTATGGAATTTATAAGATAAGTATTTATTTAAATACATACATTAAAGTCTTTAATTGACGAATGGTATTTTAAGGAACAAAAAAAGAACAGAAACGTTATCCAGAATGAACCTCTTTGAAAACCAACATTTCCCCATCACTTCCACTGTTTTCACATTATTACTGTTTTATTAAGATAATTAGTAAATATTTCCTCTTTAATGATGCTACTCATTTCGGTATCATGTAGGCAGTATCTATTAGAAGGCCACATATACATGTCTATGCATGTTACTGGGTCGAAACTCCATATTGAAATTCTCTACCAAAGAGTTCTTTAATACTCCAACACTTTTCTGTCGATCAGAAAACAACAACGCTTGAATTCACCCCTTGATGTACCATTATATGGGTACTTTAAGTTAATGCAGTTGGTTATCGCAATTCTCAACACAAGAGATACATCTTATCAATATATCCCGGCGTATAATCGTACAAGCTCTTCGGAAAAAGAATGCAGAATTTATGTAATTTAGTTCACGAAATTATCATAATGTTGTCCTACAAGGTATATGTATAATTCAATTTATATGCATATTCAAAGAAAACCAACATAACTATTAGATATTTGTTAAGTAAGAAATAATATGATGTATATTAATGCATACAAGACATGTCATGCTTTTTACCCTTTCATGTTGTTATAATCTATATACAAACAGAAGAGTATACCGGTATCATATTCATGAATTCACTGGACAGTTATCTTTATTAAAATGAAATAAAAGTTGCCATCGTTGATGTTCTATTGTCGACAAAGATCACAAATAACCAATCTAAAATGAAAAAAATGCACCCAGTCTTTCGGAAAATTGCTTCATAGTCTTAAAAAGTTTTCATAACTGAAGACCCACTCTATGTTTGGGGACATGTACTTGTTTTTGCTAACATACAACATCTCACCCTGACGATGAGCAACTACATTTGGGTTAACCTATGTTATCATCATCATCGTTATCATTATCATCATCATCATCATCATCATCGCCATTTACAAAGTGCCATAAAGGTCATAAATATGGTTTAGTATACAGGTCGAGACAAGGAGCCAGGCTTCCCACCAGTTTATATTTACAAATAGGGTACACCTTTTAAAGGTTGGATGTATGATACAGCTAGTAGGAAAAAACATCGTCAAAAGCCACAACAAATATGACAAAACGCGCTGCTTTACCCTTCGCTTTGTGTCCCGTTCGGGTACAAAGCAATGCCGAAAGCAGCAGAACACAGGGTTTGCTCCTTTGGGCTAGGGCGGTCATATAAAAAGAGAATCACTCGTGGGCTGAGGCATAAGACGGTCGTCACAGTTATACTGGGGTTTCTTTTTGTACAAGCACGAGCCTCCCAAGTAGTGACCATTTGACATACATGCTTTGACTTTGACAAAAATGCGTATACAATGATACAAACAGTTGGTGAAGTACATTGTACCACCACAGATCTTCGCCACAGCTTGATTATATATAAGACACCTTAGCAGCTTTCAAACACAAGCTTCAAAACTCGCTATGATCGTTTATCATCGTAATATGAATAGTACTTACATACCTATGTTTTTCTCTTCAGACAATTCTATTGCATTCGCACCTACATAGAGCTACAGGATCGAGTATATAATGAATCCTACAATCTTAAATATACATCAAATTTATTTTCCTTTTATTTATTTATAAACCCATACCGCTTGCAGTAGAGAATTAGACATGACAAAAGAACCTTCGATAAAACCTCACACTGAACAAAACGGCGCCGATTCCACTCAACATAGAAGCGTCCATATACAGTGCACGACTGGGAACTTCCAGTCGGCCTTCAAGGTCAAAGGATGACCTTTCTAGGTCAAATGGTCAACTAGGTCAAGTCAAGGTCAAATGAAGGTCAAGTCCTCCATGTTCCCATGTTGGGGGTGACCTCTAAGAGTACCAAACAGTCACTGTGGTGCTGCTGCCCTGTTTGTTGTGTCGTGAGGAAGATATACTTTTGTCTCCACTGTCGTAGAATAATAGTAATAATGATATAATAGCTCCAATGTTTGGCCACTTTTCTGCGCAACCTCCTAGGAGTGTGTACACATCATATAACACATTAACACACATGTGGGTCATAGAAACACATGAAGTTGTATTTGTCGTACAATAACATAGCCATGGCTGTCCGCTACACTGTATGGAGGGTGTGGATCCAGTCGGTCGGGTAGTTTTGGTAGTGGTGGTGGTTGTGAAGGGGGGGGAGGGGAGATTGTTATTGGGGAATCTGTCCCCTGTTGAAGGACAACTGAGTTTGTAGGTGCCGTTTAGGGGGTGGTGGGGGTGGCACTTTACGCTGCTTCTCGTGGCCAGGCAGGCCTTCGAGCATCTCCTCCGGAGGCGGCGGCAGATCCGAGAAGTCATCCACACTGGTGTAGTGTGGCTGCGGCAGCGGCGCTATGGGCGGCGGCGCAGGTGGGAAATTAGCTGGTGGTTCGTTCATGAACTGGCGTGTGCGGCCTTGTTTGAGTGTGAGCACACGCGACAAGTCGGCCATGAAATATCGTCCTGAGGCTGAATCTTGGTAGATGGGTGGTGTCAGCTGAGTGGTGTCACTGCGGCGTGGCGGCGGGGGTGGTGGAATCTTGCGGCCACTGCCGTGTGTGGGGGTACTGGGCCCGGAACTGGAGCGGCGGTGCTGCAGGCTGGCACCGCTCGGTGGTGTCGGTGGCTGCTGCGGGTGGTTCTGGGGACTGCCCGGCATGGAGGAGGTCATGGCACTACCGGGCTGTGGGGGCAGCTGCACACAATGCCCGGAGGGGGCTGGAGGAAGGGGCGGGGAGGGCGCAGTCGGAGGTGGTGACTGCTGCAGTTGGTGCTGCATATTGCCCTGCCCCATACCACCAGGGATGGCCCCGGGTACAAACGGTGGCTTGACACTAATGCTGTGCCGGGGGGAGTGGTGTGCGCTGTGCCGCGGACTCTGGGAGGCCGGTGACGGCGGCAGCCCCATACCTGCAGAGGAGGTCGAGCTGCGGTTAGACCCGGGCTGACTCCCTGCTCCGCATGCACTGGGCGGGGGGCGGGTATACTGTTCCATGGCCCCAGGTGGTGGGGGAGGTGGGAGCTCTCCTGACATACACTCAGCTGACAACACAGATTCATGCGCTAACAGTGGCGGCAGCATCATTTCTGGTGGTGGTGGAGGGAGGTCCACGCTGCCGGGATTAGCAGGCCCGTCGAGCGCCACAGCGCGCTGCGGCGGGTGCTGCTGGGGAGGAATCCTCTGGATGTTGGGCTTCTTGTTCTGCTCGCTGATCTGCTTGGTGATCTCTGTGGTCACCGGTATAACGGGGGTCATCTTGCCGCTCGGCCGGTGCTGCAGCGTGGTCTGCCCGTCTTCAGCACTGCTACTGCTGCACCAACTGCCAGTGTTCTGGTGACGCGGCGACCCGATACTACCCTGTGATGACCGTCGACGTGCCTCGGCATGACTCATACCCTGGGCACTGGGGGGTGGTAGACCCCCTCCTGAGGGGACCCGTTGGTGATGTGGGCAGCGCCCTCCGTGGGGGACACTCTGAACTGGCTCCTGTGCACCGGGGTTGCCCTTCGGGGCGGCTAGCGCTGCCATGTGGGCAGGCGCCGGCTGCGCCAGAAGTGACACCAAGTCCTGGTGGGGCGCCATCTGGTGAGTGTCCCATGAGGCTATGCTATTTCTTACGCTCTCAAAGTTGATCAACAGTTGGTGACCATGCTGCAAAGTAAAATACCATGTTTTATGTTAGAGAATCTTACAATAACCACCTGAGTTGTCTCATGGCCATATCATTAAAAGCAGGGAATGTAGGCACTACCCACCAAGCCTGGCTAAGTTGCACAATTTCCTATCTTACTTACTGAAGATACTATTTAATTTTATTTAATTTTGTATGTGCAATATTGCCAACGGTTGTCTTCATCACTGTATATATGATCCTATATTTCATTTTGGCCCCATTTCGTTGTACACTGTAGCAAATATTTCTCAATATCTTAATAGTAGGTTTATTCTGAGAGTTATCACACTGGGACCTAGATAACATGATATTTACCTTTGCTATACGGATCGCCGTCATCCACTGGTGGAGTGCCTGTGCGCTGTCCGCACAAAGATACCGAATATATTTCACAGCTTTCTTCTGAATCTGTGGGTGCTGTAGGAAGAATACAAATTATCCATTAATAACGACCACAGAATAATACAATTGTTTTTCACAGGACGACCATAAAAGGTATATGCTTGTCATGGGGGCGAGATTTTTTTAAATATCTTCCCCTGGGAGCGGGACTAAATCCCATTGAGTCATGCAATCTAAGAGTCGATGCTCGCCCAGCCATAGCATCAACTCTAGTCAATGCTCGCCCATACAGGGTTTTTACCAGCATCTACTTCACACTAAGACCACCTCCTCTACACATTAACACATACCGAGAGCCCCTTATAATACATATATACCCCATGATCAAAGACAACACAAGTGTTTTCCCCCATGCAGGCGGAGCTTACCTTAAGCGCGAAGCAGTGCTCAGTGGGAGCTTTGTACTTCTTTTTCCAGCCTAGACCCGTGTAGACCTCGACAAAGTCGCACGCCTGTAGACACACCAGATCTCGGGAAGTCTGCAACATACACAATGTTAGTAAATAGAGGTACTACAAATGCACATAGTATATACATAGGATATAACACATTAAAATCGTACACAGATGTAGCCCATTAGATATCTTATCCATAACAATAAGAAGTGGTGATATATATTACACACTGTTAGGTAATGAAATACATACACTGAGCCCGGTCTGAGGTAAGTGTAGGGAAGACGGCTGATTGATTAATTGATTGATGAAATATGCTTTGGGAAGGAGCAGGAGAAGGAGACGGTGTAGGAGAGAAATGATGGGTATACTATATAATAGTAATTGCGTTTACTGGATTAACATTACAGGGAGGTATATAGTATAGACGGTTACCTTGCTCTTGCCCTTGGGGTTGTAGTATAGACCAGACGCCCTTAGTACAAAGTAAAACCGCTTCCAGGCCTTCTTGCCCTCCGCCTTCAGGTATAACATTCCCTCCATCTCAGGCACTCGTTTACTAGTGGGGGAAAAGTACTCCTGAAGAAAATGAAAACAGAATAAGTTACAATCAAAAATAAGGTACATCAACAATCATCAAATGGTTTCTCGAAGACATTCCTAGATATCGTGAGCATTTTAACGCTTTCTTTGCAAGTGAAAAAATATCTGCGTTGCTGAACCTACAATACCTTACAATTTAGATATATTTTGCTGACATCGCTAGTTCACAGCTTTACCACTAGTGTTCTATACATTTTCAGAAATGCTTACACTTATAGTTTAAGTACAAGAGTTTGATTAACCAGACATAATACATCCAGTTACCACACTAACCAGTAACAATACAAACCTGAACAAGGGAGGACCGGCCGGCATCGTCCAGCTTGCCCCGGAGGTCTCCACACCCGAGCAGGTAGTCCTCGGGTCTCCGGAACACATCATACTTATCTGGCCGCTCGAGGAAGATGAGCTTATTAGTTGAGTCGCGAGACCACACCAGGATATTGTCTACTAGGTTGTCATGGTCTTCCAGCATACGCTCTGTTAAATCAGGGGGAATAGTGCGATGCTATAGGACACATTTCTAGCATATATTTTGATTTGATTTGTCTTTATTTTGTTAATTTTTATAAACACAAGTTACATAGATCTGGATAAAATATGATTTCTATCTTAAATCATAGGATATACAAATCTTCCAATAAATCTTAAATTTTTTATACATACTTGGTCACAAGCAGAATGATAGAAAATGGTTAAAATAGTTTCTGGGTACTGTTCCTGATATTACAAATCTTGGTGAACTTCACTCCCCTTTCGGCATTTGCGATTGGAAGAGTTTTAGACTAAAAGGAGCAGACCTTGCTGCCCGTGTATCAGGAGTCAGAATGGAGCTGGGTCGTAACAAAAGCCTTTTATACCCCAGCTGTGGGTTTAGCCAGCCTTACTTACCCATATAGAGGTCAGGTAGCTGTTCAACCACGGCCCAGTGGATGCTGGGCGTCGCGTGGTTCTTGACGACGAGAATGTCGCACACCTGGGCGACAGTCATGTTCTCATCCACCAGGATCGACTTGCTTGATCCATCCAGCGTATAGCACCGAACGAACAACTGGACAACACACAACAAATAATAATCATATGAGACATTTTCAAGTTATGTCATTTTCACAGAATGTCGCGCATATATCTAGGCGTACTGACAGTGCACTAGAAGGTAGCATATGTGCTCGTCTATCAGACAGGAAAGGAAAAACAGAATTGGGATTGTCTAGAAAGCGTTGATTATATAAAGAACAATGGGTTTCAATATTAAATGAGAATGACTGAACGGTGTGCATAGTATCTTACTGCGTGTATATCAGAATATCAGTTAATGTCACTAATTAATTCTCCTCAAAGTTAAGGCACATTTGAATGAAAAGCAAACTGTTACAGAAGAATGGTACACTGTCTTATTACATGGTTGTTACAGCAGCTATCACTAAGTGTACGAATATACATTATATCTTTGCTAGAATAATGCAGGTGCTTAGAATATCCATCCCATTTCCAGTATTTATCTAGGTCTACATAAGTCCTCCCTGTGCAGATACCATTCTACATAGGACCCCCAAGTTCCCATAGCACAGCCACCAAAGCAATCTGAGTCTAACAGCACCTGTAGGCCACAGGCTGGAAGGGCAGGAAGGACCCAGAGAAGGGCAATAGGTCACAAGGTCAAGAGGTATAGATGCATACATAGTGTGTACTGACATCTAAAAGAGGCTGTGTTTTTTTTATTCTATCGGCATAGTCAGATAAAGTTAGCTGTCTCAGGTAGCTTTGGTTATACCAGCTATAGATTAAATTCTCCTGACTTTTCAATTTAGAATACTAATTACATATTAGATTATCAATATCTAATTATACAAAATACCACCGATGTTGTGCCTGATTATGCCACTGTATGTACTTTGTAACCAGCACTTTCCGACACAAGCACAATCTATCCTCTTAGAAATACCAAGTCAGTTTCCCATTACTATGTTGCCAACAACTCCTAATGTTCAAGTCTCTCCCCAGGTGGCGACATAGGCATGGATGGCTAACATACTACTACAGAGAGTGCCAACGGAGAGTTTTTGAGTTTTTGTTATTACTGTCTGAGTGAGTGGAATTGAATGATAGGGAAAGTATAAAGTTTCCATATAACAAATGCTGCAAATTGCTATTGACTAGCTGTTAAAAATATATATTATGGGCTTCTATCAGGAATGATATTGGATTCTTATTCCCCATGATACGGAATTCTCATTAATAAAGCTTAAATATACCATTTTCAGTTTCCATGTACACATTAAATATAAATAAGTAAAACTGTAGTGTAGATCTATTCTTTCTTAAGGTGCCACATTTCTGGAATATGTGAATTCTTTACACGTGCCTTATAAGGAGTCATCTAGTAATACTTTAATCTCTAAGTCCATTATGTTGTTAGATGTTAATCGGGTATTTAGAATTGCAGCTAGTCGTTGTCTAGTTAGATGGTTTCCACGTTGCCTAGTCCTAGTGGTTATTAACTTCTCCTCGATTCTGTGATTATTACATATTATACCAATATTGTGTTAATCTGTTCTGTCAGGATGTTAAATATGGATTACAGGAGGTTATAGGAGAACATGGGAAGCTACAGGATTATAGGTGAAAGTTCCATTGAGTCAGTGTTAGTTGCCAATATGAGTCTAAGAGTAAAATATTAGCGGATTATTTCTTATCAGAAGTCGTGGATTTAATTAAGAATCGAAGAGTTTTTTTAACGCGCAAACATTTTACTCTTAAGTCACCCATAATTGGACAAACTCTCTCAACATCTGGTACACAGCAAATGGCCATGTACAGGGGGTCACTTCAATTAAAGCCCTTCAGAATAACCAATCATAACTTGTCATTTGCAAAACAAATAAAATAAATAGAAAATAGCACTCTTTCATATTTCGCTTGAAAACATTACATGCTAGAATGAATGGCAATTAATTACACTGGAGGAAACACTCAAATTCATCAGAAACTTAAGCTGAAAAAATATTTTTTTGAAACTTCATCAGATCATCGACAGGCCATTAGTGTGTACGTCAAATGGGGGTGAAGTTTCCAAAAAGGCAAGAAACTGTAGAACCAAAAAATATAAAGAAACAACCAACGTTGGCGAAAAAAATACCAAGGCAGCTTTACCATGTTGTTCCCCGGCTTGATGAGACGAGGAAGCATCAGCCGCACACTCTGTGCCATGGCGGCAAATTAGGCAAAAACGTTATAGAAGAAAAGCATGTGTGACACCGGTGGGGGGTGCAGAAAGTGTCAAAATAGGCGACAACATGTACATGTGCTCTGCCTTCGCTAACTCTAATATCCATTCAGGCAGAAAAACGGTAGTAATTCAGACTGCCACAGCACTATTCTATAATTTAAAGGCTTTTTGTGAATTGCTCCAAACGAAAATTAACGATACTCAAATGAAATTAAAGTATATGGGAAAGGAGCTATAGTTTGGTCACATAGTATTTTACAGTATACAATATCAAAAGCCTCCACATTGACTACGAACTTCTGTTAATCGCTAATACATATATAGAAGCATACTCATTATGAACATTTAGGTTCTGATTATAGAGCTCCTTCAAGAAGAGTAACCGGTGTAAAAGGTGTGAGGAAATGCCACCTTAACTATAAGATACAAAAGGCATGCTCCATATAGATAATGTACAACATCAAAGACGACAGCCAGAGAAAATGTTATAATATGATAGTTCCAGAGAGAGTAGCCATGATACACACCTTTTTGATGTTCGCTTCTTTTATCTTGTCTAGGGCTAGTTTCACCTTCTCCGCTTTCACCCGAGCAGCATAATCTCCCTGCAAGAAACAAAGCATTGGTCCAGTTAGATCACGGTATATTTGCATTAACCTCTAAAGTAAATTGTATACCTTTAACATTCATACAGGAACACCTGCATTTTATAAAGCCCTGAAGGATGGGTTGGTCTAATGCCTAAATGTTATCTTACATACATGTTCCATACACAGCCACCCAGATTTATCAAAGGCTTTACAACACCCAGGGATAAATACAGTACGTTTTTTATAGTGTCAGAAACACCTGCCGTACGCCAACTCTAGATGTAGGCACCCACATCACGGAGAGAAGTACACCCAATAAAGGGTACTAGATCTGACAGTCACTGATAAAACAGGTGTTTATACCACTGTATATACTAATGGTTTTATAGCCAGTATACAATGAGTTTGCAGGTGAGGCCAGTTAGAATGACGCAAATTGCTGATGCAGCAGATTAGCCAGTCGTTTGGGATATGTATACGACCAGTCACTGCTAGCAATGCTAATATATGGCCCCTGGACATTAGCAGTGTGTATACCGGTATATGGAGTATGGAGTTATGGATCTCAGCTTCAGCGTGCGGAGAGGTCACATGATCATTCCTGATGCTGCATCACGCCCTCCCACTGACCCCCCCCCCCCCCCCCAGCTAGGACAGCACACATCTCAGACACAAGGATGCACTGGCGCAGGGATGGGCTACTAATGGGTGCAGCCCTGGCCAATTTAATTCCCAGGGATGCATTCATGTATTATGACGATCCTTTAGGAGTGTATCAACCGCTTAAGGTCAGCAAAATGCCTAAATGGAGAACTGGTGAATTACTCGCCAAGGCTGTACGTATTCAGGCATCATGATACTAAAGGGCATGATGCACTATGCGCCCCTTAAAGGGCTATAGTAAATGCCCCTCCTGCTGCCTATTCTCTAGCAGCAGCCCTGGTGTGCTGTTAGCCTCTTTCTGTACAGAAACAAGAAGTAGGTAGAGGCCCCTCAGGGTGCTACCAGCGCTCAGAGTGCAATCTGTAGGGACGACCAGGGTAGACGGATAGTAGTATGTAGAGGCTGGGTACATACCGCCCATTGGCCAGTCAGCCAGACAAGTATGGGGTCTTGAGTGTAAATCTAAATAATATTTCCATTAAAAGTCTAAACTGTCATTTCAATATAATGCAGAAACCATAGTGCATCAACATACTGATATACTAATCTTAAGCTTTGTTAATTCATATCATTTTCACTTTTTCAACGTGTCAATTCACCCACCCTACTTGTGGTCTTATCCATATATCAAACGTGTATGAACTAACATTTTTACATACGGGGCCCCATTCTAATCTCTCTGCTTGTATGGCATGAATCCCATGCGGACTTCAGAAGCCGTCCCCGGCAGACCACTGCAGTCATCTCACTAATAAAAGGCTAGACATGGGGAGCACAAAAAGAGAATTGGCCATTTTTATCTCGTTGACTGTGCAGTGAGCTGGTCTGGTATAGTACAGCATAATCCATAGAAAATATTCAATGACGACAACGGTGACCCATTTTAACAAAATGGGTCGGAAGTCCCATTTTAAAGAGCTTGGATCTATCATTATAGGGTGGACACCATGAGGTTTTGAAAAATGATATTTTTGACATTCTTCCAAAATTAGAGTCTCATAGTTATCATCAGGAATTCTAAGTTGCAAAGCCGATTTCAGCCCCAATTAGTCCCCAATTCATGACTAATCTTGGGTAATTATATATCTGTGGTGGTTCGTAGTTAACTCTAGGTTAAAGAACAACGATCACGGCAGTTTCCAGGTGCGAGAATATATCTGTCTTTATTCACAAGAATAACAACTCTAGTTCCTTTACTAGGGAACGATCAGTGTAGAATTAATACACACAGGTAGATCAGGTTTCTCTATAAATAGAGGAAACGGTCAGTATACAACTCTTAGCATACAACTCTGTCCGCACGGTTGGACATGTGAAGTCTCTCGTCAGTCGGGCCTGCACTGACTGCCGTTCCAGGTAAACACATGAGTCTTATATAACACCGGCTCTTAGGTCACGTGGCCAGGTGGGTGGGTCGGCCGCCCACCTGAGAGCGGCACACGGTCACCTGAAGAGGACCTGCGCCCTCTCCCGGGAACTGTGTGCACTAGCTCCAGGTGGAGAAGCCGAGTAAACAGACGTTACCCGGAAATACCGTGTATGAGATTAATATGTAATATCATGCCCCTACACTACCCCCCCTAGACAAAACTAGGTGGTATCGAACATATATACTGTTTTCCTAGTACATAGAAAACTTTTTAGAACAACGACTTTACAGTTATTGTCTATACAGTAACTAGGGGCGTAACATATTATCACGACATACTACACAAGCGAGATCATCAAACTCAATATAAATATGGCATTACACTGTAATAGCAACCATAATAGATGATTTAGGTATGTTTTATGACAAGTGAATATAATATCATACATACAATCGAACGGCTTGACACATTTCGATATGACTTCCTTATGAAGTTTCCTTACTCGGTTATTAAAAAAATGCGCGTGGGGTGTGTATATATTTAAGTTGAACAGAAAAGTTATTAAAAACCAGTCCTGATAAGGACTCACAACCACCAGCGTCTTACATTGATTTGTGATTTAATGAAAACATTCACACAATGGATAACAGTAACCACAGCCTTTGTTTTAAGCCGGGTAATCCGATTATATAACCGGAGTATTAATATCTCTCGCAACATACAACAGAGTCAACACACACGACAGTACCTGGCGGTATATTTAGTATATACACATAGTCTTAACGACTTCATATACACATTACGGGTAGCCACGTTTCCTAGCTTATCAGATCATACAATCTTCATATATAGCATATTATAAAACCCGATTCATAAGGTAAATATGAGAATACCTTATTGGAACACCTGAGGTGATATGTATCACATAATAATGATATATTTTATATATTAAAAACGTTTTAATGAGTAACCTGGCAGTGTACCCGGAAACCCTTACAATTAAATATAGCTTACTGGTGATCTAGTTGTGGTCAAGGTGCTCTCCGCTTCTAATAGACGAATGAGTGAGGTGCTCTCCTCTTCTTAATACTGTTTCTTGGATAAATATCACCCGAAGGTAAGTTCATATGTATACAGCTCGATAAGTATCCCGTCCTCGCTCCAGTAAAGTTCATGACATATATAACTATAATCCGGCTGGAAACCACGAGTACTGTCCGTTTAACACGTAATCCTAGCTCCAGGAATGTTCATGAAATATATAAGTAGATCTGGAACCACGAGCATTGTCTGTTTGACACGTAATCCTTTGGACGGGAACAGTTTATAACTCAGCATAATAGTATCAGGAACACATCATGGTAACGTATCCCAAAAGTTAGTTTCAGGGACGTTAGTTTGGTAGCTTCCCGGTGGAGTCCTGATTCCCCATCGGTAGGCTATAGTTGAGAGTTGAGTAGTTAGGTAAGTCCAGAGCTTTCACGGAAGGTTCCCCCCGCGTTGATCCATATGCATCTAAAAAGATGCCCCCCCCCTCAAAAGGGATACCCCGTCATAAACAATTTATGACGTCAGATTAAATGAAACAACAATTAATCTATCCGGAAACTATTATAGTTCCCTCCTCTATTCCTAAAAGAATTAGAAATAGACTCAGAACCTTCTATTAGTCTTTTTAACCTAAAGGTTCATCTCTTGCCCTCATTAAAGCAAGCGCGTGCTCCGTTGTGCCATCCCAGGTATCGATAGTCACGCCGTAAAATTTTACGTTCATGTCCTGTAACCGTTTGGTTAACTTCTCGTTCTCTTGCTGAACGAACCCTGCGGCGGCCTCAGCAGTCTTTTGGCCTGAAGCAGCTTCCCTTGACTTTTTAGCCAAGTAGTCAGCATTGCCGACAGCGACCAATGCTTTCTCCTCCCGGTGGGCAATCTTTAGGCCATGCGTGAACAGGCCTAACATCTTGGTGTTATACTCCACCGCCAGCTCGCGTTGGGACTCCTGGAATTCCGTTACAATTCTCTGTCCCACTTCGCAGCTCGCTTTCTCTTCCCGAGAGAAGTAGTTGACTATCGGGACGTATTTTAACTTTACGCCACCGGTAGTTTCCGTGCGGGAGGTGCCCGCGACTGGCTGGATGACAACCGGCTCCTGGGCTGCAGGAATCACGGGTTTAACATCCGCTTGCGGCGCTTTCGCAACCGCTGCAGCCTTCGGGACAGTTATGCCCCGAGGCGTTACCACTGATATTAGTGATTTTGGTTCAGCTTTCACGGTCAAGCCCTGCATATCCCGAGTTGGGGTAGTGGGTGACCGGACGTCCCTGGGGGTTAGCTTTGCAGTTGTCCCCAGATGGTACGTCAAAGGCAGGGAAGCCTTTGTCCTGGTAGCCGGTTCTTTAGGCCGGGCACCTCCACAGTCAGGTTGACTGTTGGCACTGTCTGAACTGCTCAGACGTCTAGAACGGTAATCCATGTTAGTCGCCGCCGTCGCTCGACCACCGGAATCACGTTTCCGATCTTTCCGGTCTGTAAACAGCGGGTCTGGATACTCGCGATAATAGTCGCGACCTTCCGGGGCATGATAAATCCCATAGTAGGAATTATCGAGTTCCTCCAAATTGGATCCGGCATGTCTCCGTTTTGGTCCAGGTGAGACCGCAGGAGATCGAGAGCGGTCGCGGGCGGACCGGCTCTTCCCCCGGGAACTACCCCGGGTTTCCGGTTGACGGAAACTACCGCCACCTCTGCGGGAAGTACGGGTAGTGCATAACACCGTATATTCCTCGTCATTCATGGCGAACTTATGTCGTCCGTCCACTCTGGCAATCCTGGCTTTGAACTTCCCATCTGCGATCGTACAATAGAGTCAGCGTCGACGTCCATTATCTCCCCCTGTCCCAGGAAATCCAGAGATTCCTGGTCCACGAGGTCAGGTTGATTAACAACCTCATTTCCTCCGCTAGCGGAGTCGCCCTCTTGAAGAGGGTCCACCTGTTGGTGGTCTGTCTCGGAGGACATGTTTTTTGTGTCACACTCAAGAAAAGTGTTTGTTGATGGATTTATAGGGGATCCACCTCCCCACAGCGACAATGGTCGTGTCCGAGCTCTCACGTCTGCTCTGGACCGCCTCTCAACCCCAACTGGCGATTCCCGCCGCTCCGCGGGCCTTATATAAGGCGCGCCACCGCGCATGCGCAACCCCGCGCGTCCCGTGACCCAGTTCCTTGGAACCAGGTCACCGCGCGTTCAATTGTAAACAGGTACCCTTATTCCACGTGTTAATCCTTACGCTCTGTCAACTCGTCGAGAGTATCAATGAAATATATATGAATGGCATAATAAAGCACATTCACCGGATTATCCGTCCATCACCCATGGGATCCTTGACAGGGGGACTATCACGATCATTCCGACCGTACTTACTTCCACACATAACTGATTACAACATTTAAATATTTAACAAGATTACAGGACACCACACTCGTTGTGTACCGGCTTAGGTTATACCGTCCCTGGCTAGTAACCGGGGACTGCGTCTTATGTTTTTAGGCATAACATTAGACCTGGTTCGAGGACACGCTTTTTCCAGAGTGGATTTAGCCTTAACCACACTCTTCCGGGTCCTTTTCCCTTCAGCCAGCGAGACTTTATTAGCCGCCTTCTTCCCGGATCTTTTTGGGATGACGGGCTTCTGCACCATTAGTTTCCGGGAAACCTCCTTCCGCGGCCTCCCGCGTTTCCGGGGAGGTTCCTTCACTAATTTCCGCTGTTCACTTTCCTCTATCAAAGTATCAACTTCCAACTCATACGAGTCCAGGGACAAATCTCTCCCCTTCCACTCTCTTAGTCGAGCTACATTAGATTTATACATCTTTCCTTGTAATGAACGTATCACTACAGTACTGTCACTTACTATGCGGGTAACCACAAAGGGGCCGTCCCAATTACTAGCAAGTTTCAGAGTCGATAACGGCTCATGTAATCTTACTACCTGATCACCAACTTTGAATCGTCGCGGCTTAAGGCCTAGATCATAGCCGGTCTTCTGCCAGGTAGCATTCTTCTGCAGTTCAGTTCTCACCAATTCATAAGCATATTTGAATTGATCTCTTAATGACTCCACAAACATCACATGGCAGGGGGTTTCCGGGTTCATTCCAACCACCCCGAATACCAGATCCGCGGGCATTATCAAATCTTCCCCGAAAACTAATAGATTCGGGGAACAGGAAGTACTAGAATGGACAGTGCTATTATATGCATGGCATACATAATCACACTGCTCATCCCAGTCATCCATTCTATCATTCACCAGGGATTTCAACACCTGAATCAACGTACGATTGAATCTCTCAACCATTCCATCACTTTGTGGCCGATAGGGATTTGTTCTCGTCTTACAAATCGCCAGTCGGTGACACATTTCCTGCCAAAGATCAGATTCAAATTCCCGACCTTGGTCACTATGCATCATTAGGGGAACCCCAAGATGCAATACCCAACCTTTAACAAAAGCTTTTGCACAGGTTGCTGCTTTGTGATCCGCTAATGGAAACACTCTCGTATACTTAGTATAATAGTCAGTGACGACCATCATACAAGTATTACCCTCAGGGGTAGTTTTAAACCCACTGATAATATCTATGGCGACTCGCGCAAATCTTACACCAAACAACTCCTGGGACAAAGGCATTTTACCCATCCCAGGCCCAGGTTTGTTTTTACAACAATCCGGGCAAGTAGCAATCCATCTTAATAGATCACTACTCATCCCTGGCCAGTAATATCTCCTTTTCAGACGTTCCAGGGAACGCTTTTTCCCGAAATGTCCACTGGTCAGGTGTCCATGGCAATAATACATAACATCCCTCCTCATACCGGAAGGTATTACCACTTGCTGGACTCTCCTACCGGATGAATTAATCTTCCACCGGTAGATGATTCCGCTCTGGACCTCTAGCTCTGCCCATTGAGCTATTAGTCGTCTCATTTCCCGATTCTCCAGGGAAATCTCAGGCCGCGGGGGCCGTATCTTCCTAGGTAACAATACCAACAACCGGCTAAGGTTAGGATCCTTTTCCTGGAATTTCCGGATGGTTCCCATGGACCACTCCAGAACCCCAGTTCCCTTGATCTCAAAGGGAATCCTTGCTCCGGCTATGACAGCTTCATGCTGACCACAGTCATCACAGTTGGTGTTTTCGCACTTCCTGATAGGACGTCGGGAAAGTGCATCAGCATTTACATGCTTTACCCCAGCTCTATGCTGGATCTGACTTTGCTCCAAACCGAACTCGGAAAGGTGTGCTAGCCAACGTCCAATCATTCCTTCCGCATCTTTGAAATTCAATAACCATCTCAAAGAGGAATGATCTGTTCTTAGCGTAAAATCGGACCCCCAAAGGAAATGTTTGAACTTCTTAGTATAAACTATCACAGCCAACAATTCCCTTTTAGTGGTACAGTAATTACGCTGTGTCTTACTCATAGTATTACTAGCAAAGGCAATGGGAACCTCCACTCCGTCTTGGACTTGACTGAGGGCGGCCCCAATACTCTCATTACTAGCATCTGTATCCAATACAAAATGACCATCCGGGGTGGGATACTTTAACACCGGGGTCTCTACAAACAACTTTTTTATTGCTAAGAAAGCTGTGTCCTGTTCCCTCCCCCATGGGAACTCCTCCTTCCTATTTCCGGGTGTCCAGTGTGACAAACACTGGATCGGATAGGCTACCCGGGAATACCCCGGCAGGAAATCCCTATAGTATGAGCAGAATCCTAGAAAGGATCGCACATCTTTAGGACCCCTGGGGACTTCCCATTCAGTCACACTCCTGATCTTTTCCGGATCCGCCTTAACCCCCTCGGTGGAAATAATCCGCCCTAGGTAGTTAATATCCTTCTTAAACAGATTGCATTTCTTTGGTTTCAATTTGAGACCGTTAGACATGATTCGGTTTAAGACTTCTTCCAAATTACTTAAACAATCCGCAAAGGTCTTTCCAAACACTATTACGTCATCCAAGTAAACTAGACATTTCCGCCATAATAAATCACTTAACAGCGTCTCCATCATGGCTTCAAAGGTGGCCGGCGCGTTACATAACCCGAACGGCATTACCTTATATTCGAACAACCCAATATGGCTGGAAAACGCGGTTTTCTCCATATCTTCAGGCTTCATGCCTACTTGCCAATACCCGGACTGTAAATCCAGGGTACAAAACCATTCATTCCCTCCCAGGGAATCAATCGTCTCATCTATCCTAGGAAGAGGATAGGAGTTCTTCTTAGTCAACCCATTCAGTTTCCGGTAATCAATACAGAACCGTATGCTACCGTCCTTCTTGGTTACCATACACACAGGGGAGGACCAAGGGCTCATGCTGGGAACAATAACATTATCCTTCAGCATTTTCGCTATCTCTTCCTCAGCTACAATCTTCTTTTTGAGGGGTAATCTCCTATAAGGAATCTTAAAAGCGGGGTTATCCCCGGTTTTAATTTCATGCAATACCTTATTGGTTCTCCCCAGGGGTTCCCCTGGGGCCGCAAAAGCTTGCCTGCATCTCTTCAGCATAGCTTTTAGGGCTTCCTGATCATTCTCATCCGTTATGGACGATCCTGTTAACAACTTAGTTAACTCTTCATGCAATTCCTCTTCCCCTCCTTCTTCTAACCTCAGGTCTTGGTGGCTACCGGTGACTGCCTCCGCAAGTATCACTTTCCCAACTTCAGTGCCTTTCTCAAGATATACTGTGGAGTTTCCGGGGTTGGAAATGGGTGTCACTGTCCATCTGGAATTCCCTACTAGGGTATCCGCAGATTCCAATCCCTTCCGGGATAATACAGCCATATCCGGCTCGATTACCGCTAATCCTTTCTGGATTAGCCTCCCTGAACTGACTAACACGTCACAGGTCATTCCCGGGGGAATCTTCACAGTCTGTGCCACACTAGCGACACTACTTATCACTCTCAACTTACAGAGTATGGTCATATCATACGGGTATTCAATTTTCAACTTCCCACTTTTCGGATTCAAAGTCGCACCGAAAAGCGCCGCAAAATCCAAACCAAGAATACCATCATCTTCAATCTCAGCTATGGTTGGGGCCCAAACAAATTCTTTCCCGGCCACAGAGATTATCAGAAAAGTCCGTCCAAATGTCCTCATTCTGGTACCATCGGCCGTACATGCGTTTACCCTCATTGTGAGGTTCTCACACATATTCGGCAATAAGCTGATGAATCTCTTAGAGACCATGGAGTGGCTAGCTCCAGTATCCATAAGAAACTCCCCAGTCTTTCCTTGTACAGAACAGGAAACGTACCACCTCTTCCCATCAGTTACTGAGGGATTCCTAGTAAACCGGTGAAGGTCACTATCAGTGCCCAGGTCGAATCCACATCCTTTCAGGTGTTCCAGACAAGGATGACCCGGGGGAAGCCTGGTTCCTCCAACCTTAACCAACTCTTTGGTTATTGACTCCTCTAAACTGGCACTAGGTTTCCCATACGCGCACCCCTGGGCGCCTGTTGTACCAGTCTCCCCAGCCTCATGGTTTCCGGGATGTACGGTCCCATCTCCCTTCTTGCTGGACGCATTCACTGCTAATGAATCTTCACCGCCAACGTCGGTGATAATCTGACATATTTCCTCAGGGGTTACCGTCCTGCCATCCCCGGTAACCCCCTCTAATTTCCCGAAACCTCACTTCTTAAAACAGGTTTCTCGGCTTTGCATTCAGATGCAAAGTGCCCTTTGACTTGACATCTGTAACACTGGACGGTGTTACGATCGACCCTAGGGCGGCGCCTGGTTTGATTATCAAACACCTCGTTCATGCGTTTAATCATGGACTCCATTAAGGTATTTAATGAGTTTCCTGACGCATTTGTTTTATCCGGAGTGGTCGTCTCCGGGGTCTGGGTTTTCTGACTGGGTTCAGTCTGAGGCTCCCGAATGTCGGGTTTCCGGGGGGTTTCCGAATAACCTTTGTTACTAGGAAGTTTCCCGGAAGCTGGGGTTGAGTTAGATTTCTGTCGACCCTTGAATTTAAGGGCGTCTACTCTCTCCTCCCCTTCAGATTCTTCCGCGGAAGAATCGTCTCCATCTAAGGAATGTTCAATTCCAGAGACGCGCTGCCCCCTATTAGCGGGTATCATACCAGCCAACAGTATCTTCTTCTTGTCATGTTGATCAATCGCCATGAACAAATCTGCTAGGGAAGACCCAGCTTCCCAAGCTCTACCACAAACTTTAGCATGTTCGGGATCACTTAATCCACTAATAAATCTTACAAATAGGGATTCTATGTAATATTCAGCATCCCTACTCCATTCTGGCCTAGCCTGCCGCAATAATCGCTGCAATTCCAGCCCAAAATTTTTAGCAGATTCCTTTGGTTTCTGCGTTCTTCTCTGAAACAGAGTCCAGTGATCTACTGTCACCATTTTCCCAAAGGTATAACAAGCTAATACTTCCAGCTGGTCGTATGTAGCTTCCGGCCCGTAAGTGTCCCTCCATTCTTCAACCACTATCTTACCCGGCCCGTCACTCAACCATATCACAAAAGCTCCCAAGGATTCCTCCTTGTTCCAGCAATTGTACTTACAATCATCTAGAAGTGATTGATATTCTTCCTTCCAGGGTCGTAAACCCCTGTAAGGCTTAGTCACACGTGCAGTTCTTTTAGCGGCATAATTAGAATGCACTAATTGATCCGACATGCGTCTACTCCAAGCTAGTAGGTCTGTACCGTCTTGACCTCGGCTAGAGCAATCTAGTCCCAAATTACCTATGGCGGGGTCTCGATTATGTAATCGGTGCTCCGCCGGGGTCATTGTGACCCGCCGGTTCAAAGGAACCTTTCTCTTGGGTACATCGTCAGATGATTTATCTGATTCAGATTCTGAACCCTCATCAAAGCGTGGGCCTTGATAGCCTGACAGTCCCTCAGTGTTTTTATGCACCGGGTTTGACCTTCCCTTTGTTCCCGGTTGGGTCCCCTTATTCATCCTATCCCTCGGCCTAATCTCAGGATCTTTATTGATTCCCGAGTGTGTTTCCGTGGCCGGAGGTGGGTACGAATAAGTTGCATCTGGGCAATACCTATAATTACCCTTACTATCATAACCTCCCGGATTCCCATATAGAGCCGGGTCATCTCCCGCAAAGGGGTTCAATGAGCCATAACTATGGTTCACCACTTCATCTCGAAATTTATTTTTATAATGTCGAGACACTTCCTCCTCTGGAGACATTTCCCTGTTAACCGGACCATTACTGGCATGATTAACTGGTTCCCATCCAAGAGAGCGCCCGGTAACATTCACTCTCCTTGAATCTTTCTCTCTGTTTTTATACACAGAGTCTTCCACATTCCTCAATCCATTATCATTAATAAATGGATCGAATTGAGGTAATGCCTCCCCCTTACTAGTAGTAGGAGTACTATCCGGAACAGTTTCCGGCCTGACAGCTGGAACCTGTTCCTTCCCCTGTTTTTCCAATGCCTTTGATAATTCACCCCGTAGGAGCGTTTTTCTGGCTTCCAGGGAACAGACAGCTTCTACCTCAGCTTTCCGTTTCCTTTCTAACTCTTCCGTTTCCTCCAGGATTTGCATCCTGGTGGATTCGTTATCTTTGACCAGCTGGTCTCTGCCCTTCTCAAGCTCTTCTGTCCCCTTCTTCAGGGCATACCATTCTCTAGAGTATTTTTTCAACTCCCTCTCATACCTCTCCTTAAGAGATTCTGAATGGTCATTCTCCTTCTGGTTCTCAGCAACCTTTGCCTGAATCTTTTGGTATTCATGCGATTCCTGAGCAACCTTCTTTTTCATATACCGGTTGTCCTCTATCAACCGTTCTCTCTCTTCTATCAGAGTTCCTTTTACCCTCTGATTCTCAGAGAGGATCTCGTCCCTTTCTTTTACCAGGGAAGTCAATTCCTCAGTCAATGCAGCATACTGATCTTCCATTGACTGCTTGTCCAATCGGACATTCTCCCAATAGAGGTCATCCTCTTCCCGAGCCAAACGCTCGTCATATTCCCTCTGGAATCTCTCATCCCCTACATAGGGTTCCACCCAGGAAAGATCCTGCAATTTCCTCTTCTTCTGCTCTGGCTTCAAGCCCTCCCCAGGGTCCATCCCTGGCACCTCCAGGCGAGTTGATTCCAACTCCCCTTCACTCAGCTCTGGGCCAGAGCCGCCCAGGCTACCACCGGTAGCCATTGTCCGTCCACTAAAGGACTGCCTGTCCACTCAAGGACTTCCTGTTCAGTATAACCCGAACATATTCTCGAACAACTAGCTTGTTCTGCTACCTTCACTGCTACTGGTCACGGCACCAGTGTGGTGGTTCGTAGTTAACTCTAGGTTAAAGAACAACGATCACGGCAGTTTCCAGGTGCGAGAATATATCTGTCTTTATTCACAAGAATAACAACTCTAGTTCCTTTACTAGGGAACGATCAGTGTAGAATTAATACACACAGGTAGATCAGGTTTCTCTATAAATAGAGGAAACGGTCAGTATACAACTCTTAGCATACAACTCTGTCCGCACGGTTGGACATGTGAAGTCTCTCGTCAGTCGGGCCTGCACTGACTGCCGTTCCAGGTAAACACATGAGTCTTATATAACACCGGCTCTTAGGTCACGTGGCCAGGTGGGTGGGTCGGCCGCCCACCTGAGAGCGGCACACGGTCACCTGAAGAGGACCTGCGCCCTCTCCCGGGAACTGTGTGCACTAGCTCCAGGTGGAGAAGCCGAGTAAACAGACGTTACCCGGAAATACCGTGTATGAGATTAATATGTAATATCATGCCCCTACATATCATTTACCGAATGAAAGTTCTTGATGAGATGTACACGAATAAGGCAATATCACAATATGTAATATGTGCGACTTCCGACCCATTCTGTAAAATTGGGTCACAGTAACTAAGCTTAGGATGTAGGAGGAAACGTTCACATCTATCTTGGTTATACGAGCCAAATGACAATGTTGATGCTCATGCAGAGGACGATAGCAACTTTATCCGGTGTTCGATAGTTCCTCTCTACTTCCTGTACAGGTTCCCTTAGAAGGCAGCTAGCCAAATGCCACCTTCTTTCTTTTTTAAACTGATATTTAATCAGAAAACAGGCCAGGTTCCTTATCTATGTGCGGTATCTATATACTCCTGGCTCAGTGCCAGCTTGTAGAAAGGTGTACTATTATATACGAGTTACAAGACACTTGGAATAAGTGGAAAATGAAGAGTAGGGGGAGTGAGTAGTGTTAGGGAAAGGTAGGAGGTAGAGATGACCGAGGTAAAGGGAAGGCCGTGTACATGGGCGAGTGGCTTCTCAACAGTGCTCGGGCCCTAAACTGTAACACGATGTGGCTTCTAAAGGAATCCAATAAAAGCGTGAATGGCTTGGTCCTTTGCCGCACCCCAATACCAACAGTTGACGGCTCTTCCCGTGAGAGGGCGCGTCGCTGGTGACCAGCGTCCCTAAGTAGGCAAAGACCCCACACGGGGAACCAGCAAAGGGCCAGGGGCCAATCTCTTAAGGGGGAACGTGCTTCACTTTAAGTGGAATTATTCCATGTCTTTATTTCTCAAAGTGGTCGGAGAAAACATGAGCTTTTCAGAATATGACAATGTCTTTAGGGAACCTCCTTAAAACCAGAGTTGAATATTCCAAGCAAAACCAGTGCTTGTTAAATTAATCCATTTTGCAGAGATTCATTTGGAAAATGGTTTTAACGGTTGCATTACACGAGCCTATTACTTGATACACCAATCGATTATCAGCATCAAGAGAGACAAAAGCAGCCAAATTACAGCCTGCACTTGTAATCCATCAGGACTTGTCACCCAGCCGGCTCATTGGGAATGAGGAGGGTCCCTTCTTAATTCAGACCACATCATTTACTAGTACCCCATGTTAACGAACATCTCTACATCCAATTACAGACTCACCGAGTCTCCCCTCACTGCATCATGGCAGCCATCCTAGTGGAGCGAAATGAGAAAAGCCAGTTAATTCTAACAGAGAGAGAAGTCTCCACCCAGCCATGCCAGTCAGCAGCTCTGGATAAAACCTAGATGCACGGGTAAAAATATACTCTTGGTGTCAATATTCTGCTGGGTTACTATGGAAAGATTGTACATTGTTTTGTTTTATCTTGAGAGAAACGTGCATGTTCCTGACTACACTGTTTCCTTCTGCATCAGTAAATCCCAACAAAAAGGGACATTTGGTACTTAAATACTACTTTATGTTTACCATACAACACAGCACTATGCTGCAATGATACCCACTCAGGAAATCGTCATGTCTATAGTAATATCATAGTAAGATACTATATGACAGCTATTTCAACGATGCAGATTATGCTAGATCCTCCAATTTTCCAGAAGGCGGCAGCATACGTACAAGGGCATAATGGTGACTTCACCAACACCTATAATGAACGTCTACAGACAACAGCACTGACTTTACGTACACCTATAATGGACGTTTACAGACACGAGCAGTGCTTTCACTGAGGCTCCTGTGACTATGCTGTGATGCAGGATATTGGTATGGGTGCTCCCGGGTGTCACCATACAGAGGGGTGACAGCTTTAGTGATCCATCACCACCACCAGGTGGCCAAGACGTATTGTCCACCCCAGGAGGGCAGTCTGGTGATGAACTAAAATCTCTGGACTGCATCACATTTTTACAATACCCCCGCTATGGTAGAAAGATAGGTCTTATTCCAGGGTGTATTACACTACTAGAATTGACATCTTGTACATTACAATGAACTGGTAAATTTGCCCAAGATACCCTTAGAAACAATTGCACTTTGATAAGAAATATTCATATCGTTTTCCCGTCGTAAGATGCATCACAAATATGGTCATTAATGTCTTAAAAAGTTGTACTGCAAAATTGTGATACAGTCCTGAGACTTGGACCCTTATTCAGTATTCTAAAACATACAGGCCTTATGTCAACCTTCTTGTCTCATACTTTGTTAGGGTTAAAGTCTATTCTTACAGCACATGGGCTATACCTTATACATTTTTGTACTGCTATTTTAGGCATGCTATTGGATTTTTATACAATTAAAGATGTTTCACTGTATCGAACTTCTATCTTGCCTAGTGCTTTCTGTGCAGTCAATACAATATAGAACTGTTATTGCCGGAGAGCCCCACCCGTCTATGTATTTCAATAACCAGAATCTAAATAGGAGATGTGAATTATCAGTTATACATTTGGGGAATTATTCAATAATGTGTTAGGGACCGGGCTTGCCATACACCCAGGGCAGACAGAGGACGTTCCTCCTGCTCCTCCTCCGTCTTGATCAGTCTCCATGGTGTAACAGGGCGGACATTATTCATCTCTCCACCCTAGACCACTTCCTCCTGCTAATCCCTCATCTAAAGACCCCACAGCCTAGAGGCCCTACAGCCCAGTGTCTAGTGCTCTGTATGAAGAAGTGGGGAGAGGGGAGGGGAGGGGGGGGGGGGAGCAAGTGCTTCCTCTTGGTATGACGTGGGAGCGAGAGAAGGTCTACATATTCGGGCCATTGAGATGCTCACTATAGTCTGACATAACCAACCCATCTCAGTCAGGGTTGAAATCAACCATTTGACAGGCGATTCTAGGAGCATGGCCTCGGCATCACAGTTAAACTGCCATGCAGGATGTTCATGTAACTGATCCTACTCGAAACTTCGCTTCACTACATTGGCATCGCCTTTTTCATTGGCTCTGAATTCTAATCCCTGCACTGTGGAATGGAATGCTGTTGGAGATTGATTCCACTTTTATCATTTTTCACGGACGCCGGCATGATTTTAAACATTTTGAATACTGTTTTTATAGGGAAAGTGTGTTTGTTTTATAACCATTTCTAGCTTAGTTCCCAAAGTAAGTTATTCCCCATGTCGAGTAGTGTGAGCTGCTCATGGGGCGACACATACTATAGTGAGCAGCTCATGAAACGGCAGTGTACAGTATTGAGTGCCTCAAATAATGGGCAAAGCCCCCGGACCCCCAATGAGTAGTTAGGCGATACCTGTAGGATGAGCAGGTCCCCTGGTACCTTATAACCCTTTAAGGGCCGCATAGTTCCCCAATGTGCTGTGTCCGAGGTCGTCATGATGCTTACAAGAATGCACCCCTGGTGAGTACACTCGCTATATTCAGGCATCACGTCGGCCCTTCCGGACACTTACTAGTAGGGTCCCTTCTGGACATTTTGGAAGTGTATCAATGACTTGATGCCTGAATACAGCTTTGGCGAGTTACTCACCAATGCTGCAGTCATACATCATGACCACCATGGACATGCATCATGCGGCCCTTGGAGTGCTAAGGTGAGCAGGTCTGAGGCTGGAGTGAGCAGCTCCCGAGCAGCTCGGAGCAGCTCCCTGTGACGTCTATCCGCGGCTAGGCCGGGGCTCACATTGACGTGCTCGGGTTACTGCCGGCTTTTTCTGCTGACCGGACCAGACAGGGCTGTCAGCAATAGAAGCAAAGCCTTTCATGGCCGCTTCAATATTAATCTACATGAGATGTAAATAGCCCACACTGATACCTGTTCTGTGTCCTGGGCTGGTATTTTTTCAGACACTGCCTCATAAATGTACAATCTGTTTAAAGCCAGTGTTATATATCACGGTATCATTTCATATTGATAGAGACAGGGGAGCGAGGCAGAGACCCTGCACTCGCGGCTATAATATGCTAGCATTTAATTTATGCACTTGATTCTTTCTCTTCAAAAGCCTCCTCAGATTTCCGTTCACTAACTCTCTTATGAAACCTTACCCGCTCTTACAACAGCCCACGGCAGTCTGGGCACTATATAGTCTAATATATATAATTATGTATACCATAGAACCCCAGGCGGCAATCCTGTAATGATAAGGTCATCAGCATAGAGGAAGGTACACCAACATAGAATTGATTAATATATAGCTGCCACCTCCTCCAGCCTATGGACTAGAAAGGTCAAAGGGTGAGAGAGCCCTCTCTCATGTTCAAAAGAGATCCCCCCCCCCAATGTCGTCTTACGCAGACCCTTTTGCAAAGGCATGGGGGAACTACTATGACCCTATCATTATTATTAATAGAGGGGGAGAACAATTCTTATTCCAGGAGAAATTCGGAAGTGTTGCCATGGTAACAAGGTTCAGCATCCGGGTACTATCGGGGCAGGGACTTTCAAGTCGCGCGTGTCAAGTACGCGGAACCTGCCAGGCGGGGGTGGGGGCAGGTAGGGTGATGGTAATGTAGAGGAAAGGAGGCTGCACTAAAAACAGGAGGTATGATTTACATGTTTAAAGTCACCTGGTGCAGAATGATGTCATTTTAGAGCCAAATGATTGAAACGCCATACTCGTTTTGTGTTGCGAATGGGCAATCTTCATTGGGTACATAGTTGTCATACATCAGTGACAATTGCTGTCAAGGTGAGCAATTAGGTGGGAAACAATATAGCACATCTTAGATAATGACTTAGGTCCTTTTAAGCAGCTGAGGTGATCGGATTTAGGAGCCGAAGTGAAGGTAGAAATCCCTACATTTTTTACTAAAACAAGGGTGCTTTCATTCCCAATACTACATGGACGTCAATAAAACATGCTTGAGATTTGTCTGACGTGACAGTGAGGAGAAAAGTAGACCGCCTTCATGCAGCACCAAGGATACATAAACTCGAAATGGAAAGATAATGTTGAGAGATGAGGGATGAGGGGGGTGGCACTACCTGTTTCGTTACTGCATAACGGGGTGAAGTGAAGCTTTCAAATCCGGTAATGGGATTTCCGCTGTTTAAAACAACCTTGCACAACCTCTACAGAGCTAGATGTTTACATGGATGGGGAATAATGTTAAGGGTTGCATTTTAAAGCCTAATGTACATGCAGCCAAATATCGGTATAGGGGCGAAATACACTGTATGAAATGCAAATGGACTGGCTCGTACATCATCAAGCGTTATAACATTGCATAGAATCTAACGAAGCAGATAGGAAACCAATACAATAAACGTGATAGGTCCATCGTTCGTCATCAGACTTTATGTGCTTCTCTTGATAATGTAAAATATAAACCTAGGGTATAGATTTTAAGGTCTGTCGATTAGACCTGTAAATCAATACCACTCTTCCCCCTTAACTTCATTTACAATGTAACACTGTGAGAGTGCCAAGAGGAGAAATCCCTCATGAAATGTCCAAAATGCTTTGGGACATGAAAGGCTAGGAAGCTGTCAGGGGACCTGTGAGCCTGTGTGTGTGGCAGGGGCCGATTTGTATTCAGCCAGGCACCTGTCAACAAAACTCTGCCTCATGAGGTGCAGCGACCAGTGTGAAAAGAGGCCTTGCCGCCGCCAAAACGTGCTCTTTACTGCCAGGTAGGCGCTGCTGCCAAACAGATTACAGCTAGGTGTAGTTAGCCAGGCCTTACATCAGGCTCTACATGACCTCATGCTTCCTCTGCCACACGTATCGCCTCCAGAGGTAGGCAATACCTCCCTGGGGTAGGCCATGCCTCTACTGCTACCTGCTTTTAGCATGCGTGGCATTGCATGCCTAACCCTGCAAGGCCCCACCCTGCACTGCCTTTCATACATCTTAAGATCCTGGATTGCCTCTGTAGGTCTTGTCAAACTTTGCCTCTGAAGATCTTATCCTGCATTGCCTCTGAAAGGCTTATAGGATTATCCTGTATTGCCTCTGAAGGTCTTATCCTGCATTGCCTCTGAAGGTCTTGTCATGTATGGCCTCTGAAGGTCTTATCCTGTATTGCCTCTGTGGGTCTTATCCTGAATTGCCTCTGAAGGTCTTATCCTGTATTGCCTCTGAAGGTCTTATCCTGCATTGCCTCTGTAGGTCTCATCATGCACTGCCTCTGTAGGTCTTATCCTGCATTGCCTCTGAAGGGCTTATCCTGTTTTGCCTCAGAAGATCTTATCCTGCATTGCCTCTGGAGATCTAACCATGCATTTCCTTTACCTCTTACCGCCACGTTTGTGCTGATGCATATACATTGACCCTATCCGTACAGACGACCATGTTTGAACTCTATCATACTCATATTAATCGGTTAATCTAGCTGACCAAATGCATACACATTGCTCCCCCCCAACTCGTACAGTAAGCTACTTGATGCAATACACAGCCATAGCTATCGATGCTCGTATTTGACTTGTGAGAGTAGACTATCTTAAGCTGGGTGTTTTGGGTTGGATAGTCTGCCATTTTGCAAGGAATGTTTAGTGGTATGGAAGCCTCTCCGCGGGGCGCCTGCAACCCTTGGCCTTAAAACAGTTGAGCCAATACGTTTGAGATGTTTTCATACACAGCCGGTTGGTGCAAGGGGCATTTGGCTAGGGACGTCACATACAAAATGCTGTGCCGCCAAAAGCTTTCTGTGAATTTTACGTGAGCCAAACTGGCAAAGCAGCGACTGGAATACGTAGAATTCTCCAGAATGTTCTGCCTTTGCCCATTTCTCTGAAGTACAAAAGCCAAAGGGGATGCAGAAGGAAATAATGGCAGTTTTCCATCCACCTTTTGCTTTGTTATTGTTCCTATCCATAATTCTATTTACAATTTGTTTTGCATATCATTTCATATGCCGTTCCTTCATATGAGATGAGACATGGCAACAATGACTTAGTGACCACAATATGTTCTATGAAAATACATCTAGAGTAATTATGAAATACTTGTAACTGGCCAAGCCTAAAAACAATAGCATACCCTGGGGTATTACATGTGGCTTCATTCTAGCAGCATGTTTTGGTGGTGGGTAATTAACAGAACAGCAGCAATAACCATCAGTGGGAATACCAAGTGGGTTGCAGAGGGTCCTGGTGGCTACAGGGACATGATGCTAATATAGACAGGGCTTGGCCGCACTGATGAGGTTGTGGTGTACATGTGGTACGTGCAATTATCTCCAGCTGCTGGTACTGCCATATCTTGTTTTTAAGTTTTTATTTTTTAGAATAATCGGTCAAAAATTTATCTTTTTAAGGAAAGATTCTCCCAGAACCGAGTTAGGTATCACGCCTTTCTATATATTACCATTAGAGAGGGGAAATAGACTATCATCAAGCTTAACGTTAGAACAGTCAATTCAAATCTGCCATTGTGAGAATGCCGATATTTTGTCCAGCTACTATGAGAAACTGCTGTATTCATTATGCTACTTCATGGCATTTTCTTACCAAGTAAAAAGCATTATGTGTGACTCACACATGAGAGCACAATATATGATAATTCGCCCACATACTGTAGAACAGAAAGCCCCCAGCGATTTATAGGGATCTCCCATGAAGCTGTCTACAGAATAAATACATACGCTTTATCTGTATTCTGCTCGTTAATATGGGATGGAAAGGGTCTCATCACGTGCGACTCCTAGCTGGCTCTGTGTGAACTGTAGCAGGTTGGGATGTGGATGTAGGGGGTGGGGCGGGGACCAGACTGTCTCTAGAGGATAATGATACCAAGTTGGGGTGGGGAGGGGATGTTAGTCAGACATCCAACATTCAGCGCCCCGTCGCTTAGAAATTTGCAAGCGCTTATTCAAAACCTAAACGCGACTGTACAGTATATATTCTGTGTATGGTCATTTACGAGGAGCTCTAGTGCTAGCGACATACCCTCACCTTATACCGTACACTCTATCCACTCCTCTACTCATGCCTATACATCCCAGACACCCCCCCTCCCACCCACACACACCTTAAGGCACCTCTCCAGCCTCCTCAGCGTTACACAGGAGGAAGATGTTGATGGTGGGGCTGGGTGGCCGCGGCAGGTGATATGCCTCCAGGCGTTGGGGCCTGTAGAGGTGGCATTACCAAAGGCTTTTCCGAGAGAAAGGTATAAACTGCATCTAGCTGGGCATTTTATCAATGTGGATATTATGTGTGAATAACCCAAGAGGCAGTCCACTGCTTCTGAGAGCTTGGGCTTAACTTGGATGGGGAGGGTTATTATCGGGGGGGGGGGGGTGTGAAATATAGTACTGGGAAAGGCGTTAAGATAGATGGAGGCGGGGTAGCAGTGTGTGTGGAGGGGTACCTATTTGTTAGGGTTGTGGAATGTATTTGTGCTGTGTATAACACTAATGATGAACCAGAATCTAATTAGCCTGTACTTTTTGGTGTGGGCTCGCTATTCCTTCACGATAACCTTCCCATGGAACCGAGTGGCCCACAGGAGAGGAATTAATTTGGTTCTATTTTAATATAGATGAACCAGGAATATTTATGATTTTCTCTTTGAAATTTGATCAAGGGTCCTGGAGCTGAGAAAGTTGGTGTCTACCCCTGACATTTGAGAATGGATATGGACAGGGCATCTGCTAGATGGACCTATGTGATTTGCTGCTGCAAACAGATGAATTGGGTCTGTCAAGTGAAGACTTTTAAAAACCTCTGAATGAGATTACAGGTGATTAAAACGATTGGCTGCGTCAACCTGATGAAACACCTGATAACATACAAAATCAGGTCAGGATATCTATTCCAGACCAGACAGTAGATTATTCTGAGAGACCATGAGAGAAAGAGAAATAATTGCTTCATACACTGTCCAAGTGCATTTAATTAAACACTTGATTCACCCTTTCTATTCTTTTATGCCCACTTCAAATGATATCCAGTTAATTTGTATCAGACAACGTGATGACCACTACCATGTTAATGAGTTCCTTGGAGCGGAAGAGGTATTGGGGGAGTAACAGAGGGGTGGGGGAGGGGTGCGGGAGTGAACGACGGACGGAAGGAAAGTAACGTGGAACTGGGCGGGGGTAGGTAGACCTTGTGGTTATACTAGAAAGCAGAGGGCCCTTTGCCTCTTACACAGCTTTAATATTGATGGGAGCAGACCACGTGAGGGCCTGTCGCTGGGGGCCTGAACCAGATGCCTCTGTCAGTACTAGTCCTCGCCTCACACTGCCAGCAGTATGCAGTAATACATGTCTCCTTTTAATACACCTATATAGGCCTACTATGTGGTTCATGCTTTATGTCCACCATAGGTATTCCCACCTCCTCTGTAATATCTATATATGTGTAGCCGTGTCATTTCATTAAATACTAATGGTTATACTGTCCCTGCTGGTGGCGAATATGTCGTACATGTACCTACCATTTGTCACCACATGACGCGGTGATATGACCACTGCTACTTTCTTTCAACTATGCGGGTCCAGCGGGTACATTAGCCTCAAATCGATGTCCGCCTAACTGGTCAGCCAGTCCTCTCCTATGCATATTCCTGCACAGAGTATGAACATAACATAGCTACAACGTTGTCAAAATACTCAGAGAAATAGAGTAAGTGTGACAACTCATTCATTCTCAAGTACTAAACAGCATGTTCTATGAGATTATGAACTCACAACTTCCACGAACCTTCCCTTCTGCTTTATTAGACATCAATTCCTTTCAAAAGAATCAGACATCTATATTTGTAGTATTTCTATTGAATTGCAGCACCCCATGCTAATTCCTCAAATCCACTATGAAACCGCCTATTTATTATTTACAGGCAGACTTCCATTCAATTGCCAAGGAAGCATCATGAGGAGTTGGGGAACCCCCAATATTCATTCTGTGTTGATGAATAATTCTACCCCAAAGGACAGGGATGCCAATAGGCTGCTTGTAGCGCTGGGAGTTAATGTTAGGCATATTGGTTTACATGAGGTGGGTTGGAACATCAACGTTCCAGTGAAATCCTATTTTCTAAAAGGGACATTTGCCTTGCACTGTGGCTTCCCTGCTCTGAACTGAACCTCACGCACTGTATTTCTCAATATGGTTCTTGCTTTTCGGCAGTGACATTGCTCTGATAAAATGAAGTAGTAGACACCCTTCTTATCATATATAAAGCTTTCTTGCTCAACATTTGCTCTCATTTCGAATGTGACTCAGTCTTCTCTGGATTTACTTATTACCTTTCAATAGGATACACATTTTACAGACTTGGTTTTCTGTAGACCATGCCGTTTTAAGTATAATTATCATCCAACCACTATTCCTTTTCTAGTTTCGAATAAATGGGTATATGCCTTTCACCTTCTCAATCCGAATTCCCATTATATATTTACATGGCGTCCTTCAATTCAAAGAAGCATTTGTTATCTTAAGTGTGTAAGTATAATATTGATTTTGTGTTTGTGAAATTCAACCATGAGACTGAATGGAAGTGAGAATTGGTACTACCCGGTAATTTCTACTATATCTTCTACATTTCAATGTGGCTTCCAACATGGCTTCCCTTGTATCTCCCTGTATTACCTCCTCAGGGAGTGTTAGCACATTTAGATTTAGGGAGTGAGCATTCCTTAACAACAGAGGGTAGTAAAACTTTTCGGACATTATTTACCCCCCCCCCCCCCCCCATAGACGGGTCGAGTCATTTTTGTGTGCAGCTTTAATACTGAAAAAAGGTTGCTCCAAAAGGTTGCCTCAATATTGTATACCCCCCTCCCCCTTGTTAAAATATAATCACTCCCTTACTTCTCCAGCTGCATTGGAGCTAATCAAATCAGTGTTCAGTCCCTGTCTCACTGCACACATCTACCCCTCTATGGAGATAAGGCGTGCATCATTGTCTATGAAGAGAAGGGGTCTTAATTAGGACCCAATTACCATTAACCACTGAGCATAGTAGTCACTGTGGAATCCATGATCACTCTACATGATCACTTCTCATAACTGGATTGCCATGGAAGTATTATAGTGAAAATGCTGACTAGTGTGGTGTGGGACTTCATAAAGAGAATACAGGTCCAAGTTATTGGTTTATCATACGGAAATATTCAGGGCTAGATGTGGTAAGAAGCCTACTATACTTTAATTACCCTCTCTGTCTCTAGTCGCAATTACTCATAATGACATTACCACGCGTCACTTCCAATTTACTGACCCAGTATTGCAGGTGCTACCTCTATAGCTGCTAACATACAAAAGCCGTTATGCTGCCACAGTATACATACTGTCGTTTTGTACATTTAATATGTAACTCGATACCCATTTGGCAGAACCTTTCTTTCCTCTTTAACTTGTGTATCATAACGGTTTTATCTCCTATACAGTAGTACCTGATTCTAGTCATGTATACGGAGGTCCTGATCTGCCTGATACGTGATAGTGAGACGCTGATCACGTGTTGCGAGGTAATGTAGCTGTGTGAGGGTCCCGGATGTAAGGGACGCAGGGTGTACAGCAGGCAGGTCACGTGACATACCATGCTACCTGATACAGGTCGTATCCCCAACTCCTGCCTGTACACTACCTGTCTTTATGATTCAAATAAAGCTATACTTTCTAATTTTCTATGTATAATCTTCCACATAAATGAATTAATAAACTTACATTATAGCATACATGTAATATCATATAGATACTTTATGGATCCTCAGCATCGCCAGAGCTACTACATGTATACGTATCTTACATTGCATATAATGTGAAGAGATCTGATGTCTGGCTTTAAAAAAAATATATAATCTAGTCTGGTGAATCTCTAGGGTGTCGAGTATAGATTTGTTCCACAGATGGCAACATGATCAATACAATCCCATGAGGATGACGTCACATCAGGCGTTTCCCTTCTTCTATTCTAGTCCCGTTCCTACTATTCACACCAAGAAAACATTTCTGTTCTTGCTTCTAACCCAACGACAAAGTCACTGGTCTATGTGTACGGCTTTAGCACTGTCTGGGACACGGGTGCAAATTGAGGTTTAGATGGAAATGGAGCGACAGATCTCATCGTCGTCGTTTCCATATTAAGTGTTCCACAGTCAAAGAAACTGTTGAGAGGCTGCTTCAAATAGAACCAAGAGGGACAATTGAGCACGCCAAAACGAGTGGAGAGAGCTCAATGAATAGCTGCACACTACTCGTCATGAAGAAGGGGCTTGTGGGGATGGGACGCACGGTGGACAGGCGGGATTTAACAACTCTTTGCCCAGGCTCACACCCGCCTAACGGTCACGTTTTAGTTCCCCTTTCATCGCCTAATAAGCCCTTCTTCGGCTACCACTTTCTCCCTCCGGCCGCCTTCCTGGCTTCAGAAAACCCCCTCTTTCTCATTTCGCCACACCACGTCGCCTGAACACCCCACCTATTCAGGACCCAGCCCAATCCCTGTGCAATACAGAGAGGAAGGCCTTTGTCAGGGAGGACTTAAGATGACTATCGTGTGTCTATACTAAAGGTAGTTCTAAGGTAATGTTGCACTATTCCATAGTGATTCAATATGTCTTTTGAGATGCCCTTCAGGCACCCCCTATGTTAGTCAGAATGCCATATACTATCAGCTATCTTGTTTATGGTCAAGATTTATACAATATCAAATGGTGATACATCACACAATTATTTGCCATCACGTCCAGCAGCCGGCGCTTATTAGCTCTTTAACTTTGAACGAGGCATAGATGTGTTTTTTTTCAGAGTCTGGATAGAGTTTCCCCTCTTCGCTACAATACCCTATATTTCTAACAACCTATGACATCCATATAATATAAACTAATAACATAGCATCAGCAACCTTCCCCTCAAATGTTACTCCTTCAGACATACCTACAACTAGGTGGTAAGGTATTATGATACATGCAACATCGTGTGTTATATAGATGATAATGTCGATAGGGGTGACCCTGGTACCATAGGGCAGTAGGGATGGGGGTTGAGGGATGTGTGAGAGTGTTACCTCTCTTGTAGTGAGGAGGGTGGTCCTCCTCCCTTTGAGGATGATGGCTGCATGGTGCCTACAGAGGCACCAGTCACCAGAACGGAAATCTATGTGGCTTCAAAGGCGTCTGTGGATAGAGGTGATAAGGTTGGGTGGGTCCAGGCCCAATAGGTTGCTTGGCTAAATAATTGTCGCTTTCTGGGTGTAAAGCCCTGTGGGTGTTAAATATATCGTCACACCTGAGTGTTCAGGATCACCAGAGTATCCAGGTGCCAAACAAAACAGTGTTATCCTTCTCCTTCTACCCATACATATAGTAAAGGTGATGCCTTACATATGTATACTTAATGGGGAATCCATGAAGACTCACCTACTCCCAGGCCCCGAACCCCTCTTGACATTCTGAATCAATACCCAGAGAAGAAGTGCCACACAGTGGAGGGTGGTCTCAGGAGCCCCGGAGCAGCTCCCATGTATTGAGCAGGTCCGAGGTGCTCTGAGCAGGGCCTAAGCTGATATTAAACGGCCCAGTCCCAGCGTCTTTGAAGTGCGGGATGGAGGTGGTAAGGGCAGGGTATGGAGTGGGGGAGGTGGTCGTATTGATATGACATTGTCATTATGAATGCCTTCATCATAACTGTGTCACAATACAATGTACTATGTCATCGTCAAGGTGTAGCATAATTCCCCTCACATAGCTAGCACGATAGATGGCACATTAATTCTTTATTACCGGCGGTGTAGTGCTTTGATGTACTATACCCCTTTATCGGTATTGTGCATTATGACAACATAGGCCTACCTGTATTTACATGAAAAGGACAGGATTTATATCATGCTTAGATGATTGAGAAATTAATATATAAATTTTATCTTGTATCTTCCCAGTAGACACATACCGGGTATCACTAAGAATTAAGTGCAGCCCAGATACCCCCAGCAGTTAACCACATGGATACAAAGCAGCAGGAGTGGTAGTATCTAAAACCTATCATCTTAAGTTGCTTCCAGGGACTGGCCTGAGATGCTGCATGCTGGAGCACTCACGTTAAGGTGTGGGGTGGGGGACTCAGGAGGGGTGGACCTTCACAGTGAAGCCTTGTCTGATGGATGGGATAGCACAGGAGCATTATACTTCATTCATTATTACTTGGCTAACAATTCCACAATCCACCGGTGAAAGCAAAGGAGATCCCACCCCATAACTATGGATACACCAATCAGAGATTCACACCTGATTGGCCTTTTCTATAGAGTTGGTTTTTGTATGCTGTATGTTTTATGGCAATTCCAGAAATTGGGAGATGTGCAGAAGTGAAATCTCTGGAGCTATGGAACCTTCATGGCATAGACTCTAGACGCCGTTGTATGCCTGTCTTAACCTGCAAGGGTTTGGGCTTTAAAATGTAACAACATGGGACCCTCGATTACGTCTCGGGAGGAACATAGGAATATCTTTCCTTTGCTGCTCTAGACTGTTCAGCCAAAACAAAAGAAGTGACCATTTATACAGGTAGTGCTGGACACACTATAAAGGCAGTGTTAGCCGTGGTCAGCGGACCCAGGTGACTGGCCGCAAGGAAGGTAAGTAATGGACGGGGATGGGTGTGGGTGCAGGGGGGGGGGGAGGGGTCGGGGTGTAGAAGAAAATGGCTTTTGATCTTTATGGCTGGCCTTACAGAGCCGCCTTATCGATAAAAGTCGCATCTAATTTATAATGGGTTCCTTATATCATAAGGAGACGGTGGTGCCTGAATGAAAGTAGAATTATGCTTGTTTTTATACTTCATCAACCTCTGCCCCATGAGTAACTTTAGTGGTGATGGAAGAGGTGGAACATAATCGCTCATTCCGGCGCGCTGTTGTAGCTGGGAACTAGCCAATGTAGAAGTTTACGGAAGACCTTCCATGTTATATTATGCCAGGCCTTAGTGGGTCGGGGATGGATAATATCCAGTATTTTATGTTTTTAATCAGAAGGAATCCACAGAGGGAATCCAATTCCACAGGGAAGCAATTGAAATATTGCTATTTTCTGCATTATAAATTGAGGGTTCAGAAGTAAGGGATGATAATAGATTACCTTTGGAGGAAAAGTAGTTGGCTAAAGAACACAGAATTCAATGGCTTAGAAAAAAGATGAAATAGATGCAGTTTCTTTCATTCTGGTTTACTTAGCCACTCGAAAATGTCAATTTTGTATCCTGTACATATATTGTTCCTTCGTGATATAGGTCTGGATGGTCTTCAATTTTCCAGCGCTTATACAAGACAGGCGCTTATTCGAGATTATATAGTTAGTGCTTATGACAAATTTTAAAGACACCTCTACCTCAGGCGCGTATATAAGACTGGTGCGCTTTTTGAAACTGGAGCTTTATATCGCGACGATGCTATTCATACTAATCCACCTCATATGATAAAAAGCCTTAAGTCTGTTCTTTATTTCAGGCTGAATGAAAAGAAAGAGTTAATCTGGATTTAAGTCAACGGATCCTTCCTGCTTATGGACTGCATCATCTAAATAGCGATGTCTCGTTCCCATGGTTACTTACAAGGAATTGCCATGCTATATACGTAATAAGATGGTAGAGTATGAATTTTCAACTTCCCAAGCGTCATAGTGGTTTCCTTCTAAATCCAATTACATGACTCTTTCTCATAAGGGACTATTCATCTGAATTCATTCAATATTGTCTTGCAACACAATCTCTTGGTAATGGAGACGTTATTGAGATCTTAATAATAATCATTTGAGACCTGAAAATAAGTACATGTTTTGTATCATAAGAAAGCTGACTTACCGGAGCTGTTGGAGAGACACCGGAGGAGATACCAGATGACCCTGACGACCCACTGTTCTGACTGGAGGTGGTGGTCACTGAGATGTGAGAGCCGGAGGAGGGCAGGGAGATGGTGTCTGAGTAGGCCGAGTCTGTGTCCTGGGACGGGTCACCTGCATCCTCGCCCCGCTCCGATGGAGGGTAATCGTAGTCGTGGCACCCATCATCGCCCCCATACCCGGGGTGCGAGGCCATCCTGGCGTGCCCTCGCCCTCGCGGTTGTCCACCGGTGTGCCCACTACCCTCGGGGCCACCGTACTGGTCGAGCGACTCGCCGAGGCCGCTCAGCTCGGTCAAGGCACTCTGGAACTGAGAGTCTATGTGCTCGAAACCGGAGTCACGTTGTGAAGCCGGTTGCTGCTGTGCATCCGGCTTGGGCGCGGTATGCGGCGGAACGGGTGGTGGATGTTGTGGATGATGTTGCTGTGGATGTGGATGTTGCTGCTGATGTTGCTGTGGATGTTGTTGCTGTGGATGATGTTGGGGGTAGTGTTGAGGGTGGTGATGGGACGGGTGACCCTGGTGGGGATACTGGGGGTGGGGGTGGTGCTGCTGTTGGTATTGTGGGTGACCACCGCCGCCCCCAGGAGGCCCTCCAGGCCCCCCGCCGCCTGCTGGATGTCGCCTCCCTCCTCCAGGGGGTGCGCTGGATGGCTGGGGGGAGGTGTTCTGCTTGATGGAGGTGTTGATCTCCGTCTGCTGAGTGTTTAACTGCGTCTCCAGCTCACACAACTCCCCCAGGATGGCATCCAGATCCACATCCTGCGTCCCTGTAACAAGTAGAAAGAGGCACTGTTAGATCTATGCAACACACTCTGAGAAGTACACGACACATAGCACAGTGCGCTATGAGCAGAAAATGGATTTACGATAAGGTCTCTTGAGCTGAATTGCTAAAGATGTTGCGATCCCTTCGCAACAATCTCTTCAATAAACAATGTGAATTTCAAATACCACCTTGTCGTGACACGGCAAGACAATACTTTCTAAATAAATAGTGGTTTAAAACTATAGCTACTATAGAGTAACACTAATGTTAACTAAAGGAGTGGGCTATGTTGTTAGAGAGCTATTGTAATTTTGACCCAAAATATGGATTCTACACCCTAGATAACCCTAAAATCCATGTATCACACAAGGAAATCAGACAATCTTGACTTTTTGGTGGCCATCTTGGCAGCCTTCTTGGAATTTTCCTAATTGTAATTTTGATCCAAAATATGGATTCTACACGCTAGATAACCATGAAATCCATGTATCGCACAAGGAAATCAGACAATCTTAAGTTTTTGGCGGCCATCTTGGAATTTTCCAAATTGTAATTTTGACCCAAAATATGGATTCTACACCCTAGATAACCCTAAAATCCATGTATCGCACAAGGAAATCAGACAATCTTGACTTTTTGGCAGCCATGTTGGCAGCCATCTTGGAATTTTCCAAATAGTAATTTTGACCCAAAATATGGATTCTACACCCTAGATAACCCTAAAATCCATGTATCACACAAGGAAATCAGACAATCATGAGTTTTTGGTGGCCAGCTTGGCAGCCATCTTGGAATTTTCCAAATTGTATTTTTGATCCAAAATATGGATTCTACACCTCAGATAACCATGAAATCCATGTATCACACAAGGAAATCAAACAATCCTGACTTTTTGGCGGCCATCTTGGAATTTTCCAAATTGTAATTTTGACCCAAAACATGGATTCTACACCCTAGATAACCCTAAAACCCATGTATCGCACAAGGAAATCAGACAATCTTGACTTTTTGGCGGCCATCTTGGAATTTTCCAAATTGTAATTTTGACCCAAAATTTGGATTCTACACCCTTGTTAATCCTAAAATCCATGTATCACACAAGGAAATCAGACAATCATGAGTTTTTGGTGGCCATCTTGCCAGCCATCTTGGAATTTTCCAAATTGTAATTTTGACCCAAAATATGGATTCTACACCCTAGATAACCATGAAATCCATGTATCACACAAGGAAATCAAACAATCTTAACTTTTTGGCGGCCATCTTGGCAGCCATCTTGGAATTTTCCAAATTGTAATTTTGACCCAAAATATGGATTCTACACCCTAGATAACCATGAAATCCATGTATCACACAAGGAAATCAGACAACCTTGACTTTTTGGCGGCCATCTTGGCAGCCATCTTGGAATTTTCCAAATTGTGATTTTGACCCAAAATATGGATTCTACACCCTAGATAACCCTAAAATCCATGTATCACACAAGGAAATCAGACAATCTTGAGTTTTTGGTGGCCATCTTGGCAGCCATCTTGGAATTTTCCTAATTGTAATTTTGATCCAAAACAAGGAAGGGCTTGAGGGCTAAAATGTAGTGTTCTTGGTCGAATGTCGCGGGACATAAATAATCTCGTCGAGAGTGGATCCTCTTTTTTCGACTTTTTTCGGACTTTTATTATCCCCTCAAGCTAAAAGTAGGCCTAAAAAAGTAGGCCTAGTCCCAATAGGAATTGAATTTATGTAGGAAGATTTTATTATCCCCTCAAGCTAAAATGTAGGCCTAGTCCCAATAGGAATTGAATTTATGTAAGAAGATTTTATTATCCCCTCAAGCTAAAAGTAGGCCTAATCGCAATAGGAATTGAATTTATGTAGGAAGATTTTATTATCCCCTCAAGCTAAAAGTAGGCCTAGTCCCAATAGGAATAGAATTTATGTAGGAAGATTTTATTATCCCCTCAAGCTAAAAGTAGGCCTAGTCCCAATAGGAATTGAATTTATGTAGGAAGATTTTATTATCCCCTCAAGCTAAAAGTAGGCCTAGTCCCAATAGGAATTGAATTTATGTAGGAAGATTTTATTATCCCCTCAAGCTAAAAGTAGGCCTAGTCCCAATAGGAATTGAATTTATATAGGAAGATTTTATTATCCCCTCAAGCTAAAAGTAGGCCTAGTCCCAATAGGAATTGAATTTATGTAGGAAGATTTTATTATCCCCTCAAGCTAAAATGTAGGCCTAGTCCCAATAGGAATTGAATTTATGTAAGAAGATTTTATTATCCCCTCAAGCTAAAAGTAGGCCTAGTCGCAATAGGAATTGAATTTATGTAGGAAGATTTTATTATCCCCTCAAGCTAAAAGTAGGCCTAGTCCCAATAGGAATAGAATTTATGTAGGAAGATTTTATTATCCCCTCAAGCTAAAAGTAGGCCTAGTCCCAATAGGAATTGAATTTATGTAGGAAGATTTTATTATCCCCTCAAGCTAAAAGTAGGCCTAGTCCCAATAGGAATTGAATTTATGTAGGAAGATTTTATTATCCCCTCAAGCTAAAATGTAGGCCTAGTCCCAATAGGAATAGAATTTATGTAGGAAGATTTTATTATCCCCTCAAGCTAAAATGTAGGCCTAGTCCCAATAGGAATAGAATTTATGTAGGAAGATTTTATTATCCCCTCAAGCTAAAAGTAGGCCTAGTCCCAATAGGAATTGAATTTATGTAGGAAGATTTTATTATCCCCTCAAGCTAAAAGTAGGCCTAGTCCCAATAGGAATTGAATTTATGTAGGAAGATTTTATTATCCCCTCAAGCTAAAAGTAGGCCTAGTCCCAATAGGAATTGAATTTATGTAGGAAGATTTTATTATCCCCTCAAGCTAAAAGTAGGCCTAGTCCCAATAGGAATTGAATTTATATAGGAAGATTTTATTATCCCCTCAAGCTACAGGGATGAAAGTCGACTATGTCAAAAAAACTTGAAGATATAACATAACTCATAACTATATTATAGAACACTATGCATCTATAGACACATATCTAGTGCTGTGCAGCAGGATTTGTCATGTCTATATTCTCCTGGACGTCATCTCCTGCTGAGGAGAAGCATTTGTCATGTCCATGTGCTCATGGACGTTATCTCCTGCTGAGGAGAATGAGAAATCTGTCTATACACTCTCCATGCATAGCACCTTAGTTTCAGTGGCTAAGCCTCATGTGAAGAGTGTAAATGCATAGGACTATAGAGGAGAGAGAGGGCTTCAAGCTTTCTCAAGTTAACTTGAAATTGGCTGAGAAAAACTTGACACTGAGATCAGAGTGGTGTATTCTGTCTGTGTATGTGTAGGACCACTGAGGATGGACCAGTGATGATTCTGCTGTCTCATCATAGCATTAAACACACAAAATAAGTTTGATTGAGTTTATATTGAGTAATTATCAAATATATCCTATGAGAGCCTACCGCTAAATATCCTGATTATATTTTTTGTGATTGAAAAAAAACTTGATTTCAGGGAAAAACTTGAAGACTTTCATCCCTGAAGCTAAAAGTAGGCCTAGTCCCAATAGGAATTGAATTTATATAGGAAGATTTTATTATCCCCTCAAGCTAAAAGTAGGCCTAGTCCCAATAGGAATTGAATTTATGTAGGAAGATTTTATTATCCCCTCAAGCTAAAAGTAGGCCTAGTCCCAATAGGAATTGAATTTATATAGGAAGATTTTAGGAAGAGAACGGGATAAACGGAGAAAGGGAGAGCGGGATAAAGGGAGAATGGGACAAACGGAAAGCGGATGAATGGATCAAGAGAGAACAGGATAAAGGGAGAAGGGGATGAACGGAGAACGGGATGAACGGAGAACGGGATGAACGGAGAACGGGATAAATGGAGAAAGGGATAAACAGAGAACGCTATCAACGGCGAACGCGATAAACGGCAAACGCGATAAACGGAGAACGTGATAAACGACAAACGGATAACGGGATAAACGATAAACGGGGAAAGGTATAAACGGGGAAAGGGAGAACGGGATAAACGGAGAACGGGATAAACGGAGAACGGGATAAACGGAGAAAGGGAGAAAGGGAGAACGGGATAAACGGAGTACCAATATAATCCGACAAAACGAAAATCGCAAATATCTTCGCTGTTTACGCTCCGATCGGCCCGATTTTCGGAAGGGTAGGAGAACTTCAAAATCGTTTTCGGGTCAAATCGTTTTGGGGCTCAAAATCGGTTTTGGGGGCAAAATCGGTTTTGGAGGCAACATCGTCTGCAGCTCACGCCGCCCCCCCCCCCCCCCGGCCAACCCGACACGTCGAACTCGAAGCGAAGCTGCAACGAAGATGGTGTCGCTGCTGACGCTCTGATCGACTCGCTTTTTCGGCCGAGACGTAAAACAGCGGTTACGCGCTGCCGGGCGCTGACGCCCACAGCCACCTGCTCGCCCCCAGCCACCTACTTTCCCACAGCCACCTGCTCACCTACAGCTACCACCTGGAATTCGATTATACATGACTTCCAATATATGAAATTAGGGTAGCTTCTTCTGGCGATTACGATTCTGCTGTCAGAAATGAGAAATAACGTACTGTACTCAAATTAGATAATCCATTTGACTTTCTAATGACAAAAGCGGTATCCCCTCAAGCTAAAAGTAGGCCTAGCCTTATAAAAGAGGATTAGGGGCAGGAAAGGTCCTAATAAAGAGGAATTTGGGGAGGAAAGGTGCTATAAAAGAGGATCTCGGGCAGAAAAGGTGCTAAATAATTATTTTTTTTATGTGTTTTTTTTTTTGGCTTCAGCGAGGGTAGGGGGGCTATAAATAAAATAGGCCAAGCTATAGTTAGTAGGCCTACATTGAGAGAATTGATTATAGTCCCGGTGCCCCCCCCCCCTCTTTGTTTTCAATAGCCTAGCCTAGGTCAAATTGATACATTTTAGTAGCGGCAGCAAATTGATACATTTTAGTAGCGGCAGCAAATTGATACATTTTAGTAGCGGCAGCGAATTGATACATTTTAGTAGCGGCTGCAAATTGATACATCTTAGTAGCGGCTGCATATTGATACATCTTAGTAGCGGCTGCAAATTGATACATTTTAGTAGCGGCTGCAAATTGATACATTTTAGTAGCGGCTGCAAATTGATACATCTTAGTAGCGGCCAAATTGATACATTTTAGTAGCGGCGCAAAGTCATGTGACCTCAGTCCTGACTTCTGATTGGTCAAAAGCAAATCACGCAGGAGACGACGTCTTTGTGGCGGCAGGCGGCAAGGAAATAAAATTTTCGGCGCGCCGAGGAGTCGATATGTGATGAAATACTTCGTTTTGGAGGCTCAGACCTGTCCCATTGTCTTTATTTTCGAATTCTAAGCCGAAAACATGTGCTGGGGGGTTGAAATGATGAATATTTAGGTCATTTTGAGCATATTTATCGATTCGAATCGATGCGAGTTGGCGCTCGCCATGTTGAATTTCTACTGATCACGTGACCTCTAAGCTGTGTGCTGATTGGACACTCAGAAATCACGCTGCAGCCGCCGCCATTTTGGCGGCAGGCGGCAAGGAAATTTTGCAATTTTCGGCGTGCCGACGAGTCAATATCTCCGGATCTACTTCGTTTTCAGTGTTGCAACCTGTCCCAACGAAATCCAACATGGGGGGCGTCAACTCGCATCGATATTTGACAATTTTCGGCGCGCCGAGGAGTGGATATTCCGCGAACTACTCCGTTTTGAAGGCTCAAACCTGTCCCATTGTCTTTATTTTCGAATTTTAGGCCGAAAACATGTGCTGGGGGGTTGAAATGATGAACATTTAGGTCATTTAGAGCATATTTATCGATTCGAATCGATGCGAGTTGGCGCTCGCCATGTTGGATTTCTACTGATCACGTGACCCCAGTCCTGACTTCTGATTGGTCGAGAGCTGAATTACGCCAGAGCCGCCGTCTTTGGCGGCAGGCGGCAAGCAAACTGGTATCGATTCGAATCGATAAATATGCTCTAAATGACCTAAATATTCATCATTTTAACCCCCCAGCACATGTTTTCGGCTTAGAATTCGAAAATAAAGAGAATGGGACAGGTTTGAGCCTTCAAAACGGAGTAGTTCGCGAAATATCCACTCCTCGGCGCGCCGAAAATTGTCAAATATCGATGCGAGTTGACGCCCGCCATGTTGGATTTCGTTTGCGTCTCGTCTCCTCGAATCGATAAAATTGCTCAAATTGGTCCAAATAGCCACCATTCCACCCCCCAGAACATGTTTTCGGCCTAAAATTCGAAAGTTAAGACAATGGGACAGGTCGCAACACTGAAAACGAAGTAGATCCGGAGATATCGACTCGTCGGCACGCAGAAAATTGTCGAAATCCAACATGGCGAGCGCCAAAAAACGCCAACTTCACATCAATATATTGTTTTGATGCTAAGTATTTTCATTAAACTAACAACAGGAGTTATCACCATTTTTAGTAGGGAATACAACAGAGCAATATTTGAAATGGTACAATACTGAAATCATGTAGATAATTACATTCTCCCAACATTCACTTTTTTTTTGGCAGAATCTGAGTTTTTTTTCAGTTTTTTAAAGAAATCTCTTATTTTAGGTGATTTAACTTCTTTTTTTCCCATTTCTTTTTACAGATATAGATACCTGAGGTGTTTTGCAAAAGAATGATATAGCTCAAATAGTCCACAGGATATTTCATCAAGTTGTAACAGATCAGGCAAAACATGTCTGCACAAAAAAACAGGGTGACTATATAAGAGTGGGCTTGACCTAGTTTCATAGCGTTACAGCGAACATAGCCCACTCCAATAAAATGCCCAACCCAATGCTTCTATTTCCATAGGTGGTGTCAAGGGAAATCAGGGTCCTTTATATATGGGGCTACTAGCAGCAACCTAAGGTGGTGGCCGGGCTAGGAGGGTTAACGACACACTGCTACTTGAACAGGAGGCCAAGGGTCAATGGGCACCAAGATCACTACCATCCGCTCGATTGCGATCCCTAGGGAAGCAAATTGGTCTCCAAGGACCAAATTGGTCGTAAAGTCTGGTGGTCCCATTTTGCTTTTGAGTTTTAAGCCCTTGACAGGAAATGGGGCCAACCCACTGGAAACTTATATAATATGAGCTGTATTTTGTTGTGAAAGTGCCTTGATTAAGGTTCTGGGACCATGCTATTTTTTATTTTCTGACATGTTTCCATTTACTTACAACTTCTTTCAGCATCACACCAGTTTCCAATATGGCATCACACGATGAAAATACTTTCTGCCACTACACTCTTGACAACGCTCCCTCACTGACTACTAAGATTATTTTTCAGGTATTAAAGACCCATTTAGGAGATAAGACATATTTTTTCCCATCGCACTGCTATATTGCTACACACAGAATTTTCCCACCTCCCTCGGCAAAGTCCCAACACAAAAAGCAACTCCAATCCCATTTAGAGGGACCCACCCTGAGGGCTTCTAATGCCTCTGCATCCGTCTTGGCGCAAACCCGATTCCCCTACCATTAATAGTCTTCTCTTTCCGGTATGAGGTGCATGCGCAGTGATGTCTACTTCCGACCTGCCACCTGGTGGTGGAATTAAAGACTCACACATCGTGGCATAGCAGGCAAAGAAGTCTGATGGAATCTGACAAACGAGGAGAGTTATATGGAATATAATTTTATATACAACATCCCCAGTTTCACGAGTTTGTGGAAAGATGACGAATACAGAGCTAATGCATTTGAAAATATGAGATGCGGAAATGCGTGGAAATCTGAAGAAGAAAATGTAGCAGCTGGAGAGACAGAAGGTGTCCAAAGTAAGATGAATCTCCATAGAAATATACAAAGAAGAACGAATGCGGGCGATATGGGTGAGGAGAGTGATGTTAAGGAGAAACGGGGTTCAAAGGAGAAATACTTGGGAGAATGGGATAGATATAGAAAAGGAATTGGGAGTTCAGAGGGTGTATGGAGATATAATACATTGGTGGTTACCGGGAGGACAGGGAGATAGTAGACCATCAAGGTGGAGGGTAGAGGAGTATTAGGTGGGATGTGGTAGGTAAGGATGCGGCAGAAGGGGGGAGATTGTAAAGCCATGCTAAAACATGGGGCAGCCTGAATAGGGTTGGACGCTGGGGACACGTTAACCTATGGCCCTTAACCCTCCTTTACACCGGCCTTTAGTCCGGGGCCAAGCCGTAAGTCAAGACACTGCAGACAAGCTTCCCCAACACCATCCCCTGTGATCCCTTACCATTGCCCCAACAAGCCTACTTACAGGGCCCAAATGTACCAAACCCACCCCAGTTGTGTGGTCATTGTGATATTCAATGATAAGGTATTGCATGACCATACGGATCAATTCATCATTCTGACGTTGCGAAAAATAACAGGATTTCTAAAAATCTACCCAAGCTCAACGTCATGTAATATTTATCAAACGTGTATGCTTATGTTGTGCATATTGATATTTTAGCTATACTTGTAAGAATAACAGCTACATTCTCAAAGCTTTTTCGCAGCTGCCAAAGCATTTGCAATGGCATGCGTGTAACCCCACAAAATGACCTCCATTCATAACATGACTTTGGTTCACACAAACTCCCTTGTGCATCAGTTACCACAGCCCAGCTTTCATGTTCTATACAAACACCGACATGGAAACCCTTTCCTCATATTTCAACCCTAACACCCACACTGCAAACAGCCTCAACCCCCACCACCATCCCCAAAGCACACATAATAACCAGCTCGGAAACTCTCCCACCGCCATCCTAATGATGCTTCATTTGGTCTCAGCCCGCTCGCAGCAATCGAGCAATTTCTGCAAGCCCGGGTTTCCCGCCTTGCAAAGGGCACATCGGGAATTGAATAAGAAATACTTTACACCCCTGGCTGTATCTGAATTGACAACTCCATCAATAATGTGGGCCTTTGAAGGATATTAATCCTGGATCTAATAAAGGAGCACTTCCGCCTTATGAGGAGAGTCAGAGAGACAGGAGAGCAGAGATGGATGGTTTAGTGTGGGGATGGTGTAGCTGGGACATAAAGTGATAGTCAACTTGGGACTGAGATAGAGTACCATGGTAAAGGTCATGTACCTTCATACATATCTCCATCCCTTCCAGGTCACAGGTTGGCAGAGGTACGGATGGCTCTACTGGATTGTTGAATTGATTGCTATGTGAGCCAGTATAGAGAGATGTATATCCTACACTGGTATATCCATATCCATCTATTACACTCCATCAAGGGGGATGAGGGCATGGTGTGTTTAAATGACATGTCTGTGCTGCAGGAGACTTATATATACGATGGCTGCTCTGTAACATATGGTATCAGCCCACAGCTGTACTATGTATACCCAGTACACCAACCGCTATGTTTTCTCTCCCCCACCTCCGCTCTATAGAGCCCGCAGTACCAGTTCTCGCTCAACTACGAGGGCCAGTAAGAATTGGACCTTCAAGCAAACCAGTGCAAATGTAATAAAAAAAAGGTCCAGTAAGCGTGCATTTACATCAGGAGCGTGGTACAGCGGACCTAATCATATCACTTGACATTTCAGTCCCTGTTTATCTTTAAAATCTGAGTGAGGTTATCAGTCGGACAGAACCTGACACAAACTGGGGATACACAGCTCCCATTATCGAGCTCTGTCTGACAAGGCTCGCTTGACCAGCCATCCCCGACGGCCCCCTGTAGCTGTGAGCAGGTCACGAGCAAGTCCTAATCTCTGTGAGCAGCTCATGCCTCCAGTGACCTACATACAGTACCCTAAATCAGCATCCATCATGCCTGCAAGCACAGAGGCATCCCATTCAGGGGCCACCATTTATCTACCCCCCCCCCCCAAGGCAGCGCTACAGTACACTACAGACAGCAAGCTTCAAAAGCCGCCATATTTCACTTTGTACTGAGCTGCTCACTGCTGAGCTGCTCACTTACTCTTACTAGTGAGTTGCTCACTGGTTGCTAGCTGTACCCACAGCAGAGATAAGCTGGGGTTCGATAGTCCCTTTAGTAGTATTGGTCTCACGTGGAAGGGGGTGGCTCCCTGGTGCATGGGTGTTGGTCACATACCCTGGGGTCGAGCAGCTCCGAGCATCTCAGGGCAGCTCAAGCTGTTCTTGATACCCCTGCTGCCTGCTAATCAGGGTCCAGAGAAGGTCTGGATGCTACAGGTGCAGACCCCGGACTCTATCAGGTCAGATTATGAACTTATTTAGTATACTGGTCACTAATAGTGGGATTGACACTACATCATGGTGTATTTAAACAGGTATGTCTTATGTATGGGGTAGCCTCACTGTATTGGTTTAGAATTAGTGTATCGTATAATACCATACTCATGCATGTATTTTGTATATTGGCTAATGCACTTTGCCAATCCAGAGCTGGAAAGAGTCAGATTCACTGTACAGTGCCCTCAGCAGTATTCGGTGCTTTTATACTGCAATCTTACCTTGGCAATGGGGAACAAATGCGTTCACTCAAAGTAACCGGGTTCTATTACAGTGTGTTCCTGCGGTAAAATTGTGTTTAGTATGTTCTATGCCTGGTATGAATGTGGGAACTGGCTTATTGCTTTGATTTGAGATAAATAATAATGAATATATGCAACACTTGGATCAAACCCTACTTCATTTCCCTTGGCTATTCATGTTTTAGAAAAAAATAAAACGTTGCAATATCCATTTGCCATTTTAATGTCGACAATAGACATTAAATCCAAGTATTGTACATGTAGGCCCTGGTAGAGAATGTACACCGTTGGTAGCCCTTATGATGCAGTTACCGTTGCATAAACCTGTATTCCCTGTATATAAGTATGGTCTATGTCAGTGAGGGCATGTGCCACAATTCGTATACAGGCTACAGCTGACGACGTCCCCTGCATTACCATTGGAGCCAGTATCTGAGTAACACACTGTCCTGACCTGGATTTCCTGACAGAACATACCTTTTTACCGACTACTCCTCTTTTCCCACCCACCCATCCCCTTTTGTTTCCTACAACCCTATAGTAAAGGCTCCCATCTCCCTCCCCACCCCCACCTTGAGGCCTGGCAGAGCGAGCAGGGGCGTGTTTCAGTCTGATAGCATTCAGCGCACGGCCGGGGTTGGCGCTAATCGTCGGCAGTCGACGCGACCCCCAGCAGACTAATTGAATCACAACAAGCCGCCGCCAGAGCGTCCTCCACCCCGGAAGTACGGCTCGGAGCGCACTGCGCATGCGCGCCTATCGCCATCCACAGACGGAGCATGGTGGGACCCGCGCAGCAGTAGACCCAGAGAGAAGGCTTTTAATGGCCGCTGAGAAATGCCACACAGAAAGACTATAGACAGGGTTCTCAAAAGGGGACGAGTTGCAATGATCACTGCAATGCTAGTCCTGTAGAGAGCATGTCAATTCCGATGGGAAATAGGTATGACTGCTCTGTGAATATCTGTTCCTCAAAGTCTGAGTAATCCTTAGTGGCACTGCTACAGGGACATGCGTGGGGGCATGCACAGTATTGCCGCAGGATATGTAAGGGGAACAGTAAATACATTGCTGACCCCAACCTGTCTGTCTACAGATATATGACTCCCCTGCAATCCTCTGGACTGCACACAGCAGCAATGCTATGGGTAATGCCTGGTTCAGCTAATGGTGACAGCAGCAATCTGCAGCAATAACCCATGCACCAGTCCCATACAGCTTATGGCTATAGGGGAGGCCGCACAGAATGATTGCCTTAACCCTCCAAGGGCAGCACAGTGCTTTGATGCAGTTTATGTCCCTTTGACGGCGTGGTGAGTGAGTGCAGCCTTACTTATAGCGGGTGACTCTGCCAGTACTTTGATACACTCCAAAAATTCAGCATGATGCACTGATACAACACCGGAGTCACCGTGCTGCATTGGGGCATCAAGACAAATATTAAGCATCGAGGCACCATACAGTGCTCAGAGCTCATTTATTCACCTCGGCAGAGAACGGCAGGAATAGCCCCCCCCCTCCCCCCCTCCCCACCTCCCCCCACAATGGTCCACAAATCGCTCACGAGACAGGGTCAATATTTTCTGACCGTTTACAGTTAATCTTTCTCACTACCCCTGCCTTTGTGTGTGGTTGTGGGTCGTTCCTGCCAGGGCCAGTGCCCAGGGGAATCTGTATTTTATCGCTGTCTGACTTGACCTGTGTTCAAAGCACCATTTAGTTGGTTTTATTGCTGATTAACACGTTTTATGTACCCTCAAGAGTTTCCGACTATCTTTAACGGGATGGTGATTGCTCATTCTTTATGTCCCCTATTTTGTGACACAGGTTGAACGTTAGTATAAAGGATATTTTGACTTGATAATCTGTAGACTGTTCCCAAAGGAAAGGCATCATTTTCTATAGTGACCCTTTAACACCGGTTGGTGTATCCTAGGCCCCATAGACATACCACTGTCACCGCTGTAAGTAGTATAGTGGAATTGGGGTCTGGTCCTGGCACCATCTGTTAGCAGCTAACCAGACTGCCACCTCCCACTAAACCCAGACCAAGCCGCTGGGCTTCCCGAAAAGAATGGAAAGCCCTAGGAGGCCCAATGCATCATTGTTACCAGAATCAATTGCCCCTATTTCTGAACCTCTAGAGCTGTGTTGGCAAGAAGGAATACCCTGTCTAACTCTGAATGTCAAAAAATAAGTCATAATAGTAAGGTTAACGACTAGAGTTGAAGCAATGCCCTAAACGCTCTAATTACTGTGGTAGATAAATTCACGCTAATCCGGTATACCCCAGATGAGCCAGGGTTATACCAGATTACACCACAGCCTGGTAAGCCGTCCAATATGGATATATGCTCTGCTACATACCACTAAGCATAAACTAGCCATTACTGTCGCTGATGGGGGATACACGTGGACTATTCAAAGACGATATATCATTCACCACACCGTGTATCTGATTGATGTATTAATTGATGATCAATCTCTAAGAGAACTGTTCTTATACACATGGCATACCAATGGGGTTGTTTACTACCATTCTATAATCCATCTAGCCAAGGAAAAAAAGAACCAAATAGTTACAGCTGTTAGACAGGTAGGTAATCAATAGTAGATCAAAGGATAGCTCATTATGTAGAACCCCCATTCATACCTACAAACCCATCACCCTAACCACACTGTACCTGGCCGCACCCCACCCACGCTAATCCTACCCCCCATGTCGCCTCCAACCCAGCGTGAATACCCGGACATGCCAACATGCTCAACACACAGTGCAACATGGAATTAACTGTTACCCGGCCAAAATAACAGAAAAAAAGGGTCTAAAATAGCATATAAATAAATCTACTGCAGATTGAATCAAGTGCAAGTTACCATCCAATACAATGTAAACTCTATACAAACGCCATTTCTAGTTCCAGATCAAAGTGGTATCCCAAATAGTACCCCATGCCCTTTAAAGGACCATTGGTCATGTAGAGTATTGAAGTGGTTCCCACAGGGGCCTTCTAAGTAAGCATGGTGCAATGAGCTTCTGACATGCAATGGGTAGGGAGGGTCAGCCGCAGCGGACAACAACCACTCTCCTGTATTAAAACAGTACTTCACGCAGATATGGACCTTTCTAACACTTCTTATATTGTTTTTAAGAGTTTTCAATTGAAATCGACCCATTTTAAAGCTCGAACAAGGCAGACCCAGAACTGTGGGAATGTGAGGTATGGTTTGTGTATAGATGCACTACAACTGATAATGTCCACGGTCAGGCATTCTACAACATAGGTCGCCACTACAAACGTGAGCTCTCTGCGCGTTTTAAATCTCCAGCAGAGGCGTTCACTCTCCTAACAGTTTCTTAGTTGAGACTCAAAATCCAACTGCACAAACCAACATTAGCTGCCGTTGGATAAAGGTGATCGCATGCGCTCGGAGAGAACGTTCCTCTGTCAATGTCGCCTCAGAATGATCAGAATGGTATAGAAGAGGAGAAGGGGTAGGGGGATGAGGCGTAGGCCTAGCAGGAACCCAGTGCTGGAGACAGGAAGTTGCCGCGACGCTGACGTCATCTCTCTGTTCCCACACTTCCGGCAACATAAACCCACACAGGAAGTGCCCTGATCCTGCTTACATATCCCACATACCATTGCGCTGCCAGGCATGCGCACGCCGCACCGGATGTGACCGCCTTGGGGCACGTTCACGAACACAGCCCTGCCTTTTTTCACAATAAGGCTCTAACCATGTGCAAAGCATCATGGGTAATTCCCCCCTGGCAATATTCAACCGAGGAAGCTGACCTTTGAATGGAACGAAAGCTGAGAAGAAATATATACACACATGGAATATTAAGCCAAGTTCTAAGCTACATGCAGCTATTGCACCTGATTTAATTAATTGTAGGTTAGTCTTCTTGCAAATGCACATGGCTCCTCAGAAAGGTAAAATGACACCTTTCTAGGCACAATTCCTTTTCTAGTAAGCCTACACCATGTAGCTACAGCGTCCACAACCACCATATCAAAATAGAAATAACACCAGGAACCGTGGAGAGGTGTGTTGCGGATGACGGAGGGGTCCATTACTGTAATTGGCGAACAGAGCGGACATGGTTCACACACCTGTATAGTTACATCGGTCCCAATGCCCTGGAGGAATACCTGGAGGGACGTGGCACCAGGAGGGCTGCCTCCTGGGTCCCCAGCCTCCCCCCGTCCCCTCCAGTGGGGGATCCCAGGTCTGGGGACGTCCCTGGGGGTGCCAGGGTGGTGGTTATTTGTCGTTATCTGAGAACCAAGGCTGCAACCCAATCCGGTCAGATAAGGCACGTACAGGGAGGGGGCTGTCAGTAATGTCCATTCTCCTCTCACCTGCCTTAACACTTACTGCCCAGGGCCTTAATGCTGTTATAATAGAATTCATCAGTTCAGGAATTATGAATCAGGGTGTAGTGGTTGAATGCAGTTCTTTTGTGTGTGTTATTTCCTCATAAAACACTAATGTTTATAGAATATAGAAATCCATGTATGGATTCTACACCCTGTTGCTGTGTAATAACATATAGAATTGTTTTCTATTTTCTGAACTTTACATGGTCATAAAATATCTAATTTGACACTGCGTTAACTATTTATCCTACATTTCCACCAGATCACTTCATTTGGGCAAATCTATTAAAAAAAAGTCACATAATATCTGAATGACTGTTTTTATTCCATGTTGAGTTGGTGCTTCCCTATCCATGACACGTTATCTTGTCACATTCACAAACCTTAACCTACTTCCAATGGCACCCATTTACAAAATTGAAATTCTTCAGAATATTTTTCAATCAGCAGTCCTGACACTGTGTTGACAGAGAGGGTCGGTTCCGGGATGGATGCATGTCCGTCAGTGGTACCAGGGAGTTTTAATCCCAAAAGTGACAATTAATTAAAACCCAGATGGGATCAAACCGAGAACTCCTAATCAAACATGGAGGGCCCTGCTGAGCACTGATTGAAATACCCTTGTCGCCGACCCTAATGGAGAGGATTAGGACCAGTTTTACAAAGCCCAGGGCTTGTCCTGCACCCACATCCTCTCCCACAGACTCCCTGACAGTAAGCTCTATCCAGATCAACTACTTCACAACCTAACCAGCCCCACAGCCCACCCACCAAGTAAACACAATCAGGCATCTTTTGTTATCCTACTAACACAAATTAAGTTAAATTCTCTAGTCTAGCCCATCTCTTCCGCCCACTATAACGAGGGCTATACCAGCTGCAACAACAATTTGCGGGGGGGAAATAATTTACTTTTCTTGTACAATCATATAGTTTAAATGAATTAGCGAAGATATAGCATTATTACAAATCACATCAATTCTGTCTCTACTGCATACTCCCCACAGCGTCTATGATATATATACCGACATACATGTATGTGTTACGCTGCTTATCTGTACCTCCCATCCCCATCTTCGCGGTAGCACACTTACCAGTACCACCCCATTCAATCACCCATTAACCCTCTTCTAAATATCAGCTTGTAGCTATAAGGAATACATGACTTCCCAAGTAGAATGTAACTGCTCCATAACCCGCAACAACAGTCTAGCCCATGATGTAGTTCTTATTAAGTGCTACCAGAGAGATATCGACCATGTTGATCCATATGAATAAATGTATATCATCACCTAGAATGAGAGGCATAGATAGTCCCACCAAGCCTATAGTGATCTGACATGGAAACTTGGGTCTACTCCCCTGCAAGCTAACGAAATCTCGGAACCAATTATTTCCTGGGCTGTCTACAGGACAGGATCCCGGTCTTACAAGAACCCAGCGTGAATGGAGATGGATGTACAGGAGGAGACGTGCCATGAAGTAGGATCCCAGACTAGGGGAGGAGGGCAGACTGGGGTGGGGGATTTCAAGTAAAGCCCCACTGTACTGAATGGTGCTTATAGCAACATATATCATATAGGCTTTCACTGCTCTGAAGGCCTCGCCACTATATTGAATGGCCAACCCCAGACTACGACACAAATGTAATGCTTTCAGTGCCCCGCAGTTCTTCTACTCCTCATGGCATAGTTATAATATACGACTGTGTAACCAGACGATGGCAAGTCTATACGCAGGTCTCATTTCAATTCAACGTTGCTTTTAAATGGAATGTTATAGACATTTCAAAATGGGATAGCCACACGTTATATCCTTTCCTTTAATGGTTATAATGATGATGCATGAGCATGGGTATTCATATCAGGAGTTTATCAGGGTTACTCATACTTGGCAATTGAAAATACGTGTAGTATATTCCAGTCATGAACTTATTATTGCCACATATATATGTGACACAGGCGGTATACTTTCCCCATCGAGTATCCTATATAACTCCATGTTATAACCTACTGCGTGGTGTCTCATACTACTGCCACAGGAGTAACCTCATCATCGACTTGAGACCCAAGCATCAACCATTTAAGGGTTACAGAGTTTTTTATGCCAGGACTGCATTCATGTATCATGTCGACCCTTCGGGAGTGTATCATCCTCGCAATGATGCTTTATTGTAGCACCGACAATTTACTCGCCAGGGCTGCATTCATGCACTTATTACGACGATAAAGAGTCCAATGCATTAAAGCGCTATTCGATCCTTAAAGGGTTTACCCTACCTGAGCCTAGAGTCTACATAATATACCCCGTGAGTCTTGTATATCACCTCCTACCTGGGACACCAATCTCAGTTAGGTAGTGGGATTAGGCCACCCAATCAGCACAGCTGGCCAGGTGAGTAGAAACCATTAACCCTTTAAGGTCCACATTCGTGCTTTAATCGACTATGCCCTTTGTCGTCATGATGCATGAATGCAACCTTGGTAAGTTCTCACAAGCCAATAGGGTCGCCATGGTGGTTGAATCCAGCACTGGCAGGTTACTGGCCAGGGATAAATTCATGCATCATAACTGCAAATGGAATAGCACATCAGAAGAGTAAGCGGTCCGTAAAGGGTTAATACACATGATATGCTGTGAGCGGGCTGTGAGAGACTGGGGATTAGGGATCTGTGTGTGTGTGTGAATGTGCATGGTAATGATGATGAAGGTGAGGTGATGGCAGATCTACTCCACACCTCAAACCCATCACTTATACACTGATACCAGGCACTTAAATACATTTATTCAAAAAGATCAGGGACTAAAATACATTTATAAACTTCTGAAATGAGTTATTATTCCATTAAATTCAGCAATGTGACTTTCCCTCAGCTAAACGGGATCAGCATATTCTCCATAGATCCTACAGGGATTTTAAATCCACCTAAGCAAAGACAGCCACGTGTGACTGTACAGAGGTAGGCTGTAGCTATGTCGATGTTATAAGTAGTAGTGGGAAATAAAGGTACATGTAACATACAGAGTGTCAGTAGTAAGTGGTATTGGTGTCACTGCCTTGCCTCCTTTCTGAGGTAGCCTGGGCTGTGGTGAGGAAGGTACATATATAGGTGGGTTGGTGCTGCTGTTGCTGGAGGAAAGGGAGCAGAGAGGGAGGGGAGTCACGTAGCGGATACGTGTGAAGAATTTAGCGGCCACCGGTGACGGGACTAACCATGAAGTACGGCCAGGCGTCACCAGGTGGCAGTGGCGGCGCCCTAAGTCAACCCGAGGCTAATGTGGTTTTCCTTATACTACTCACACTACGACCAACATGGGGGTAGACCTCCAGTGCTCTCTCAGCCATCACTTTACATATAGCCATGTGATGCCTCCCTTGGTGGTACTGCCTCATACGGTAGTATGTAAAAAGGTAGCTTATGGTTATTGGTCTGCAGATTAGGTACAGATTGAAAGGTATCCCAAGACACAATTCACTTTTATAGCAAAGGCTGTTTATATCAGTAAAGTGCAGAAAATAGTACCGGTAGGACAGGGATGTGAGTGGTGTGCTTTGAATATGTAAAGGCCTATATAGTTCTTGAATACATTACGCCATTTATTGGTATGATGCATAAATGCAGCCTGGATGAGTAACTCGCCAGGCCTCCATTCAAGAACCATGTCGACCACGAAGCACCAATACGACCCCGGCAAGTTACGGTTATCCCCTGGGCAGCGTTGGTGTATCATTACGGCCTTTTAGCAACATGTCGTCATTAAAGGATTGCTTAATAGGTTGCAGGAGGCGTCAGGCTTATGGGTGAGGTGACCTGAGTGGGGTGACCTGAGTGGGAGTAGGGTGTGTGGAGGAGCTGGTAGGACTCAGAGACTGAGAGAGTGGGACGGGAGTGGCGGGGGTTAGAGCCCTCGTCCAGCTCTTGACCTTTCGCTGATTCAACAGCAAGCACAAGCTGTATGGCCGTGTCACTGATGGAAACCCTGTGTCACGTCTGACCTGTGACCTATAGCAGGTCACATGGCCTAGTGACATTTGCTTATATGTACAGGTGTGTATTACCTATTTATGTAGGTCTATGTGTGTGGATGGCTACGTCCTAAATGGCTGGGCTCAGGCAGCAGAGCCAGTTGTACCCACCCTTACTCATTCTGTGCCATAATGATCACATAATTTCTATATGTATATGGTTCTCAAAACGCTATAGATCCAGCATATAGGTGTGTAATAACCATATCCTCCACTCACCCCCTGCCCCCCCCCCCCATAATACCCATAGCCTTGCACAACATTGACAGTTCCAGGTTAACACATACAGTGAGATATAATCTGTCCCTGCATCAGGAGTCGGCATTCATCCGCATCTATAGAAGATAAAGACCCATTCTATCCCACCACTTGTCTGTCACCAACATCAAGTTAAGAACTGCCCTATCTTCTTTTTTTGAGACCTATGCATGAGGGGAGCACTGGCTATCTGCACTAGAACTATCAATATTGGACACGTGAAAATGCCTGCAAAAGAATTAACTCACAAAATAGGGCATCCACAATTTTTACATTTTCTCTTTAAAACCATGTATAACTCTATACACTGTCTGTTGTTCAGTCAATACAGGGGCCCTTTGGGTATCAGGGGACCTAACAATGTACGACACGACCCAGCACACCTCGAGATAAAGCCATATTCCCAGCTTATGCCGTATTATAGGAAAACAATATTCCACTATAGTGGGGCATTCTATATATAAGCTAAGCGTGGGTCTCTCTTCTCTGTTTTCCATTTAGATATGCCAGAGGCCTGCCTGGGCGGACGAGCTGGGCTGAGTGAAGGGCGACACAGGTTCTGGCGTGTGTGTGTGTGTGGGGGGGGGGGGGGTCTGGGGCTGAGGACGTGTAGCTTTTCGTGTGACGTATTGCCAACGGGTACTACGTCAAATAGTGCTGCTGGTTCCTGTAGTAGCTCTCTCACAACGAGCAGGTATCCATCAGACCAAACATACTGTAATACTATGGTTAACTCGTATCCCTTCATATAGGTCCTATGTAATATTAGGGAAATTTATATGCCAATATACAATAGCAGAAATTAGCATTAGTAGGGCTAGAATATAAAAAGCTCAGATATTAGAATAGAGTACTTCTAAAAAACCATATACAACTACAAGACTAGCCGTCAGCCGTAAAGCTCTCCATGCCCCCAGGCTACAAGACAGAAACAGGGGGCGGCCACCACCATCGTGAACAAACATCGTTATCACTGTCTGCCACAAGAAAATGTCCCCTCCCTGTAATCTGTTAAATGGACGACTAGCCGTCTTCTCCAGGCGACGACTAACCCTTTAGGGACCGCAGTATGCTTTAATGTGCTATCTGGTCGTCATGAAAGAATTCAACCCTAGTGAGTCTATTCACCAGGGCTGCATTCATGCATCATGCCGACCCTTCGCGAGTGTATCAACCATGCATGTAGTCTGACTACAGTACTGTACCTGGTGAGTTACTCGCCAAGGCTGCATTTATACATCATGGTTACATAGGCATTATGCATGAATGTCCTGTGCGGCCTTTAAAGGGTGGGGCTGCTGCATATACTGGAGACGCCTCCAGTGCCTGGAGGGGGGCTCACCAGCTCACACCCCTGCAGGCCCTCCTGTATCCCTTTAAAGTAGCCGGGCGTTTCTTTTCTCAGGATGACTAAGTACATTTCTACTTATTCATACAAGGTGGCTTCAATGGTAAGCCACAGGGAGGGAGGTGATTTGGATTTTTAATGGCGGAACAGCTCCTGTCTTGGGGAGGGGGGGGGGGCGTACAGAAGGGCGACTATGCATTCTCACACTTTGAGTATAACTCTCTATAATGACTACCTTCCAAGTTCACAAGGACATGACATGCGAGGAATACCATTGAGGTTGCAGACTTACGTAGTGTCGGTTAGCATGTGGCTCAATCTCCTGTATTTTCCCTAGCTTCTGTTATCTAAAGCCATTTTATCACTCTTTACGTACACATAAGTAAGTAAAGACCTATACATATTTATCAATGCTCCCGGAATTGTACCTTATGATTCCTGATACCCTTGTAACACATGATTCAATATGCTAAACACGGTTATAAAAATATAGCACAGGGCTGATTATATACACACACTGGTACTTAAAAAGCAGGTATGCCTCCTAGAATGTATTCCCTCCACACACACAGGAACCATACCTTGATATAGAGTGACAGCCCATATACGCCGTCTACCCTCAGAACCAGCCCTCCAGTGTTTATGGACTTTTCATGAGACATAAAGGACCCTAATTACGAGCTCCACAAACAAGAAAATGACAGAAAACCAAGAGCCAACCTTCTAGTGATGTTTTGTATATGGGCGCTAAATGATGAACCATCTAGGCCTATAGAGCAGTTACGAGCGTTGCCAGGCGGGTAAATCACGCATCATCCAGGGGAGCATCTCAGTAGGGGGCCGAGCTGCTCAGTGTTGTATGTTGTATTGTTTGTTGTATTGTCACACCCTTTGTGGTAATGTGGCCATACTGAATGCTTCCTATCGCAGATGTACTCCAGGAATGAAGCCAAATAAACCTTAGAAGTTGACAAAGGGCATACATGTGTTGGTCTCACAATGAATAGAGTAAATGTGCAAGTAATGAGTCACATGTATTAGGCATGGCTAGGTTTGACCACCTAGAACACAACTTGGCTTTATTACAGCCCACACCATGGTAATTGTTTCTATCAGCCTCCGGCAGACCTGCTACCTTCCCAGATAACAGCTAACAGTATTCATTTTTCTCTGACAACTGCATCTCTCACCAGCCATAACGATGCATAATGGACCGGCTTCTTTTCCTGAGGCGCATTCAATACAGCTGCAATTAATGTACTGCAGTAGGCATTTCCCCTTTAAGGCAACTCAGTCAACAGAATGCTTGTATTTCCCCTTCCTCCAGTCTGGCAATTCCCAAGCCTTCATTTTGCACCAGTTTCCTCTTCTCTCACGAGCACCGTCAAGCAATAATTTTATCTCGTTTTTTCTTGTTGCTTAAAGCATCTTTGGGCGATCCTTCAACCTGTCTGCACGTGTTCTCAGCTTTCCACCAAAGGGGCTCTGGGCAGTCAGAATTCCCATCGCCTCCCCCCTGGCAATGCCTCCTCCATGCAAACCCCAGGAGGCTTTAACCCCTCTCTAACCCTCACGAGTCGTCACCAAGCCCTGGAGGAACCCGGCTGTTAGAGACGTTGACAAGGTGTGGAGGAGTAGGATCAACGTCTGCAGTCATTAGAACATGAAGAGGAGCTGCTCCGATCAGATCTGGGTTGGCAATGATTTAGCTCACCTCAGCTGGTGAGCAGCTCATGGGCGGGAAAATGGGTTTTCTGTGAGCAGCTCAACTTGCCCCACTTGAGTTACTCAGCATGTGAGGTATATATCATCTCATAAGTGTGAGAGTTTTCAGAGTACCTAGATAGCTATATGCCTCAGTAGTGCCAGGGTGTTACTAGCTATAACCACATTCCTCCTGATAGTACATCACCATGAGCTACTCACTACATCATACATGTTCCTTATTTGAGCAGCTCTCCCCTTACTCTAAGCACACTGTGTTGTTGTTTTTGAGGGAGTCCACTTCATTTCCAATCAAACCAATATCCTATGACGCAGAAGTGAGTTATACAAAATGTGATGACAGGAAATGTGATGACATTTTCAACGGAAGGATGGTTTCCTTTACTATGTAGTGAGATATTCACCAGCTCTAAACAATTTAAATAGCTTGGCTGACCGAAACGCCTTTATTGGCCAATATTAAAAATGTGTTTTCAGTGTTTTCTTTCCATTTCTACCAGAGCCAACCACTATACATGCTTACCGTAGGCAGCAACTGTCTATATTGGCAGCACTTATTTTTACATATTCCACTGAGCAGACCACACCTGTCTGTGAGCAATTGGTGGCAGTGTGAGCTTCTCAGTGTGAGCTGCTCATGACTACTGTGAGCAGACAGGAGTCAGCGGGCTGAGCTGATAGCAGACCCCATGGGAGACATGTATAGAGCACGAGTTATCTGCGGCCAACATCAGTGGGCGCATATCACAGGCATCGGCCCACGTCACCCCTACCCAGGATCCACCCCCTCCCCCTTCATAGCCTCCCCTTCTCCCACTACTAATACCCCATATCAATCTGTTGCGAGAGATGGTGCCACCCGTTATACATCTCTGTATGGATACAGCCACCTTTATCCACCGATGATCAATTAATACATGCAGTTTTTGAGTTAGGGATTTGAGTCTGGACGGTAAGACTATGCTGGGAGACTGCTGTATAGATCTGCTGGTGATTTGAACCGCACAGAGAGGCCTTCTGACCACGCCCTCTGCTCCAGAATGCCATCCTATATGCCTTGTGAATGGCAAGACCCCGCCTGCTGACACCAGCCATTGATCCCAGCTGTCACGTTATTCACACAGGCAGTGACACCTATCCCCTACCACTGTGCCAGGTAATGAATGCCTGACAAAGCCGAATGTCACATTAAAGGTTGCAAGCCACAATCTCCCCCGAAAAGGCCACGATTATATGCCTGAAAATGGATCTACGAATGGCGGCTGGCAGCTTATTGTTGCAGCAAAATCTGCCAATTGCCAACGCAGTTTATAAAATTTGGACATCTGTCTCATTGTGGTAGCATTATTGGAAGTGAAATGAGCCCTTGCCGAAATAATTTGCGATGGGGAATATATAGGCTACACTGGAGAGTAACTGTGATTGGGTATCTTTCAAAAGACCCATATGGGCAGTTCCCCACTTGTTAAGGTCTCCATTTTCACCTTGATCCAGTGCCAACAATAACCAGTGCACCTGCCTGCTCCGGGCCTTACATAGGTACAAAGACCACCCTGACCTCCCAAGGGCATCTACCTGATCACAGCCATGCATCCTACCCGCTTTACCCCCATACCTCACCTCACCTTCCACTCCCACACACAACACAGATCCACTATAGTAGGACCTAGTTCTAGATCTGTTCTATTTAGTTCTATATATGTTTCCAACCGGTGGTGGTATGAAAATGCCATAGGTCTAAGATCCTCAGATTGCCTCCATACAGATGACTTTCGTCCAGGAGTAAGAGATGATGGAAAGAAAATAGAAAATTCCATGGCAACCCACTTCTCTTTCCTCCTTGCTATTTGGCCTCTTTCATTGGAGTAGCGGCTCCCGGTGCATTGCAGTGCCCTTGGAGGGAGGAGGAGGTGGGTCAGTCAATACTACCCTCGTCAACTTGTGTCTAAATTAGATCAGCACCCAACCTACCAGGGGTGGCACCCAGCCTTCACTTCAATCCCCCCTAGGGAGGGCCCCTGTTCCTCCAGGCGATCCCTACCCCCTCCGCCTGCAGCCGGCGGGCATGTTTCCCCGCCTGGAGTCAAGTAATCAAGGCTGGAAAGGCCGATGGGCGCCCGTCAGACCGTCTTATTGGATGATGACCCAACCCCTAGCCAATCACAACATTGCCAAGGTAACACTTGCATGACCTCGCCATGGGGGCATGGGCCTCACCCTTAAAGCAGTGAGCTGGAGGTGCAGGCAGGCAGCAGGCTGTATGTATGCAGAGTTGGTGGTATTTTCTCTGTGGTCTGCCAGTTTGTTTTGCTATCCCTACCCCAGGCTGCCAGCAGTAAGCGAACTGCAACCATTCACCACCTGAACCCAACCCGTGCCTTCAGGTAAAACGGGTCTATTATAGAGTTATGCTCTACAGTGGTGGAGACACACGTCCGTTCTACTGAAGCCCCTGTCTGCATGTCAAGTAGACCTGACAGGTGCTGTCTATTGTTTATACAGCGACTGGTGAGTTGAAGTTCAAGGGTCTCTACTGTCATCTCCTCAGCCAGTGGTCGGCAGAACAAAAACCGGATTAGCTTGCACAGTCTGGCTTCAAGTAATCGTCAGAGACAAATACCATCCTCAAATTACATCCAAGATCAAGTCTGCTGTCACTTTTGTTTATACTAGAGACATACTTTTGTTATAAAGTATATAGTTAACCCTTCCAGGAAAGGTTAATAATCCTTCAACGTTTCTGTTCATTTGTAGTCATAGGCCTATATAGTGCAACAATACCGGGTCAGCGAGTGACTCGCTGGTGCTCGGTTCGTGCTTCAAGCCGACCCTAGGTGTATTCATCAACTCTGTAGGGTTAGCATGATGCATGAATGCAGCACCAGCATTGCACCATGATGCATCCCAGTATAGCAGGATTATAGATATACATTGGAGATGGAAACAAAGTGAGGTGAGGATTGAGAAAAACATTCTCGGTCAGTGCGAGTAAGGAGAACGGTGCTTCAGCATACATATCATATAACATAAATATACATCCCCAGAAATTGGACTATCTATGACAACCCATGGTAGACCACTTACATTCCGAGGAAGGATTACGTCTAATATAGCTACGAGGCAGCTATGGAATGCCTCATATACATTATATTTATGTATCAATCACATTAACAGTTCAGTTGCTCACTTTTCGTTCATTTTCTTTCCTCACTCTTAATTCAGTTCAATTTCGATTTCGTGAATTGACTCCAGATAACACTATGTCAAAGTGCATAAAATTTAATTTTTTCTTCTTCATTGCAAATCAATGTGCTTTCCATAGTGCTGGCCTGCTTCCATTTCAGGCCGCTTGGGGAGTAGGACAATATGTGTCAATTAACTGCCGACTACCACTGCCAGCCCATGTCTGCTCGGACGCCTCAACAACGGTGTGTAAGGAGGGGGGGGGGGTGCAGGGGGACATGGAACAAGCTGTTACCCTCTCCTAACGTCTCTCCTTCCCTCCTCAACTAAACTCACACTAACCCAAATGCCATTCCACCGTGCCAAACCTGAGCCGTTTAAAACTACTGGAGTTGCTCTGGAGCTGCTCTCATTGACTGGGTAGGGTTTTTGATGGATGAGGACAGCATGTTCTTGTGTTGCTGTGCTTAGTGGGGTTCATTACTGCTAGGGAGGGTCTAAATGTTGGTCTCACTGTAATTTCTATATGTTAACTTCTCTGCTAACTGTTTAGTGTTAGAGAACCAGCCTTCAGAGGCCTACTACATGAGTTTTTACTAGTACAACATTGTACTATAGATTATGTTGATTTTAAAGTCTATGCTCAGTTACATACTTCCAATCAACAGGAATGATCACAACTCGTACTTATTTCTGAACTGGTAATAATTCAGCGCACCAGAAGCTATTCAATTGTATCACAAGTGCGTTAAAAGTGATTTCTTGACTATTTAGCATGGATTTCAAACTTCACTTGCCATTTTTAACAATGATGCTTGGCAGGAAAAGTCAAACCTATTTGATAGGCTTTATATAGATATGAGTGGGTTGAGTATTGAATTCTTGATGTTATGCTCTTGGTATTAACATCCCATGTATGCAAAAATCTGAAAGAACTAAAACTATTTTATGTACTAGTAGACATCGTCCGCTGGTAAACTGCATGTAAATAGATCGTCCTAATGATGTCCCATGGCATTCAATGAACTTCCTCTCCATTTATAAAACCCCTAACTTCTCTATGCAGAGGTATTGTATCTCAGCAATAAGGGATTCTCCCCGGCATGATTTGGGTAATTTCCAGGCATAAAGTCTCAAAGCTGATCATTAAATACGTGGTACAGATCGTAAAGTTATGCTTTAATGGTTCAAGTAAACCAACCCATACCAAGCTTCTGAAGCATTTAATTGTTCTGGCTCGAGAAACCGAGAAAACCAACATAAGATTGGCTTCTTCTTGTGTCAGTTGGAAGCAGAGTAGCTGGGGGACAGGAGCCAGTACCAGACAAGACCTGATTTGTCAACAACCCCTGTGTCCGGACAAAAAGGTTAATTACTGTAGGAGAATGACGAGAAAATGTCGTCTGCTAAGACACCTACTGCCGCCCTTACTTCCTGCCGCTCCTGCTGGCGGCACGTGTACAGCTACAGTGTCGTCTGCAGTACCCACACAGTCATGTTCTACCAGTTTATAAGTGAAAAACAAAAATGGCTTCTGTTATCTTCCAAGATATATACATGTGTTGTGTTTTTACTAAATTAGGTCACTCACCTATTTATTATCAGACATCATCATGGGGACTTCTCACTAACTAGGCTGTTATTTAGCCTTAATGTTTGATGAGTCAGAGATTAATAGTTACTGCAGCCATTTTTTGCTGTTTCAAAGTTGATGGGCGACCAGCAACTTGATATGGGTGTGGTTTTGGTTGGACAGAACACCACCCTAACCTGTCATTCCCTTTTCTATGTTTATTCAGTCAAAGTTCTCACTGCCCACCGAGCAGCTCCTATTTCCAACAGCTCAATTCGAACTCTAAGTGATGATAAGAGCAACTCTCAATTAAAATCTGTGGTCATGGATCCGTGTGACACCCCAGGTCCTGTCTCTGCTAAGCAGTAACCAGATCACTGATCCCTCTAACCCTTTAAAGGTCGCATCGTGTTTTAATATACTTTATCTGTGGATCGGCATACTGTATGAATACAACCTTGGCGATTAACTCGTCTGGGCTGCATCCATGCATCATGTCGACCCTTTGGGGTGTACCAACAATCCCATATGGGTCGGCATGATGCTGAGATGCAGCACTGGCGAGTTAATTGCCAGGGCAACTCACCAGGCCTGCATCCATGCATCATGCCGATAGAGGGCATAACGAATCAAAGCGCTATGCGGTCCTTACAGGGTAAATGGATCTCTGTCAATATACATTCACCAGGAGGCAGCCGGCTATATACATTCCCGACTAAGTGGGCAGTAGGTATTCATGCTGGGGAATAAATTCAGCTACTTTAGTAATTGAATATTATAGTACAATGATATTAATTATCACACTCGGACTAGCAGAAGAAGAGCTATGAAATGCCCTATATTCTCGATAAGGAATATATATTTCTAATGTGTTAAATCATAAATTAAATCGGAACTGAATATCACGTTGCTATTAAACAAGATGCAGCCTTAGTAGTGCAGATGCCCAATATGTCCTTCAGTTCTTTTATACTTTCTATATCTGCCTCTTGCTAGTGGTGAACCAGCAGCTCTCGGTAGCAGCACGGAGACATGCCCCTCCATGTGTACCACGTATTGACAGTGTCACACACAGTGCTGTCACACTGATTACCGACCAGACTGGGTAATAACTTCACCTGTCAATACCCACCACAGCCGCCTCGTCGCCACTCCAACATCCACTGAAGACATCAGGCATGAAGAACCCCTCAGCCAAACTTCAGACCTAACCAACCAGACGGCTGGAGCTATAGATTATCAAGACCTACATGTAAATCCATATTTTTTATATATATTCGTTTATTCCTCAGACTACATGGTATGGAGAGGACAGAATAATACTGATTAGATTCCACAGAATCACTGACCACTCATGGATGATGCTCAGAGCCCTGGTTTAGAGACAAGTTCCCTTGTGTGAGCTGATAACAATCACACTACCTTTCCACATGTTCTCAGACGACTAGAACATTGCTGCTTGTCCTAGGGAGGCGTAGACATACTATAGAAATACCCCTAAAAAGGGAAGACATATAGCAATTTACACGCGCCATAACCCAATCCCAACCAGACCTATATTAATTACACTTACCCCAAAACCCTACACCCAGAACCCTCCTCCCTCACCTAATACCCAAACATATTGGGTCCCCTCTGATAAATGAAGCTGTGATTGAACTGACAAGGTGAAATCAATGTGGGACAGGGACAGTCTGTCCTAACTAGCCCAGGTCTCAGTGTATATCGATGCCACCCACATTTAAGCGCCCCTTTTCTACCAGATATAGGGGAGTTGGTACCTGAATCCCCCCCTCTGTTGTTGGTTGCTATCGTGGGGTGACATTTAGGTATCTGGTGTGTGGGGGGAGGGGGGGGACTTGAACCACACGGTTGAGGGTGAGTAGGACGATAACGTCCGGCACAATATTGATACGGCCCACCCTGCTCCAGCCCACAGAGCCTCCCAGTGGGACAGAGCTGCTTGGGTAAGAGGTGCACCGACTTTAAGCTAACCCTTTAAAGGCCGCATAGTGCTTAATGTGCTATGCCTTTTATGTATCGGCATGATGCATGACAGTAGTATAGTATGTATCGGAACGGGACTATAGTTAAGTACTGTTTATTACTCAATCGACATGCAGCCAATCAGAGGCCTCCATTTGGTCACGTGACCCGTTGCCATGGTAACGTGACCTACTTAGGGCTCTCAGCCAATCAGAAGCCAGCATTCTGGGTGACCTACTGACCTACTTAGAAGCTCTCAGCCAATCAGAGGCCGGCATTCTGGTAACCATGGTAACGTGACCTAATTACGTCACGTGACCTACTTAGGCTCAGCCAATCAGAAGCCGGCATTCTGGTAACTAGGGTAACGTGACCTACTTAGGGTTTGTTTGTAAACAACACCACGTGGCTCTCTTGTTTGTAAACAACACCACGTGACACGTGACTGTTTGTAAACAAACAAACAAAAAAAAGTTATGTAACTTATATATAGAAATAAAAACACAACAAGATAATTTCTTTTCTTTTCATTTTATTCTTTATTCTTTCATTTTCAATCAGAAAAAACACACAAGTTTATGCTTTTTTAGCTCGCTTCTTCGATTTGCAGCAACTCAACAGGCCGCAAAGTCTCACGCCGCCGTCACTCGCACCACCACACCCCGGACGACTTTTCTCCAATAGACATTGCACGACTTTGGATAAATCCAACACCATTTCGGCAAGGCAGAGAATCTTTGCCTCCATGAAACGGCCGCCATCGCAACAACCCGTCACAACAGCATCATCGATAGCTTCTGACTCACGACCCGGTCGCTCAGCTTTGGGATTTTGCTCATGCGCATGACGCACTTCTTGGGGTTTCTTGTTCGACATGCTTCAATTAGGAAATGAACGCAATGAGGTCCACAGGTGTCAGCAGAAGTGTCTTGTAGTTGAATGCGGTTTCTTTGCCACTTGAACGGAGCAGAGCGTTCCACGAAAGACAAGAACTCCGCACTCAGCGGCGGTAAGCCGAAGGAATCAAAGTAGTACACTTCACCCGTGCTCGACACGTAAAACGCCACCCAATGCTGACCTGGTAAATGTTGCGGATCTGTGTTGCTCACGAAACAAGTGTCTTTGATAGGGTGCTTCGGAATAGTGTCACAAGAGAAAACGCCCAGGAAACGATGTTTTGTGTGAACGTTTTCCTTCAACACTCTGCTTATTTCAAGCGTGTTCATACGATACGCCAAGTACCGCCGTCTTGTCTTCAGTTCATGTGGTAGTCGGTGACGGGGTGTCGATCTCGGGTCAGCTCGACGACGTTGTCGTACACCAAGTAGAGTAGCACCGTTGTTGTCGCTTGTAGCGCCGAGCGGAAACTGACTTCCACCCTCAGCTGACCCGCTCTTATAAGGTTCACGCGACACCCGTCGTGCGATCTGTCTGGGGTTAAGTCGAGGGGGAACACCGTGTAACCGTTCAGGAATTGTTCGTATGAAATACCGCAGGAGCGCGCGCCCTCGTACATCCCCGTTTCCGTGTGTAGCGCCAAGTACTCTCTCACGGCCGCTTTGGTCTTAAAGTCGGGCACGTAGGCGTCGTTCGGCACTTTCTGATCGTTCACTATCACTTGAAGCGAGCTGATGTCGTAATGCTTCATCTCGAACGGGTTCTTGGTGTAGCTACCGTTGAAGGCGTCGTGGTCAAGGAAGCAAATCATCATCGACTTGGGAAGCTGGCCTGTGTTGGAGTGCGTGTAGCTGTGATCTCTGTTACCTTGAGGGATGGCGTAGGTCGTCACCTCCACTCTGTTCACCGGGTAGTCGAAGGGCCCGTGTTCTATCACCGCTCTCTCGTGCGTTTCCGCTACAGCGTCCGCCACCAGCACGCGTCGCACGTAGAGCTTTGCTTTGTAGATCTTCAAGCTGTAGCCTCCGTCAGCGGCGCACATCAGATAGAAAGAGGGCGCCGCTTGTTTCAGAGTGAGATTGATTTCTGTCTCTCCAACGATGAGCTTCGGTTGATGAGCCAGGTCAAAGTGCAGTCGCGCCATCAGCGAAAAGCGCTTGTTGGAGATTAGCTTCTTGCGCGCTTTGTACCCCGCATTCGCGTCAGTCAACGTGTCAAACTGACCGGGCGTATCTTCATGCCACCCCTGGGCGCTCATGACGCCGTCCTTCACGTCTTTGTTGTAGTTGAGTAACCCTTCCAAGTAAGCTCGGTAAGGGTAGGTCTCGGTGTTGCCAGACACTTTGAAACCGCCGATGGAGACTTGGACGTCTTTGAAGAGCGAGTGAGCCAAGTTGTTCACCGGAGCTACCGCGTCGGTGGCCTCGATCGCCGCTCCGTCCTTTAGCACTTGACATTCCAGATGAAGGTAGTTCTCGTTCAGGTCTGTGTACTCTTGCGACTTGTTGATGGTGAAATTTATGTTACCTCCATCCTCTAAAGAGTTTTTTGTTTCTATCCCCAGGAAAGACGACTTTAAGATAGTAGTCTGAGTCGGCGCTACGGTGTGCAGGTCGAGCTCAGAGAGCGCGCACTCGTTACTGCTCTCGTGTACGTAAGCCATTGTGTTCTCTCTTCACGCGGCCGACAGACTGACGCCGGCCCCCTCCAGTCTTTTTATTTATACCTGAACGCCTAGGCGCTTACCGGTCGAATACATCCCCTCTACGTCTCTTGCAAGAGCCACCGCCCGTCTGAGGGGAATGCCCACGACGACGTTTCGACCCTTTCTTAGACGCGACAGGCGTCTTTCCTCCCGAGAACGCCGTACTCGCCAGTCTCTTCAGAGCGCCTGCGCCTCGGTCTTTCACGCTGCTCTTTAAAGTCCGACCCGCCAGCACATCTTTAGCTACGCCCACACCGGCGCGGAGCAGCGTTTTTCCCACCGACTTCAATAGCGGGGTAGCCGAGCGCATCAGACCTAACAGAGCGCCGCCCAAACCGTGCCCGCTCTGGAAAGAGCGCCCGCTGTACACGGTCACGCCGTTGCCCAGCTGCGCGTTGTAGTAATCGCTGTACCCTCTGCCGAAGTCGGTGCGCCTGGGTGGAAAGTACGGAACGCGTTGACGCATCATTTTTCTCTCTTTCAGCGCTCAATAGGTCTCAGATGAAGTGTCACGGTCACCTCGCCTCTACCGAATGGGATGGAATGACCGGATCGGTCTCTTAAATAGATGCCGACCTCGGTAAACCTCTTGGATTTCAAGGGGAAATAATCCAAATGGGGAAAACTGATAGCTTGCACGCCACCTCGACGCTTTCCGCCTCTGTCCACCGCCACGCAGCGCAACAGCGGCACTTGCATGTCGCCCACACGTCTCTCCTGGATCATGTCGGTGTATATGTACACAGAGTGCACGTCCCCGTAAACATCCATCGAGTAGGCGCCGGTAGTCGGCGACGCGAAACACGTCTTCTCTCCGAAGCCTAGAACGCATGCGAGATGCTGACTCAGCAGGACAGCACAGTGTCTCGGCGGTTTGATGGTGACGCGTTTCGTCTTGGCGTCGTACGATAAGATCCGCATCGGTTTGAGCAAGAAGCTGTCGCCCTCTAGTCTGTCATCTCGCAACGTCTCACTCAAGCGCTCGATTAGGGTGTGGTTGCTTCCGGTGAAAATAGGAGGTATCTCGAATATGTTTGGCATGAAACTGCGCACTCCCATGTCCTTCTCCATCTTTTCGATCATCTGTCTTGCTTGATGGCTGATCGTCTTCTTCTTCACCGCCGGGGACAAGAACTGCTTGTATACGGCATTCGTCTGTCTCAAGTCGACCTCTCTCTTGAACCTTTTTGTTTCCGGTTTCAATTGCTGCTCTTCCGACGTGTCTGATATCTCTTCCACCGTTACATAGCTCGCTTCCTTCCAGTTCAGCGGGAATTTTGAGCTGAACGTTAGCTTGCTCAGACCGTTCGCGTTTTTCATTCTCTTCCAGTCTACCTGTGGTTTTTTTCCTTCGGAGAAATTAGTTTCTTTTAAAACCTGGATCGCCTCCTCTAGCGAACCTTTGGTGCGCAGAGGAACAACGATGATCAAGTCGTCGTCGTGCACGTTAGTCCATTCTGTAGGGAGGATGATCTCAGTCAGAGCCGCTTCGTACGCTTCGGGCAGAAGGAGCGGCGAGTCGAAGTGAGTTCGGAAAGACGTCAAGCTGTTGTCAGGATAATACTCCATAGAGCTGTTGCTAGGTAGAGTGATGTTCATTTTGTTACGTTATTTTTTTGACGGGGATCCACTCGTTGAACTTGTCGTCGTAACCTAACCAACGTACGAAAGCTAACTCTTTACCGTCGACGGTCTTGCGGCGCAACACCTCGTCTATCAGGTAGTTCTTGTCGTAACGACTCTTGTACACCTTCTGAACCTCTTCCGGGTAGAAGACGCCTTTTATCTCCTCGCCCTTGTCGTCTTTCAGCTCGAACCCTCTGCTTCCCAACGTGTTAGCAACGTCCACCACTTCCTCGCGCCAGTTTCCCTCGTACCCTTTGTCGAAGGCGCCTTTGGTTCTCAACATCCTCACTCTGTCACCCGGAGCGATGACGTCGACGGCGGACGTCTTTGTTTTTTTCTTCTTTTTCCATATTTCGTCGATTTGTTTGTTAGTTGGGAGATCTTGTCGGTAGAAAACTGTTTCGCTGTTTTCCGAGCTGACTTGAGCCGGCGCCATTTTCAACGTCTTGTGGTGAGTGCGATTGTAAGAAGACACTACATGGTGCAGCACGTCTACGTAGCGATACGTGCGCTTGTGTGTGAAATAACGCCACAGCTTCTCCTTCAGACTGCGGTTCAAGCGCTCCACTAGACTAGCTTTGATGTCGTCGTTCTCGCCAGTGAAGAACTCTATGCCCTCGCTCTTCAAGTGATCTTGAAAGATCTTGTTCAAAAACTCTTTCCCCTTGTCTGTCTGAACAGTGCGCGGTCGTCTCTCGCCAGGGCCTGTCATCTCTCGGAAGGCCTCGGTGACATCAGCGCCGCTCTTGGATTTAATGGGAACGGCCCACGCGTACCTAGAGAAAACGTCGATCGCCGTCACCACGTACCGGAAGCGGTCGTTGTGAGACGCCAAAGCTTGCATGTCCATCAGATCTATCTGCCACTGCTGATCGATTGCGCCGGTTATAGTCTTGTTCCTTGCGAATTTTCTCCGAATGGGTTTATGTTTAGTGTAGGCGTCCAGCGACACTAAAGCGTCTCGGATGACGGCCGGGTTCAGGTGGCGAAAATGCTGTTTCTGGAGTTTAGTCACGCTAGTGAAACTGGAGGGCGCTTTGACGTCGGTATATCTAGCTACTACGCGCTTCTTTTCTTTTTCCTTCTTGGTCAGTCTCTTCACTGGTTTGCCCATCGCGGGTCTCTTGAGGGCGTGAAAGACGAGCTCGCCGCTAGGCGGTTGCGCGCTTTCCTTTTCTTACTACGCGGCGCGCTCCTATAGGAAGTCGGAGTTTGGAAAAGTTCACGGTCGTCCTCCTCGTCGTCAGAGGATTGATCGTCCACCACCTGCAGAGAAGAGTCTGCTGCTGCTGCTACTGCTGCTGCTGCTGCTGCTTCTCCTTCTTCCGATTCGAAGCTCGGTCGTTTCCGACCTCTGTCAGCAAGCCGTGTGTCCAAACTTTGGCCAGGTCCGCTCGCTTTATACAGATGGTTTCCGATCAAGGCGTCTGTGGTGGGAACCGCTTCGCGCAGCGCTTTCGTGAACGGCGAGTAGCCCGCCGGTCTGGGCGCCGTCTTCCTGAACCTGGCGGCGTCGTTCAGTAAGTCCACTATGTTGATGCGATGCTCAGGTGGTATTCTCCGACCCGACATCTCGCGCACCGCCCCGTCCTCGTTCCACTTGATCACTCCGGATTTCTCCAATTGTTTGTACAGCTCCACGGTCCGGCGGCGACTCCTCTTGGGAACTTGGTTCGCCAACCGCTCGAGTAGGGACGCGCTGGCCTCTTCAGCAGACTGACGGAGGTGAGCCGGGGGCGAAGAAGAGTAGGACGAAGAGATGTTGCTGTTGTGGGGATTCGCGAGAAAAAATTGCAATCTATTCAACAACCTTCGGTATTTCAACATTTTCTCGCGCGATTCCAAAGTGGGGTCGTTCAACACTAAATCCAAGTCCCTGTAGATAAACTGTAGCACCTGGTGCAAGGCCGCGTCGGGATGAAGGGACTGCTCTGCCTGCTTGTGGTAATAGGCCATGTCGGCGGGTAGGCGGGCGGCGGTGGCAGGAGCGGAACTCTCGTTCTTTTCAGTGCGCTCATCAGGAAGAGGAGGAAGGTTTGGAGCAGTAGAAGTACTAGCAGCAGCGACTGCAGTAGTAGCAGCGCTAGTAGTAGCAGCAGCAGCGGGCACATGATGAAGTAGACCTGCTCGTGATGATTTGTAGAGCGTCTCAGGATCCACGAGCGCTAAACGTTTGTAGTGTTGTTGCTGCTCTGAGTCCGTCATGGGGACGCCGGTGGCAATGACGCTGGTGGTGGCGGTAGTGGTGGTGGTGGTGGTGGTGGTGGTGCTGTCGGCGAGTAGGTGTCGAATGACGTGTCTCATATACGGAGAATGCTCTTTATAAGCGGTAAGGCCATCCCTATGAGAGCCGGAATGAGGAAACCTCCCTCTTGTACCAAGACGCGTCTCTTTTTTTTGATGGGCGTAGATTTTTTGCCGACCTCCCTCAACACGTCAGCCGATTCTCGAAGCTTGTCCAGTTGTTTGTCGCTGAGCGGGATGTTCCCTACCAGTAAATTGTGACAGATCTCACTCAACGCTGCGATCAGCTCGTCGCTTCCAGAGTCTATTAGATGCGAGCAGTCCTTTGGCGAGCACTTAGCTAAGTGCTTGAGAGTACCAAAGTGTCTTTCGAGTAGATGAGAAGACATTTTTTTTTGCTACTGCTTTCTGTTGTTCTTTTTTTTGTCTAGCGGTACGAACACTAGCTGAGAGTGTATGGCCGTCAAAGAGGAGCGTATTCTCAGATCGTCAGGTGTTGACTGCTTGAAGTCCAGGAGGAGGTATGAGTGAGGTCGCTTGAGTTCATGGGTAAATATACTAGAGAGGGCCGCCGCGTTGGACGGAAACACCTGGCGAGACAGACTAGCTATTTGCCCCATGTCGCGCGGGTTCTTGAAAACGATCATGTAGTGAGCGTTCAGACTCATAGTTCGAAAGTCGGGTGATTTCTGGAAGAGGTTCTGAGTGATGTATATGACGCTCACGTTCCAGTGATGCGAGTATTTAGTAAAGATGTCGGCTACCACTTGCTGATTGGAACTGCTCATCAGATCGTCCAATATCAGTAGAGTGTGGGGTCGTACAGCGTCTTCTGCTACTTCCAACGTCTCCCGCTATAGACTCTTTGCTAGGAAGACCTTCTCTGAATTCCACACCGTACCGATTTGCCATTTTTTCAAACAGAGGTTGCCACTCGCCGTAATGGTAAAAAGTCTTTTCCACCGGCGGCGTGACCAAATTGTTCACGTCGCTCAGAAATTGATCCACCAAGCGCGATTTTCCACAACCCGACGGACCGCTAATGATACAACTAAAGGGTCCTTGTAGTCGAGCGTCGAAATGAATTTCTGTGAAGAGTTTGCTTTTACTACTGGACATTTTTTTTTGTTTTTTTTTTCAGGACGCGTCAGAGAGCGGTTGTGTGTCTGACTGTCTGCTGTGTTTCTCACTCGAACGGTCGGTGGTGAATGGTTGTGGAGAAAAGTCCGCCGACCTTTTTATTGATTCCGGCCGGTGTCACAGTAGCGGCGGCAGAAGTGACTTTTTTTTTGCGATAAAATTCTATTTTCACTCAATAGTCATAAATGTTTGTATCAGACTCCAGAGGAGTCTGATACAAATATTTATTTTTTTTTAAAAAAAGAAGAAGAGGAGGAGGAGGAGGAGGAGGAGGAGGAGGAGGAGGAGGAGGAGGAGGAGATTATTATTTTTTTTTTTTTTTTTTTTTTTTTTGATCATTTAGGCAAAGCTCGTCGCTTTGCCGTTTTTTTTTCTATTTCTGTGTTGTGACACGATCGTCTCGAAAAAGCAATAAGGCGTGTGAGCGCGGCGGTGACAAATACATATTGGAGCGTATGGTTTAAAATAGTGCGTCCCTATCTTCTTCAATTCGGCTGCGTTGCAATATGCGGGATAACAAGTGACGACGTCGAAACGTTTAGAGACCGTGTTCACGTCGGCCACAACGCGCGCCCACCGAGTGGGAGCTGCAGTCGCTCCCAAGAAACCGATCGGCTTGTCGAATCGTTTCATAGCACTTATTCTCACTTTATAAGAGGAGGCAGGGTGAGGAGAGTAGCGGCGCTCTTTCTTTTCATGAAACGCCCAACGAGTGGGGGCGCTGAGAGCAGCTGTTATGCAATAGTAGAGTAAATGCTGTTCTGAGAAGACGGCTCTCGGCCATGTCGCTACGTTTTCCTTTTCCGCTCTTGTATAACGACGATGGCGCTCAGCTTTGCATTTCTCGAGAATTCGGTACGCCTCAAGAGAAGCGTGAACCTCAACTACGTGACGCTCTCTCCTTTGAGATAAAAAAATAGCCGGGCAGTTGAGGAGAGCGCTTTGTTCGCGCGACCGTCTTTTAGAAACTCGCGCCCTCTGCAGCGCCATATTTCTTTCCTCCGAAACAAAAAAGCCTGAGTGAAAATACAAATTTAAGAAAACAAAAAGCTCAAAGAAAAAAAATAAGCAATAAGCAGACTCAGCTCGAAATTCCCTGCTGGCGTGATGGCGGTGACTGCAAGCGGTGGCGGCGGTCGGCTGGCCGGCCGGCGGTGGCGGTGTCGGCGGCGATGGTAGAAGGGTGTGTGGAAAGAGAGACGCATCTCAGTCTTTTATAGGAGCGGCGAGTCTGACATTTTCAGCTGTCGCATGCTGACCTGCTGCTAGCATAAGAGAAACAAAAGCCCTAATCACACTTTTCAGCTGGATCCTTCCACCCCGCCAGACATGGATCCCAGATGGGAAGGCGGTTTAAAATTAAATCCGTGTACCGACTGTCATACAATAGGGTAATTAGTTGAACGCGTGTTACCTGTATAAAGGATTAACGGGTCATGGGCTCAGCGTGTGTATAGAAAAACAACTACAGGTAGCGTGAACAAAGCGACCCCCTCCCTTTCTGTCACTCTGTCTGTGACTAGAGGGTGCGCGTGTGGTAAGCGGCTTATATCTAAAGAAAAAAACAAATCACCCTCGCCTGTCATCAGCAGACAGCCGGCTGGTGGCTGGAAAATGCGATTAGAGGGATGATGAGCCACGTAGTAAGCGACTTAAGGCTGATCTAAAGACCTGCCGTGAAGGGGCAGCTGGCCGGTGGCTTGAAAAAAGGCGGGGCGTAAGGGTATATAAGGGGAGTGAAACCACATTCAGCATCGTCATCATCGTTCACGCTACTACTACTACTACTACTACTACTACTACCACCACCAGCACCGCGCCTCAATTTGCAGATCCTCGTGATGGAAAGTTGCTACCGTGACATGAAGCGGAATGACGAAGCGGCGCGCGAATGTGAAGCTGATGCTGTAGCCTCTGCTACTGCTGCTGCTAGTGCTGCTCAGCGTGCTACTGCTGCATTTACTGCGGCTGTTAGTGACGCGGGTCGTGATGACGTTGTTGTTGTTGCCGCTGCGGCTGTGACTGCTGCTGTTGCTGCCGCCGATGCAGCTACTCATGCCACCGATGCCGACGCTGCTGCTGCTGATGCTGTTGCGGCTGCCGATGACGCCGCTGATAACGCTACTAGTGCCCGCTCTGCCGCCCTTGCTACTGTCGCTGCTGCTGTTGTTGCTAATGCTCACGCTACTGCTGCTGCCGCTGCTGCTACTGCTGCTACCGCTGCTGCCGAGGCTGCTGCCGCTGCTGCCGATGCTGCTGCCGATGCTGCCGATGCTGCTGCCGATGCTGATGTTAGCAGTCGCGTCGACAAAGAATCGTCATTTGTCACTCTTAAAGCCGCTCCAGTGGAACGCGCGACGGGTAGTAGGGCTACCAACGCGACGGCCGGATGGTGCAAATGGTGTCGTCGCTTCTGCTCGTGCGCTTGCTTTTCTTCCGGTCCTACCTGCTGCTGCTACGGTATGATAGTGTTATAGTGTTTGAATGAGAACGCGCGTAGTTACAGATGTGCTTTTTTATTCGAAAATATAATTTTAACATAAGATGGAACTTGTTGTGTTTTTTTCTATATATACGTTGTTTGTTTACAAACAGGCACGTGTCACGTGGTGTTGTTTACAAACAAGAGAGCCACGTGGTGTTGTTTACAAACAAACCCTAAGTAGGTCACGTTACCCTAGTTACCAGAATGCCGGCTTCTGATTGGCTGAGCCTAAGTAGGTCACGTGACGTAAGTAGGTCACGTTACCATAGTTACCAGAATGCCAGCCTCTCATTGGCTGAGAGCTTCTAAGTAGGTCAGTAGGTCACCCAGAATGCTGGCTTCTGATTGGCTGAGAGCCCTAAGTAGGTCACGTTACCATGGCAACGGGTCACGTGACCAAATGGAGGCCTCTGATTGGCTGCATGTCGATTGAGTAATAAACAGTACTTAACTATAGTCCCGTTCCGATACATACTATACTACTCATGACTATAGCCCAGACGAGTCGAGTCTACTTGCATGAATGCATCAGGCCGCCCCATCGGGGGTATATCAATCATCCGGGGTTGGCATGATGTTTGAATCCAGGCCTGGCGAGTTACTCGCTAGGCTGCATTCTTGCTGCATACCTATGAAGCGCAAACTGCATTGTAGTACAATTCGGCCATCAAAAGGTTAAGTCAGGACTTGTCTTCTCCAAAAGGCGGAACCAGAATCATGTTTGTGGCAACTTTGAGGAATTGAAGGAGGTTGGTGTCTTTGGACTGATAAGGGAATAGTTTCAGTGCTGTAGCAGTGGTTGAGGTTATGGCAGTGTGGAAGATTGTGGTCATGGTAATTGATTCGGAAGAGATGAGACCTTTGTAACAATGTCACAAATAGTCCGGTAGGGATAAGACAACACTCCAGATTTAATAGGTAGTGATTCAGTCTTAAAACTGTTGATATTACTAGCATTCGAAACAGATCAGAAAACGTAGGGTCTCTATGTTTCCACGTAAAATGTCTAGACGAGACACAGGTAGAAATACAATATTTCAATGACATAGTTTAACCCCTCAATCCAACTCCAGCTCTCAGCCTTATGTACTGTCCTTCTTCTGACTACATAGGCAGAATCCAATCCTTCTGATTCCTACCTAGCCTGCCTTTCATCCTAAAGTACCGTCCAGTACAAGACACATAGGGAGCCCCTATCCGCCACCTCCATTTCTCTATCGCCTCGCACAAATGGAACCTATCAGAGATATATAAGCCGATTGTAAACCCCATCTTCTTACGGCCTCCCTCTCTGTATGAAAACCTCCCCTCGTCTCTTCCTTGATGGAACACAAAGGGTTCACACGCATAGCCACGACGTGTGAGGGACAAACTACCTTTGATGCTAGAAATGTTTGTGTTTTGGCCAGTTGTGAGTGTCAGAGTCAGAGACCTGGGGTAAGTCTGCCTCCGTACACCTAATGTATATGAGCTGATATGAATTGACAGGTGAAATATCAAATCAAGGGCATCTAGTCACATGACCAGAGATATCCCATCATGCTGTGCTTATAGATGAGCGGTCATGCTATCCCATGATATGGGGGTATATCACAGAGCTGTATGCATACCATCATTTTGTCGATAAGACAATGAAACAAGTATCTCATTGGATTTGGGGCGTATGCATTACTATAAATCCCAGATTTTCATGCGGGTGTTATATTTTCGTCGGAGAGAATGCTTTGGTAATTGTGATGTGAACATCAATGCACCAGTATGTGTTTACATACTATGCGCCGTGATGTAGCCTGGGATTCAGTGCAAACCACATTGCATCCTGATGATGTATATAACATTAAAATTTAGTGTGGCGAAAGACCTAGTGGCATATTAAAGCCTTTGGCAGACCTGGATGCATTTTAGAAGCAGCTATGATGGATGAACATACCTCCATTCCTGGCATGGAGTATTGTCTGCGTGAGCCCATCTAAACCAGTCAAACTTTTCCACTAACCAGCTTAATTGCACATTACAGAACTCCCTACTGCTTTGGGATTCAATTACAGAAAACACTGTCACTAATCGGCAAACCGCGTTTTACTACCCACCACACGATCACTGTGCACACGGACCACAATAAGTTGGGGTTCTAAATCTATTGTAGGGCCTAAACTGGAGAGCTAAAGGCCTGGTAAACTTGTCAACCTTGATGCTAAATACTGCATGGTTGACACAATGGACTTCGACATTATAGGACAATCAGGAATGGGACTGAGCTTCAAATGAAATTCCAGCACGGTGTCAAAATCCTTTCTCCAGAATAATTGTGTGGACCCCTATTAACGTTGAAATATGTCCTCAGTGGATCTGTATGATATATCACAGAGTTGACACTATTATGCTTCAAAATCCCGGAAAAGTCCTGATGAATCCCATGCCTGAACTTCATCCAAATAAGCTAACTTTTGCTCAGTGTGCATGGAACACGAGTTCTAGGTTTGGGACTACCTCTGTGAAGGCTAGACTTGGTAATCTTTATACATGTAGTGTGCCACCAGGCCTTAACCCAGACAGGTCTGATACCCAGAAAGGCAAAGTTAGGTGTTCACCTCGAGATCAGGTCCTAAATCATTGTATTTAAGACCTGGGTGCCTGAGAATGCAACTTTAGGGGATTGGTCGGGCTGGTGGGTTCTAAGGGGTGGGAATGCTTCACTTACCACCAAGGGCCGAGCCGATGGACGAGCCGACGTGGGCGACAGAATTAGATCAGATCCTTTCTCAGCCAATCCCACTCCTCCTTTCTACCAGGGTGTCTCACACCAGCCATGTTGGATCTTCGAATTATAGCCAGGATCCAAAGCGCTGGCTATAAATTTGGGAATGAGCCAGGCCGACAATAATAGGGGCTCTCCACACAATTGATTTCCTGGTGTCGGCCATGGGCCCATAATGTAGAATCTTCTCCATCGCTGCCTCACATATCTGTTAGGTTCATGTCAGGCTCTATACATTGGTGAGTCCACATGAAATGTCCAAACTTTAAGCTGGCCTCACACTGTATAGTAATGATACATCAGAATGAGCTACAGAACGCCTAGAGAGGCCGAGATATCCTTCCCAGGCTCGGTACAAACTCTCAAGCCTAACTTCCAAACAAGGTCCAAAAAACATTTTCATCCTGCTCCAGTTGTACGACATCATAGCTCCTCATGGCCTATTTCCTAAGCAATTCCACAGCCACCATTTCAGCATGTTTTCCCCACCACCTGACACCCTCACCTCCTACATGTCCTACCTTTCCCGGTGAGCAGCTCAGAGTGGAGGTGAGCAGCTCAGAGTTGTGAATGGGACCGGAAAACATCTATCTGTCTACTGACCGGCCGACAAAGGAGTGGGCACCGGCTGGGATGATTAGAAGCCGAGCGGGCGCTGTATTAATTAATAGAGGCTGATTAATTTCATTAACCAGGATGGTGAAACAGGGGTCCTGGTCCCAAAAGGAGGAGCTTCTAGATTTGTGGTTGTCCTGAAAGGAGGAGGGGAGTGGCTATTATTCAGCCTAGGTGTGTACATGTATCAAAAGGAATCTTACACATTTGCTTTGCTACTTTTGTTGGTGGTGTTTTAAATATGCCATCGATGTGCATAAACCTTTAAAACTGGTCAACCTTGTGCTCTATGTATGCTTTAAATAAAGCCTAGAAGTTCCATAGAAGGGTGGGTATCTGTGTATAGAGTAGCATGATGGGAGCAGGTGGATGATAGCATTATAGTTATACCAATGCATTTCAGTCAATATAATATGATATTAGTGTGAATGAGTTGTTCAGCCTACTGTGTGATACAGTAGGTGTATCACAATCTATGTGTGTTGTCCGGCCTCTGCCAGTCATACAACATGTTCTCTAGGTAATCCGGCCATTATCCGGGTCCTAGGGGGCCCCTATGATAAATTGGCTACTTTGCTACAAAGGGGTGTGAATGGGTGAACTTGCTAATGCTACCACCAAATAATATTCAATGCACAAATCTTATCTGTCACTCATATTGTCTATATGATTTATTTACCAATTCAAAATGCATTTCATCTGATATACATACTTTCCCTGTCAATAATGTATATACATTATTTTTCTGGAAATGCGTTAACCCTTGGGCATGTTAGTGTTTATAGTACGCACTCACCCAGGGTTGATTAGAATCCATTATGGGATGCGGTTGGCACCAACCCCTAAATAGCCCCTAAACAAGCCCACTGAGGTCAAGTTCAAACCCAGCTCACATCAAGGTCATTATGTCAGTAACAAGTATACCCATGGTTCTACATGTAGACCATAATATAGGACAATGTCTGACATCCAGCAATTAACCCTCTAAGGACCGCATAGTGCTTTAATGTAGTATGAAAAGCGCCCCACGTCTGTGATTTTTATGGTCAAATAAAATAATCAACTACAACTACATAGTATGCCGTTTACGCGCCAGGGCTATGGGGGTTGGTACATTCCAAAGCATCATGATGATAAAGGGCATACTGCATTAAAGTACCAGGCAGTCCATAAATGGCTAACGACGTTTGGGAATCGAACACACTGCTTGTAAACAAACAATGTTTTCAGATGCAACTTGTGTGTTAAGTTTTGCTTTGTTTTTCTCTTATATAATTCAAATGCCAAGCAAGTACATCCTGTATCGCTGCGGGCTCCAATAAAAGCACTCAGCGAATTGTTGCCATCTCCTTAGCACCATTGGAATGTCACAATAGGAAAGCTTTCGTGTTTTTTATGTGTTCTTTTACATTTTTCAGGCAGCCAGATGAGACTGACTCAGCCCATTTTAAGTTAACAGACATCGTTTGAAGTGTACTGTTCACTGCCTTCTTAACAATCTCACCAGAACGAATAAATACAAGAGAATTGTACAGGCGACCATTACTTTGTTATAAAAGGTATTCAATTTATTTGGCCTGTGATCAATTCATACCTATGTAAACTTAAAGCTGAAAAGCCCACTATCAGACCTTAGCTATATATAATGTAATGGTCCATTGTGAGCAAATAGAGCGATTCGCAGTGTTAAGTCTAGAGCAGCTCAATATGGGACGGAGCAGAAGGAGTATTGCACTGCGGGAGTGAGTTGAAGCCGGGGGAGCTGGGCAGTAAGGGGCCTTTGAAGAGACCCCCCCCCCCCAAGTCTCACTCAATACGTTCAAGCAAAGGACTCTGTCATTTAAGGAGCGCGTGGGAATAATGCAGGATCAAAACAACTCTCTCCCTCTGCTCCAAATCGAAGACCTGCCTACCCCACTGCCAACCATGCCCTTCTTGCACCCACCCTCCAGTCCTGAGGGTAGTAATCACAGGGTAATCCAGGTCCATAGCATTCCATAAGGAGGCATTAAAGATGGTTTCCTGTTCTAACCAAACCGCAGAAACTGTACGTTTCTTCGCAGTGGTTGCTTTTCCCAGTGCCCATATGACCATATATGCTATAATGCATTATGTCCTCACCCTATTCCTGCATTAGTGACATTAATATCATGTCAGCGTTTTGCATGAGGAGGGGGGTTATCGGCATTAATGTGTACTCCCTCTTACCTTTGATCACTATTCATTGGCGGATACAGGGGGTTGGCCAGACGGGCCTTGCCCCCCCCCCCCCCCAAAAAAAAGAGGAAAATATTCTGTCCTAAAAAGGGTGAGAATGTACAATTTCAAATCTAGACATCAACATTTTCTTGGGGGAAATGCCCCCAAATTCCCTTTGTATGGCTGCTGCAACTCGCCCGCCGGAAACAAGACAGTTATTCCAGATTGGCCAGGTTTGCCCCCCCCCTTCTAGACAATCCTGGATCCACCACTGCTATTGCAAACTTGAACATTAGTTATGTCTATAGGTAAGGTCTAGTCTAAACGTTCTGAGTAATTAAACGCCTATAGAGGCCTGAGACTGTATGAGGGGCATAAACCCCCAACAGCACACACCCAAATATGTCTCATTTACTAATACTACTACAGTGCACAGTATGCCATATGGTTTTGAGCAAGGCTATGACCAAAGGTGCTAAACGGTGAGTCTAGTAATGGCACACCGTACTACAGTCTACTGTTGAGAAGCAATGTTTACCTGTAGACATACAATGAGTACAGCCCTTATCGCTACTCATTGTCCCAGTGCCTGCATCTATACCAAGTATACTGAGTGATCTGTCCGACAAGATGAGGCTACAATGTGAGTAGTCAGGCAGAAATGTGGCTGTCAGGCTCCTTACAAATAACAGGTGCACAGGACAAGAGATATTCAGTTCATTTTCTACCCTCCCGTAGTTTTCTGAACTAGCATAAATGTCCGTAAAACGATATAGCTAGACTAAATGCTATGTGATATACATGTACTACAGGTAAAACCACTTTCATTTCCCATTCATGGTTAGAATTACAATAGTTTGAAATGCTAGAACTTCACTTTTGCTTTTGTAACGTGGAAATTACTACAGCTGTCTTGATACCTTTGTATTGTCCTAAATCGTAGCCATGTCAAATCCACTTACTTCATCTCTGATTCGGTGCAGACAGTGGCTGGCAAAACAAGTAGTTTTAGGAGTTGAACACTTGTGCCAAACCTAAAACTTTCAAATGAGAGACCATAAAGGGATGCAGTGGGGGGGGGGGGGGGGGGTCCTGCCACCAACCCCCCCCCCACGCCCACCTTTTTAAATTCCTGGATCCATCTCTCATCACTCTATTCCAAAAAACCATGAATTTGTTTCTGCATACAGCACCTCAGTATGTCAGTGCTGTTGTCTCCCTCCACGGGCTGCCTTCTCCAGTGCCCAGCCCTGTCTGCACTGGACGCCCCCTCTATAGTGAGCTAATGTTATATCCCAAGGGGCCTGGGGTGGTGCCTGCTGGTCAAGGTGGTATACTCTCTAGGTCCAATGGAAAGTCGATAATATATGGGCTAATTTAATTAGGGGGAAACACCCCGGGTTTTCTTCTCCAGTTTCTATGTCAACAATGTGTCTCATATGTCCTGATGTCTAAGTTCGATTATGCTCCTTAAGTTATCATCTATGAGATTGATCATCAATGAAACCCTCCCCGTTTCCATTATTATTCAAGATAACAATATCATGTTGAATAAGTCTTCAAAACATGTTTATTCGTTTAGACATACATTACATCCTTGTAGGTGGTAGGCCGGGTGGTAGGGTCAAGGGTTGAAGTGTAAAGATTGAGGCAATCAGTGTGTGACGGTGGAGGGGTGGTGGAGTCTCACTCATGTAAACAGCTCAGCACCCTTTAAGTCAGTCTGGTAATGGAGGTAATAGACAGGGTGCAGTGCAAGCAGCATGTGTGTAATGGGCGGTATAATGTACAGTGTAATGTAAACATGCAACACAACCCACAACAGGCAAAGAGCCAACTGACATTCTGTCCTGGCCAGTGGCGGACCCAGGTATTTGAAAAGGGGAGGAGGGCTAAACAGCTAAGTACCGATATAAGTGCCATGCCAAAAAGGACCCCCCCCCCTCAGGACTCCCCACTATGTCCTCCCCTACTAGCTAAAGGCAGGGTAAATTGTCTGGTATCCGAAGTTGGAGCCAATCTTTGGATACTGTTCGGCCTCTAATTTGCCTAACTTGAATTCTTTTAACCTACTGGGATAGTATACAGATTGCAAGTTAGATCTAATGCCAGAAAGGTGTAGACTGTATAGTGCAGAACGGTGTTGAACAGTGTATACAGTATGGTGCAGAAAGGTGTGTTTCTATAGATCTATCATGACTGCACTGGATGAGCAGCTCCGCCTACCACCCCCTGATACTGACAGGTGTAAGGGTATAAGGTGAATGTAAAGGTCAGCACTGCCCTCACTAGTATACATCTGTCTGCTGGCCAATAGTCACACGCTCAGTCAGTACTGTACTGATGGGTATAACCCCTTGGGTTTAGGCTCTTATGGGGAGAACCAGATTGCTTTGAGCATATGGCTGTTTATCTGTTAATATGGACAGGTACTGATCAAGCCGTTTATACCCTTTATACCTAAGGTGTAACCTATAGGGGTAAAGCTGATAATTAAAGTTGGCCCCTATACCTACAAGGTAGGGTATACCTTATAGCATTATAGAGGTGACATAGGAGAGTGTGATGTGGAGATCTCGTGCACGGATCACGTGGCCTTACTCGACCTTAACGAGATCACAATAGCAATCCCAAGTCATTAAGGTGAGCTTCAAGGCCCCCCTATCTAATTACTACAGATGCAGAAGCTGGGGCGGGGGTCTAGAGACTACAGCTCTTTCTCCTATACTCAATAGGGCCGGCTGAGCCGCATGCCAAGCAAATGCCTCAATGCAACCCCAACCCACCCCACAGCCCCTGCCTCCCATGACGTCCCTTCTCAAAACCAGCCCTCAAGGGCCTTTCAAACTCTCCCTCTACCCTTTGGTCAACCCGACTCTCTCTCTGAAACTCCCCCGCATCCCCCTCCTGCCTTACCCCTCCTCCTATAATGTAAGCGGGGGGAAGGGGGGTTAATGACCCTCTATTATCTAGGTTACCGATGTAGTTGCTATAAAGCACCACGTTTTCATATCAATTACCTTGATGTCCAGCATTGACATTGTTTTACTTCTCCTTTGAACAATCCTTCCTCCATTTTCACAAGACACGTCATCCCATATCTTTGCCTGCTCCATAAACAAAACAATGAGGGTTCCAATGTAAGCAGAGGACACACGTACGTTAATGTCATTCTAGACCAATATTGAGGAGGCATTTATCAAATGATTTGAAAGGAGGCTCATTCCTCTCCCACCTCCATGTCTTACGCTACTTCAATCTGTCATTAATCTCTTGGCAGAAGATCATGGAAGATATTGAATAAAAGGGGGACCGTGTAGTATAAAGTTCCGCATACAATGCTTATTTTAGGGTCTAGGTGGTACATAATAGGATGAGCCTCTGTGTAAATAGACTCAGGCTCATCAGCATATAACCAGAACCTCAATGTGTAAAGCTTAACAAGCCTTAGCACGGTTACATCACCCTGTCATCTATGGGTTTAGGGTAGGGAAAGGCTGTGTGAAGGGGCATGACCCATAGGGTAGGGCCCCGGGGCATGTTTTCTGTGAGCGGAGATACTAATCAAGGGGCCCCAATGTAATGCTTCACCTCTGATCTTTTTCCCCATGACCTAATTCCCAGGGGCCAATTTGGACTATTTATAGGCTATGGACTATTATGTACTAAACCAAAATAAGGCTACTTTGGAATCAACTGAAACTCCATTTGTTTCTTCAGTAGCAATTAGTGCTCAAAGTTCATATCAGGTTAGCCTGAAAGTATTTCCTCAAAGCCCTAGATCAGATCACCACCATCGGCAACCATTGTCTATGTGACGTCATAGGCTCTGTCTTTAATAATGTGAGTCAGTCTAAACTGATACAGCACTTATTTCTTAATTTTTCCCAAATAACATTGTCAAAGGCAGAGTAGTCAATGACTATGGCTTAAGGGTACATTGACACTAGAGATGATTCAGCCCCTCCCCCATTTCCCTATACTACTTACATAGTACCGTCTGGGGATGTCATTATGGTCTCCACCCATCCCAGCCTTGGACGCCGGTAAATTAAGTGGAAACAACTACAAATACATATACCTGTATCATGTTGAGTATTTCTGGCATTTATTTACTATCGTCATTGATTCCCAACGGCTGCTGAAGTGCTCACACTTGAGACTCTGACGTAGGTATTGTTGTCTAGAAGCCCACCTGTTATAATTGTGCCATATGTTTCACTGAGTACACTTACAACATTGTGTTATCCTATTTACCTCAAGGGCCTCAGGCCATCCACTTAGAGTGATGATTGTGTACACATATAGGGAGTGTCATAATGTCATTGCCACCCCTATTCTCACTGTACAGTTTGACTGTGTTGTGTCTCTGCAATAAGATAAGTCTTTTCCCCCTTCCTACTACGCATACCGTGAAATGCAGAATACAACAATAGTGTAGACGTGCATCTTCTTAGACTTGCATACAGGGCTTCTTAAAATCTTTCTTTCATGATTTGCAATTTTAGAAAATGAATTACTACTTTTGTGGTAAGAATTCAACACCACGTTTTTGTCTTTATATTTTTTGTAACTAAAATGCGTGTAATATGCAACTGGGAATAATTTCCATAAAACATGTATAGCTCATCCTCGTGCTGCATGGACGTGAACGTTATCTTCTTATACTAAGTTGTTGCATGCTAGACTGACTGCTCTCGTGATAAATGAAGATGGGTGACTTCTTGTACCGTGGGGATGAGTTAGAGACCGACAATTCATATTGATTAGGTCCCACCGAGGCATAGACCCCATGCTATCTGTACCAGAGACATGCTCAAATGGAGATAGCTATGCGTGTGGCATGAGAGGGGTAGGGAGGGGCAACATGTGCTATCTAGTCCATGTGAGCATGCAAAATGCATATATACAATGTGTATACACGATTGTTGCTGTGTATGCTACACATATTGTCTATACACTATCCAAGTCTACAAAGCAAGGATATTTCATGATATACAACACAGCATGTGATATACTTACAACCACAAGGACATGTGCAGTCACATATCTTTAGATGTTATATCGGCTTCCGTTTTATGCTGCATGTCTATCTATGAAACTAACCAAAACATTAAATTGGACTTTGATGATTCATTCTCATCATAGATGCTTGGAATATCAGACTGTGTCACATGGGATGGCCGATATGAAGATGCCACTTTAAATACGGGCTTACTACTACCTCCCCTTTCTCTCATTTCACTCAGCCACTCACTCACCCAGTTGATTGAAAAGTGCTATAATGTTGCTAATGCAGGGATATCGGCTTTGGGTCCATGATAGGGCATTTTCAGTTTGATATCCTCTTCTCCAAACACTAGGCGGCATCTCGTCACCCTGTGCCAACAATGACATGGGAGGGCCGAGGGTTATGGGCCACATTAGCCCTTATTTGACTGCTGCATCCCTTGGGGTCAGTCAGTTCATATCTCACAGATCACTGGGCTTCACCAGAGATCAAAATAAGGGATGACTTGCACAAATAGTTCCTGCCATCACCTACCACTATAAGGGTACGAATACCCAGTGGTATCTTGGAAACACAGTGCTTGGTATCTTGGAAATATACAGACGAAGACCATCGACCATAGATTAATTTAAATTAAATACAATATGAAGTATCGTTCTTCATGAGTGAACCTTGGTCCAATAGATGAGAACGATTAAAAGGGAACCCACAGAGTTGGCATTTGCATATTTTTGGCCAGTCGTGCAGAAAGGATGGTCACCACGTCCCACGCCCAGAGCATCCTTTCTGTGCGGCTGCTCACATAAACAATATACACATAAATAGACACATAATTAGACTATTTTCCTTCTCACTTATATCCTGAGTGGCATAGTGTCAGTGCCATGCTTTACGCTTGTGGCCTCCAATACTGCACGCTATCTCTATGAACAGACCTACTATAGCCTGATTAACAACATGGATAAAAACGGTGCTAACTGGCCGTGCAAAACACTCACCCTCAGACTATTAACAGCACGTAATTGCATGAGGGACATTAAATCATGTTTTATACTTCCAACGTTGAACATTATTACCATCATGACTTTCAGTTTTTGTGTGTGTAGTGTAGACCCTATTAATGAGCACATGAACATATAATCTTCATATAATTATATTGCAATACATTATCCCTTCTACTCGACCCAAACCTAAGTGGTATTAAAGGCAGCATGTGCATGTAAAGGCCATAATTAACTTTAAAACTGCACAATTAATTTACAAATGGGTCATGTGAATTATATCTAAATGTGTAGGCCATCACAGGAAAAAGGCTTCATAATATACATTAACGTCGATTACAGTACCATCCCATGCACTTCTGTAATGATAAAGGGTCGCCCCTCCTCCCCTACCCACCCCCACTCCCTCAAGGAAGTTTGGCATTTAGAATGCACACAGTCGGTGGGTGATCATGAGGGAGGAGGTTAACGCACGTGTGTGCTCACGCAGACACGCGCCAAAATGCCAACAATCACCCTTGATTGCGCTGGACACAAGGCCATGACCCATGTAACCCACTTTGATTAGGGTCTGATTGTTTATATTACATTGAATTGATTTTTTTCTATTGACTTTCTACAATGGTAGAGTTTTTTGAGAAGCATGTGTGTATCTAGGATTGGGGGTATACCTTTGTCCCTAAATGTTAGTGGACCAACTCGCCATATGTCGACCTTCACACGCCACATTGGCCACATGAGCATGCGATCAGCTGAGCATTATTGGCGGTCAGTCCAATAGTTCACAAAACATGATATCATGATGCGCATATTACACGTTATCGATATATGCTGGAATATTACAGAGAATATAAAACACTTAAATTGTTAAAAGCATGCACAGAGTCAAATCCCCCTTGTAAACGTATGCCGCAGAAACGATGTACAAGAGAGATACTGGAGGAATACTAGGATAATGTCATGTAGACAACCATTGTGGATATTCTGAGTATCAAATTATTATTATTACTGGGGTAGACTGCCATGCCTCCACGTTTGTATAGTGTACTATACAGATACATACAGAATGGAGAGGTGGGGACGGGAGCTGATGCCCGGCTGCGGTCATGGCCCTCACGTCAGGACATCGTCACTGCCTCTGCACCTGCTCCTGCACCCCCCCCCCCCACCACACACACACCTTGAGAATTCAAACTCACTCACCTCCCGACTCGAGGATGGACATTCTGAAGCTGTCCATGGCCATCTTGGGCGTCAACGCCACCCGTGAGTGCCTCTTCTGGACGTCGTTGGTAGAGCCATTCTCCTGTAAGAGACACAGACAGTGGTTGTAGAAGCTGCAGTGGTAGTATCTAGTAGTGGTACAAGTAGTCTCAGGTCTGTAGGTACTGGAGGAGGGGGTAGAGCCTCCAGGGTGGGAGCCGGCCGATGCTCACATGGCCAGGGCCCGGGGATCCAGACACGGGCACCGTGGAGGAATCAGGGCGGGTGGGCGGGGCACGCTGCATGCAGCAGGGTAGCAGCAGCCACAACAACAGGAGGAGGGCTCCTCCAGTATAGGTACCACTAAGTGGCTTCTCCTCCAGGGCGTTAGTATAGTGGTAGTAGTAGCACTAACAGTGGTATAGGTAAACCTCCAGGTGGCCACTGCTACTGCTGCTGCACCCTCCAGCAGGACCGGTACACTCCTCCAGTGGGCTGGGCAGGCTACACCTTCAGCCGTGGAGGAAAGGGGAGGTGGGAAGGTGTTGTTACCAGGGCAACCGTAGCCATAGCAGCCGGCAAAGGAGGAGGAGGGATCGATGATGGTTGGTTGGCGAGGGATGGTTCGCTGGTAACCAGCGTGGGGCCCCCCAGACAGGCTTCAGCGGGGGTCTACAGCAAACAGGCAGGGAACAAGCGGGATGAGTTCCATTATGACTAGGGGATGTTGTGGAGAACTGCCTTGGTGGGCCATGTCAACATGTCTGTAAGATACACGTGCATGAGTGTGGAAGGGTGTGGCTATGGAACCACAGCATGCTCTGTGTCAATATTATGTGAGAGCCACTACACTGATACTTGAATACAGAGCGACTAGTCAAATACAGGGAGTGAAAAGTCAAGGGTCTTGCCAATATTGACTTACTTTTACATATAGCATTATCTTAATCATTCAATTTGATGCTCTGACAGCTAGGTTTAAGACTAGAGGCCATATTTTATACTAGCATTATTCCATATATACGCACTAGGCATACCGTAACCTTATTTCAACAATTAACTATAATAATTCATAAGGAGCAGGACATTCACATTTAGCGTGTACACATCTAGTTGAACACACATACAAAACACCATTTAATAGGGATGTTAAATCTTAAACCATACCTTTAATTTATCATAGTATAGGTGAAATTACCACTATGACATTGACAAAGCCTCAGAAGCGATCACATCGCTCACACACCTGTACAGACTCACAGGGACAATTTGCAACACAAGTACCAACACTTTTTTTCAATTTCAATTTCCTCTTCCTTTCTCTTGGTATTACAACATCAGTAAGGGAGCAGCCAACACACAGAGAGACCGATAGGCCGGCTTCTATTGTCTCTACCCTTTAAGGGCGGCATAGAGCTTTTAATGTGCTATACCCTTTGTCGTTATGATGCATGAATGCAGCCCTGGCGAGTAACTCTTCGGGGCTGCATCTATGCATCATGCCGACCCTTCGGGAATGTATCAACCCTGTATAGTCAGCATGATCCACGAATGCAATACTCACTATGCAGGCTACACTTGCTTCATGACGATAAAGGGCATAATGTATTAAAACAGTATGCGGCCCTTAAAGGACTACTGGCCACCACAACTCTGTTTGTGACAGTAACATTCCATAAATTAGCCCCCTTGAAACCAGTCTTCCTCTATTATCGCCAACAGGAGGCTTTGGTCTTCCATTCTCTGATCTTTGCCATTTGACCTAATTAGCCCCGCCCGCCCAGCCCACAATTCCACACCGTGACCCCTTTTCCATGTCACTTTTTGCCCCAACGCTATGAGGAGGCCGTAATAATAGCACACGGCTCAATTAGACAACGACCCAATTACTGAATGAACCCAACAGCATCACTTATCGTGGGGTGATATTCTAATTTCATGGCTGATTGGTTTAGAAAGATGCCATAGAGATAAGTGTCGATCTATGATGACTCTGTGTTATCATCCAGGACTATTATTTATAAATGGTACAACAGGAGACGGGTTTCATAAACATTTCACTTAAAGCAAATCGCTCCTAGACCCATACAGACTAGAGGAGCAGCTCAGAGCGTCACTAGTAGTGGAGTCATCTGGCGAGTGAAAGTAGAACTATCGGGTGTTCACTGATTCTGAGCTTGATCTCTCTTTGATCTCACAATACCGCCCTCTCATCCACGTTAATTAACTAATGATTTTTAGCGTAAATTAACTGTCTGCGTTTTCTTTTCTTTTCCATTGATTGGGTTCTGTAAGTTCGTTGACACACTATAAACCTATCTAGAATTGGTCTATCGCATGTGCATGCATGGTCACTCATAGACGTTGTTAGACGAGGGGATGGGATACATGGGTCTGACTTGTGACTTGGTTAGATTAGGTTTGGTGATTTTTATAACCCCACATGGAAACGGATACCTTTGAATATTTGCGGGAAGAAAGGTGTGGCATAAATGGTGGTGGGACATGGCATAATGAGTTAAATCACACACGAGGTTGCTAGGGTTGAGGAAGGTGCAGCACACTGCAAGACCAGTTTCAGTTTGTGTACAGGAGTCATGATGCATTAATGCATCAGTGTGTAGTTAAAGTAGCGGAGAAGGAGATGAATGGATTAAGAGAGAACGGGACAAAGGGAGAAGGGGATGAACGGAGAACGGGATAAACGGAGAACGGGATAAACGGAAAACGGGATAAACGGTGAACGGGATAAACGGTGAACGCTATATTAAAACGGTGAACGGGATAAAAGGAGAACTGGATAAATGGAGAACGGGGTGAACGGGATAAATGGTGAATGCTATAAACGGTGAACGCTATAAACGGTGAATGGGATAAACGGAGAATGGGATAAACGGAGAACGGGATAAACGGAGAACGGGATAAACGGAGAAACGGAGAACGGGATAAAAGGAGAACGGGACAAACGGAAAGCGGAGAAGGGGATGAATGGATTAAGAGAGAACGGGACAAAGGGAGAAGGGGATGAACGGAGAACGGGATGAACAGAGAACGGGATAAATGGAGAAAGGGATAAACAGAGAACGCCATCAACGACGAACGCGATGAACGGAGAACAGGATAAACGGAGAACGGGATAAACGGTGAACACTATAAACGACAAACGGAATAAAAGACAAACGGATAACGGGATAAACGATAAAAGGATAACGGGATAAACGGGGAAAGGGAGAACGGGATAAACGGAGAAGGGGATAAACGGAGAACGGGATAAACGGAGAACAGGATAAACAGAGAACGGGATAAACGGAGAACGGGATAAACGGAGAAAGGGAGAAACGGAGAACGGGATAAACGGAGAACACTTAGGTACCAATATAATCCGACAAAACGAAAATCACGAATATCTTCGCTGTTTACGCTCCGATCGCCCCGATATTCGGACGGAGAAGGGGATGAACGGAGAAGGGGATAAATGGAGAAAGGGATAAACAGAGAACGCTATAAACGGCGAACGCTATAAACGACCAATTGGATAAAAGGCGAATGCGATAAACGGAGAACGGGATAAACGGAGAACGGGATAAACGGAGAAAGGGATAAACGGAGAAAGGGAAAACAGGACAAAGGGAGAACGGGAGAAAGGGAGAACGGGAGAACGGGATAAACGGAGAACGGGATAAACGGAGAACGGGATAAACGGAGAACGGGATAAACGGTGAACGGGATAAACGGTGAACGCTATAAACGGTGAACGGGATAAATGGAGAACTGGATAAACGGAGAACGGGGTGAACGGGATAAATGGTGAACGCTATAAACGGTGAATGGGATAAACGGTGAATGGGATAAACGGAGAAATGGGATAAACGGAGAACGGGATAAACGGAGAACGGGATAAACGGAGAAACGGAGAACGGGATAAAAGGAGAACGGGACAAACGGAAAGCGGAGAAGGGGATGAATGGATTAAGAGAGAACGGGACAAAGGGAGAAGGGGATGAACGGAGAACGGGATGAACAGAGAACGGGATAAATGGAGAAAGGGATAAACAGAGAACGCCATCAACGACGAACGCGATAAACGGAGAACGGGATAAACGGTGAACACTATAAACGACAAACGGAATAAAAGACAAACGGATAACGGGATAAACGATAAAAGGATAACGGGATAAACGGGGAAAGGGAGAACGGGACAAACGGAGAACGGGATAAACGGAGAAGGGGATAAACGGAGAACGGGATAAACGGAGAAAGGGAGAAACGGAGAACGGGAGAAACGGAGAACACGGAGAATATCTTCGCTGTTTACGCTCCGATCGCCCCGATTTTCGGAGGGGTAGGAGAACTTCAAAATCGTTTTTGGATCAAAATCGTTTCGGGGCTCAAAATCGATTTTGGGGGCAAAATCGGTTTTGGAGGCAAAATCATCTGCAGCTCACGCTGCCCCCCCCCCGGCCAACCCGACACGTCGAACCAGAAACGAAGCTGCAACGAAGATGGTGTCGCTGCTGACGCTCCGATCGACTCGCTTTTTCCGCCGAGACGTAAAACAGCGGTTACGCGCTGCCGGGCGCTGGCGCCCACAGCCACCTGCTCGCCCCCAGCCACTTGCTTTCCCACAGCCACCTGCTCAACTACAGCCACCACCTGGAATTCGATTATATATGACTTCCAATATATGAAATTAGGGTAGCTTCTTCTGGCGATTACGATTCTGCTGTCAGAAATGAGAAATAACGTACTGTACTCAAATTAGATAATTCATTCGACTTTCTAATGACAAAAGCGGTATGTGTGAGGCTTGTGGTGGCCTGGTATGTAGCAGAGAGCGGCATAGGAAATAGCAGACGACATTCACCATATAGTTAACCCTTTGAGGCCAACATTACCCATTACTATATTCGTATTACAAGGTGTACAGTGTGTTGGGGATGGGTGTATATAGAAGGCCTTAAAGGGTTATTATCCAGGTGTCACAAACATGTTGCCACTTCCCTTTAAGGGCCGCAATGTACAGATTAAGCCACCGCGGTGCCGGCTCTATACCCGGCTCAATACTAACACATGGGGGTGGGCGGCATGCAATAGGCTGTGTACTGGGCCGGAACAGACCAGCGCCAATACCCAGGTGCTAGGACCACCCCCCCCCCTCCCCCCTCTCCTGTGTACTTCTAGATGTCACGGGTACGTATTAAGTGACCAGCCCTCCCCCCCCCCTTCACCCATTGACTGGCCTGACCCACATGGGGGTGGGCGGCATGCAATAGGCTGTGTACTGGGCCGGAACAGACCAGCGCCAATACCCGGCTCACTACTTACACGGGGGGGGGGGGGGGGGGGGGGGCTCTGGCCATAATTATCAACAGCAATTAAGCATATAACTATTGCAGGTAGGGGGCTAGGACCTTAAACACTGAGGGCAATGGGGCAGGAATCCGTACACAGGTACGACTGGAGGACGGAGAGCTAAGGGCCACTCAACATAGGGCTAGGGCTGAAGAGGCCTGACTAAGGAACCACCGGGTATAGAGCTGATGCACAGTTGGACCCTTGATCACTGCCCAATGCTAAGTGAATGGAGGGTACGGCCAAGGCAAAGTCAATGGGCCGTAGCACCTAAATATGACCAGTTCTTCCCTTACACAGTAAGGGAAACTGGTCAATAATTATGTTTCACTTAGCACCAGCAACAAAAAGGATTATATTCTGAGAATTAGTGGATATTAAAATACCCCCCCCCCCGCTACTGAATAATAATAGCATTGGGGTCCAATCACTCCCATAGTAGAACCAGAACTGACCTTTAACCATGGCAGTGTGGAGATATCCCGAGGAGAAAATCTTACACACTTGTAGTTTCTACATAATTGTTTAGCTGGCGAATTGCTCATATCTGGCCAGGTTCATCACTCGGAACAAAAGACCATGCAAAGGTGGCATTTTTCTACATGAGGGATGTAGAAGCTTATAGGTGTAAAATGAGAAAGCCTCAATACTGGGCATTGGATGGTACCGGGGATGGTGCTAAACCTGCCGGGAAATTCAGGGAATACGGAGATGTATAGGGCCATCTCCGGAAATTAACCACCTGGAGGTGGGAAGAAAACATCTCCGTTCTGCTGTCACTCCCTTTACATTGTAATATACAGGAGGACGTGATGAGGATGGTACTTGAACGGGTGATAGTGTATTAACATTTAGATGCAATGAGAGGATGGAGAGGGAGAGGTGGATGGATGGACGAGGGAACGAATGAGGTGGGGGGAGGGGGTGGGAGGTAGGGGGTTAGATGCAAGCAGTGATAAATGGTAGGCAATTCTAAATATCAGAGAAGGCGATAGTATAGGGAAGGTATAACACGGTCGTAAAGGAGTAACATTCCATGAACAGCACATCACAAGTGCATGACAGGGAATTCTCAAAAAGAGAGCTGCCTGTTTGACCGATAAGACCGACCATTTGGATCACATAAAACCCTGTGCCAGATAGCAAGTGGTGGTCCGGGTGCTGGTCCGTAGAGTCCCATTTACTTTTGCTCGTTGTTCTTTATTGAGTTCTTTTTTCTCTGTTTGGCAACCACAGCCCATCTGGCGGAAGCGACAACCCCAAACGAGCAAAGCATTTGGTTGATAAACTTCCAGTGTGGCCCACATGGTGGGTTTCAACCCAGATCTCACGGCTCTCTTCCCAACTAAAGGTTGTCGGTTTTCATGATGTACATGTTGTGGTATCCACATGTATGCACATGTTCACTAATATGATGACGCTATCTCTGCATGTATCTCAAACAAAACTGCAAAGGGTTTGATTTAAATCGGAACCAAATAATTGTCTAGAAGTCACTAGGCATACACATTACACCCCAGTCCCATTGATACCTTACCTGTCTCAAACTGCAGTATTTCACCAATGTATGAAGCTCATATCCAAAATGAGTGTCAATAACTAGTTAATACCACAGTAATGGCCACACTGGAGGAGGGATAACACCTCTATCTGTCAGCCACCCTACACATAAACACCTACCTGCAGTAACCACCAGGGCCGATACCTCATCTGTACAGCAGTTGCCATGGTTATTGGCATCCCTTCATACCACAGGTATCTCTCATAGGTCAGAGGTTGCTATGGTAACACGTACATCCAACTGTGTATATATACTCAAGGTGCTCCTGTCCAGTGGCGGCCAAACTACGCTCTGAGTATGAGTGAGAGGTGGTAGATCTAGAGGGACGTAGGGGAAGTAATCTCTGTGGTCATGGTGCGTGTGTGCACGCGTGTGTATGAGGGGGAATGTGTAGGGCTAAAAATAAAGTGGTTCGTGAGTGGGAGGGCTGGAGTGGTGGTGAAGCGTGGGGGTGGGGGTAGAGGATGGTGGGGGGGGGGGGGGGGGGGCTGAAAAAAGGCGGCTTTCTTTTTTCTTCTTATAAGGTCAAGGGGTGGTATGGGTTAACATCTGGAATGGCTCTCACCCTTGGCTGATTTCCTGATCAGTGAGTCGTTAATATGATACATGGAGGGGGAGTTCATTTCCTCTTATTGTTAAAAAATACCTATTAGGATGCGTTCAATATCTAAATACATGTATAGGGTTTCAAAGATAAAGCTAGTCCCTTCTACGTACACTAGATGTGGCGGGGCAGCTCAGCTGATTTTCTATTGAGAGGGCCACGCTCACGGATAGCTCAATGTTATTGAATAGGGGAATCCCCAATAATACATATAGCCTCCTGCGCTTAACCCCAGCTCCATGCACTCACCCCTTACCCTGCACCCTGGGTGGTACTTGCTCTATGATGGAACCCACCCAAACTATCGCCCGCCTAAAAACAGGAGCCTCCAAACCACTGCCCCTCCTAGCCTAGATGCAGATGACTGCCCCCCTCCACCCACCCAGGCTGCCCCCTGATTCCATACAAGTAATCCGCTATTATGTCAGGGACCTTCAGTTCCTGATGAAATAGTAAAGGAGACGTGACAAATATTATCTCTTTTTTCATATTTGATCATTTACACTTTACTGAGACCCCATTACTGCCCTCTTCTAGAGTCACCACCCTAATAATGAGACGGGTCGTTTGGCAGTGGGTAGCCATTTCAGACCTGAGTACCCCCCCCCCTCCCACCATTCACAGTGCATGTCTTATGGGATTCTGACCCTCGATCCCTGCCTGGGGCTACATGTAGGCGAGGCGGCCACAAGCGCCGACCACTTCCTGACGCTTGTTACGGCGTCAGGCGTACTTTACCGTTCTACTGACCAGAAACCAGCTCAACCACTTCCGCTCACTCTCCAAGCTGAGGTTTAAATTGACGTACAATACAAATGTACAAACCACACAATGCTCGGAGAGTCATGGGACGTAGTAATGGTCCTTTCTGGATAACAATGTGTCCTTCCAGAGGGATCAGAAGTGCCCCTGACCCCTGGACTGGGAGCTCATCAGGAGGACATTGTGTTCAGGTCCGGCTCTAACCGCAGAAAAGTCGTCTGCTATACTGAGCGAGTGGCGGGAAGAGTATTATGGGATATATAATGGGAGCCGCCGGCTCAGTGAGGGAGGCAGGGACAATAGGCCTCATCCCAGAGATGATCTTTTACTGTGAGATCCCCATGTATAGCACTGTCAACCACAGAGCTGAGAGGATAGTTTGGGGAGTCTGTACTCCACATGTGTTATACCCTCTAATCATTCAGTCCAGCAGGCACATATCCAGTCCATGAGTGAGAATGTTAACTATGCCCCTCTCTTGAACAGTCTTTTTCTTTTCATAATGTAAATGACTTTTAAGTCATATATATATATGTCCTGAGACTTATAAGTGATAGATAAGTGAGTGGCTTGTATACCTACATGAAGGCTACAAGTATAACTATGCTCAGAAATATATTTTGACAATCTTTGATGAATGCCCTACCAGCTTACAATTACCAAATGTTATCGGTAAAAATGCCCATCTCTGTCTTCATACCCTATCCTATCATAGGCCAAAATGTATATCTCCTTGTAAATGTGCAAAGGGGGTTTGATAGTGTCTCGTAATCATCAAATAATTATTTGATCACTAGGATTTGTTCAATAAAAGAGAAAAAGAAACTAATTCAAATGAAAATCTTTGGTGACAACCAAATAGCATGTTTACAAGGAAGGTGGAAAGTCACTTTGACTATTGACACGTATATCATAAGTGGAACCCCTTATGTGCCTAATGTTGTGTCGTGACATATGAGGATTTATTGTCAGGGCGTGCTGAGGTTTGACATGACGGGGGCGTTGTTGTTTTCAAGTGACCTGCTGAGAGCAATTTGTGGTAGTCCTTGGGTCATTTCCACCGTGTAATTTCAGGAACAATCAGTGACCACCCCCCTTCTCCTCCAGCACCTTTCCACCCACACCCCCTCCAGGCCATGACATGTGGGTATAGGACCGCCCTCAGTACATGAGTACATGTGTAGTCATAATATTGCAGTCCATACATTCACAGAGCAGTTTTCTGTTGGTTACATTGAGTCGTTACATTTAATGGTGAACTTCTTTACACACACGATATTATACATAGGCTACACTTATATGACGATGAGTATACGATTGGGTTATTTGAGTTTAATGCAGTCACATACCACATGTACATTATGTTAAACCATGTATTCAGGACCCCAAATTACAAGTGTTCAGGTCATGCGACCCCCCCCCCCCCCACACACACCTCAATAACATTCAGATGTTGAGTACACTACCTTCAGTCCCCCCCCTACCGGGCAGTGCCCCCAGCATCAGACGGGAGATAGTGGCACCCCTAGTGGTGACCCCCATGTATGACTCCATGTGGGGTCACAGAGTGCGTAATGAAACCACAGCTTGGGGCACATTACTGGTGAGTATTACCATAGACTCCCATTGTATGGCATTGATATTACTATGGATAGTATAACTACACCACTTCAATATTTTATTATAGAAATAAATACACCGCCATTTGTAGTTATCTAAGTACATCTACAATACAATCATCACACTTACTGGGCCTCTATTTGTTTAGTCAGAGGTCAACTTCTGTGATTCACTCATGTTAAGAGCGTTAACTTTCTTTTTATCGTCAGAGACCATGTCTCCTCGTGACACCCCTATCCATGTGTCAGTGTCAGGGGTGATGAATGTTCCGGTAAACCAGCCCCACTGTACAGTCCACCCTGTACTCGTGCTGAAACCGATCTGCCATGATAAACGAGCTACTCCATCACGGTCAGTGATACATCATGGCATAAGGCCCACCAGGAACAGGAATTCTATGCACACAATGATAATATGGGGATTTACCTATATGCATGTAGTTGTATTATTGTCCAACTCGCTGCTCGGGCACTGGATATCCAACCGGTAATTTCTTCCACACAGCTGGTTAGACGTATGTAAAATGCAGCAATATTGAAATACTGGTATTTATATTCAGACATTGCAATATTGAGACCCCATATTTTGGCAGTTCCACAATAAACACTTGGCATATAGTGCATGCTTGAGTAGCTCGAGCACATGGAATGTATTCAAGGACCCAATATCCTCTCTTGACCTATTATACCCACAGTGTTCGTGGTAATCCTAGCTATAGCTCTTAGACCTTAGTCCTAAATAATCTCACCTTTGACCATACTGGCAAACGCTCATCCATCTTCGCATCAGCTATATATAATTTCACCTGCTAACACAAATGACCTTGGGTAATTTAACGAGTAGCTCAGTATCTTCAGGCTCTACAACCCAAATTATTATTTGGATGCAAATGGGAGATTTATGTAGAACACTACTATGTTAAGGAATGCAGATCATCTCATCCTCTGCTTGGAGAGTGATGACCCCCTTGGTGTGGTGGCACTAGGTGAGACTAATCGATGACCTGCAACGATTTGTACTCGACATCAATCGATGACTACATTCTCTTCATCACCGGTGGCCCATAGAACACAGGGACCACTTCCAGTGGGCGATAATCAAGTAATTAGCCCACAGAGAGAGACACATGCCATATGGGCCTGGCTGCATCCAAAACATGACCCAGAGATCCACATACGTTCCACAAACCGTAGAGAACCTCAGGATATGTTAGAGCATGCAGGTATTTAGGCACTGCCAGGTTGACTGTGGATTAGGAGAGTTCAGGTCAGAGATAGTTTTTAAAGAATCCCCATGAGGACATGCATGTACTTTGATAAATGTATAAACCTTCAGTTTTGAATAAATGTAAATTACATTTTCATCATAGGGCTAAGTCTGCTGCTGGATTTCTATAGTCAAAGGAATGATGGTCTAGCTCTAATGCGATATACTATATTTCTATAACAATAGCAATGGATCTTTTTTGTTTCTACTGAAATAATAATTCTATTTCTTAAATGGCGTTTTGAATGCATTTCTTCTTTAGGAAATCCATCTAATTATACCTAGAGATAAAAGGTAATTCTCCAAGATTAACCTCTTTGTACTTTGATGCAAGTCGCCCAAGTTATAAAATCAATCCCCATACTGTCCCCCTTCATCCCTGTGCCAAAGCTAAGTACATCTGATAATGTGAGATCAAATTGAGGAAGATCAATGGTACCTGAATATACAGTCCATTCAGTGCACTGTCGTCCTCCATCTGCCTATTTCAGCCTCCCAGTATACTGACTAACTATGCAGCACAATCCGCATAATATTCAGCCTTATATCACGCAGTCACTCGATATAGCCCATGTATCTGGAAATCTGGTGAGGGTCTGTTCAAATAGCTGCAGTATTAGGCCTAGGGCGTAGCCGGCAGAGAGGACCCTACTTAACTCTAGGGATTATGTTATAAATTATCCTCAATCTATTAAACATTTTCTCAATCAATCAACCAACGCCCAGAAACCACGTGGAATCCCAATATCACCTACAACGTTTATACGACAAATACCTGGCACAGCTTAAGTAACTGAATTTTTTTCTGTATGCTCAAACCAGAAGAGTTACAGAAGATGCATGTACAAATAATGATGTCGTGCAAAGTGAACATACGTATTGCAGCAACATTAGATGGTCTTGTGAGCGTCTGAGGATCATAGCCACTGAGTATACCTACATGTATATGACAGCTATAACAGGTAGATAATGTGTAGCTTACCCCTACATTACCTGACTGAAGGACACACCTTACGTCAGGCTGTGACAGGTGTTACTCGGGTGTGACTCCACTGGCAGTCACGTCTTACACGGGACTCCCTCACAGCACACAACAGGTCACGTGCCATGACGTCATTCTGAGGGAAATCCCCGTAACATTATGGCATCCACAGACACTGCGGGGCCAATCCATGTAACAGTAATTGCCTCAAGCGACGCTTCATTGGGTAGATATGTAAGAGCAGAAACTGGATCAGGTCGTACCGATCATATGTCAATAGCTCTAGGGGCCTACTGGTATATAATAAAGCTGACCTGCCCGACATTTGATAGAAAGGGAGAGTATGGGGAGGGGGTAATTAATATAGGAGCAGCCACACGGTGAATTTCCAATTAATAATGCTAGGTCCGTGGCAGTTCATGGTGCCGTGGGGCAGCGTTATCCCAGTTTGCATTATGGTGATGTCATCATGGTTTCATAACCATGGTGACGCTATAGGGCCTCTATCCCTGGACGTCGTAAGTATGGACCTGTATAGGGTACAGGAAGGGTGGGGCAGGACGCTCTAATGGGAACCTGTAATGTTAAGTAACATACAGCTAATCTAGTAACTGGTACAATTATACAAATGGGTCAGTCTTCATTAGAGATGAGAATATGAGGGTTGTGGAGAATCGTAGAGGCAAAAATGACGCTTTGTGCTGATGCCAGATATGATACGTGAACGAAATCAGATTCTGTTTAAAGGGTGCAACAATTTAGGATCCTAAACTATGAGACAGGTATGACATTGCAAAGTTATCTCATTGCAAAGGTATGACTTTGCAGTATCCTCGGGAATTACCAGTAAACAGTACCTGAGCCATAAGGCAATAATCACACAATGAGCAATTACCATGGGAAAATCCAAGCTGATTCCATCCATTGAAAACTGGGTTGTATAAGCTGTATAAAATGGCCAATATACATCGCTCATTGTCCAGTCAGCTATTTGCTTGGTCCACATGTCCCACCCCTGTTAAAACATGCATGATGTTTAAACACTGCACCCCCTACACCCACCCACACCCACGTACTCCCCCCTGGTCACTCACATATTCACACTGTCCCGACACTGTCCACCCTTACCCGTGCAAATTGTCCAGATGGTGTGGTCAGTGACTCAACTACCCCCCCCCCCCACCACCGCCACCTCACCCTACATGTGAGGGGTGGTTACGTAATATAGATTATTAATTATCTACAGAGGGTGAACATGTACAGGACACCAGTGTAATAGTGGTACAACTGGTCGGTCTTTAGTCCACATCTGTTTGACAGCCACCCGCTGTGTTCAGATCAATGGGTGGTAGGCCGTGATGAAAATCAGCCTAAACCGAGCCAATAATCATAATTAGGCCCTAATTGGCCTACCACTTTTGTTTCTTTTGATTCTGTTTCCCCTCATGGGACCCTGGATGCTTTGTGGGTGTTCGGCCGGTAACCTGTGCTGATAATGGTCGACGTGTACACCCACCCACACATTGGGATTTATCTTATTTATCTTTATCATATACCTGAGTTACTGGTTCATGTATAGCCATAATCTCCATTTACTGTACTGTATACTAAAATATAGATGTCCATTCATAGCATTAGAACTGTTCTTTCCAGATGGGTAACTGATTACTTTGTACTGTTTAAACATAAGTATACATATGTGGATCAACAAGGGAAAAGGGACCTCCGCGGGGGATTTTTAGTACCAACTTTGGCCACCAGGGGGCTCAATATAGCCAAAAAGGACCAAGATATAGCAAAAACTTATCTATACTACTTTTTTATGTAGAATATGATAGGCCACGTTAGAAGATTCCATTTTTGGTGAAAACATTCCATATTTAGAATGGAAAAGAACGTTTTTGGGCCTAAATTGGTGTTTTTGCACATGTTGGTTGCCATGGTTACATGATTTTCATTCTAAATCGAAAAATTTTAAAAATTGAATGAAAGAAGGCCCCAAAACGATTTCTATGCTGAAAACAGAATGTAAATACCATTTTTAGATCAAAAGCTGTGGCCAATTGTTTGAAAAAGTTTGGATATTTGGTAATTAGCATAATTATGCTAATTATATAGGAATATCTCTAAAACAAAGGAAGATAGAGCTTATTGGCATTTAAGATTGGACAGTGACCACACATATTCAGAGAGTCAGTACTCAAAAACTAGAAGCGGTACCTGCTTATAAAAGATATCACCGAAAAGCTGATGACATCAATTTTATTATTAAGTTTTTACCTTGGAGGACCCTTTTCCCTCGACTGTCCACATATTATATAAACAATTGTCATTTTCCTTTTTAAATTTCAAACCGCCACATCTTTATGATGGATGGATGCAATCATTTCAACGTTGATCATAATCACTTTCTATAATGGATGTGCGTCACACAGCCACTCTATCAACCTAGATCCACTGAGCATGTACTCAGTATTGTGTGATGGAATCATAATTCCCTATTACGACTGTACAACCAATGCACTTACCCAGTTTGAACAGCAATATTTACATCTACCCCCTCCCGCATACACACCCTTCATCCCACACATACACATGCATATTAATCACCAACCCCCATCTACTAGTACTCCATGCGTGGTGTAAGTGTCCCACATGGGGTTATATAATGTGTATTTGTGTATAGGTGGAGGGCGGGGAATTTTATGAGAAGGCTCAGAGCACGCGCCATGATTATCCGTAGAGGTACATTTGCCTATACTACTCACACCACATGTGTACCATGATATGCGGGTCTCAGTAGTCTGTACAGTACGATGCTGGATAGTGCACTGGGGGAGATATCCCCATGTGGCACGGACCATATCATACCCCTATAATGAAAACGGCAATACTCACGAGTTCACACAAAAATGGATGGACCGAGAAAACCCAGATTGTCATGTAAAATCCATTGTTTTTGTGTGTGTATGGCGGGGGTTTCACAATTCTTTACAAACACATTTTCCATCGATGAAAAGGCAATGGATGGAACATAGAATAGAAAAGAGCAATTCTGATTGAGTGTACCCCATCGCCTTGAGCTGCTCGCACACATTCCTACATTGTGCCACTTTGTTAAATAGGTCAGAGTGAGCAATTTATATTCCTTAAAAAGTATACAAAGAGTGGTGCACCCTGTAGTATACCTTTATTGTATTCCCTCTGAATGCAAAATGTTCAAGCATTAAACGTTCCCCTGAGGCCTTTGCACCCATCTCCGGGGCCTCGGCCAGGGCCTCTATAGAGTGAATAAAGGGACAGTTGCATATTTTACTCCCCAGGGGATGACAGCAGTGCCGTCAGAGCCGCCTGGCGGGCACTTTGAAGTGAAGGACGCCGGGATAAACGGGGAAGATTGCCCTCATTGAATATTGATTTGTTTTCTACAGCACAAGGGGTCCCTGACAGCAGAGCACTCTCCAGTAGCGATTAAGACATTCAATGATTGGTTATCTGCTGGTATTGATTGGGAGGGGTAGCTGGGGAAGGGGTAGAGTGGGGAGGAGGGGAGATATTGGGACAGGTCTATGGTCTGCGTGGACGTGGTGCGGACTGGGCAGTATGAATCATTGTATGGTGGTCATCAGGCCAATTAATGCCATGAATCATTGCAGAAGAATGTCGGCAATTATGATGATTTGTCATATTTGTGTGATCACTTGTTGTAGGTGATTTCTGCTTGGCTGAGTATTTTAAGTAAGTTAGAATGGGGATGTAGGTGTATAGCTAACCCTATATACATGTAGCCCTATCTGCACAGTGACACCAAAGCCCACACACACACAATAATGGCATCCCTTCACTATTCCGTTGGTTAATCATGATTATTTTATTAAGAGAAATTAACGAATCAAATAAAGCTGGGCCAGCTCATTTGCGGCATCTGTTTTTGGAAGCAATTAAATCAGCCTCAATATGAAATCTGCCAGTTCCGGCCAATAATGTCCTCCAATTTTATTTGACCCAGATTCTCATAGATAATATTCCCTCTTCTGGTGGTTTCGTGAGAGGCGATAATGAGGGCACTGGAGCATTTTCTCCTGTTTTTTTTTTCTAAATGCAAATGCCAAGGTAAATTCCGATACCAGATAAACCAGAATTGATTCGCATCAAATACCACGGGTGGGTGGGGATAATCAATTTGGGAAAATGCTTGGGGTAAAAAGATATGGGCGAAACCACATGTGGTTCCTGAATAACAACGATTTCGATCCAAATCACGGGAGCCTTCCTCTCCCCTCCAATCCATCCTCATAAAACATACAAACAAGGTAAGAAATGGAAATCAAGGGGATTGGTAACTTAGTTTTTGTTCACCCAGAACCCGTGTTTGTGTTGGAAAACCGGAAGTGAGGCTTGCTTTCTTGTAGTTTTCATTTCCGATAAGATTCAAAGAGGATATTCATTGTATTATATGTTATATGTCTCTTTTAATATTTTCCCATGTTGGGCTTGAATGGAGCTTTTTCAAACTTATATTTTTTATAGGCATATTTAGTCACGTCTTATGGTACGTGTTTTATGCACAGCTTAAACTTATCGTGTACACTGCAAAAAAGATGTTTAGATCCTAAACACAATCCTAAACACAATCCTGCCCCGTATTTGTCCACACAATATGTTCCTAAACATGTTTAGATCAATAATATGTTTAGCTCAGTGCTTAGAAATTTATGTGTTTAAATGGATGTGTTTAGAAGAATAAAGTGTTTAGAATTCAAGAGTTTATCATATTATTGTGTTTATATGTGAAGTGTTTAAGGTAGAAAGTGGTGTGTCTAGAGACATGTAGATTTTTATTATGTTTAGATACTGATATTTGAATAAATTCCTAATTCATTTTATTTCCATATATATATATAGTGTCTCAAAGAGACTTCTAGCAGCTCCCCCCCCCCCCCATGACCCAATGTACATGCATTACTATTCCACAGAGGCCTTTACTTTAACATAGACACAGCTTTGAGTCAATACAACAGACCTTTAGGGAAAATAATGCTTTATCTATTCTTAGAGTTCTTAAAAGAGGTGTCTATGTAGCCGATGTAGCTTTATTGCATCGTGATCATCATGAAGTAGCATTCTACCCTTGAATCCTACAATGTGTATTATTATCCTTTTGTATCCCATGAAATTTGAATTAATTTACTCAGATTTAAGCACTTTTAGAACAGCAATGATGTTGGTTGTGTTTGTAGATTCTACAGTCAACCACAGAGCTGCCATCTGGTATGTGTTTGATATACTATGATCTAAACACTACATGTTTACATCCTAAACACCAATTCTCCATACTGTTTAAATACTAAACATCTAAACATATTTAACGTAAATGTTTAGGTGTTTAGAATAAATGTGTTTAATTCCTAAACAGAAGGATTCAAAAACACAAACCTAGCAAAATGTTTAGACTTTAAACATGTTTAGACCTAAACATGTTTAAAACCTAAGCACCTTTTTTGCAGTGTACATTGAAGGCTAAGTTGGAGATAACGTACACGTACATCCAAAATCTTATGACCTGATATCTACTTACTATGCTTTGGAATAGTTATAAATATTGACCTGTCTATATGGTAACTAAAGCCAATTGTTAAGCCATCGTTAAACCCATTGTCCCTTGTACTAGATCAAAGCATTTCTATAGTGGAACTTATATCGACACCATCTGAAATCTACTAGGCCATCAAAACAAGTTTAAACTTTCACACACCCTACTCTTACACTATACCTTGTATCTCTTTCCCTTACGCCAGGAACTCTTGTTTTTGTCAACAACGTCGATGAGCACTAAAGTGGAAGTATTTGATGAATAATACATTCCTCTTTCATATCTGAACGGTTCTGACATTTGAATTACTCTGCTAGATGTCCCTTTGCTTTAATTCAATTAAGTATTGATAATTTAGCCGCCCACATTCAAAGCCTATTTGATGTCCAAAGTCTTTGATGTTAATCTCTTATCCCTTTTCATGTGGGACAAACACATAAATAGCCTTCTTAAAGATATATCCTTCAAATATCATAATCCTTGGACTCTAATGAACGTACAACAAAGCCAAAATCCTGATCAGATATGATAGAGCAAGCGCATAAAGGGTACTATAACACTCTAAGCTGAACCGATAGAAAATACACAAATGGGATCCATATTGAATATGACAAAGAGATCCTTTGGCACCTCTTCCCTCCATTAAACCCTAATTAACACTCTCCATTCATTTTAAAGCTCCCCAATTAACTCCTAGGGCCCTTTTTCAATGCATAATGTGTGCCTGCATTGGAGACTGGGTGGTGGGGTGGCGTGGAGGGGGTGGGATAATGCAATGGAGAAGAGAGAGAATGTCAAGTGTAGTGCAATTATCTTTGGTATTGCTATAACTATGGATACTCTACACACCTATTATGAAAGTAAGGCAATGCATTTCCCACTGAAAGTAATTCTCCTTCATACGCAATGACTTTTGAATGTGAGCAGGTACTACGTTGTAGAAACCAATGTGGATTGATATGAGTTTCAAGTCCTCATATGTGAATAGTCAATACACATAAAGGTTCTCATTGTAATGCCCTCCATATACCATTGCTACGTTTTATCCCACTCCAACCTCTCCTCAGAAGACAGATGTTACAGCACAAGATCTCCACTTCCCACCCAATAACCATCCCCAGAGGCGAACCCAGCCCTGTGAAAGGGGGAGGGGTGCGGACGGAGGTCCAATAAACGCAAAGTACTGAAAACCGTAACGCTGCGGGTCTTGCCGAATCGTAATATCATTAGAAAAATCGAATTATTCTTCAAAAAAGAGAAGGGGGGGGACCGCTTGAAACCCCCTCCCCTCCCACCCAACGACAAACGCCATGCACCCTGGAGACCTTAACGGAAACCCCAACCCCATGTACACCCAACACCTGAGCATTACCCACTCCCCATCACCCCTGCCCTATCCCCAAGGTAAACCCCCTACCTCTCATCCAGAGCACACAGCAGTGATAATTCACCCTGGGAGTGCCTCGGTTAGCGGGCAGGAGGAGGGCGAGGGCTGCCCTGGAGGAGGCAGTGGTGTGGCTGAATGGGGCCATCCCAGGGTGGACAGTGCCTGTGGGTGGGAGGTAATGGTAGGTGGGCCCAGATTGTCATGATCCAACTGTGATCAAGGCACACGTGAGTGGGGATCTAATGTGGTTAGAGGGGCGGCTGCAGGGGTGAGATTGTAGCAAGCACTGCAAGGGTGTTTCTTATTCAGGTGTACACTCCCAGTAGCCAAGGTGTATATCATTATGATACAATGATACACAGAACTGTGCGAGTAAATACTTTTTCTTAAAACTAGTCATTTGTCCGCCAGACGAGTTTATTTATCTTAGTTTCTTGAAAAGAGAAAATCATTTTTGGCTGTGTATCTAGTCTCCTATGCTCAATCAGATGTAGACACTTTAATTTACATAAGCAATTAAATGCTGACGTAAGTCCATTAGTCATCATAGGATGAGACCTGGTCAGTATGTCAGTCATCAGATATGAATTCAGGTTAATCTCCAATTTCCGATTAGATCCACCTTCACCAGTTCACGACATGGGTTCTTATCTAGGTCTCATATGGCAACGACTTTCTATACGGCCAAAATAGGTGATATATACATGTACTATGGAAATCTAAACGTCAGCATGTTTTGGAAAATCAAGGTATAGGCGACATGTAGGCCTGTGTACAGAAGACCACACCCACCAAGAGATCGTTTAAAGCGACCTTTCAATCCATTCAAGGATAGTTGGTTTTACTGTGGAGTGGAGGTAAGCCTAAATATAGTTAAAGAGGACAGGCAAACCTCAACCCATTCATTTCACCATGATTCCCCCATCCAGGGCTCACCCTAGGCATTCTCCATCAGTACTGCCAAGTGATGTACACAGGGAATACAGCAAAGACTTACCACTGACTAAATGTTAACCCTAGTCAGTCTCCTTACTGTTGATACACAGGGAATGCATCAACAACTTACCAGTCACTACGCCAGTCTCCATCAGTAAGTGATGATACACAGGGAATGCATCAACAACTACCAGTGACTAAGGTACACTAAGCCAGTCTCTATCAGTAAGTGATGATACACAGGGAATGCATCAACAACTACCAGTGACTAAGGTACACTAAGCCAGTCTCCATCAGTAAGTGATGATACACAGGGAATGCATCAACAACTACCAGTGACTAAGGTACACTAAGCCAGTCTCCATCAGTAAGTGATGATACACAGGGAATGCATCAACAACTTACCAGTCACTAAGGTACACTAAGCCATCCCCATCAGTAAGTGATGATACACAGGGAATGCATCAACAACTACCAGTGACTAAGGTACACTAAGCCAGTCTCCATCAGTAAGTGATGATACACAGGGAATGCATCAACAACTACCAGTGACTAAGGTACACTAAGCCAGTCTCCATCAGTAAGAGATGATACACAGGGAATGCATCAACAACTACCAGTGACTAAGGTACACTAAGCCAGTCTCCATCAGTAAGAGATGATACACAGGGACTTACCAGTGACTAAGCGTTGAGTGGATGCTGCTACCAGACAGGTGGTAGCTACACGGATCGTACTCCAGGGCCGTGAACACGTGCAGTGACTGTCAATCTGGTCTGGTATATCCCCTAAGCTAGCATTTGGTAGCCAATGGTAGTCCAACAATGAGTGATGTTCTGTATAGTTGCTGAGAAGCCTTGGCTGACTCAGTGACTGTGGAAGGAGTTCTACACACTACAACCACCCGCTAGCAGGCACTACCAATGTTCAGCCGACCACTTCCCTTACTAGTACACACACTAAACAATCAATAACCTCCATCTCCACCCCCCCCCCCCCACACACACACCCGCCCACACCCCAGGCAGTCATCGATTGGTCCGACATGGTCATGTGACCACCCGCATGGCATCATGGGATTACCGGCCTGAGGGGACTGGAAGCTGACGCACGTGGGGCGTTGTGCGCATGCGTGAAATAACCAAAACAAACCCACGTGTGCGTATACAGTGTTGTATAGGGGACAGGTGCCCCTGGGGCGGGATGTGTGTGTGTGTGGGGGGGGGGGGGGGTAGAGGCAGGTGTAAAGGTGTGTAAACTTAGGGGAGGGCTGACTGATGTGGAAGTCCTTTGATGTCTGAATGTGGCTGACAAAGTAACATGCTTCAGACTATAGACTGTCACAAACTTAGGTAAACAGGCACAAATGTAGCAATGGTCAGGTTGCAAGCCAGGCACTTGTGTAACCACCATAGAGCAAATAAGGCCGTTCTTCTGTAAACATACTATCATTGTGTCATCTTGGTAATGGTGCAGCATGTTTGAACTAAATTGAATTGATTTGAATTGGATCGACTGTATGTGCATTGAAATATATACAAATATGACAACATACCAGCACGGTTTAATGGAATAAATTCAGTTAATACGCTTACTCATATAGTAAAGGCAATTGAGATGGTGGAGGCTTGTGCCTCTGTAGCTGTGTGGTGGGTTTATAGGCCTCTACCGGGATCGGACTTGTTCCCGCAACCACTATGTATACACTGACACCAGCAATCTCGTGAGACCTTGGTTCTGCTGTCGTTTGGTAGCCTGTTCCCCGGAAGTTATGGTGTGTGACTGACTGGTCACTGCCTAAGTCTCACGATAGATTGCGAGCACAGAACTAACATGGCCGCCCATACGGAGAAGCCAGAGTCATCGCTATAGCACGGCGACCTCAGCATCCAGAAGGCTTTCATGTAATGTAGTGTAATATGGGCGGGGGGGGGGGGGGGGGGGCAACTACTGGGGGCGGTATATTGCCCCGACACGAGTGTATTGGGGCTTATTGGGCCACCATTAATAATGCATCAACAACATTAGGATAAGGGTTTCTACACGCCCTAAAACATTTTATAAAACACATTAGGCGTTACAGTGCGGGCCACAGGACGACTGTACTGCCCTCTGGGGGCTAATAACATGAGGGTCACTGTGTGGGCAAACCCGGAGCCACTACATGGAAGGGGTGCTGGGGGGGGGGGGTGATGAGAGAGGGTTGGGACATGGGTTAGGCACTTGACCTTATTACCACTAGCATAGCAGACTATGGGCTTAGCCCCCCAATAATACTTGTATGAAACAGGTTGCGGAAATGGCACTTTCTAGGTTCTCGTAAAATAAGGGGTCCCAAATGGTACATCCAGCCTACTCAACACATGGATCTTTCATCGGGGTTTTACACCCTATATAAATTACATATATGTATTGGCAACATGGTGGGGATTATGGGATGAATTATCTCTAAAACTGAATTAGTGTATGGTCCACATCCATCAAGGTAGGGGCTACAAGGGGGGAAATACATGTTTTTGTACAGTAGACATGTTATTTGCTGGTTGGGCATAGTATAAACATGAATCACGAGATCTCTGCAAGTTGGATTCTGTAGCTTAAAAGAGCAACCTAGCAGCTTCAGATAGGCCACTGTATATCTAGAACAGAGACAGAGTTGACCACTTTCATTAATAATGCACCAAGCACGGGCCGATTATTAGGTTAAGACACCAGTGACAAATAGCCACAACAAACCTGTATTGGCATTAATAGGGGGTCATACATTAATGAAGACACCGGCACCAATGATATAGCTCCCCTTATTGAACTTATTAGGTTGTCATGTTCCGAAAATCTGATTAGTTGACCCCAGTTTGATGATAGTCTTGTAATAATTTATGTATTTATAAACTTCATGTAATGATTGCATCATTTATGGAAGGCCCCTTATGGAAGTAGGATACGTGAAGAGTTAGGGTCTTTGACTCACTTTCTTTGTTTTGGTTTACATTTATTTTCTTCCTCTAAAATAATAATTACATTCTAAATGGTAGAAAATATATCATACATGACCTTTATAAATACATGGATCATAATCTTATATAAGCATGCATGGATCTAATACTTAATAACACAGCTCATTCCACGATCACTCTCTAGACTGTCACAAGCACGAGTACTTCAAAGTGTGTGTCTAGCCGATGTCTAGCTACGTTTGTCAAGTGGGACTAGCTATGGGGATGAGTAATTCAGTGCCAAAACAAGAAGGTCAGGGGCATGTTTTGTGCTACACACACAGAAAGTGAGAGTCATTGTCGCTAAAACTACCCTCACCTGAGGGTCAGGCACTCACCTGAGGGCCAGGCACTGCCTGACTCTCAGGTGAGGGTAGTTTTAGCGACAATGATTCACTTTTCTGAGGGTGTAACCATCAGGGTTATCAATGCTCTTAAGACATATCCCCCACCTCCTCCCTCCCTGCATCCTGAAACTGCTCAATGGCTAAAGCTGTAGGCCAAAACTATATTATGTGATCTTATAGGTATGCCCCCCCCCCTGCACTGCGCACTTGCTGTGTGCCAGTATATATATAGCGTGTCTGGGTAGAGATTTCATTATGTCTAATGGGTTATTAGTCTAATCTACTAATCTGGCTGGGAGGGGTTGAGATAAAATCGCTGTTAAGTGTAGGTATAGACAACCACTCTCAGCCCCCGGTGCCTCTCTCTCATCGCATGCTACACTGGCATCCCTCCACCCACCTGTACCATGCCCGTCTAGCGTCAATCTATGTCTAAAGACACACTCAGTTTGTCCTAAATTTTAACAGTATCTCAATCTCAATTTCATAGATATTTCTTATCAAATATTTTCAAATATTCTTATCAAATAATTTATGCTGGATAGCCCCATTGAAAGTCCTTTAGTTTTCATAAAGTATTAACATGACCTCCGGGGACAGTATCACATTGAACCCCGACCCCAGCAAATAACTTAGCACCAACAGTAGCAATCACATAATTATAAATTCAACAAAATGTCTCTTACAATCCAATCCAATCCAATAATACTGTTTATCCTCAAGACTATTAAAATTGCAGGAGGTTCCATCGGGTTGAGCTGGTTAGTGGATAGGGTATATGATAAACACACACACTGTGAGGCCGGCACTGCGCCCGCCCCAAAGCCCTGTTTGTGTCTACAATGTACTACTCATGGCTTAGCGTGACTCGGCCGGCACAGGGCCAGAAACCACCCACAGGGGTTCTTGCTACCGTGCATCAGAACCGCTCTATATCAGTGTGTGACAAAGGCCATGCTGTGTCCGCATGTATACACTTTGTGGGACATGCACATATACATATAGGCATATATATGGTATGTAAATGCGCACTTTGTGTGGGGGGGAAACGGGGGTGGGTCAGGGTGGGGAGTTCTCTTGTTGTTCCTGATGAACAGGTAGCAAAACATTGATCACCGAAGAACTCTCAATTTCCAAAGCGGTTGGAAAACCATCAGGGATGTGATTTGAAAATTGGAAAACGGTAGGAGAATTTTTAGGTCTCAATATAAGGTAGTTAAAAACACTAAATGCAGCCCTCGGGTGAAATGCTGCTTCTTTGCTCAAAAGTGTAGGAAATCCTACAACTGTAGGAGGAATCATATCCCTGACCTTTGGAGTTCAACGCCCAAAGAAATAGTTAGCTCATGCTGCATTATGCCACCGTATAACTATAGGCTATAACTATTTCCATTTAGCACTAACAGAGGGTGGAGGACGGGTGGGGGTATAATATAGTTAAACCTCTAGTAACCGCTCTTAACTAAATGGAGCAGAAAGGTTAAAGCATTTCCCTGATCTGCCGACCTCTAGATCGCATGACTCTGCCCATTTCTACCAGCCTACACAGAGATGGGCCCCGTTATAGAAGCACCACATACTACAATATTAACACACATGCACTCTGGGTTATTGGTCTCAATGGGAGCAGGGGGTCAAACACCTGTGAAAGACCAGGGTCACATCAAAAATAGGTGAACCACACTCTCCAAGCGGAGGCCCTATTATTATGTTCTACCAGCTCACATCTAGACAGCTGTGCTTGGAGAGCAGAAGCCGCTTAGTCACTGGGAGAGTGACTGCAGAGTGACTCATAGAACCAAACACCACCTGGTGATTGCAAGCTGAATCATCGCAGTTGTTGGCCGTTGGCACTAGATGGAGCCACAGGAAGACAATCATAGTGTTCTTCCAAGGCCTTCTTCTTTCCCATGAGAAAGGCTTATATAATGCGTGGCTGATAGCATGGGGTCACAGTGGCTGAGTCACATTTTATTTCCTCATGCGCGTTATATTAATCAACAGCATTAGTCATTATAAATGTATACACCGCATCGTTAATCTATGACCTGGCTGCTCGTCGTTCTTAGTAGAGTTTTTTCTCATTTTAAACTGGTCGTGCCCAGGTAACATGGAGTTAAAGGAGTAAGGTCACCTCAACACACCAATTTTGGAAATGACTCCGGGTGCAATAGCGTCGAAATGAGCATCTAGATTGAACACCTACAAAGTGTGCGGCCATAGACGTACATATCTATGATACGACTTTAATATTACATGTTTGTAAATAGATACATGCATGTATACTGATGTCGTGCATTTCCTTGCAGTAATAGCATAACGCTGATAATTGAAGTAATGTTTCGTATATGATATACCTTTCCAGAATAGCCTATAGTTGGGCAGTATGGCCAGTAGCGCAAATTGTCAGCGTCAGTATGGTAGTACTAGACTCTGCTACATTGTACTATATGACTTAAACGTGCCTCCTCCAGAACAGTACATGTACAGCGTCCAAACAGTACACTGTAAAAAGTTGTTGTTCTTGAACAGCAATATGTGCTGTAACTATACAGTACTTTCGCTGTAAAAGATAATACAGCAACTTTTGCTGTACACATACAATTCTGTTACTGTAGATGCAGGTTCGAATCCCATAACCAGCAACCAGAGGGAGAGAGAGCAGAGAGGTTGAAGGGAGTACCATACTCCACAGCTCAAATATGACCTGATCTTTTCAAAAGCCCAATGATGCAGGCTACATAGTGACTGCCCCTCTAGCTCAGTCGGTAGAGACGTGGGAGATGTAGTCTGAGGGTCAGCGGTTCCAGTCCCGGCAGAAACTCTCATACTAACTACATTTCTCCTGATGCAATTCTAAAGTATAATATATTTTGGTACACTGAAATGTTACTATTGAAAATATGCAGAGGATAAGACCAATGTATCTCAACAATCTGCATGAAAGATAGTAAAATTTACTTTGAAAAACATCTATAGGCCATCAAGATTACACTTCAACTAACGGTAGTTCAGTTCTTATTAGTACATTACTGCAATAGGTTAATTTTCATATTAACCCTTAAGACATGAACAGTCTAGTTCTAAAATTGTCCCCAGGGATCCTGTGTTGACCTCATTACCATTCACACATAAGTAGGAGGTGTTTCAATGCACCTGACATGCAGGATTCACTGGCGTAGTGGTCATGGTTCAGGACTATGGATTGGAACCTGGGGGTTCAAATCTCCAAGATGTTGAATATGTGAGCCTTTTTAGAACTCAGGTCTGCGTCTACAGTAGATTCTACTGTAGGTCTACAGCAGAATTTACTGGAACCAAAGTTGCCCCCAATAGTTGCTGTACAGGAACACTACTTACTTCCAACAGTGTAGGGGTACTAGATACAGTAGACTGGCCTGCCTCTGTGAGAATTCTACTCCGCCACGCACTACCCCACCCCCTCCTCCTCCCCTCCCCTGGTTGTTCCAGAATTAGACAGTTGAGAAAAGTAAGTTTTTGTCTTTATTCAAATTCTAGGACTTGAGCAAGTCTTTAGATGCAGGAGCAGGAGGCGATGGGAGGCAGGCAGCGTCCGCGGCTCCCTCTGGTTGAATATCAGGGAAGTATGTCAAATCGTCCCCACTTTCGCCCTCTGGTGTATTTTACATGAAGTATAGCTACCTATTGGATCCCATGGAAACTAAAGCCTACCCTGACTCGAGAACCTTTCTTGTTCCACTGTCTTATCAGTTTACCAATGGAGTATCGGCGCTTTATCTAATTATGAGGTGAAGCCTCAAATACATGTATTTTAAATACATAATATGTCGATCATTTTTCTCATATATTTTCCAGGTACGTTTATACCATATATTTTGAACCATTCATCTGCTTTTGTTTATTCTCATCCATATTAATATTTCACTGATTCTTTAAGTATTAAAACTCCAGCATCCCTCAGATGGGAATAATTATGCTATTCAGCCATATAAAACTATCTGAGGCGCACGCGGGACTTTGAAATGGGAGTCTTATACCCAAAAGTATCAAAATATTTTGAGAAAAATCTGATTCTCTCCAAGGGAGATGGGCCCGGCCCTGGCTCTTTGCCCCCCAGAGGAGACAATTAGCTATGAATACAACGAAAACAACGACAGTCCCACTGTGAACCCGGAGGCTGTGTTAAACCACCGCAGGTTATTCTTAAACATGCAGCACACTCCCGGTGGTCGCGGTTGTCATTTAATTATAATATCCAGTTAATTAACTGGTCCCTTGATGACCAAAACCAATTAGCGGATCCTCATGCTGGTGACCACCACACACATTTATTGTTTCATTCTGTGTGGCGGCGCCGTCCCATGGGCAAGGGGGTGAGGCTATGGCCGCAGGGGTGGATCTAGGAGGGGTGCCCCTAGCCCTTTAAGGGCAGCATAGAATATTAATGTATTATATTACGCTTAGTCATCAGCATGCCTGAATGCAACGCTCTGCATTGAAGCATCATGCCGATCGTACAGTATTAATGCACTCCTGGAGGATCGGCATGATGCCTGCATGCAGCCTTGGCGAGTGCATCCAAGCATCATGCCGACCAAGGACATAACACATTAAAGCACTATGCGGTCCTTTATGGGGTAGGGGTGGTTGGAGAAGGGTAGTGCTGGTGAGTTGTAGATGAGGGAGGGGGGGGGGGCGTGCCCCTTGTGTTGTGCCATCCTTCTGGTCCTGCTACTAAGAGCTGCGGCGAGTATAATGATGTTGATGAGTAAACGGATATTCATATAGTCTTTCTGAATAATCATATTCTGTCACATAATAGCTTTTTATCACCTTGCATATAATTGGCAATATTTACGAAAACCACACTGGGAACGTATGTGGTGTATATATTATATTTCCTTCCATACGTTCCCTTTTATCATTACACTTTAACACTATAAATGTAAAATTGATACACAAACCAAGTTCCTGCTCATCATTAATATTGGCAGTACCTCAATGACATAATCTGAATGTGTGACTTCTATGGGAAATCCAGGGAGCATGGTTTGGTATCTCACACTACACTAGAGGGAGCCACCCTATCCCAGTTCCAAAAGTCCGATATAGGTGGCGTAGCAGTTGGACCAGCCTTGTAGCCACCTAGTGGAAACCATAGAAACCAAATGAGAAGCCATCGAGTACACTTGGTATATAATAGTGTCATGTGCTTCATGTAAGATATAATAATTGCAGATCTGTTATCGCTTGAATTCTATGTGCGAGTGAACTTTTGCTGATTCGGGCAGTCCCCTCAGACGTTAACATGGTGGGTAACATCGCAGAACACCCACAGTATAGACCTGCTATTAAACACGTGGGTCCTAGCTGGAGGAATCCCAGCCACAAGGGGTCAAGGGGTCAGCGCCCTGGAGGAAGCCATACGTCATCACAGAGACTGAGTCACCCACCCTATATTACTACTGCCCCACCTACACTGTAAGCTGTGTGTTACGGCGCCAGCAATAACACGACCTCACCCCCACACACCTCCTGAATATATATACACAAACCCCTACTGACCCACTCACTCACTCATCCAGGCAGACTGAGCTGCTCCAGAGCTGCTCTTTGCTTATACCTGTGACTCAATTCAGCAGCCAAAAGATGTGACTATACATGGGTTAAATTCGACACGTGTGACACGGCGACACGGGGGGTTGTTAAAATCGACACGTGCGACACGGGGGGTTTAAAAATCGACGGACACGAAATTGTAGACCAAAATGTATGGAATAAAAATCGACACGGCGACACGGCCCCTTAGCTAAAAAACGACACGGCGACACGGCAGTAATTCTGGCTACCCATGTATAGTCACAAAGATGTGTATATGCTATAACCTGGAGATAACTCATGATAAGGACCTATCGTGTTCGTTGTATATTACCAACATAAATATGGTAAATAACCCAGGTAAATAACAATACAATACAACTTCTGTGTATGCATTAATTAAGAAGTTCTCAAAGTTTCTCCAGTAAACGCATAGTCATCAGAATGCCCCTTCCTCCCCCCAGAGAAGCACCACCACACCCAAGTGTGGGCTGTTTAACATTGGAATCAGGTCTCTATGCTGCCTGCTTTGCGTTGCTCTGTATACTCAATGAGGATAGAGCTCTACACTCATTGGTATACTGCACAGGGCAGGGGTTAATGGCCACATAGTCAGTGTTTTAATGCAGTATGGTCACCATGGCCCATGCATGCATTCCTAGCAGTTCTACTCGCCAAGACTGCATTTAAGCATCATACCGGTCATACGGGGTTGATACACTGCCAACGGATCGGCATGATGCATGAATAGATGAAGGCTTCATATATTCGTGCATCATGACGACCAGGGGCATACCATACCAAACTACAATGCTGCCCTTAACACTTTAAGGACACATGTCGCTAAAAGTTGACATTTGTCGTCATAATGTACCAATGCAGCCCTGGTGTTTAACTAACCAGTGCTGCATCGGTGCATCATACCAACCCTTTGGGAGTGGCTCAACCCTGTAGGGTTGGCATGATGCTTGAATGGAGCACTGGCGAGTTAATCGCCAGGACTGCATTCATGCATCATGATGTATTAAAGCATCATGCCGTCCACAAAGGGTTAAAGAGTTAAAGCCCCTAAACGACACTAGGAGTGGAGGAGTGACTCAGGGTGGTCAGGGCAGTGAGCTGCTCCACCTGTACAGGATCAGACTGATCAGACTGCCTGAGGTCTGATTCACGGCTATATATAGAACCCATGAGTAACTCATGGGTTGGGGTTGGGTACCTGGGTGTTAGCGAGCTGGTCTGACTAATGCACTGCTTTAGGGCTTGTCTCTATGCAACCCCTACCCAACCCTTTAGTTTAAGGGCCACATAGTGCTTCAATGCAGTATGCCCCTTACTGTCCCTGGCGAGTAACCATCTAAGCATCATACCGGCCTTATGGGGTTGATATATTCCCAAAGGATCGTCATGATGCATGAAAGCAGCACAGGTGAGTTACTCGGCAGGGTTGCATGCATGTATCATGAGGACATTAAAGCATCATGCGGCCCTTAAAGGGCTAATGCCTCACCTTATAAGGTAGCGCTCATCATGGCACACATTAATTACCTGCGGTAACACAACACCAGCAGCACAGTGACGGACATAGGCTGTATTGGGCTAAATGAGCTGCTCATTACAGGCACCTGACTGAGCAGGTAAAGCACCTAATTATAGTAACACTAATGACTCACACTATGAGCAACATGCTATCTTATATATGTTGTCAAACATATTTACGTGCGTGTGCCTATTCATATTTAAATTCTAAAAATATATTATCCTTTCATGGATCTCTTCTTATATACAGACATCCCTGGATGCCACTCCTTGCAGTTCAGATATGAGCTAGTCCGATTCATTTCCATAAACATGTCGCTGCATTTTATTTTCATATCAACTATGGCTACAATAATACTAACATTTGGCGGCGTTGAATCCCATGGCAATGTTAGATATTGCACTGTTTTAAATACATATATACATGTATCCAGATAACATACAGATCCAACAGTCTCACCCTGTACAGGTAGATTGTCCACCTCGAGGAGGCACCACCAGCGGGCCCCACACATTAGTATCTGCCCTTATGACCTGCCCACCTTCACAGATCGACACTTGGGCTATACCTGGACTAAGAAAACGACTGCTTTCTGCTGATGACCGCCATTGTTCATCTTTATCAATCACCCTACCGCCAGTTGCCATGGTAACTAGACGCCATCAAATACCCATAACAACCTGTCCTGTGGCGACCAGGTTAGCCCTGTATCACTATAAAGGTGCCCAGGTCGGTCCACTGGTCCCTAATAGAGCCGGACAGAGTAGGAGGAAATGAAAAATGCCAAGGCTTAATGGCTATACCTGCCAAGTCCTCTGTGATGATTCCTTACTAGGCTAATTGAATTGCTATAATCAATGTATCATGGGGGCAAAGGGCAAGTCGTATCTACAGCCCTTTATTGTTATCATTAAGTGAATGGCTCTTTGTGATCTTTCATATTTTGAATACGGATTTATCGGGTATCCCCTGCCTATTCTGGTCACCCTGTTAACCCTTAAGGAAACTGTCGCAAATGTTGCTTCTTTCTCTGGGGAGTTATTCCAAGCCATCATCACATAAAGTATGTATATGATTATACCATGTATACAGTGTCACTGTATAATGTATTGGGATCAACTGGAATATAGAATATGATCCGCATAGAAACATATACACTCACATAGGATAACACCAATCATCCCTAATACCGTATGCAAGTCCTACTTATATACATGTATATAATCCAGGGGCGGCGGAAGGTGGATAAAGTTGGGGGGGGGCCAGGCCCGAAAACCTAATGGGTGGGTTGGAGAAAGTCACAAATAGGGGTCTTGGGGCCGCAGGCCCACGGAAAATTTAGGAATTTCCCTTTAAAATTGGCATATTCGGAGTGGTTTGAATGATCTTTGGAAATTTTTGAGAATTTACACTTAAATCGATGTGTTCTGATGGAGTTTGAGCTTGTCATTTGAGAAAATTTTAGGAATTTTATCTTGAGACTAGCGTCTTCTAGGGGTTTCTGAGTTTGTTTCCCAAAAAGTTGGGGGGGCCAAAACATACTTTGGACCCCCCATCTTCAAAGTTGGGGGGGCCTTGGCCCCCTGGCCCCCCTGTTCCGCCGCCACTGTTAATCAGACGCATAACAGATTAACCTAATCTATAAGCCCCTTGGTGACTTATCTCTACCCAGAGGGAGGTAGAAATGCATCAGGGGATGTTCTGGCTTGTATTTTCAGACCAAGGGACTGCTTTTCCAGATCAACAGGAACTGGGTAGCAGAGTGGCACTATCTCTGTAGAGATAAGGTAACCCAGATCTGTGTTCCCAACCTGCAGTGGCCGTAAGGGAATATATAGCATCATATCTGGCATGTTATCGAGATGGCTCTACCTCTTTTACCCAGATCTATATAGGCGCGCCATATAAATATGGCTAAACTGTCCAGAGTATGTCACATTCTCCATACACATCCCAGTGGTTGGTAACATGGAGATAATGTAGAAGGAGAGAATACCACTCTTTTTGGCACAGCTTTAAAACGTACCATCCAACACTCTTGGGACATTTGGTTGATATTAAGAATGTGAATGGGGACCAAAACAATCCAGAAAATACAGATGGGGTGGGCGCAAAAAAAAGTCCCTTTTACTTTTATTACGGTCTGTCTGATTACCCAGAGGTCCAGCCATACTTCACTACATCATATACACTCATTCATATTGGGCTAACCCATCCAAATGGAGCTGCTCCGAGTCGCTCCTGTCTATACACCCACCCATATACAACCACACACCACCCCCACACACTGAGCTACTCCCCCTATCTCTACCCCATAGCTGGCATTTTTGTGGTCAGCAGCCCACAAGCCGATGGACGCTCAACCTCCAGGAGAATAAGAGAGGAGAAAAGAGGGGGGAAAGAGAGAAGGGAACAATACCATATAGGCACAGTCTAGACCATCAGCCTTTGCTTGGGGGGGGGGGGGGGGGGGGGGGATGCCCCCAAACCCCCCATGGCTGCTGCGTTTCGTTTGCGCTGCGCGCGGGAACATACGGTCACTCTTTGGTTGGCCAGGTTTCCCCCCCCCCCCCCCTTCTGGAAAATCCTGGATCCGCCACTGATGACTCCACCATGCATGGCCATAATAAAAGTAGTATTGGCGATATATGACTTTTGTTTCAAGGACTTTTCCCCTAGACGTTTTTCCCACCATGGCCAAGGCACAGACAGGACCCCACCACCATAGACGGGGACTATATGGGCCTGGCTGCCTGCCTCCATGTCCCTAGGGGTGTCCACTCCGGACACGCCTACACGCTAATACAGGCGGAATGACAACAAAAACACAGACAGACATCTCCCCCACTGCAGAATCAATTACCATATACCCCTCGTCTAGTTCCAGTGGTCGCCACTAGGGACGCATCCATCAGATGTAGCAGGCTCATCGTACAGGGGACAACAGATACCTTTTAGTCCTCTCCTGTACCTAGTGCCACTCACAAGAACTAGATAATAGTATTAACAAAACATCAGTATGATGAGCAGTGCAGTTGTGCTGCAGGGGCAGAATGATATATTACATATATCATAGGTCTAATATGATGTATGAAAGAAGTAACCTTGGTTTATATATAGACTATACAATAGTTTTTAAAAGTTCATTTTAAATAATTTTATATTCTTAAATGGTCCCCATTGAATGACATTAATTTGACATATCATCTAAATTATCTTTGTCTGAACTATAACCTTTGTGTTCACTGTAATAATTGGCTGGAACAGTGATAGTTTTATTCAGGTTTGCTCTAATTTTATTCCAAAGGTGGCGATCTTATAATACCAGCATACATGCATAAAAACGGCACGTTCTGTTTACGTACGCTCATTTCGATAAGGCACCAGCATAATTAGTATACTACGTATGTTGCCTGCTTATTCCCCTCATACCCGTATGCCAGCTGGTGGATGTGTAAGGGGGAGGGGGCTTTCTTACTTACATGATACATGTCATGCCTCAGATCTGTACCAACCCCTCTCACACCATATGTTACCTGCCCACACATTGTGGGTGTATACACCATTACTTTAATGCAAATTTCTGTAATGCAATCTTTAATTAAATCTATTACAATGTCATACCCTATTTAATGCGGGTATAGCATCCTGTCTATCTCACAAACACTATACTGTGGACTACATTGTAGTAACACTTATCTTGGAATGCCCTTTGCTAAACTCAACATAACTTTCCAAGGTATATTTTCAATTATATACTATTGTCTTCACATAACAGTTAGACTCCTGAAATATAAGTCAAGAAGCATATTTTTTTTTGCCTTTTCTTTGTTAAAATTGGCTACATTCAATTACTTATAAGCGTGAATCCCAACGTGCCTGTTCATGAATTCAACTAAAGTTTAGAATTCAACATGCAACCGCAGCTTTCAGAAGTATTAAATGTAGGCGGTCTCTCCAACCAGAAGTCCATAGTCATGATATGTCCAGCAGTGTCCTAGCCAAACATGACATGTTCACTATAGTGTTGCTGTTCTATAATTATTTCTTTCCTTCCCTCCGATAACATGTCATCGTAAATGCCAACTGTCATGACACACATGCATACTCCACAGAGATGCGTGCATTCATGTTGGTTCTACCCCTGGCAATGGATATGTATGCCCCAAACCTAATAATCGGCCGATGCCAAAAAGGCAACCTCCCCAAAATGATGATTCCACGAATATCATACAATGAAGTATCATGCACACTAGCGGTGTCAGAGTGCCATTTGCCCTTTAAGAGCCAGAGTATATGGGTACATTTAGAATATAGATACCTCTCCTTTACACAGTTTTATTTTCTATTCCCCACCCCTTTTCCTATCGTAAAGGTAGTGGGTATCTAAGGTTATACCATGTAGGGATGCTAAGGCAAAAAAAAAGAGGTTTGTTTCAGGTCAACCCGACCGACCCTCTCTAAACAGGGCCGACCCTACTTTTTTTTAAATGCAATTTTCAAGGATTTTTTAAAATATATTTACAATTTTTGGGGGTAAATTTTAGGTTTACAAAAGTTTTGAAAAAATCTTCCCATTTTTACACCTTTTTGGGTCAATTTTAGGGTATGCAAAAAAAAAGGGAAAAAAGGGGAAAAAAAATCTTACTGACCGACCCTAGACTTTCTTCCCATGTTACTTGAAACAAACCTTTTTTTATTTGGCCTAAACTAGATTCATGGATGTACATGTATATGGCTTGAATATGATTAACCGACTGTGTATTTTGGACGAATGAATTACACCTATAATCGATTGCCCAATGTCCTTTGGACAACAATAATATTATGGATAGTTATTATGAACAGTATTAATTTCTCATTACTGATTCACAGCACATCTAGTATACGTGTTTTATAGCTCGAAATAACACGACCATATCTCCTATATATATATAGAATATCCCCAGTTTCCCTCCTTACCCAACCACTATGGTCTGACATGCAATATGAGAACACAAACAGTCTCTGTGTATACACGCCAACAGTTTCCCAATCAGTAAGATTAATACATACCCAACTCTATGCCGCATTTCCTCTTACCAGCACCAAAAACGATCCGGAAATAGGAGCGACCTCATGGAACATAACTATGGTTTTATTTTTATTCCCTTTTATATGTATGAGACAGTATTTGCATGAGACAGCAAGCTACTAAAAATGGCGGATGCAGGGACGATGATGGTCCAGCTCTAGAGCTGATAGAAATCTAGAATTTCTTCAGGGTCACATTCGATCTATCACTGTGAGCACAATCTTTCCACTGAGAAATAAGGTGTTTCGAAAGTGATACATTGCTTTTGCATGAAATCAGATGCAAATATTAGATTATAAGTAGCCCTATCCAATATACCATTTTACATCTACACATGTACCGGGTATAATATCCAACTGCTCTGCATTCTACCTGGGCCTTCCCTCACGTATATTATACTGGAGTTCATTTCATTCCCCTCTCTGAGCTCACCCCCATCTACCAGAATACCTTTAAGGGCAGCATAGTCCCCTTTGTCATCACGACATACTACATTAAACACTTGTAATGCATTGTATTGCACTTATACACAATGGGACCTTATGGGGTTAATACAATCCAAATAATGCACCACTGCAGTGACAGTGAGTTATTCACAAGTACACATGTACTGCATTGGTATCATGACGACAGATGAACATTAATTCTTTATGACCATGTGGTGCTTAAAGGGTTAAACAGTATGGGTATACCGGTTGACTGCATGGTGATCAATGTTTCATCCAGCTGTCAATCACCCAGCCCAGTTACCCATGTTACCTGACACGGGGGCCCTGTGCTACCTCACCGGGTCAGCATCAACTATGTAGTAGGACCCACTACAGCTCTAACCCTTTAAGCACGCATGTCGCTAAAATATGACATTGGTCGTCATGATGCACCATTGCAGCCCTGGCGAGTAACTCACCAGTGCTGCATTGGTGCATTATGCCGACCCTACCGCAGTGTCTCAACCCCATAAGTTTGGCATGATGCTTGAATGCAGCACCGGCGAGTCACTCGCCAGGGCTGCATACATGCATTATGATGACCGAGGGCATGATGCATTAATGCATTATGCCGTCTTTAAAGGACTGGACAAGGCCACCCCTCTATCATGAAGCCTTGTACGTGTAGACGAGTTGACAGGATGACACACATGCTATCATCAGCTACAAAGTCCTGTATTGTCTGTATTCAAGTATACCGTGCTGCTGTGCGTGGTGTCAATGGATACCCAACCCTCTGCCATGAGGTACAGGTATGTCCTGTCAGCAACATCTGAATGTATTTATCATGTGTGTCTATGCTGTGCATTGTGTAGATATACACCTGACCTCCAATCCCTTATGGACCTATCCACTAAGTCCTCTGCCTATATATTTCAGCACCCACTGGTCCAATTGACTTGGGATTTGAAGCGTGGAGAAAGCTTTTCTTATTGAACGCAGACAGTTTTGGCTATTCAAACGAACTTAGAGAATCAGGTGATCATCAGCTAATCTATGAGGAAAAGGATTCAAACGCCATTGTCTAAGGCAATAGGACAAAATCTAATATCGGATTCTGTTTCAAAATGAGGCTGGTCATGTCAATGATTAAAAGTGTAATTTAAGCTTTGCACTGGGTAGATTTGCTATCTTAATGAAAAAAACGCCCAGTCTGACATTTCGTTGTCTGTATTATTATTGCAGCATTTCCCATACAAAGCTTTAATGATTTCTTGCAACGATACATTTGGTATACAACCATTTATTATATATTTAAGTATCATATCAGGATACACTGTTCTATGATTTAACAACAGGTCGGTGGATTATCTAAGACTGAAAAACAATGCATACAAAAAACGAACCATGCGTATCAATCTGCCCCCCTTCTCAGACAATGCAAGCATTAATAAACATTCTCCTTTTTGCTAAATGCAGTTGTGATGTGTTGAACCAGTTCATTGACTTCCGATAACCTTCATTAAGCTAATCACCACGCCCAGTAATCACTACAATTAAGACGTTTTGCCTAACGACTCGCCTACATTTAAGGCCCTAAATGCTCCAAGTACCTTGGCGGGGTGCTGTTCAGCTTGGAGTATTAATGGTAAATTGTGTTGTCGATTGCAATTAGCCCCAACTGGAAAACAAAGACGCCGACCAACATGGTCATTATTTATGCTGATCAGGCAGCATGATTGCATGTGAGGAACTAGTTGAAAAAGTGGACCGTGCAATAATTGATACTACCTGTGGTTGGGTGCCCCAGGGGTTTGGGGTTTATTGTTTTGTTTTGCTTTACTTACTGCGCAGGGGTATTCAGGAAGCTGCGTTTCTTACCTGGAAAAAGACAAAACAAGGATTGTAAGTATAAAGTCAGATAAGAATAATAGATTGAAATCTTACACCTATGACCGCTATTTGATTTAATCTGATCCGATTCAATCTATCTTTAATAGTGTAGATATAGTGTCAGGACATATAGATACCGGGTATGTGTAGATGGTTTGTAGGCCAGGTAAGTCAATGGACATTTAATAGCAGACTAGAAGTAACTATTGAATGATATACATACATGGGTGGCCTTGAGATTAGATCGATATTATCACTTTGGCCATGATATAACATAAAATACGAAATAAATAATGTCCATTTTCCCAAATAGTTAGAATGGAGAAATAACACAAAACATGTCTATATTTCTAGCTTCCATATCACACTACACCATAAACCACCTGTTGAAGAGCGCTGTGGCAGGTAGCACCTGACCTGTGCTTGGAGAGTGACAGATACAGACGCCCCTGCCCCCTGGTGGGCGTTTAAGGAGCTGCTCGTGTATTGATTCAGTAGGGTCCCTCACTCTGAGCTGCTCTCCCTAGTCCTCTCCATCACTCTAGTGTGGGAGCAGGGAAACCACTGCTGTGAGCCCAGCCAAGTGTTCTGTAGGGGAGATTTAACCATTTAAGGGTCGCATAGGGATTTAAAACTTGGTCGTCACGATACATGAATGCAAATCTAGCGAGTGACTAGCAAGTACGGCATATATGCATCGTGCCAACCCTATACAGATGATACAATGCTGTTTGGCATGATGCATGAATGCAGCCCTGGCGAGCAGAATCGACGTCCTTCATGTATCATGTCGATCAAGGGCATAGCACTGCCCTTAAAGGGTCACATCCTAATACAGTTTTAACCACACACAGCCCAGCACTATGTATCTGAATCAACAATCTTCTATATGTTACGTTCTTGTATGCATTGCCGGATCCTACTACATCTTCTTAACATTATAATACGTTAAGACTAATCAGGTATTCCAGTGCATGTTTTTTTTAAACCTATTATTTATTTTTTAAGACCTATACAAAAACCTATACCAATATGACCCAAGAGGTGCTGTCTGGACCTGAGTATCCGTCGGACATTGTTTTCTTATCTAATGTGTGACAAAACCTGGGAAATGGTAACATTAGGGGGAATAGCCATAAACGCTCTAAACATGATATTTCTGGAGATATAGCTAAAAATGTGAATACTTAAGAGAAAATGACCATAAACTAACTTTTCACAAGGAATCTTTTGAAGCTATTAACAAAATTCTATTTCTATTCTAAATTGGTCTTATTTGGAATGTAAAAAGAACGTTATTAGCCATTTTAGCCCATTTGTTGACATCTGGTTGCCATGGCAACCATCAATTCATTATTTTGGAATAAAAATCATCCCTATCCAATTGCCCCGTCCATGAGGATTTCAGAACTGAAAACAGAATGTGAATATTCCTACCAGATCCAAATCTATGTACAATAATATGCATTCATTTGTTTAATTTCTAATAATCATGATTTATATGGATTATTTGAAAATAGATTGATATGTGATCGCATTGCAGTCTATTCCGAATTCCTACATGTCCCTACCATCCCAAGTTTGAGATGTCATTTCTCAGCAACTATTTAGAATATTTTGATGCTTGAAGCATCAAATCGTAGCTGAAGACATGAACTTAAATAAAGGTCTTTTCCCCTAATGTCACGTTTTTCCACGTTTTGTCACATGTATATAAAGTACCATATGTATGGCACTCTAGGAAATTTCTGGACTTAAATATGATGCCACTCAGATGTCACTCCCTGGTTGAAAGAAAGTAGGAAATCTTGAGATGCTGTTAAATATCTGTGGGGCATTAACATAATAGTTTAATACAGAAGTCCCTGCCAAAAAGTAGGAATTCCTGCAAAAGTAGGAAAAGTGGCACCTCTGATGCTATATACATCACACTCTTCATTTGCTCTACAGTATAAGATGCCTCAATAGCTCAGGCCTGTCCCTCCATAGTGAACATAGTAAGCCATGCCTGCAGTGCTCGGCCCGCAGGCTGGCTGACAAAGAAGCCATTCTATATTACTGTTTGTATTTATTCCATTTCCCCAAGTCTGGCGTGGACCAGCTTGGTGGCGTCCAGATCCCAGCTGGGCTTTCAGGACCATCTGGGGAGTCTTATGAAGGAGTGGGAGGTGGGCAGAGGAGGAAATAGCATAAGGCAATATGTGATATAGGGGGTAAGCATTGGTTTGGGCAATCTGAGTTATAGGCGAGCAGTTGGAGACTGGGGAATGGAAGCACCATGTCTGGCTGTGGGGTGGGAGTCACACACAAGGAGTCATATGTCTTGAGTGATCCAGCCTGAGGTATATGAATCCCAACACCATAGCGTTAAAAGTCATACAGGCAAGACCAGCGAATTGTATTTTGAAATAGGATCTCATTAGAGAGCGGCAGATAAACATTTGGTGTACATATATGAATCAGTTCTTCTCAGAAGTTTTCCTACCCCCCCCCCTTGTCTTCATTGATGGGGGGGGGGGGGATTTAACTGTTCTGAATGGAAGCAGCATAATATGGACCAATGACTAGGCCTTTATAGATATAGATATATACTATACTATATACTCATTGCATGGACTCAGTAGTCTGACCTTAGACATCTAAACCCACAGGAGAAGTAGACAACGATACACTTGTATACACCAGACTTTGTGCCAGACTCAATTGCTGCCCCCCCCCCCCGACCCTCCAGTCACCCCAACCTCCAGCCCTTCGATCCTTTACCCTCTCACTCTCCAACCAGTATCCCTGGCCCTTAAATGTACGGGCAATGGCAATCCACGCCACAGCTTGGTGAGTGAGGCAGCGGCGGGACCACCCCGGCCCCTTCCTCCCTTGGGTCCATGGCATGGGGGCCACAATTCGGTCAATTTATTAGGATGTTTTGTACACCGCATCCAGTCAATGGTATACACTGCTGTGGCGAGCAGCTCCGAGCAGCTCGCCCCCTCTCTGGGTTATTTTTCCTCCTGTACACATTGTAACGACTGTGTATGTCTGAGTGGGGTCTCAGGCCGAGGAGGGCCAGTCAGTGACACTACCTAAATAGGAACTCTCCATAGGGAGAGAGCAGCTCTTCAATGGTTTAGGAACTAGGTTAGAGCTGCTGCCGAGCAGCTCCTGTCGGCTGTGAGCAGCTCGGCCAGGGTCAATAGCTGGTGTGTAAGATGGGAGGCAAATGGTGTGTAAGTAAGGGCAGACGGGGTAAATAAGGGAGATTAACCCTTTAAGGGCCGCATAATGCCTTAATGCAGTATGTCTACTGTCGTCATGATTCAGCCTTGGCGAGTCTACTCCCCAGGGCCACATGTATCATAACGACAATGGGTTACACATTTAGGCCCTATGTGTCTCTCAATGAATTAAGGGTCGTATATGGCAGCAGAAAGAAGGGCCGAGTTGTGGCAGCCAGAGGGCCTATATTGGGTGGTATACTAGAGGTACATAAGCCCTAGGGATACTTTCAGTAGTCCAAACCAGAGAGATGGTTCTCTCTGCTCAGACAAGTGCCCAGCCTATGGTCAATCATAAGTTCTCTACCAGGGCTTGCACTTTGCTTAAAAGTCTACAATAGTTCCACAGTATGACCAAATATGGGTTTGGTATCAGGGAAATACGTGCACCCTGCCGACCCCCCCCCCCCCCCCACTCCCCACCACCACCAAAACATGAGAGAATAAAGAGAGCACAGAACGACACAGGTATTGTACTAAAGATTAGAACCGGTAATGCACCGTGGTGACCAACTCAGGAGGTCTCAGTCGTAGGCACGAGAACCCCTGAGAACCTCTCACCACCGCCATGAACAATGGCGGCCCTGTCTCCTAATTAACAGACAGCCAGGACAGGTGAGGTTAAGACCAGACACAGGGAGGAAGGGTGTTGGCTTCTCTATACTTAGACAAGGACATGCATGTCTAAGTCATGAGGAAACCGAACAAGCTAGTCATTGCATGTCAAATTTACGCTGTGAGTATCCCAAAGTCGCACGCAGAAATCGCCTTTGGGAAAAGGACACCTTTTTAATCTCTATTTTGGCAAAGGTGGTGGGGTATTTTCTTCCAAGCATGTCATAAAAGTCAGCAAGCCCGTTTGGTAGGTGAGAACAGAGTCGCCCCGTCACGTCCATTACCCATACTACTTTTGCTGCCTCACCTGTTTCTCTGTCACCTGTCCCCTGCCCAGTCACACCTGTAGCCTTTACCTCCCCACAGGTGAGGTCATCACCTCTAACACCTCCCTAAGACTCTCTGCTTCCCACCTGACCATGGTCCATGCACAACGTGACTACCCTCGTCATACATTCTAACACCAGTACGTACCATCTAATTCATCCTATCTGCAGTCTCTCATGTGCCTGTTCTATAGGGCCTAGTCAGGACTGGAGCTGGTTGCAGCAGCCCGCACTGATAAGAGCTGATAAGACTGTTACTAGTCTGTCCCCTGTTTGTCCCCTATTTGTGCCCATCGTGGTATGTCTTATCAGTGGGTTTCACCTCAACCAGCGAAATTTAAAATGGCGGACCCACTGGGCATAGCTCCAGATTCCTATAGGCTCTAAACATAGAATATATGTCGGGAGAAGGTTAAACCTGTGGGCATGGGCACCAGGAGTGCACCAACTTGAGAAAACCTATTCAGGTGCATGCATCCATGCAGACACCCCATCTCGCCGGTCCGTTCCGTTTGTGGATCTCTGCATGTGACCTTTGATGGGGCTCCCTCATCATTCCGTATTTTCCAGTTGACCAGACGACATCAACATGTTGCTATTCATGGTCCCCACCACTCCACAAGGGTCACGACCCAAGGTCAAAAGTCAGCCGTCAGGATCAAGGCTATGGTCCAGCGTGACTCAGCAAGTTATAAACGGTCATACCGCCTCACCCCGGAAGGAGCCGTCACTCTCCACGCACATCTCATCACCCCCTAAACCCCTGCTTGGAGAGGTTACCAAACTCAATGAGGATTCTTTTCCTCCATGTACTATTATAGTCTAAAGCAGTGCTGCAATCTCAATAAGATTGAACGTGTGATTAACATCACAGATGACTCAGGGTCAGGGTGATAAAGTGATTGAAATGATGGACTAAACAACTGAATCTGTAAATATTATTTCAGGAACAATGAATTATTTGTCAATTCTGAGAGCAGGAATGTATTCCTGGGTCAAAACTACCCTCAAATCATGTGTCACACTAGTATGTGATCATATTTCAGCTGAGCAGGTGTGTCTGGGCGAGCTGGTGGGTGTGGGTGAGACGGTGGGTGTGGGCGAGCCGGTGTGTGTGGGCGAGCAAGTGCGTCTGGGCAAGCAGGTGGCTGTCGGTATCAGCGCCTGGTGGCGTGTAACCGCCGTTTTACGTCTCGGCCGAAAAGCGAGTCGATCGGAGCGTCAGCAGCGACACCATCTTCGGTTCTGTTTCGCCGTGTCGGTCGGCCGCGGGGCGGCGTGCGTAACAGATGATTAACTCCCCCCAGTCAATTACCACTGCCGACATATCTAGCAGAGGGGGGGGGGTACTCACATTTCCATATAGTCTTTGTAACGATACGTGCATTGTCAGTGCAAAGTGAATCAGGGTTATCACAACACTGATCTGTTACACAAATAATATCAAGTAACCTCCCCTGTAAATTACCTCTAGTACTTAAGTGTTTGATAGATGTCTGAAAAAAAGCGTCTCACCTACCCCTCCCATAGAGATAGCATTGGTTGTCACGAACTATCGAAATTTGGGGTTATCGGTTATCTACACGCTCCCATAGAGCTCTATGCTGAAGCAAATTACCAGCAATTACTGCCTAATATTACTTTTCGTTTTTTAGGGGGTTACAGTTGGAATTTGTAAAAAACAAATACACCATTAGATAGATATTGTGGAAAGTGATCTAATGACACCATGCAAGATGCAAAGAGTGAAATATTGACCAAATGGGAGCAATTTCATTTTTTCAAGGAAAGAGGTGTCCAGAATCGTCTCACTAGACTCAGGGCAGACCCTGAGTCAAAAATCTTTTCTTTTTTTAAAAGATAAGTAGTCCGTCAGCAAATACCATGTGAAAGAATATTGCAAAGAAAAGTCATTCCTTGTACCTAATTGGGACAATGTGTTCTGGGTCACTTAGTACTGTAAGTGGCTATAACATCCAAACGCTAAAGTCTCTATTAAGGAAACTCCCCATGTAAGAGTAAAGTAAGGTAGTCCAAGACACAGGTCCTACATCTAAGGACAAGGCTCAAGGGGGCCTTGAATACAGCCATAAAATGCCCATGTTCCCATGCACAATTAAATCAGTTTACGTTCATGTATGCACAGGCTCTCATTAATTAAATTCAGCATGTATATAAAGTGGTAAGCTGTGAGGTATCTACCAGGTCTCTGGGGTAATTATTCATACTCCCCTTGTCTTATTATCAGTGCCAATGCTTGTATGAAGTGCTAATAACTGCTAATAACTGCTCCGCCCTCCTGCTATCAGTTCATATCCTTTCTGATATTTCAACCCCTCAATCACTTCCCTCAGCCCCTGGCCCTTTCATTGAATTGAACTTAGTTTCTACCTGCTTATTGACTATATTTATGATGTGTATGGTTTTAGACACAGTGAGTGACAAATCAGTTTGTGGAGTAGCTAACCAAACATAAGCTGTGAGAGTGAGCTGCTCCCAGACTTGCTCTGACCAGCTTCTGCCAGGCGCCCCCTGTTAACGGCGGCATAAACCAATACTGAGTCATCAGCATTATTCACCACCAACACAAAAATCGATCTTCTCCTCCCTAATCGAATTGGCCGGCGACATGCTCCTCGCACCCTCCTAGTCCATGATCTCCCTCATTCACTTCTGGTTTCACTCAGAATTTCTGGTGTTTGTTTTAAATCAGGAAGCCCTCCCAGATGGTGGCCTGGGTTTCTGACTGAATTATGCCCTCAGGAAAAGCTGCTTGATCTCTCAAGGAAGCCGCCTATAAACAGTTTTCCCTTCATTTTATCCCAATGGTTAAATTGTTCTCTCATAATTCAATAGCTTCCTTATCAGCTGTTTGCTCTTTTTATTGCATTATGAATTTCGGCGATATAGGGAGGATATGATTATTTTCGAATCTGCTCAGTTCCATATTTCTAAAGTTTATTCATCAATGAATGAATTGAAACAGATCGGGTACTATGCTATACACTATTTAATGTATGTTCATTCGCATCTACTTTAAAACAGAATCCCTTATTATATTACTGACATCGCCTTTGGGCATAAAAATATCTGAAGGCCACATAGCTCATTATGCCGTTGATCGTCACAAATGCAACTCTGGTGAGTAACTCGCCAGTGCTGCATTTATGCATCATGGCGACCATGGCATAGCACATTGATTAAAGCATCATGCTGCCCCTAACGGGATAACCACCATATTCTGACACACCACAGACGTCCTATGACGTAGAGGGTCTTCAGCTGCTGCTAGTACCTGGGCCCATTACGCTGAGTCTATTGAGGAGGCTGGGAACCAGTGAATTATTAACACGCCGCGTTTTACGCCTGGGTCTGGGTTAGTGTTGGAGCAGATCCAGGTACTCTAAAAGCAGTGGGAGTGACTCGTGGTCACTAACTGACTCACATCTGCTCATTAGCACCTTACCGAGCACTTCATGAGCTGCTCAGAGCTATATTCAAGTCAGGGAACAAACAGTTTTATCTAATAACTATATGTATTTGCACAACAATGCTTACTAGGATAGGTGCAATTCTATAGCATTATACTTTGGTTGGTTGGAGACGACCAACACTTTTCCTTAAAAGCTTTGGTCATTTAATAGTCAGGGACCTAACGTTTCAACTCCATATTTCATGGCTTCTCTGAAACACTTCTGACCAAAGATACGTCACACTGCCATGGCTGGTTCTACACACGGAAAGGACACTTTCTAAAGTAGACATCTAAAATGAATACCTCTTACAGAGACATCACTCCCTTATCCACAAAATGATATTTTGAATTAGGTCAAATTTCTTCAGAAAATCAACATGATTATTTTTAATAGGAGTTTCCACAAAAAGTAGGACACGTGATATCTCTGCATGTATTTACTACCATACTGTCCATATACTATATAGCAGGCCTAGATTTGACATCTCCGTTCTAAGTAACAACCTGGACGTAACATGTCCATGACATGTACGTCACCTGCTCACGTCACGCTGCCTAATGACCGACATATGTCATGATACCACTTACCCCCCTGCCCAGCCTCCAAGTAGCACACTTGGACTGACCATATGGCCTGCTACCAGCATGATGTATGGGTTTACTGATGTGTTAGACAACACGGGTAGGACCGTTATTGTTAACCAGACCATGCATGCATTGCATGAGAAAGTGGATGTCGTCACTTATGGATTGTGACTTGTCAGACCGAATAAAATATGTTAACCCATTTCAATGGTGGATACACGGAATATCTTTGAATAATACTATCATGCATCTGACGTATCATTATATTAAGTCCTGGTGTGATTAAATGACAGCAGATTCTAAGTAATTTTGGTTACTTCTCTGAAGTTCTAGATACTGAGGCACGTTTTAGGGGATGGTTTATGTGTACACCTGCATAGCTTGAACTACTTCTGGTGAGTTGTATGTGTGTTTGGGTTGTCCTCCATCTCAGTTGATACCCTAGTGAACCCACACCGGACCCCTAGCTTACCTCCTCATCCACTTGCTACCCTCTTAGACCCCGTCACCTCTAACCCCCTCACCCTTACCCCCCTGGAGGTGGTATAGAATGTCCTGGAGGAGACCAGCCTGACCTTGCCTCCCTCCTGGTGTTTCTATGGCTAATGGCAGGTTTACTCTACCAGCCGCCAGGTGGGGTGCCAGCTTGTCCTGAGACGCCACTACATTGGACTGAATGTCGTCTGCTCCGACAAATGCCGTCTGCTCTCAGTGAAAACTCACCTAGTTCCATTAAAACCAACACAAAAACATCTCCCCACCTGTCAGACACTCCCCCACTACATCTATCACCTGGAGTGGATGGCTACACACTGGAGGAGGGTCCAGATCAAAGGGAGCACCAGGGCTGTTTATCTTGTAGCCACAGGTGCACGGCAGCAGACATATAGACGTGCATACACAGCATGTTTGAGGTGGGGAAATTGGACCTCTCCAGGAATAATCCGCCTTTGGATGAGGGCTCGGCCAATTGCAATACATGTGTTTTGATAAAGGGCCCATGACCACGGCGAAAGGTCATCTTTCTTTATTGAGATACCGACTGCGATACTTGAATCATTATCTAGAATAAAGCCAAGATAATACACTACAATTTCCCTCCTCATAGCACTGTCCTCAAGGAAACTCAAGTGTTGACCTTTATCTTCAATATAGAATAAATATGATTATTACATATTTACGGTAAGAGCTCAAGTGTAATGTTTTATAGGAAGTTACTTGATCATGTGTATTAAGGATTAAAATTATTGATGGAACATATCTGTATATTACCCTTAAATAGTAAAATGTTGATAATTTTTGTTATCATGGTTCTAAATGTTAACTGCTGCAGCACATGGGTGTTAGATAGGACTGTGGTACACCCCTCCAGTACACAACCCCCATCCTCTCTCCTCCAGGGTCCACCAACTGTGGGTACCAGGAGCCGACAATACTGGTCAATATAAAGCCGCAGACACCATCACATGGGACATCTCCAGCCCCTACCACGCCACCAGGTAATCTACCTCTCCTCTAATTCCTCCAGTAGGGAAGGCCTAGACGCTGGGTACACTGGAGGAGATGTCCTCTGGTACTGGCAGCCTCCACTAGACACTGAATACACAGGAGGCAATGGGCATTAGAACCAACAGTCTCCATGGCTATTTTGCAGTCAAACAGGGAAGACATTGGGATCGGCGAAGTGAGGACTCATACTGAAGCTCTACAGATATTTTCTATGTGTTGGATAGCTTTGTCAAGCCCTGTTTATTAACCATCATAAATACGACTGCAGTCTCATGGAGTACCGGTCATTGCCTATATATTATAGGTTTGAATATATACTACATGTATATATCCATATCAAGGGATCCTGGGGAACATCAATGGGAAAATAAACAATGATTCTAATTTAATTTTGCTGTGTAAATGTTGCCAAGGTATTTTAGCTATATGCACTAGTTATAGTCGTACTCGTCTACTAGTTCCCTACTGCTTTTAAATGTCAAATGAGCGTCACGAGGGAGGTATACACTAACATATATGTCTGAAAATACCCCCATGGATTGCCTCATATCTCGCAGCGATATTGCAACCATTACTATAGCATCGACTACCAGCGACTGGTAGAAATATGCCACAGTGCCCAGCTAAGTGTTATTCTCACAGCCGGGATGTAGATGTGATGGGCACCGTGGGGACAAGGCAGGCGCCAGGCCTGGACATAGACTTGTCTGCAGGGTGTCGTGCTGGGCAAAACAGCAGTTGGAGCAATATGTGTACCGTCATGATACTACATATATCAGGGTTATAGGTATCCTATCTCCATCTAGAGATATGGTTTGATTCATGGATTTGGATTCGATCTACTGATAACTGTGTATATGGCTCTATATAATATGAATTTTATATATCGACAGGGAAGGAATGTAGATATAGATGGGCTATGCTAGAAAACTTACTTTGAAGTTACATGTATATTGCTAGACAGGAGAACTTATCGAGTCTCAAATGTTGAAACCTAAGCTATTGAATAGAATTTGAAGCCCGTCCAATAATCCAGGGTATTTATTTTACAATTTAAACAAACAGATTCATGCATTAAACATTGCTGTAATAAAGACTCAGTCACTCAACATTAATCACGATGTCATTTGACACAAGACTCATTATTGTCTGCTTCGTGGACAAAGTTTTAGAAATGTCACATGGCACGTAGGTTTCTACCAACACATTTGTATAAATTCCCTTTAATGTTTTAGATAACTATCCTATGTAGTATAGTCTGACAGGTAACTGGTGTTAAACATAATATTGATTAGTTTCTCACACGAGGATCAGTATGTACAAACAATGGCACTCTTTTAAGTCCCCTATACCACTGCTGAAACCACAAATACCACCCCCTTGTCCACAATGTGATAGGAACATATTTTGGTCAATTCTCTGTAGGGAATTAGGCATAATTCAATACAGGAAATGAAATCAAACGAAAAAGTAGGAATTCCATCTATGTAAGACCTAAAGAACTAGATAGGACAGTTAGGAGTGATGGTGGACCACGATACGTTGAATATATTGTTGGCGCCCGAGAGCCAGTAGCAGTGCGACCCCGGCAACCTTGTCTATGTACTATCCCCTTCTCTACTCCGATACAGACCGTCGGCACCTCTATAATACAACGGCTACAGCCCACCAACATGTCTACAGTCTACTGTCATCAGCTACCAGTACCGCCAGCACCCATGTAATGACAATATACATCAAACAGCCGACAATATACATCACCTCTGTATACTACATATACTATGGACACTGGGAAGTATTATACTGTACATGCACCAGCCATAGATGAGTTTGTATTTTTAGTAAAGTTCCTTCAATATGGGTGACTGTTGCCATATTCTTAGACCCAGAAGTGACATTTAAGGAAGCATTTATATATGCATCGTAAATGCTTCAGCAACTGAGGGAAAGTTCCCAAGTCAGGCCATCTGCCCACAGTGAGAGGAAACCCTTTGGTGACTGTGAACCATGTAAACCATGATTGCCTGCTTTTGGGGGCTTGTCCCTTATACCAATGATATTGATTGGATGATTGATTCATTGATTTGTTCGGACATCGCGGGGTATTTGCGTCATCATCACATGTGTGGGTCACATTAATGACATACTAAAATATTGCTTATTGTATTATTTGCAGGCTATATATACACGCATTTCATTTGGCAATTGTATTCAGCCATTAAAGTGTCAACTATAACATATCTAGTGGCCCTCTATATGCATTACATATTGTAATCCATTCTGGGATTCCATTTTAACATTGTGAATAGCCATTTGACATTTACATGCCATTTCCTAACTACTCTATAGGATAGATAACTATCCGCATACACGATATGACACTCTCCCCCAAAGACAGCATCAGTATCGGCCATGCATTTATGTGTGAACCAATTAGGCAATTGTAGTCACTAGGGTAATATGGATGCAAAGACATCGCACAGAGTATTTAAAACCAATATAGACCTTTCATAATTAGGACCTATATAATTATAGAGGATAAATTACTAAATTGAAAATATATTACAGTAAAATCTACAAGTAGGAAAATGGACCGTGGTCTCTTCATAAAACCAACCAAGTTCACCAATCGTGGCCCGGACATTCAGATGAAAAATGTAATTCTGAGGCAGTAGACTTCTATAGTTTCCTATGCTTCAGGGAAATCAGTTGGAGGTTGAGTACTATTGGTGGCAGAGCTAGACCTGTGTTGACTAGTATACAGTCGCTGCGTGTCCATTGAATTTTGACGGGCCTAACGTTTGGAGGGGGGGGGGCTTGATTATGGCCCTTAGAGGTCTTAATCCACGTTGTTCTCGCTCAGGTCAAGATTAATTGGAATATAAGGACCATATCTCTCTGTATTTGAGGTTTTCTCGATTTAACTTTCAAAGTGGAGCCATGGTGAGGGCATGAGAACTACAAGGCTGCATACCAATTGCTGTTATTTCTTGTTTTGTATTTCATAATGCTTTATACATAGCTATTCATTTTGGCTCCGGGGAACTAAGGATCGTTCCAAAGATTTAACGATAGTCATATACAATGTACTTTCATTGTACACATAAAGTAAAATATACATCATACCCTGAAGAAATATGCTACCCACTATATACAATAGAACAGCAAGTATGGTCCGCCAGCTAAACTGAAGTCAGCATACAAGAAGAGGGGTATATAGAACATAGACAGTCACGATAACCCATACCGACTGGCTATCCCAGACCAACCCAAGCCCTATTCATCTTAATCTTCTTCCATCATTTATGGACTTAGGGAGGGGCATATCCGATCAGCCATGGGACAGAGGGGGTATGGGGTGTACTGGAGGGGATAGTACTACTAACAGGAACCCTTGGTTGATCGTGTTTTCGAGTAGGGCTAACGTACATGGTATTAGGTCCCCTCCCACCCCTGATAAGAAAAGACAAGAAGAAAAAGAGAGGGAAAGACTCCCTATTGGGAAGACCCACTGTGAGACTGGGTTTCTTAGCAGAGGAAATGCAATTTGTGATTGTGCAGACTGGGGAGGTTCGGATGGGGCCAGGAGACGAGGTGAGGGGAGGGGAGGGGCATGCTTCTACATGCTGGAGGAGGGGGCCTCCATGGTATTACTACATCTCTTAAGACAAGGCAATTACTTTGGGTATACGCACGCGTGATGTATCATCGAATAATAGCCATTGCAATATGGGTATTCCGGATTCCATTTGGTGTCAAATATATGACATCAAATGTCCTTTTGGATCAGTAGTAGAATATTTCTCTGGGCATTTTACAACTATCCCTTTTATAATTGGATAATTCTGTGTGTATATCTGTGATATCTGCATCGATGTATTTACATCCGCTTTGGGAGATCTGATTTTCTGTGCGATGTAACGTAGGCCTATATCAGCGGTATTATGTTTCATTAGGTGGAGCCTGTACATTGTACCAACTAACGCACTATCATCTGACTATTCCCATTTTCCCTAAAGGGAATCTGAGACTTACCCATGGCTTTAATGTTATGTCGGTGAGACACGCACGTTGGCCGAACTGAATGAGCAGCTCTTTACCTAACAGTATGCCCCACCATGAGCTGCTCCCACTCCCAGAGACAAAAGGCAACCCCAACAATGACTGGCCACATACAGCCTCGTCCATGTAGTACACCATGGGTATAAAATAAAAATTATACTCACTGCTGGTCCCTTCAGACCAGTACCAGCGCAACCAGCTGCCCCACAATGCATTGGGGTATGAGCTGCTCGCCTCTCATTGGTTGGTGAGAGCTGGTGTTGGGGAGGCTTCATTGAAGGGTTTCTTCTCGAGGGAGCAACCATTGGAATAACGCCCTTAGTTCCATAAGGAAACAGCTGGGTCAGGGAAAAGAGAATTCCCTATACAGATGATTTACTCCAGGGTATGAATTTAAATTATGGGCATCTCTGCTGCGAAATCACTCTTTGTAAAGTAAGGACACGGTAGTCAATTTGAGCAGGGAGATTAGGCAAGGCCCACTTATCAATGGTGTGTGTGCCCGGGTGTGTATGCTAGATATCCATGGCAACTATGGTTGTTTTCCTCCATCACCTAAACATTCAAGGTGATAGACATCTTGATAATTGGCCAGGCCGGGGAAGATAGAGATTATAGTGTCACGGCCCATCAACCCTTTAAGGTCAGCATATTACTTTAATTCACCGACTCGTCGGTATGATGCATGCCTGCACTGATACAGTTCTGACTGCAGTCCACAATGATGATACACGCCTGGCGGATTAGCATCATGCACCACAGCAGCGCTGGCTAGTTCCTTGCTGGGCGTGTGCCGGAACATCATAACAACTAGTGACCATGCAACCTTTGAGGTATCATGCAGCCCTTACAGGGTTAGTACAGGTAGCATGGCACCTTTAACAGGAGTAGTGCCCTACCCACACGTTACAGTTCAAAGGTGATTAATCCTGTCCCCATTGTTACCACAAACAGTGCAAGGTCTCTTGGTGATTCCCTACCCATTAAATATTTAAAGTAGCAAGTGTTCCAGCCCAGCATAGAAGGGTGTGGACCAGTGTGGCAATGGCTTTAGGGTTTATTACTACTGACCGCATACAAGGGAGGTGTTCCAGGGATGGTCTGTTAGATGGTACAGGGGTTACCACATTGGCCAGTCCAATACTCCTCTGCACCCATCCTCACACCAACCTACGTCCAATACTCTACAAGCCCTACTCTGTCTCTATCATGTAGCCATTCACGGGAGAGGTCCTTGGATAGCTGACAGCCCCAGGGACGGGTTGTTATTCAAGAGGCGAACCTCTAATGTGAGCAAGGGCCCGCACACTTTCTCGAATACTAACTGCAGGCACGGATTTAGGGGTGGGGTGGGGCGAACCTGGTGTACGCACGCCCTTTTTGGGTTAAAACTGTATTTCTTAAGGTACACTTTTTCATGTTTCAACAATAGCACCCCCCCCCCCCCCGATTTTCAAAAGCCTGGGTCCCCGACCCACACATACCTCCATTTCCAGTATTTGGATGAAATCAAATTCAGTTCCATACTCTGGCACCAGGGCTTTTTATATTCTATTCTTTTGTAAAAAGATCCTTCCTTTGAAGCTATAGACGCCACCCCTTTACTTCAAACCACGCCACGTCACGATGATCCACACGAGATCTCACATTCAATATGGCGGCGAGGGCGGCAGCGGTGGAGGGCGGTCATGAACCAAAGGGCAATAGAGTAAAGGCAGCATGAATCATCCAACAATATAATCTGTACAGTGCTTTATCTCCAGCCACCCTGCAATAGAGATAGGCGTGTGAGGATTCCACCCTGGAGGATAGGGTCTGAAGGGGTTGGAGCTCCAGTGAGGACCTTTTTATAGACAAAAGAGTGCTGTGGTACAAGCATGTAAACCTAATCAAAACCTACCCAGGTGGGCGTGCTGGATGGTCACGTATAGCTCAGTCAACATTATGGTGACGTGATCTGCGAAAAGGGACCTTAGTGCAGGGTGCAGCAATGCCCTTTTCCCCAGGACATATGACAAAAAAAGTAACAATTCCTCTGAGAGACTGCCTCCATTGCGACCAGTCAGGAAGTTGATAGTATGTCCTATATATACTTCCCCACTCCTCCTCTTAGAATATATATGGTTGTTGTGTATTCATGAGGACAGTGCTATCTCTTCTCTATCGACTCACCATCCAGGGTCCAACCGCCACTGGTGCCCTGGAGTTCTTTTAACTCCAGCAGTATACAATGAGATATCAGACAAGCTCCTATGTCACGTATAGCCTATAGAGCGACACGCCCAGCCACTTTGGGCCTTTTTTCCTATTTACTCATTTTCCACCAACGTAGACAGACTTCGTATCATTATACAGTCTACGGTATTTAGCATATATCGTAAAGAATGCGGTATCACATTAAACGATGTCCAACTAGGGGATGTAAGGAGCTAAATAGATAGTATGATGACTGATCGTGACGTATATGCACTCGTGAATATGCAGTGCCAAGAGGACCTTAATATATACTATCAATTGCGAATATATTCATACTATACCATAGCTCAGATATTGGCATCCATATTAAAGCTTGATTCATATCTAATTTACCAGGCAGTTACCGTGCAAAGGATGTAGACTGGAACTAGATCTGAATTTGAAATAGAAGCCTGAGTATACCTCTCATTTCCCTATACTACTAGGGATATGTTACATAGTGTTACAGTGGAGCGCTGTGAGACTGATTCCTCTGCATACCGCGACTTTAATACAATGTATGACCTACACGTGCGGCCTTGTCTGAATTGCTTGTCGGACAGTAGTTTAGGCAGCCAACATGTACTATAGTAATTTCCAGTACCACAAATCCCAGGTATTGAGTGGACATAGACAAGATTGAAGCCAGCGGATTTCCTCCATGACAAATGCCCACTGTTGGGCGTACACTCTAAGCATTGTGTAAGCAAACATGATGATGTGTCCCTACACTGGACAAATGACTATACCATTAACCCGCTAGCCCCATGTGCATCATGCTTTGTGCACACTATCTTTAACCAATACGTATGTGCAATATGCTCCCCCTGCAACACAGTTAACAACAAAGGGTATATTAAAATCATATAACACGTGGCATGAAAAATAATTATTCCATCAAATGGATGAGGGAAGTTAATAGTTAATAATATGTAGGGGAGGGTGAGTGTCAAGTGGAGGGGTTGGGGTGCAATGTGTACAGCCATGGAGAGGCTAAATCAGGCAGTAAATCAGGATCCATCCCTAATTAGCGCCCCATACCCATCCTCCACACCCTCCCCTCCTCACACACACACCCTAAACCCTTATTGAAGCAGTGACTCACACCCCCATCCACTAATAAACCCCACAGCACCCGTTTGTTAAACGTCTCCTGATTGGCCCATGGCCAATACTGCAGGGGACCCATGTCAATGAGTTGTGGGTTCAACCTGGGGGGGGGGGGGGAGAGGGATGTGGTGGGCAGCGAATTAATGGCAATTTGTAATCTCATCAACATGTTGAACATGGTACTGTTGAGCACACTATTAAGACACATAATGATGGTCTTTACTTAATGGGATCAACACGTGGCCTGCAGTAGGCCTTATAGTGCAGAATAAGGACCAACCTGGCTCTCCACAGCTGCAACAATATGACCTTCAGGTCCCACCAATGCAGCCACTCAAGCGAACCATAAAGTGTTTGAACAGCGGCTCAGCGCTGCTCCCTACCAATTGCTAGTATTTCTGGTCACCTGCATACTACAAGCAGACAGGACCGGCCATTACAGTTGCCCCTGCAGACTAATCGTTGACCCCCCAAGGGTGATCCAATCTCACTAATCCGCCCCTGTGGGCATGTACGGATTAAGGTCCTGACCAGTCTGGTCAACCCTTCTACCCTTAAATACCCACAATATGGTTGCGAAAATAGCTCATTCTTACACTGTAAAAAGTTGTTGTTCGTGAACAGCAATATGTGCTGTAACTATACAGTACTTTAGCTGTTAAAGATAATACAGCAACTTTTGCTGTACACATACAATTCTGTTACTGTAGATGCAGGTTCGAATCCCATAACCAGCAACCAGAGGGAGAGAGAGCAGAGAGGTTGGAGGGAGTACCATACTCCACAGCTCAAATGTGACCTGATCTTTTCAAAACCCCAATGATGCAGGCTACATAGTGACTGCCCCTCTAGCTCAGTCGGTAGAGCCGTGGGAGATGTAGTCTGAGGGTCAGCAGTTCCAGTCCCGGCAGGAAACTCTCACACAAACTACATTTCTCCTGATGCAATTCTAAAGTATAATATATTTTGGTACACTGAAATGTTACTATTGAAAATATACAGAGGATAAGACCAATGTATCTCAACAATCTGCATGAAAGATAGTAAAATTTACTTTGAAAAACATCTATAGGCCATCAAGATTACACTTCAACTAATGGTAGTTCAGTCCTTATTAGTACATTACTGCAATAGGGTAATTTTCATATTATCCCTTAAGACATGAACAGTCTAGTTCTAAAATTGTCCCCAGGGATCCTGTGTTGACCTCATTACCATTCACACATAAGTAGGAGGTGTTTCAATGCACCTGACATGCAGGATTCACTGGCGTAGTGGTCATGGTTCAGGACTACGGATTGGAACCTGGGGGTTCAAATCTCCAAGATGTTGAATATGTGAGCCTTTTTAGAACTCAGGTCTGCGTCTACAGTAGATTCTACTGTAGGTCTACAGCAGAATTTACTGGAACCAAAGTTGCCCCCAATAGTTGCTGTACAGGAACACTACTTACTTCTAACAGTGTATACCGCTATTGCAGCTTAAGCAACTGCTTTTATAACCATGGAAGGTTAGATCCAAATAAGTTCCATATATATCATAACTACTATGAACTCAATTCGAGGTAGTCTCTCAATCTTTGCCACAACTTCTTTGTAATAAATCATGAAAAGAGAAAGTTAGGAACGTATAAAAATGCTACATCTGGCTTTTCTCCTACCCAAATATCTTTTTTTATATTAGTATATGCTACACCAGTGCTATAGGCTAATAAAAAGAACAGCATGCCCCAGGGAGCTAGAGAGGGGATAATAAATTGGTTGACAAAATGGATTACGATGGAAATCCATGGAGTTTATGGGACAGAATCATCAATATTCGGGAGCCGCCTGTCCACGAGGACCACCTTCAATCACGTATTGCATGGGCACTAGTGATCCTAGATCCCAGCAGGAAAATCAATGCAATATTGCTCCTATGATAGGCCTAATTAACATAATGAGTTTATTACCTCAGTTTTCCTAGTAGAAAATACCCTATATACAGTCAGCAATATAATATACATGTATATCATAAATCATATCTATAAATTTTCGACCCTGAATGTTAACTTTCATATTTTCATTAGACAACCAACAATCTCATGTATGTGTCAACGGCCTAACTATATACCCCTATTAGGATCTTTATATAAATGCCCCCTCTTCATACATCTACATTCCTAGAGCCTTTCATCACATTCCTGTAGCCTGAATTAAAATCCTATGGCATACATTCTGTGACCTCTCTATATAGCCACATTCCACTGGTGGAAAGCAATAAGCCTAACAATTCATCTCTCACCCCCCACCCCACCACACACACAAACACTACACTAGCTCCATACAAACAGAAATCAAATTAAACTTTCCTACTTCTCGTCCGACTACAAATACCCCATACTATATCCCCTCTGTTCTATGCTCCAGTGGACTGTTATTGTTCCAGTGCATAGAGAACACCCTCCTCCTACCCACCAGCCCTTCCCATCTCCAGTGGGGGCAAGGTGGGATGGACTATTCAGAAATGCAAAACACTGGAGAGGCTAAAAAGGCAACAATCCTATTACGTGGCCGGGTTGGAGGGGCCTGCTAGCCAATTCCCGACCGCTCATCTCCCGAGTCCCGAACCAGAGCGACTTTAGCGCCCCGGATATTGATTCCTCACACTGGAGGAGACTGCCCACAATACTACCGTGGAGGAGGGGCATTAATAAAAGAAAATAAAGAGAGTAGAAGGGACTGACTGGCAAGTCAAGCTCATGCTGATGGCAATCGGGGATTGCGGTCAGTAACTGGGACGTCTGGGGGTAAACCCTATTGGCATCTCAGCCACAATCGACATGCTGTTTTTCCTATGCGCTTTTTTGTTCTTATATTTAAGTATTATATTTAAGTATTACCTATCCTACTTCCTATGTGCTGCTATCCTGCCAGTAGCCATCTTTAAAAAAAATTCTACTCATCATAGCACTGTATTTGCAATGGTGATCATGCTTTGGTCCACGTGCCAATTTGGGGTTTAACTGCCTTTAATTCCAATGAATAATTGGAAAGGGTTGATATAGGGGGTCGCATGCCTCTTTACACACTGCTTATCCCGTGAGGTCTGATTATTTTACTTTCATTGTTATTTGGTGATTGCTCCTAATTTCGGAAAAAGAAAATTACCCCATAGATTAAAGTACTAGAACCTGCATTGGGTATAATATAGTCGATTCAACTTATACCCACATGTTCTAGACTACAATGTAGTTCTATCACAATACCAGTCTGTGTAACTCCAGGGAGCAGGCAGTCAATACAGACAACCAAACAAAGTCTGGACATACATCATACATTTAACACTCCAGTAGGCTGGTTTGTGTGTAATGACCAGCATAGTCCATGGTGGTCACCCCTATATAGAGGCAGACGTATGTGCTGGTTCTATTAGACAGACAACTAAACCCAAGTGGCCAAGTTTTTGTTACTCGTGGGATATACTTGCATTATCCAGACAGAAAGGACTTGGGTATATGGATCCCCAACTGGGCAGCCTTGTTACACTAGACTGAGCGTGAAGGGCAGGCAATGAGTATGGGTGATCTAGGGAACAGGCATAAGGGATCTACTGGATCAGTCTATGTGCTACACATCATAATGTAGGGCTGGATTGGGGTAACTTGAATACTTGTATGTTAAATTTAAAAAAATTAAATGTACTTGGCAGCTACACCTGCTATTAAATCAGAGCACTAGCCAATCTCAAATAATCCTTGTGAACCCCATACACATATGAATCAATAGTCACAATTCCCCAGAGAACTTAACAGCAACATCCACTGTCTGGTGGGTTGGGTATATGTGGACAGGGCAGTTTATTATATTATCACCCCCACCCCTTTGGGGCATGGACAGATAAGCTGAGCTCAGGCTGTGGGTGGGACTTATAACCTAATTATCCATGGAAGAGACAGTATCATCTTTCATACAAGAGGTGGGGATGGACTGGGCCTTAACACCTGGCCATGCCCAACACCACCTGTACTGACCAATGACCACCACCCTAATGCCCTCCCACTCCGTCTGATGTCCAGCCATGAGGTTGGGGTGGGAGAGGATTGCCCCAGGCTAACAGGGATTCCAGATGGTCTCCAGTAAGCCCTTTTTGATATTAATTTAACCAATGGTGTGAAGTCCGTCTGATGGCTTAGGCCTTTAGGGACAGCATAGTATTTCAATGTGCTATATCCTTTGTGGTCACGAGGGCTGCATTCACGCATCAGGCAGACCATACAGGGTTGATACACTCCCATAGGGGCGGCATGATGCAGCAATGCAGTTCTGGTGCGTTACTAGTAGGCTGGCCGTGCGATGGAGCATTATGAGGACATACTGACTTCACATGTTTGAAGTGCTTCAATGGAATATGCCGTACTTAAAGGGCTAATAATGATGAGGCGCAGGGAAGATTAGTAAATTGAGGAATTGAGCCTGGAATAAAGTTAAATATGACATATGGGTCTCATTTGCTAAGTATTCTCTCATATATATTCACTATCATGAACTTCTTTTGTTTATCTAATCACATAATTGTAACGCCACATCTGCAATTAAAGATGGTTGTGATGTATAAGTCATATACCACATGGCTCAAGGACACTTTAGGGCCTAGATAAATATGGTACATGTACATATGAATTGAGAAATATATTGCAAAGTCATTCAGTCAGGAAAATGGCCTTAATTATGATGTAGTTGGTTAGAGTCGGCAATGTCTCTGCAGGGGATGAAGACATTAAGATTCCTGTGAGTTGGTAAGTAAACTATATACTAACAGATTTCATTGGCAGAGGGGAAAATCAAAATAGAATAAAATGCAAAATATCACTACGGTTAGTTCTAAATCAGGAATAATACAAAATGGACGGTCCATATTTGTGAGCACTAACCTTTTTTGTCTGAAACATAGTCTGAAAAAATAAAACAAAACAGTTATACAGCAATGCGCAAAACCAAACAGGGAAGCAAACACAGGCGGTGTCAAAATTCTTTCTTTTTCAAAAGCAATCCAAAATGAGATACTCAAATGATATCAGTAATAAATATACCATAATAATAATAATAATACCAAATTGAAACTCAATGCAATATTGACGTACAGTTTTGTCGCAAAATACAAAATAGCAAATTATACTGCAATGATAGCATACATATAGCAAACTGGCTTTCAAACATCGCAAAATGAAGGGGTAGCAGGCTGGGGTTGGGGGAAGGATAGTTGGGTTTGTATGAAAATAGTGTGACACTACATTTCATACAGAACAAGGCAATGTCTAACTGATATAACTCACTCATCCAGCTCATATCAATGCACAACTGGTGTGGAATAAGACTAACAACTATTTCATACATACATTCATTTAAACCTTAACGTCTATGCTATGTAACGTGCGTGTTAGTAATCCTTATCTGTAGCCAATCTGTACCCAATGGGCCTCAGACCAGTATAGGAACTACCTGAATGGCTAAATGCGTTCAAGGTTGAAATTGTCGTATCCAGAGAGGTGGTTCAACCGCCTAAACCACTGCAAAACTACCGAAAAGGTTCTTCTTCTTTCCTGGTCTTCTCCCCCTGAAATACTTGATACCATACCGCCTACTGCAGTAAAGTATTTGTACTTGTTATCTTACACAATGTGCAATTTAGTGCCAGTATTATTAGTAGTGGTAACAACGTAAGATTTTCACAGAGTTAAAGAAGGAGAAGAGACACACGTGAAATGGGGGCACTGGTACCGCGTTACCAGGCAGCACCCAATGCTTGGTCAATAAAGGACGGCTGTAAATTTAATCTTATCCCTATCTCTGATCTATCTAGTTCGTAAATCATGGTACTTCCTCCCCTAGTCCTTTTCTGAATATTACAACAATCAGGGAATATTTAGTAGACATTAAATGAGCTCACATTGCAAAATCGGAGAACTGTGAAAGGCCTATAGAGTTTTCTGGTGAAGTGAGACCATGTGTCCTAATGCGTTGACAATACCATACCCCAATCTACCATCTGTAGGTTTGCACAGAAAGCTGGAGATAATAAGCAATAATAACCTGGAGCTATAAGCCCATCCTCATCCCTTCCTCCTCATCCCTACCCCAATCTCCCCACCACCCCAATCTCCCCATGACAGGGCACCGAGTGGTCAGTTCCATACTGGAGGCTGTATTTACACTGACCAACAGACCATTATTACTGGACACTCCTCTCCACCCCTCCTACCCCCGCCGGCAGAGGACAGCCATTCACGTGCAATTTCCTACACAGATTTGTTAACCATTTGTCTGTTATCTCGAATCCAGTGAGGCAGGAAGGGAAGAGCCATACAGAGAGCCAGGCCCAACACAGATATGAGGGGGGGGGGGTAGTTGAACTAACCTTGGGCATGAATTCATACATTCAAGTAAAATATGTATGGATGCTGAATTTCAAAATACCCAAGTGTAAACCTGACGATTATATAGTTAAAACAGAATGTAAGGTCCTCAAATATACAGTCTTATCTTTCATTACTGATATGATGTATCCATCCAGGTTTATAACAATGTCTAGCAAATCATTGCAAGTCAACTTCAGATGGCATGTATCACTGTCAGCATTGAATGTAATGCCAAGAATAATAGAGTGTAAGCGTACAGCTATACGCTATTTAGGCTCGTTGGTAATGCCTAATATGTGAAAACAGGTGAAAACAATCAGGAGGACATTTGGTACATATATGCTCCTAAAACTAGTTAAGTTATTATGCAAATTCAGATCCCCATGGAAATGCGGTAAAGGATCCACAAGATCTATAAGGCATTGATGCCATTTTGCAGTGAGTTTCTCCCTGAGTTGCTCCCTTTGCACCTAGCATGAACTGCTAACCGGGAACTCACCCTATACATATAGAGAGGCTGGTGGTAAAAGTAAGTCAGCGCTACCCGTTACAACCAGGCAGGCCTGGCTAATCTTCACTAATCACTGCATCAGTCCCCAGGGTGGACATGTACCACACTGATGTGGGCTTAGAGATCCAAAGGGACTGATAAGGGCAGAGGAAGGGCTTAGTAGGCTGAATGGTGCTCTGGAGAGAGAGAGAGCAGGGATCCTTGAACATTGTTAAAGGCAATCCCCAGAATAATAAAGAAGTACTAAAGATGTAACAAAATTGGGCTACTGCCATAGGGCTAACTTTATGGTACAAAAGGGGTACATATCGGTGGGTTAATGTGCTATAATGGACTTGTACAATTCCATGGTGTTATACTAGTCCTTTATTCAATCAGGCTTTTGAAAAACTACAATCAATAGATGTAAACATACAAAAGTACAACATTGTGTAGTTTTCACCTTGCATTAATCACTCCTAGGCATACCAGATGAGGATTGACCTGAGCTGGGTAAAGGAATCTGACACCCAGAGAGTCTGTGGTGACCAGGAGACTAAGAAAGTGAAGGGTACAGGAGTCCAGTGTTGGTTATCTAACCGGCTGATGTAAGAGATGGGGAAGATAGACGCCTGCTATGCCTAGGAGTGTAATCCATTCTAAGTCTCTTATAAAATAGCCCGGGTAAAATACCCAGGGACAGGTATGTTGGAAATGTTGGAGCTAGTCTGCAGTGGTCTGGGTTTTTAAGTACAGTATTATCATGGAGGTCGCCATCTTGCCTATGTCAGGCACCGGGGTCAGGCATTGCTACAGCTATACCTCACAGACATCAAGCAGCAACTTCTGACGAAAATCTCTTTGTGTACCCGCAACATCTTTAGTTATAAAGCTGCCATTCTAGGATGCAACTGTCCATAAAATGTGGATGAGGTATTCAAAGAGTTCAAGGACTTCTAAACGTATGCCATGTGACTGCTTAAAGTCCCAATGTTTGAGACAAACAGTTAACCTTTGCACTGCTCTGGCCGTGTCAAGGAATGTTGTCAGACGTTGGCCTGGCTGATCATGGGGTGGAGAAGAAATTGCCCAATCTGCCGCTGACATGTCGCACCCGGCGTCGCCCCTTTCCGCCCGTCATGTCGCAGAAGCCTGCCACCGCGACATGACAGCCGCCCACTTGGCTGAAAGGCGCTCTGGCGGCGCGCTCTGCAACTAGGCATGCCACGTGATTAAACGCGAGATTAAACGAGAGCCATATTTCCCTGTGACAGCTGGATCTCCAAACAGAGTTTTACTCGGAGACATGCATGTAGTCAATGGATCGCTCGGCTTGGAGATTGCTGCCAGACGTGGGCGATAATCGGGGAATAGATGAATGTCGTCTGCACGGCGTTGGCCCCTACCAGCAGCACGCGCCCTGCGTCCCTAACACCAATTTTAATCTGCCTATATAAACAAACCCCCCAGTGTCCCCCCTCTCTGTGTCTAGCACAAAACAACTATATTGAACGTGTATGAGGGCTCTCCGAGCATCATATAAACATAATTCAGCAATACCATCAACCCCTATTACACGACTGTGTTCCATAACCCACCAATGTGGTGGGTAATGTGTTTTCTCCATTCATTCTTTTTTAATATAAAATGCATTTACGATGATTCTTTTTTCCCCTTTTCAAGCCCGCCTGACTTGAGTCACCAACAAATGTGCTTATCGCATCAGTGGCAGCCGTATGATTTTGCACCCTATAAAAAGTGTCCTTTTTTCCATCACGAATACTAATATCGTATAAGGCATGTTTTGGTATCCCTAAAAAAGGAGAACAAGAAAAAAACTTTAATCTGGTTTCGGTGGGTGACTTAGACCTATTTGTTCCCCGGTTTAACATCAGTGAAATGGCAGGCCTAGAGAACCACAATTTGTTTCCCAAATTATATTCAGGGTTGGACGCACACAAACCTGACCACTATTCCTATGTTGTTCACTTTATTTTCAACATTTCCTTCCCTTTTCACTTTATTCCCAGACAAATAATTGGGTCTTGAGTGTGTGCCTCTATTCTGGGTATTTACCCTACTAGGATAAAGATGGATGTGGTAGGACAGTGCTGTCATGTTGCCACACTGCTAACCGACTGATAACGAGACCCCCCCCCCTCTTCCCACGCCACCCCTGAAAACAAATCTATCAATTTTACGCCCAAAGCACACGTGACAAGCTAAGCACCTAGGTGTAAAAAACTGGCAAGTCCATTTTCCTTCAAAAAAGTACCAAACATGCATAGATTGAAATGAATGAGAGGGCTTTCAACCGCCTCACTAGTCCAGGAAAAAAAGCTCCTCCAAAGTATTTTAACAGGCTTACATTTTGAGCTATCACCTACCAAGCCATATAATCCCATATTTCAATTCTGCATTTAAATGTCAATCTCATCTGCATAGCAATATTCAAACAGCACACAATGTGATTTGTCACCAGAGATAACGCTTGTGGAGAGAAAGGGCAGCCTTTCAACCTCCTATTATTTGAAGACTCAGACGTGCGGTCCCCAAAAAAGCCCAAACGAGCAGAAATGCTCTGAAAATGCCTTTTCCAAAGGCTGCAGCGTAACACATAAAGAACCCCATTTTGGCGGAGAGGGTGGGATCGAGCCCTCAGAGGCGGTCCACGGGCGGCGGGGGCCAGTGTCCATTGTTTGAACAAGTGCTTTTTGTTTGTGTCAAGCTTTTGGAGGAAAATACACAAAGACTCGTGATTGGGGCGCCCCCCGCCGGGTAGAACGTGCATGACGCCGTGCGCGAGGCTCGGGTTTCCAGGTGTCCTGGCATGAATCCGTTCACGGGTCGTGGGAGGCACGAGCATGCACCTTCAACTCGATATCATATCAGCCAGCCACACAATTTTTCAAGTTTTGAAAGTGTATATTTTTTCACATATAGAAATGAATCACTCTAGATTTCTGTTTGATTCACGCCAACTATTTCCAAAGGAAGTTGTGTTGCAGTCTGTTAAGCCCTTCAATAAATAAGCTGTCTCAGCTGTTATATCCATTATAAAATGATAATTTTATTACACGTATAAATGCTATCTGATAATGCCAATAGAGGGAAACATGTTCTAACTTTCTGATAAATATTCTTCCAAAGCCATCCCTTTTCAAAATTTGTTCAAACCAAACACTCTTTTCAATATCCCAGTAGATTAAATCACATTTCCCTTAGAACTCGATGAAAGCCTGTGATATTTAAAAAAGCAGCATTAACACAACATGAATTGGGCACACTGAGACAACATCAAAATCTAAACATCAATACCCCTTGTGGCACACACTAAGTCAACTTCCTGAGACTGGGGCAGTGTTACAAAGTCCATCCTGAACTGCTCAAGGACCAGTTCCTACATCAATATCTGCTTACACTGAGCTGCTTACCAGTGCTAGAAACCTGGTAGACTTTGCTACATGACACATTTCTACATTACTAATAACATTATAATAGTGAGGTGATTTCTTTAAGCTGACCTCTCTTTATAAAACGGCAGAAGGTGCAAGATTCCACCCTTGGAGAATATTCACATTCTGATGATTTCTTTAGATATGTTAAGATAGGGGTCTCAAACATTCAAAGTCGAAACAAACATTAAGTCTTATTCTTTAGAACTATGCTCTCAGCCCCCCCTTTCGCCCTAACTAACTGAATCCCAGCTTCACGTCATGTGGAAGTGGTCTTATTCTTGTATTATTCCTTTCCTATATTTTTTTCTTTAAGTCCCATCCACAACCATCTCCCTATCACATGCCCACCCCCACTCTCCACCCCACGCCTTACCCAAAGCAGTCCCCGACTGGACGTGAGAGCTTGACACAGGCTGACCCCTACCACTAATATTTACAATGACACATAAGGGTAAACAGAAACCCAAGATGGCCGCCTCCATCTTCTATTTACATCATGGCCAGCTTTGTGAATTCACAACCAGAGTTTGGCGAGTTTATGCTGAACACGTAGAACAGTGGAGTTATAATGCTGTCACATCAGGGAAACTGATAACATGTATCATTCATTCAGCATCACGAATTCAAGATTTTAATCTCTGTTTGCCCATTGTTTATTCAATATTGTGCAAGGCTGTCTCTATTGAAACTCATGACCCAATACAAAATACAAATCACCAAGGTGTGTTTTACCCCTTGAGAAACCGTCTGAAGCTGGGATTCTAGATAAAACATTGTGACACCCAGGGCGTGGCTTGCTCCGAGAATCTGTCATCCTCTTTTTCCTTTTCTCTGGTTACATCTGGGATCTGACATGCATAGTCTCAGAAAACAAACATTTACCTGAAACTATGTTTGCCCCGATTATGTAGAAGCAAGAAAAAGCTGCAGAACTATGCACGTTTCGTCACGTTATAGTCTAGGCTATCTCTGCTAATCATATAAGAGTGCCCAGTCTAGAACAAAACTGGGAAGACATTCACAGAGCAAACCCCAGCTTGAACCAGATCTCATCGATCATGGAGTTAAAAATACCAAAATGCTTGTGAGTTCACGAATACCATCTCACCACTCTATAGTTCCTAGAACGGTAAGGCCTTATATATGATATCCACACACGTTTTCAAATGCTTGTATACTCCTATATTTCAATGGAATCTTCATCCTTATATTTCTGAGAAGCCTGAACCTCTCACAATGTGTTTCTAGCTTTGCACCTAAGTAGGATAAAGCCAGGCCTTAATGGTGTGGGAGTATGGTAGGGAGAGGGACCCATGGATAGGCTGCAGTCAAGTCACATCGTCTCATCTTCCCACCCACAATATTGGATGAGGATAGGGTTACTGGAGGGGCCCTGACATCAAGCCCTGATGGCCATATAGGGCTGACGTATATTTACCTATACCATGCTAACAGGAAAGACCCATCACCCCTGTACCTATATACCTTAAATCCATCCCAAACACGACAGGGTTTTTGTTTTCTATGAAATTTGATATCCCCTAACATAGGAAAGGGAATGCAGCTTGAATACAACATGAAAGCCCCAGGACCAATATAATGTGCTTTAGAATCACACGATGGGTTCTAGACAGCATGGATGAAACTGGTCAACTTAAAAGAACTTAAAATGGCGCCCTGAAAATATTCGAATGGAGGCCTTTGAATAGAGGCCCTGTAAGGGTAAATTACAGGTCTGGGTAACATATGGAAAAAAGACTCTTCCATTCCCTGAAACTTACTGTCCACCTCAGCGTTTATGCTGACATAGGCAGTTGTAGATAAAACGACACTGGAGTATTTGGAGATACCAAGTAACTCACCTGTCTCAGGTGTCTTACCCCCCCACCCCGTCACGTGCTACTCAGATACCCTCCCAACCCACAACCCACCCACCTGCACATGCACGCCAAGGCACGTGCCCCATGCAGCCAGCAGGGAGGGCATCTTCTCCAGACCAGAGTAGAAACCTCACTGTATAAAGAACTGACATTTTGTCTTACATACCCTGTCTGCACAAGCATGTTAGAATGACTTGCTTAAGGAGTACAAAGATTGGAGGAGAAGGTGTCCATATCCTAAAGGCCTTGCTATCTAACCCTATGAGTATGAACTAAAGGAGGTACATTTTGTTGTAGCATGGTTTTCGTTCCTAAGATGAAATGCCATTTCAGAAACCTCCATTGTCATTCACTTTATATGCACGCACCTGTGTCTCCCTCTCACACACTCCGTCAACCTGCCTTCAGACTGACTGGCGTCTCCGTGACGTACTTATACGTCCTCACTCTAAGACGGTACGTCACGAAGTCTGTGGATGTGGTGGTATTATGATCATGCGCCGTGCTGTCTGAGTGTAGGTCTATACATGTTATATCGATGTTTTGTGCTTTTACAATTTATTCATCTATTAAATGTATTATGTACAGGCATTATTATGCCTTCGCTTTATAAAATACACTATTGCCATACAGTGCCATGAGTAGTGCCCACCTACAGCTGTGAATGTAATATATCTCAATACTAACATCCAAAGGTGGATATCATACGACATCTTATATCAAGGATCAATATACAGGTAAGAGTTTACCTGAACACATGCCAGGTCTAAAGGCACATATATATGTGTACATATATAGGAGGAGGCAATACTTCAGAGGTATAGTCGTCTACCTGTTCTGGTGCTTCCTATAACATGGTGTAGTCGTCCTTTATTACGGACATTACTTAGTGTGAATCAGCCAATCAGATATATATCATTCATTTGTATTAGCAGTTCTTGGAACTATTTCAGAGTATGGTTCCCTTCACGTTATAAGTTTTCCACAGCGTTTACTTTTGCCTATGACCACCTCTTCACACAAATGTATTCTATACTAAAGTAATTATGAATATTTGTCCATGTGGGACTGTCGCTATAACGCCCTTAAACCTTGCACAAACTTAGTAGTTTTGACTAGGAATTCTACTCTAACATAAGCCCATATCTCCATACAGTTAAGTGGATCCGTTCACAAATGCTAGGCCATGAGAAGAGACCATGGGCAGGTGGGGAGAGATAGAGCCCTCCTAATGATTAATACGACCCTACCTTCACCCAGATCCCATCTCACCTTTAACCCCATGTGTCACATGATCTGACGTGTAGCCCCCTGGCGGACACATGTAGAACTAGAAACTTGTAGGGCACCTGGTGCCGCCCTCTGGTGGAAGATACGGGGGAACTGCTCCTATGATGGTAAAGGGGTATGGAGGGGTGGTGGGGGAGATAGGGTAGGTGCATGGTCTTATCACTGACCTTAATACCGACCCTGCAGACGGCCTTGACCTCTGAGGGTCACCGCCCCCGCATCTGGCACTCCAGATGGAGGGATGTTGATTAGCTGAACAAATTAAATACTTTACTTGATTTATTCAGAACATACTGAGTGCATGTACCCTATTTTCCTCCCAAATAAAGACCATTCTATCTAACCAAATATACATCTAACTGCAATATGAGCATTTAATACAGTCGTGTTTGAGCACTGCATTCTGTAGTTAAACAGAGTCAACATGTGAGTGACAGTGGAGCATATTTCAATACTAGTAGGACAATATCAGCAAGTGCTTGGACAGAGATCGATGTGACATGTGCAACATGAGAAACGGTCAAATATTGAATTATTGGGGCAAATGCAGATGGATGCGACCAGTGGGACTGTAAGCTCCACTAGCCCTCCCCCCCCCCCTGCCTCCCCCACCGGCTGGCCGCTGTCCTACTGGTAGCCACTACTGGAGGGGCCTACATCTGGTGCTAAAGAACCCTATGGTATAAATAACACTCCCAACCATAACTCACAGGGCGCGCTGGGAATTGCTCACGGTGCATTTGAGCTACTCATAGTGGGAGCAGCTCTAAAAGTATGAGGACCAGTGAATAATACGTCCGAGCTGCCAGTGTCTGCCCAACCTGTTTGCTATAAGATAAATCAAGTCCATTGTGAGAGACTCATCTGCTTTGCCCAGGGCCCAAACGCCTATCGTAATCAGGTCCGGCTTTTATATTATCATCCCCATTCTCTGCCTGTATAAACGGATCCTTTATGCCCTCCAACACATGTTTATCTCCTGACAAAGCAATGCTATCATATCACATAAATACACCAGCCATGCCAGACACTAACTCCAGAACATGTGCCATTTTATTTTATTTTTTAAACAGGCAGAATATATCCATAACATTCTTTTTTCCTTTCCTGGTGTATTTCTTTAAAACCCGCCTGACATGCTTTTGATGAATAGCCTGCTTGAGGAGTATTATTTACACAACCCCAGATGCACATAAAACATCAACAGCTAACTCTACTGCCTGTGGTAGGAGCTAACCCCTAGGTCTGTGTACAAACCCCACTGACACACTGCTCCCGTGAGCTGCTCTCACCAAGTATGTTTTCCTGCTCATACCAACTCACCCACTGCCTCACCTCCATGGGGTATCACCCCTGACCTGTAGACTCAATTTGACCTTGAGTTTGACCTTAAGTGCGTATCATAATGCATTATTTGTCTGGCCTCATTAAAACTGCCGCATGCGCGCGCACATCTGGCTTAGCTCGAGGTGAGTTGCTCGGAGGTGCTCACCAGTTCTGCGCAGGCGCACTGACTTGTTGGCCACTTGTTCAATGTGGCCGTCTCTATGAAAACATGACCGCCAGATGTCAGCACTGGCACTCAGTAGGACGCCGCCGGGGGCACGGCCCTTCCGCCTCCACCTTCCTCACACTGAGCAGCTCAACTCACTCAACACTCCCCAAACACAACCGTACCGCGCTGCTCATGATGCAGTAGCGAATATTTTGAGAGAAACTGCTCATTTTCAAATGAACACCCTAACCCTGGTTAGTTTAGACCAGTTTACCCCTTCTACGGTAATTAGTAGTATATGGCAGGCTCTACGTAGGGGTGTAATCAAAGGTAATTATATTACAATTACCTGGCTATTACTGGAGGGTGTTTGGGGGTAATTTAGGCAATTACTTGACTGCTTTACACTTACTTGACACCTACTTTTCTCACTTAAGATAGACAAAGGAGTAGTATATGATAAAACAATAGAACAGGGTCAAAAGAGGTAATAGAGAACGGAAGCTATTTTGTATTTTATGACTTAATGGTTGAAGTGAGATTTCATTGTATCACTCTTTTGGATCGTAGTACTTTGGATTGGGTTAATGCGAGCAAGACGTTGTCTACTAGAATCGTTGAAATCTAGGATTGATTTACTATAATGGAGCGTCTATATCGTCATCATGATATGGAAGTTTCTTATATTTATCATGATAAAACACACATGGACGACTTGGATTGCCTGATAACAGAGGACGATTCATTTAGCAAATTCCCAGCTACACAAAATATAACTATCCCTATGGATTTTAAGTATTTGGAAAAGGCTTGGGATCTTTCTGAAAGAGACAGTTCAGTTAGTGATTCTTGTCTTGTTTTGACTCCTTTGTTTGAAGCTTTGAAAGCCTTCTTAGACATTATCAAGGAAGAGACTGACTATTTTCTTGTGCAACGTTTGGATACTTTAGAGAGAGCTAATGTGAGATACGGATTCATGAATTTAGTATTTTATGGACATGCTGTCGTGAGGAACGCCAAGAAAACAAGGCTGACTCCATTGATAGAAACAAAGGAGTTTATTGCTTTGTTGAAAGCTGGTTATGCTTATAATTCTGATTTGTTCTCATGTATTCAGATTGAGACTAGATCTCAGTTTAAAGGACTGTTATTGAGTTTAATTTATGACTCTATGTTATGTCAGCATGGTCAAAGTCATTCTCGACCTTTTTATGGTTGGTCTAAATGACAATTATTTTTTATTTTGATGTCGGTCTCTTTCTCCATTAATGAAGAGGAGGCCTATGCATAGTGTGATGTATGGGTCTCTCAGGGGACTAGTTGACAGGTAAGAAAGATGCTCTATCCCGAGCAGTACGGGTTAGAAATCTCCTTCCAGCAACAGCTTAAGAAGACCTACAACATCCAGACCCCGACCAGAGGTCGAGGTCTGTGGCTAATCTCGTGAGATATTGCCGGTGTTTTGTTATAATAGAGACGACATGACAGTCTATATAATTATGTTATAACCGCTTAAAGGGGGTTTAGTACTGTACGTCTTTGAAAATCTATGTTTATCAAGTGTAAATACGCTATATAGACGCTCATACTGATGTTCTATGAAAAACTCATTTGTTTCTATTTTAAAAACATTTGTATCAGTTGTAACACGTAGATTTAGAATGCTTTATGCGCGTGCTTATGTGAAATTTAATAAAAATGACGCTAGTGGCGCCCTCTTACAATAAAAGAAGGAATTAAGTCATCTGGTAGTTACGCATTTTGTGTTGCGACGGAGAATATTAAATTTAGTTAGTTAGTTGGTCTCCTAAAGAGGAGACTGTTTGTGAGTCTTTTGGACTCAACTTACTAAAGCTTTATAAAAGCTTTAGCTAGTGAGGCTAATCTCATCAGATACCTCAGTTTTGAGTGTCTGATAATGTTTTAGACTTCATGTAGTTTTCAATAGATTAAGACAAAAGGGGTTTAATATTGAAACATCATAAGTCTGCTAAATGTTAATTAAAATACATTAAAACAAGATATTGAAATCTAAAAGCAATAGTCTTAGAACAGTTTTGTTTAGTTTATATTTTAAAAACAGGTCGGCATAGTTTCAAGAAAGACACAAACAGAGTACCCCATTCATGACGTTGTGTCGTATCAGGTAAGTGGCGCCCTCTCGCGAAGTGAATAAATGCCAGCGTTACTCAACAGAGGACGCCACTATAATAGTAAGGATAGAATTTAGTTACAGACTCGAGTGTTTTCTTTGTTTTATGAATAAAGCAATGTCGTAGACATTATAAGACAGATGAGATAATGATGTCTACGGTGTTACTAATTGTTTGCGGTACTCGTGATTTTGTATAAGTATTTTGATATATGTGGAATGTGTTGATGTAATGACATACCCCATTAATTAGCGTCTAGAATCTGCATAAGATGTTACTGGAGAACTACAACCAAAGCATAGAGATTGCAAGACACTTTAATTAGTGTGGCTAATCTCATTAGGTATTGAGGTGTTTATTTGACACCTCAAATACCCCCCATATAATCTAAAGTCATTTTATTAGAAGCCTGGTTAGCTCAGAAGGGAGAGCGTCAGACTTTTAATCTGAAGGTCGCGAGTTCAATCCTCGCACCAGGTGATTACATTTTGCTTCTATGTTGGTCACCATCTGTCGTTTGGAGGTGTATACAGAGTAAAAGTTATGACCATGCAGGTGGTCATAACTTTTACTTTGAGCAATTTAGCCGTGGTTAACACAACAAGTCTATGAGGGCGCTATTTTAGTTCACGCTGCATGGTAGAGAAGACTGTTCTTTTTACTGCTAGACAAAATGTCTGAATCAGATACAGATTTTGAATTAGAAATTATTTTGTGGGATGAAGTAGATAGAGACGATTATCATACATGTCCAGAAGATGACATTTTAGACTACACTTCTACGAAAAGCATTATTATTCCTATACAGCGACAGTGTGTTGATGATGTGTATAAGGCTTTAAATGGGCATTCAGTAGGAAGTTTATCAGAAGAGCTGTTAGAAATCGTTGATTCTTTAAAAAGATTTTTAAAAGAAATAGACGGGGAAACAGACCACATTGCGGTATTTCGAAATAATTTGTACGAGGTTCATGACGCTATTCACATTGTAGTCTATTGCGATCAAATAATACACTCTGATGACGGATTGATTAGAATAGATCAATTAAAACAATATCAACGTTTACTAGTTGCAGCAAGGAATTATAATCAGGAACTGTTTCAGATTGAAACTATTGACACTAAAAGCCGATTCAGATCTTTATTAGTATCAATGCTGAAGGATTCAGAGATGTTTGTCAATGGACTCATAAGAGCGTGGGCTTTTCACGGGTGGAGTCAGTGACGCGGGAAATTCTATGAATATACATGAGGTCTCAGACCAATGATTCTTTTGTCTCGGAGTTTGTTTTTAGATTTTTCTTTTTTTGCTGAGGAAAAGGGTTTAAAAGAGCGCGACGTCTTTGTGAGTTTGTTGGTTTAAACACATTTACCATGGAGTTCACACATGTTTTGAGCGCTAAAACTACTGTACTATTCAGCGGAGCTGAAGTCAAGTTCACTAGAACTACATTTAGGGGAGTGAGACATATATATGTTCCTACTACCGTCGTCGAGTGGGCTACTCAGATGAAAACTGTGATCGATAATTTGGACTGCTCTACTACAGAACAAACAATCGGGACTCTTCATCCTCAGTGGAAGTTGACTAAGTCTACTTTTAGAGGAGTGGAGTATGTCGGCTTTGTGAAGTACGTCGGCCAGTTGAGAATCGGGTAAGTTCATTATTTGGTTTTAGCATGATTCATACTGACGTCGTTTCTTGTCATTGACGTCGGTCAACTGAATTAAGTTTTCACATAGATTTGTCTCTGGTTTGAATCAACAATCGTGAGAGTTTATATATTAATTTAATTAAATCTGTCGAAATAAATAAGAATACGTCAAGTCTAGATGATTAAAGAACTTCTTATAGATCAAGTTTACATTTTTTTTTTTAGATTATAAACTACAACTACTTAGCTGAATCATGACTCATAGGTTTATTTTATTTTTATTTCAGCTTTGAATGTGTAAATGTGAGCATAGACGACTACCGCAAGCTGTGCGCTATAACATCAGCTGATCCTCCAGAAGCCTCACCAGCAGTCGTCGTCATCAATGACGACGGCAACGACGGCGACGACGACGACGACGACGACGACGACGCTGGTCAAAGTGGTGCGAGAGTAGTGCAAGTTCAGGCATCAACCGCTAGAGGGGGTGAAAAGAGGTCTTCCCCGTTTAAAACTCCTCTGAAAAAGAGGAAAGTCATCTCTGTGTGGAAGTGGGTTCTAGACAGGGGAACAGACCTTTCTATTCAGGAATCTAGTAATTGCTATTTCGGCAAGGCCAACTGCGAATTCTCTTTAGAGCTTAAAAGAGAGAACTTAAAAAATCAAGAGGACAGTCAAGATTATGAACTCACTTTAAAAGAAGTGCAGAAGCCCCTCCCCTCTCCAGTAGAGTTAGCTACTAAAGTGTATGAGTATCTTCTTCGTCTGGAGTTTGCTCAGAAAGTGAAAGCAGCTTATTCTGGAGCAGGCTACTGCACTCCTGAAGAGTTTGATGATGATGATGATGATGGTGATTGCGTCTTAGAAAATCATATCAAGAAGTATTCAAGGACGTGCCACCTCAAGATCTCCATTACTCGCTTGCTAGAGGGTTGTAGCACTCTTTCCCCTTTCTTCGAGCGAGCAGGATACGTCAAATACGTCGACGCAGTCGAAGTGCTGGATGAGGTAGATCCTCAAGTCGTTCTCAGGAAAGGAAAATCCGAATTTGAAAACGAGTTCTGCGAGCTTGAGCTGATATAATACAATGTGTTTCGATCCAACATATAACTTTGTGATTATCTTGCCCAAAGAAGACCTAGCAAAATTAAAAGAACTGTTTTCTCTTCCTTTAGAAGAAAGGATGTATGACAGCGAAGAAACACAGCAATTAGTGCACGGAATTGAGAGTTTCATAGACCAGTTCTCTTCAGATCTATGGCACACTACAGAACATATAGCGGCTACTTACACTGATGAAAACTCGAAGTATGCCACTGAGAATCTTGCTGCAATTCAGATCATTTTCCACAACTGTGAATTAGTCACAGGGTTAAAGGTGACGGACACTTCGGAATTTAAATTCCTTAAAAAACAGCTAGACAAGAACCCTGTCATCAGTTACATGATGCACAGAATAAAAATGAAAGGACTCTTTAAGACTGAGTGGCAAGAGCTAATGGAGTATGGTGAGTGGCTCTCTGAGAGCGCTACGTACCTAGAGCCCTTTTTTGGCTGGGAGGAATGCCCTTGTTAATTCTAGATTATAAATAAATCTAGCATTCTTTCAGCTTTGAAAGAATGCTAGATTTATTTATAATCATGACTGAAAGAATGCTACAAAATTAAAAGTATAAGACTTTATTTCTATATTGTTTTGTTGATTAGTTAACATGAAGCAATGCAAATATATATGTATGCAGGCAATCATTTGCAAAGGTGTTCTCTTGTCTAGAATACAAACTTAATTTCTGTTAACTTTATACGGTATACAAGGGCGTTATAGTTATAAGTGTTACTTGTCACGTTAGTTATCAGCAGCGGCATTGTAAACGTCAGGGAAAATGCTTACATTAACCTTAATTAGTGTTCTTGTATATGATATACGGTGTCTCAGTAATATACAGCGTTGTATACGTCAGGGAAAATGCTTACATAGGTTTTAATTAGTGATATTTTATATGATATACGGTATCTCAGTAATATAGTCTTACATGATAGCACTATATACATTTTTAAGAAAACAGCTAAACATAAAGCACAAACTAATCACAGGCTTAATCAATAGTGACACAGTTTGTAATTGTTACTCAATGGTATCAAAGTTTGTAATCGCTATTTAGTGTTTAATTGTACTTTTATACGATATACGGTATCTGATTAATACGGTGTTATATGATAGCTCTATATAGATATTATTTTCACAATGTCGCTGAGCATGAAGCACAAACAAAATACTTAGTTTATATGATATACAAGTAATTCGCTTAATTCTTAGATATATATATATTGTATACAAACAATTCAGCTTATAGTTTGAGTATTAAGAATAAATCTGCTTAAATACACGAACGAGTTCTTTTTCCTATTCATACTTCAGTTTCAACAATGTTGTCGTACACAATATTGTAAAACTTGTAATATTCAAATTCTGTCGACGTTGATCTGTTGCATGGTTTTTTCTTGACTAAGTAGACAATCCCAATCACAGCTATCACTCCCATTATAAGACTAACACTTATCCAAACAGATAACAATTGGGGAGATTGGTTTAGTTCAACAGTATCAGCAGCAGAAGCAGGAGGAGGAGGAGGAGCAGTAGTTTGATAAACTTTGAAAGTATCAGAATCAGTTTGTGTATCAATAACAGGTGAAGTAGTGATTTGTTTCAGAGTTGTAGAAACAAAGTTTGTTTCTATACTTCCTTCAGTACCGGTAGAACTAGGTTTTACAGTCCATAGAGTTAATTCAGGATCATAACTGACGCTGACCGATTTAGTAGTAGTATCTAGAGTTTGAGTAGACAATGGGCTATTTGTTCCAGGACCTTTAGAGGTCGTGATGTGAGTAGTGGTGACAAATCCGGCGTCTGTGGAAGTGTGAGTCACCTCCTTTTCCTGTTTAGCTATCGTAAAATCCGAAGGTGTAGAAATGTAAGTAGGATGTACGAGGCAGTTCCATCTGATAGTATAGTTTACGTCTTGAGGAATAGAATCGCAGTCAAAACTATCCCATTGATCTCTTATGTCTACGATTTTAAGACTTTGAAATTTCTGAAACACAGCTGTGTTGAATTTAATCATTTTGCATAGTCTCCAGTCTAAGTGATAATAGTGATGGTTATTCCAAATGTGAAAAGACTCAGGATCGACTTGACGACAAGTGATGACTCCCTCTTTGCAGTCACACTTTTCACATATATCGATTTGGCAATTTGTTAATCCAAAAAGAAGCACAAACCCGAGTAAAATAGAACTCTCCATTTTGGGTTTCCTCTGTTCTCTTCGGCTGTATCCCGTTAACCTAGTTCTATTTAACACAGACGGAATTGATAGTAACTTTACCCGTATGAGAGGCGGGAAATCGCTTAACCTAGTTCTTCAAGCATATACTAAGTTAGACAGTTCGGGTTATTACCGCTAAAACTTCTGCTTGGAGAATATATTCAGCGTCTGCGCTGTCTCCATGCTGATGTCTAACCTTCTTCGTGTAGTACACTGACACTGAACAACGGGTGGGAGAGTGAATATGCGGGTCATTTGTTCTGCGAGGCTGATTCACTCTCCCACCCGATGTTCAGTGTCAGTGCAGTATAGCGGTAGCGTTAAACAACGGGTGGGAGAGTGAATCAACCTCGCAAGAAGAAATGATGTGTTTATTTGATTTAATAAGATTATGCATCATCTACGTTTACATTTGCGTATTTATTAAACAAATAATACGGCAATATTTAAACATTAAGTAAACTGTCTTGAAACTTATCTTTTAAAACAAAATTTAAAGACCGGTCTCGACGACTGCTTCAGTGTAGTCGCCGCGAAATGTGAATTCAGAACCAAATGGATAATCGCGTACGAAATGCTTACAGAAATGCGAGTGTTTGGATTAGTGAGTCTTTTCATTGCAACAGTTGTATTCTTCGGAAGCTCGACATCGCTACTATGTGATGAGTGTACTTGCCGTCGAGCAACAGTCACTTGTCGCCACGAACATATTGTTGGACTGTTTAAAATGGAGAGGGCTAGAGGCTTAGTGCATGGAAGAGTTCACAAACTAGACTTGCGCTTCTGTTGGATTGGGGCCCTGACTGAAGAACTCATTTTGTCTGTCTTCCCTCACGTCAAAGTCTTAGATATAAGAGATTCGGAACTAATTTGTGATCAACGCTACTTGAATTTTAGCGGCAAGTCTTTTACGACTAAATACAGTTGTGATTTAGACACGCTTCTAACTACGACGACTACAACTTCAGTGACATTGAGTGACAAAACTAGCACTGTCGCTACAAAGACTACTACTAAGGTTCGAATTCCAATTTTTCTACCCACTACACGCCGAGCTATTGTTGTAAGGACGACAACAACAACAACAACAGAGTCAGCCACTACTGACCCTCCTTTCAATCCCGCCCTTCAACAATATACTGCGACCCTTGCTTGGTGGGTCTATGTATTGATCGCTGTTGTCGTGATGTTGCTTATTGCTCTTATTGGGGTGCTTATATACATCAGAAATAGAGCTCACCCCCCTATACCGGATATTCCTCTAGACATGTTGTCTAAACATCTGCATAAAAGGAGGTCTTCACCACCTCCTAGCAGTCCGTCTTCTTCTCAAACGTTGGTAACTATTCTTTTCTTTTAAGCTTGCTAATCAAGCCTTAAATGTAAATAGTTGTGAATATAAATGTTTATAAGCACGTCTATTAATACATGTATATAAGCATGTCGCTTGAATAACTAATATAATGTGACTCATAATATAGCATGTCGCTTAAATAGCTCCAAGCTGTGTATTGACTGATTGATTGATTGATTGATTGATTGATTCATTGATTGATTGATTGATTGAGATAAGTTTATGCTAAAGGAAATTTTGAAATAATTTATCCTCAGTGAGCTGTTTGACGCAGAGCAGCTGTTTCCTGGACGGTATAGAGGGAGACAGCAGCAAGTCGAGGAAATCGGAGCTTTCGCCTAGCTCTGCAGACTACACTGCTAGTCAGCTAGACTACGTCAACTACCCTCTTCTCTCAGCTACAGACTTACATGCAAGACTACACTTCTAGACGTCTAGACTACTTCGACTACTCTCCTTTCAACACAAGGATATGCCTTCTCTCAAGTACTACAGACTTACATGCAAGACTACACTTCTAGACGTCTAGACCACGTCAACTACTCTCCTTTCAACACAAGGATGTGCCTTCTCTCAGATAGAGACTTACATGCAAGACTACGCTTCTTGACGTCTAAACAACGTCAACTACTTTCTATCATATAGTTTTTGTCTTGTTTTTTTTTTGGTTGTTAGATTGTCGCCCAATCTAGATGGAAGGTTCTTACTAGACTAAGACTGACTGACTGACTGACTGACTGACTGACTGACTGACTGACTGACTGACTGACTGACTGACTGACTGACTGACTGAAATATCTGTGATTATTCCGCTTTTGAGTTGTTGTTGTTGTTATTGTTGTGTCAAATCTGTGATTTTGAATCGTGTTCGATCGGCATTGTCATTGTCATTGTCATTTTTAGTGTGCGTGTGTGAATTGTTAGGTTTGTTAAAGCTAATGAAAACATATAATCATTATTTGCTAGTCATATAATCTTATTACTATATATTAGATGCATAAAAGCTTAGTGTGTGTGATTTAAAGTAGTAAATCATTTAACTGCTATGTATTTCACTGTATATCAAGTCGATTAGTGTGTGTGTTAGTAAGGAATCATTCACTGAGTATTTAGTACCGGTACTCTTAGCACTCACTGCATATCAAGCTGATAAGTGTATGTTATTTAGTATAAGCAACGAATCAGTATTCTTAGTATAAGCATATAACTATATTTTGTTTACTCAAGTTCATAGAACAATCATGTTATCAGGTATTACATGAATATCAGGTGCTAATCTATATGCTAAACACGCTATCAGGTATCTTTTTATTGAAGTCAAGTATTACATGAATATCAGGTGCTAATCTATATGCTATACATTCTATTAGATATTTTGTGAGAAAAGGCTCAGAGACATTGCCTAAGTATGCTAATCTATATCTTAAAACATGCTGCTTAGTATTTTACGATAATCAGACGCTAAATCATTTATGTATTAACATGACAACTTTTAGTAAACTCTTCAGCGATAGATGAAACAAAAAAGTTCTTTTAAATAACGATAATAATAAATACAATAAATCAGACAAATTGTGATCACATTTTATTTATTTATTTATTTATTTCATTTACATTGATTACAAGAAAGCAGTTAGTCTATCATTATATTCAGTGTCAAAAGTAAAATGGTTTACAAAGTATTTCAAGTCATGACCACGACAGCGAAAATAAGCATACAGAATACAATAATCTCCACACACGTCACTAGTTTGGCTTTGAAGGCGACGAGTAGAATACATATATGATTTATTCGCATTTATTAAGAAAGGTTTAACTTCGCGGGGTGGGTTCCCTAAAGAATCAAAATATTCAATCGTGTCAGATAAAAACAAACACACCCAATGCTTGCCAGGTCCAAAAGAACTGTCTGTGTTTACTACATATAATCCGGGTTTTTGACCTTTCATCCATAGTTCGTCATAAGCTATTACCCCTTTGAAATATTTAGAAGTGTATGGATCATTTCTAAGATAGTGGGCGATTTCTAATTCATTCATGTTTCAACAACAACGTTTCTGGCTTGATCAATTTTCATCAAAGCTTCAAAACTACCGTACACAATCACTGTAGTCGCATTTTCTAAAGCTTTTGCAAATTTAGCAGTGAGTCTAGTTTGACCCCTTCTTAGAGGGTTAGAATACAAGGCGTTCTTGCTTTTTTCTAAGTCAAAAACATAAATAGCATATCCGTGTAAGAAATCAAAGTAACTGATGTTTGGTAGTTCTTTCTGTTCAGGTGGTACACAGTCGAATAACCTACAATAAGTAGATGCGTAGTTCTTATCAGTAAAATTTGGTTGCATTGGTCGTCCTCCACAACTTTGACCGTCTATTTGAAAATCTAGATAATTCAAGTCAAAATTTTGGAAATTAAACGGGTTATGTTGGTTGTCAGCGCTGTATGCTGAAGATAGTACAAATCCGACCACGAGACATTTAGGAATTGAATCTTGAAATAGATTATCCATAGTCCAAGTATAGCTGTCTTTTGGAATGTTATATGCTTTGATTTCGCTTCTGGTGAAAGGATATAGCGCCATTTCTTTCTTTAACATTTCACCATGAGCAGTTAACACACCTGGATGCATTCTAGCATACGGTACAAGTAAAGTTGCGTCTTGAATGATCACAGAATATGATTTTGACGTAGTTGCATATGACGGATCTTTTGGATCAGGAGTTTTAAACATTAATGCAAAATTGTCAGGTGTAGGATAAAATTTTAAATTGATAGGGAGTCCGTTAATTAACAGCCTGTCTTGTTGACAAATATCTACAAACATGTTAGCTTTCAATCTCAGAGTTTTTCCAGATTTAGTCATTTGGTGTCTGTTAGATAGACCAGTGTTACCGTCTCCTAATATAAAATCATCCATTGATTCTGCTGAATCTGGGTAAAATCCAGCTACACTCATAACAGTTTTACATTCTTTTTCTCCTTTTTTCAAAAGAACATCAAATATAGCTTTATATGCATTGTTACTTCCAACAGTAGACGTGATATTCTGCTGCTGAATTGAAAAATCAAACTGTCTAAACAGAGATGAGCTAGGTAAATTAATTAAAGAGACTATATTTTTAGCTGTGACTGGTTTGTTTTTATCGTCATTAATGATAACATCTAGCAGCAGTGAAATGTCTTTTAACACAATGTAATCAGAGGAATTGTTATGCACGTCAAATTCTAATGTAGACCCTTTAGAAATTTGCCCGATTGGACGATAGTCTTTGACATAAATATCTTGAATAGCGGTCTCGACTGGTGGGACATTAAATAGAGCTACTCTGTGGTCGAAACCTTCTTCTGCGTTATTCAACACAAATGTCATTTTCTTGATTTAGGCTTAGTCTTAGTAGTATTGCTGGTTTTAGTGACTTTTTTAACGGGTTTCTTTTTTGTGGACTGTCTCTTTGGCTTCCTAACAACAGAATGACGAGTGCTAGGTCTGGAAGCTGTATTTACTTGTCTTTTTAAAGTTTCTTTAGCTCTCTCTATCACTCCTTGTTCTGGAGAAACTAAATTGAATCCTGATCCTTTTCTTAGAGGGTAAAATTTTTTAGTCGATTTTTTGTTTGAAAGCTGTTTCCAGACTTCCATGTCTGGGATATACGGAACAAAACTCATCTTAACTGTTCAAAGGTGTGTCTTCAACTGAAGCCTGTGCAGACTAAACACTAAATTTATCGTTTCTTCAAATGCAACACTAAATATAGGTCGTTGAACTTAGAAGAAAGTAAGCTTCCATCTGACAACTTTAGTGAAAAATTGATCCTTGAAATGTATGTCCTAGATACTCGTATGTAATAAGCATTTGTATACTGAGCGCTTTTATTAAGAATTTTTAGCGTAGGTGCTAGCTTACCATGAACAATGCTGTTTTCTACTAAGTCACAATTTACATATAAAGGTTTAGACAATTTTGTTTTAAAACCACATTCTACAAGCGCACATTCCCAATGACCATCAAGTTCTAATGGTTTAGGAAGTTCCACTATAAATTCTGAAATTGTGTTATTCAAATAAATGTCTTGAGAATCTTTAGGACTAACGTACAGAAACATGTCACGACATCAAATGAAGATGTGTATCAGTTTAAGTTTGTTTTTGTAGATTTTTCAAGTCTCGTTCAGAGACCCAAGAATTATACTTTTTAGGCCAACCTATCCAACTTACTATACGTCCAGGGACTTTTTTCCGAGTCTCTCTTGTCAAAACTTCATCTACAGTATAAGTTGCATCATCTCTGACTATTATTTTTTCTAGTTCTTCTTGATAAAATTTACCTTCTACAGGATCATTATCCCAAGACTTGATAGAATATAATGCAATCTCCTGTTGAGTTTCTCTTTCTATTACTGTAAAGATCTCATATGTCCATTTTTCGTCATATGCGCGTTCAAATGGAGATCTATATCGAACTAATCGCACTCTGTCTCCAATATTGAATTTATAAGGGGATCTAAGTTTAGGAGGTTTCTTTCTAACTCTAGGGTTTTTAAAATCATATTGGTTTTTCCATAGCGTGACAGTATCATCTGTTTCTCGAGCTTGAGTTGGGGTCATTTTGATCGTTCTATGTTTAGACGTGTTGTAAGCTTTTGTGACATCATCTAATATGTCAATCCAATTCTGTGTGTGGTTCTGATTCAGGTACTTAACTAATCGACGTTTCAAAGATTGAATTAACCTTTCAGACATTGCTTCTTTAACTTCGTTAGTAGTTGTAAAATGCTGAATACCTAAACGCCTTAAATAAGTTTGTGTTGATCTACCGGTAAATTCTTTTCCTTTGTCTGTTCTCAATTTAAGAGGTTTTTCTGTTGTAAATACTGTATCTAAAGCAGTGACCATTTCTTTGCTAGTTAAAGATGTCAGAGGCACTGTCCAAGCATACCGGGTAAACACATCAATCATTACTAAAACATGTATGAAACCCTTGTTTTGTACTTTACTTTTCTTATTTCTGCTATATGCAACCATATTCATTGTGTCTGCTCCCCATTGTTGATTCTTAGCTGAGACAATTATTTTAGGTCTTTTTATTTGTCGATTAGGTCTTGTGTGTAATGTAAATGTCTCTTCTCCTTCTAACCAAGATTTTACGTCTTTAAATTTGTAACCTAAATTCTTTACAGCGTTGTACAAATCATAGACATCTCCATACGAAGCTGGGTGAGCGGGATCAAAATAAACTGCTGCTAAATCTGCATTCATAACGGTTTCCAAAAGTCTGTCCAATCTTCTTCTTTTTCTTCTTCTTCTTCTTCTTCTTCTTCTTTAATTGTACTTAACGCTTTGCTGTTTCTTGAAGAGTTTGATGATGATGATGATGATGATGATGATGGCTTATATACCGGTACTTTTAGCTTGTCTTCTACTGGTGTTAGTTTAGACTCAACTGTTATGCTTATGGGTTTTCTACCTACCGGTACTCCCGGTGGTGGAGGAAGTGATAATGATGTCAATCCAGACCCTATTAGCTTTCTTCTGTTAGGGTTTCTGACTAAAGTGTTTGGAATATTAGTTAAATTATTGTAAAAAAGTTCAAGTCCTATTGGTTCATAGTTTTTGTAATTGAACAAAGCGTCTTTTATCAAGTCTGTTATATGAGAACCTTTAACTGGGTGGCTATCTATTATTATCTCACCTCTCTCATTCCAAGGTATGCTTTTTTCTACATATGATAAAAGAGCTTCTGCATTTCTCTTTTGATTTTTAGAAAATGGTTGAAGCACTAATTCTTTATCTAATTTAGCGTCTACTATTTTGTTTGCTGTGACTGGTTCTGAAGTGTGAATATACTGATCATACGGTACTAACACCATTTTCTTCATAGCAATTTTAATAGAGAGTCTTTAGCAGCTCTCAAGACGCTTATCATTTCCCGATAATGTTTTTTGATCAACTTTAATTTAGAATTGAATGCTAGACGTTTTTTAACTAACTTCTGTAGCAAAATTTTATACTTTGTTGTCACTCTGCGGATTTTAGATGGTAGTTTCTTGACACAGTTTAGTAAATTGTATGAAATTTCGCACAAAGCTTCTACTTGCTTAACTGTAGCTGTTGATAACAAACACCGCGCTTGTTCTACACTAGTGTTCAATAATAGTTTGATGTAATCCGCCACAGCTCTTAACCGAGCAGAAGGCATAATTCAAATGACAACTAAAAGGTCAAGCATACAATATTTATCACTCAAGTTGGGGTGTTTACATCAGAAGCTGAACACGCAAATGCTGATACATCTTCTAGCACATCAGGCTGGGTGGGTATTACAGGCATGTATGATCGAGTTTTAGACAAGTCTACTTCATCTGCATTATCTCTGACAAAGCGCATATTATTCACAGTATCTTGTATACGATTCAATTTCATACTATAGTCGTGAAGATTTTCCAGCAATAACAACAAGACGTCTCTAGCATTAACAAGTCCATTTGACATTCTGTTTTTTATAAATGAACAGTAAGGCGAATGTCTTAAATGTTCTAAGTCTACAGTATCAGCCGGTCTCCAAGAATGAAGAACTATACCACAATAATGACACTGTACTGAATCTGCGCCTCCAAGATAAAATAATCCAGACTCTACTAATTCTTTTGGATTAGTAAATCTATTCCATGACACAAAGGTTCTTTCTCTTGTTCCGCGATCAGCAAATCTAGGATACTTCATTTTTTGGCAGATAGACAACTGTAGTTTCAGTAGGAAATATGTTTGTTTTTAACCTCAAGTCTCTGATGTTATTAGGTGAAAGGTCCAACACTAAATAACCAAAAGGCTTCGACATGCAATCTTTATACGCTTCTTCTAGGGTTTTTCCTAATCCAGTTTGTCTTCCTAGTAGTTTGATCTGATTGATATCTCGTTCATTTTTCATTAAGATTAAATAATGAGTATTTAACATGATAGTTTTTGCACACTTTCCTTGCTGGTAAAGATTTTGAACTAAATAAATGACTGTTATGTTTCGGTGATGAGAACCTCTAGTAAAAAGATTTTCTGCTGATGAACATTTCATGACGTCATTCATGAGATCATCTAATATGATTATAGCATGCTCGTCACCATTTAAAGAACCATTTGGAATATCTAATCCTTCTCTGAACTCTACTCCTCTCATGTCATTGAAAGCTTTTTGCCACGTTCCATAGCAGTATATCACACGAGTAGGTAGTGTGCTAAACAGACTTAAGTTGTCTAAAAGCTTTTTTAGCCAAGTAGTTTTACCTGATCCAGTTGTTCCACTGATAAGTATTGTAGTGGGACAAGAAAACACATAGTGTGGTACTTCATACATGTTGAGAAATAATGAGAACAAAACAAAATGAGTTAGCTTATATAATATTTACTTATCGCTGACTTAGAATACAAAATTACAAAATGTCTTGCCAATATTTCTCTCTTAATTCTTCCCACAACGTTCCTAGTGTATTTGAACCTCTATAATCAGAAGTCACAGCAGCGAGTCTAGACCCCATACCAATCCCCCAATACACATCTGACGCACAGTACAATAACTTTAAATGTGCTGTATTTCTCAATGTTTTTCTGACGGCTTCACAGACTCTCATTTTTTCAGTAAGAATTTCTATCATAACTTGTCTCCTGTGCTGTAACCACACAGAGTTTAAATTCATTTTCTGTTCATGCACTTCTTCATTGAAAGGTATACTGTTCTGAGTCTTTAGCTGAAAATCATAAGCTTCAGCTGCTGAATTGAATTCTTGATTGTATAACTTTAATTTACAAGGATACTCATTAGCTAAAGAGTGTGAAGTTGTAGCTGAAAACGCTTCATATGGAAGTATTTTCCAAGGCGATAAAGTCATAGCTAATGGTGACGTTGTAACACCGTCATCAGATACTATCCTTTTACAATAGTAATAGGACAATCCTGATCTTTCTTGAGCATAGGTAAATATAGTGTTGTCTTTTACACGAAATCCTTTGTTCAATCCGCTAGCGTTTTGTTGGTTATTTAACACATTTTCATAGTCCTCCATAGGCTGTGACAAAGCGTTTTGGTTTATCCCTTTGCAGACAATCTTAAAGTAGTCATCGTCTTTGAGAATGTAAGTCTTGCTGCACAATGCGATCATTTCAGTACCGCTAGCCTCTAACTGAAAAGAAATAGTAATAATAGATATCTAAGATTCAGCTCTACATATAAACTTGCAAATTGTTTATAACGCAGACTAAATAATGTTAACTTTAATGCAATTTCACTAACGGGTATCAAAGATTCAGCTGTTACAACAAAACTATGCAATATTGTTTATCACACAAAACTAAAACAATGATAATTTTGACACAATAACAAACAAGAAAACTCACTCACTTTAAACAACCCGGGAGTCCTCTTGTCGTAATTCATATGTTCAGCACAACATTGACGAGGTAACCAATTAAACAAATCGGCTTCATGTTTAGAAGAATGACAACTTCCATAAACTCTCTCATTATATTCAGCCATCATTTCAGGCTTGATGACTGATTCTAAAGTATCTCCACTTATTGCAAAATAAGCAGAATCTAGAAAATAAATAAAATAAAATAAAATATTAGAAAAGAAAATCATCTAGCAACTATTTCTAGATAAGTCTTGTTAACTTAATAACTGCAAAACTTACCTGTGTCCATTTCCAGATATTCAAAATCCTCTCTTTTCACAAACTTGTCCAGAAAATCATAGTACCATTGCAGCATTCTTAGCTTAGCGTATTGTAAAATGAAATATCCTAGATATATAGGCAAATTCATATTGATCACTTTCTTCACTGATTCGACCTCAAATAATTCATCGTCTAATTCAGTCATCTTCCTGTACTCAGGTTTATTTGCAGCGAGGCATGCTTTTCTTTTACCAGTGCAGTATCTTACGTTTGTATGCTTCTCTTTGTCCATGATCAGGCTACCATAGCCAGAATTACCGATTAACTTCATTGTATCAGCTATAATAGATTTAGATTTGTCCTTGTCTCCTTCACGTCGGGCTTCAGACACTTCGTCTTGAAAATCTTTGAAGCAGCGCTTTGGCGTAAACTCTACTACTTGATAGATTTTAGTCACTTTCATCCCATGATCTAGATACCATTTCAGTAATGGAGTAGCCAACAATATCTTTTGTGCAGACATTCCTCCGACTAACAGTCTTCTAGGGTCCTGAAACATAGAACAAATTGACACATTAATACTGTATAGTTAGTTAGTTAGTTTTAGCTATAGCAAGATTTCATTGATAATGCAAACACTTACTTGTGACAAGTTCTTTTTCTTGACATGATCTTGCATATGTGAACCAATCTCTTCAAAAGGGATCTCAGTAGTACAAAATATCGGAGACATTTCAGAGAAATATTGAGAAGGAGTCAAGTGAGATAAAGACCGGTCTTCTTCTCCCCATTCATTCGGTACCTAGATCAAATAAACCCATAGTTTGATAATTAAGTTTTATAAGCAAAAGAGACAACTACCTGTAACATTGATAAACTAACGTCATTCCCTCAGCTCTTAAACTAAATAAAAAAGATGATTGTATTTCAATACTAGTATTCACACATACTTACAGTTATGTCGACTTCTACAACTCCAAACAAATCTCCTTTCTTGACATAGTGTAGAATTTCAGTTTCTGTCATCTTTCCAGGGTGTTTTTTAGAAAACTCAGGTAACACATTCATTTCTTGCAGACCAGGTTCAGTAGATTTAAGACGACGAAACTCGCATTCCCAAACTGTCTTAATAGAATATCCCATTGATACTAAATAGTCTTCTCTTAGCTGAGTGTTCTTTTTTCTTTTCAGTCTCTCTTTCTCTTCTAGCTTATTTTTTTGACATTCACATCCATGTATGTAGCAACCATAAAACTGAAAAACAAAATTAAAAAAGGGTCTTATAAATCTACTACTGCTACTAGTATGCAGTAGCGAGTTCAAAAAATAAAATACTTTTTGAGCAGTATCATAATTGCTTGATTGATGGATAATTCCTTAAATAGTTTATAGATATGTATATACTCACTACCGGGTACCTGATATTGATAATCATTCTTTACTCACTTCATAGATAGTTTTTGTTTGAGCGCAATATCCGTCAGCCAAGAAAGGTCCTACTCTCTTCTCATGACCAGAGTTGAGCTTGTGTATGATGTCCACCCCCTCTACCGCTGTTCTCCAATCTAACCATTCATACATACTGACGTAATGGACTTGTCTTGTTGGTTTGAAATCGTCATCACGATGTCTTCTGACATAGACATTTGTGGGTAGGGGCATTCCCAATGAATAGAGGTATAAAGCATTTGAGTCAAACCCCACTACTCTCTTACACAATTTATTGCCTCTGATACGAGTTTCATTAGCTTTGTGATGTCTGTGAAATATAATAGAAGGTCCCCCTACGATATTAGTTTTAAAAGTTCTATATAAATCCTCGTCTAAAGGACTAAATAACTGAAAATGAGTGTTATTTCTTTTAGCTGTATCAAACAGCATCTTTCTAGCAATACCGGGTACAGACATAGCTATCTTGAATATGTCTATATTTCTGTCAAAATAGAACTCTTGTAATTTAATCACTGCTGCTACAAAAGGTTCTACATCTTTATTGTTGTACCAAATGAGGAAATCTCTAAATGTTCTCATGTTGTTTTCCTCCCAGACAGTCTTAAGATATTCATAATCTACTTCGCTGATATTAGTCTCTTTCAAAGTCGAGTAAAAAACTTCACGAGGGGGTAGATTTGTTTCTTCTAATTTGTCTACTGAATCAAAGTATTCATAAGGAAACATCCCTTTCTTTTCTTTTATACCATAAGCTTCAAGAAATCTCGTATAATTTGATCCAGGAGCTAAAAAGTGGATAATGTCTAACATTTTAAAACGTTCAGTGCTGATATTTGTGTAAGAGTTATTTCTTTTGATAACATAGCCGTTCTTGTTGTTTTTTCCAAAATCTAAATGATTGAACAGCTTAGACTTGATCAAGTTAATGTCATAATTAGATGAATTGAATCCAAGAATCGGTAATTGATTGATGTAATTTTTAAATTTTGTATATATCATTTTCAATTTGTTAGACATGATAGTTTTAGCTTTTTTGAGATTTTGATTCTCTACAGCGTCGCTATTGTCTTTTATGAAATCATAATCCCTCACTTCTTCCTCCTCCTCTTCCTCCTCTTCCTCTTCCTCCTCCCTCTCCTCTACTTCTACTTCCATCTCTTCTTCTTCTCCGTCTGACTCAAGAGTCAAATCTACAGTGGCTTCTGGAGGTCTCCATTTCTCTATTTCTATTTTTAAAGAATTCATAACTTTACCCCATTCTTTTTCTGAGTGTTTTTTAGCTTCTTCTTGTATTTGTGTCAAATACGCGATCATTTTAAGCAACAAAGAATCTAAATCATCGTCTATGATACATTTAGGTTCAATAAAATTTGGAACATTGCTACATACAGATACTGATATAGGGCGATGCTTCTGAAACCATTTCAGTTTATCAGTAGGACGTTCGTCATGCTTTTCCAACATAGCTTTCATATCAAACACAGCAAAATATGGATAGAGCTTTTTACATTTTGATGTATCTATACCAAACTCTTCTAACTCTTCAAAAATAGTAGGAGTAGGTTGGAAGAATCCCCCTGGAAATTTAAGTTTTGTTCGTCCAGTACATATTCTAATATGAGCTTTATATTGACTGACTGTGCTGACGTGTTTGTTGCAAGTAGGACATTGGTATTTTTTAGCATAAGTGCTAAATTCCTTGATGAAAGATAAATGACCGTTGTACAAGTTAGTGTACATAACAGACTTAAATCGAGAAGAAGGTTTATATTGCAATACAGCCACACTATCTGGTTGAAGGTCATATATATACAAAGAGACTTCAAAACACTTTTCAAAATCTGGTAGATCTTCCCAAGCTAAACCTTCAAAGTCCCTCTGATCCTTCGGAACTGCACCACCCCCCATATACTTTCTCCATTGATTGTAATATAATTTAACAGCAGCAGCGAGTCTAGTTTGTTTGTTTTGAAGAGCCAAACATCGAAAAACACACAAGTTATCTTTATAGTAGTGTTTATAATCACCAGGAGGATGTTCTAATCCTTCTATACAGTGTTTCAATTTGATATAGTCTGGAAGTGCCCCTCCTCCAAGATTGAAGCCGGTATCCGTCACATAGAAAACTATGTTTGGAACAAACAAACCCTTCCATTCAGTGTTATCTCTAACTTTCCTGAAAAATTCGCCTAATTCAAAATTGTTCAACCTCTCTCGAACCCCGTCAAGATCTGCTTCTGTAGACACTGGGATAGGAGCTTCAAAAAATGGGACATTAGTAAATGGGATGTAATACCTATAAGCCCCTGTGACATTGTGAATTAACATGACGCCCAAAGTTCCATTTATCCTATAAGTACCTCGTTGATCAGCGTGGACTGTTTCTAAAGCTTCAATTAATTCAGCATTACCTCTTTCTAAATCATTACTAGGAAAATTATATGTAGAGATAACTTCCCCAGGAGAATGTTGAGCGAGAATATATCGGTAATTTGACTGAAATGAACGCCTCAAAGAATCATTGATTGCCCCATTTTGATCCACCCACGGAGGTCTCTGCCAAGGTTCATCTTGCAACTCTCCAGCTCCTCCATGCATCAATCCTTTGTGGATGTATAATTCTTTGCGAGACTTATGTATAGCTCCACATGTCCTGCACTTGAAAGTCTTACTCTTCATCTGATAAATAATAATAAAAGACAAGTACATGTATAATCCCTCCTTTTACAGTGTAGTATTCAATGCGCTACTACTACTACGCCGTCTGGTGTGATATTTGTTAACTACTCGTAACTCGATCATGAAAACAGAATATAATACAAACATTAAATCTTTTGAAAGAATTATAATCTATACTCACCTTCTTGTTTGAGAACAATTTCTGTGCAGCTTGTAATTGAGTTCTTCTTTCATCAATTGCTGGATCATTCATAGTCCCGACATAATTGTCCAACTCTTGCACTGAAGTCATACAACTTAATATCTTGCGCCAATCATCATCACTCAATGTATAATCCATGCCAGATTCTATTTCCACTAATCTAGAGATGACTGAAGGGTGTTGAAGTTGATCATGATACCTAGCCCAAGCCGTCAATTGATTTTTGTCATTATACGACTTGATAATAGCTTCTACCTCTGAATGAGATCGTTGAGACATCTGAAAAGTCATAGTTAAAACTTGTTATTCAAAGTCTTCCATGTACTTCCTCCCTTTAATATCTGTAGCTTTTATCGTAATGTAAAATTTTATAAAATCCTCAGTTTCATCTATGTGTAAATTATAGCAATATAAAATTAATATAGTCGACGATTTTCATGCAAACAAATCAAATGAAATCGTTCAATTGATACTCACTGGTAGTTCTGGATAAAATCGTCCAGTCTGGACCAGCTGAGTACGTCTCTCTTGAACAATTGGATCAGACTGTGCTCCATTGAACGTGACATATTGATCTAATTCTTGAACAGATCCGAAACAAGATATCATCCCACGCCAGTCCTCATTTGATAACGTATACTGATTAGATTGTTGTTGAATTTGACCTCTTTCAAAATAGATCAATCTCTGAATGAAGACGGGATTTTCTAGCTGATTCTCTCTTCTAGCCCAATCCACCAATCGATTCTTGTCATAGCAAGAGTTGATCAAAGCTGCAATCTAATTAGATAAAAGTAATTAGTCTAAACTGACTATAAATATCAAGTCATCTACAATTACTCTGTAAAAAATATAATATATTCAATACTTACTCGATCCAACTCCTGCAGCCTGTTCAACACTAATGGATGATCCTGGACATAGTTGTCTCTCGACCATTTCAAGAGATAATCCTTACACAAGATCCTTTTTATGTGATTTTCTAAATCTGAATCATTCCAGTTAGTAGCCATGTTGTCCCTGTGCTATATTTTAAGAAAGTAAACACTACACACACATATATACAAAGTTTCCTTCCACCTGTTGAGTATAGCTGAAAAAAGAAGTTCATTGTTTCTAGCATGATTGCAGGTTACCCCTACGTCCTTATTCTTATTGTGTGAGTCGTAAAATAGTAAACTTATGCACCATTGTCTACACATGTAACAAAGCATCGTAAACCTATTTCCTATTAGAATAACTCTATTCATAAACATGAGCATATGATTACCCAAAGTACGTGTCAAGTAAGTGTAAAGCAGTCAAGTAATTGCCTAAATTACCCCCAAACACCCTCCAGTAATAGTCAGGTAATTGTAATATAATTACCTTTGATTACACCCCTACGTAGAGCCTGCCATATACTACTGACCATTAACCCGGCATTAACCCTTTCCCTGCCAGTACTGCATATATGCAGTACCAACTACCACTGTAAAAGCGATACTGCATATATGTAGTACTGTCTTTTCAATCCCCAAAATACCGATACTGCATATATATAGTATCAGGGCTCTTATCTGGTATGTATAGTGCCGGTTTTAGTAGGACATATTCATCTGGAATGGCCCCAACATTTGGAAACAATTTCCAACAGAGGAGCGGCCCTTAAAGGAAAGCATAGAAAATACTCGTTCTACTTAACATGGACAATAGAATCATTGACCCAGGGTACCCTGGGTCTCTGTGAGACGGTTTTCCAGCAAAAAACGGAGATTGGTCAGCTGACTTTGAAGAGTTCCGCTGCAATTCTTCTTTCATTTATCTGATTGAAATAAACACATGCATATAAAATGAAACAAACTGCACCTCCCTCTTTTTTTCAGTTTGTAAAAAAAAAGATATTTGTAGCAGAAAAACGCTCTTGAAAAAAAGTAAAAAACAACCCGAAAACAGAGTCTGTGTGAACTGATGCTGAAGATAGGCCAGTGACCTTGAATCCAGACTTTAAAAGATGCACATTCACACAGACACCCATAGAGCTTAGTGTTAAAGGGAAGGTGAGATCAAAATATGAGACGCTTCTGAAGAGGTATGGGGACCAGGTGATCTGTCAAGGCCACAGGTTTTAACAAGACCTCAGCTTGGCGAGTGAGATGGCTACATAGGGTATCATGGGAAGGTGTGGACCTTAAAGAGAATTTTTAAGGTGCATTATGTAACAGCTGCTATCAGTCCTTATCTCGCTGGTACCAGATCAAGCAATAGACGCGCCCACAGGACGTCCAGCTTGACCCCTATACACTAGATCACAGGGAGTAATAGAGCTAATAGATACAGACAGTATAATCCCTCATACCTCCATATGGGTGTTAGCCTGCTGGCATGAGTCTCACACCGAGGGGGTGCATGGGGGGGGGGGGGTATCTAACCATTTAAGGCTAATGTTTGTTTGTTGGCATGATGCTCCAGTGCAGGGCCTAACTCACCTACGCTGCATTGCTGCATCATGCCGATCACATGGGAGTGTATCAGTAGCGTAGAGTCGCCATGAAACACAAATGGTTATATGGTAAGTGTCTCACCAGGGCTCCATTAACGGCAAGAACAAGGACATGGTGTGTATTAAGCACTATGCTGCCCTTCAAGGGCTCATTAACCCTTTAAGGACGGATGTCACTAAAAAGATGACATTGGTCGGCATGATGCACCAATGCAGCCCTGGGGAGTAACTAGCCCATGCTGCATTGGTGCACCATACCGACCCTTTGAGGGTGTCTCAACCCCATAGGGTCGGCATGATGCATGAATGCAGCCCTGGCGAGTTACTCGCCAGAGCTGCATTCATGCATCATGACGACCAAGGGCATGATGCATTAAGGTATCATGTCGTCCTGAAAGGGCTAACCTGTTATCTGTTGGGAGGTCAGAGACTTATAGCAGACCTGGTCACAGAAGCGGACAGGTGGTAAGCGTGTGGGAGACGGAGACACCTGTCCATCTCCTGTATAGTGGTATACCTCCCAGTGCATAAGGAGGGAGATAAGCTTGGTTATCTTTACAAGTTTAAAATTGGCTTTTTATTAAAGTTCTATGGATAAAAGATTTGCTTTATTTTTGCATTATAAAGGCACACGTGTATACATATAGACACATGTATACATAATTATATACACATAAAGCCAACACCAGAGGATGACAAGCACATTTTTATGAGGGGGTGGGGGTAATCTCGATTGGGGGACCCTAGGGTTTTTTACATACATTGTGGAGCCATAGAGCTGAACATTTGGAGAAAGGCTCTCTTTTTCCTATGCCACTGAACAAAAGTGTCGAACAAATGTACAAATGTAGTCATTGGTAGACATTAATTCCAAAGTATTTTGTGAATCTTTGGTCACCAACATAGCTTTATGTTTACCATACATTCGCCTATATTTGCTATAAATAAAGAACTGCCAGTTCATCTGCTTTGTACATTCAATATATCAGAAGTTATTCTTAAATGACATTTACATATAACCCTGATATCAAGATACGTTTTCTTACGTCAAAATAATGTTTTTAATGTTATACAACGTTTGAACATAATAAGGAGCCATAGAGAACCGTTTTATATCGTTATACTCATATCACTGGGGACTGGCAATTAGCATAGCATTTTGTAATACTAGGGTATTCTCGTAATTGATCTACACGTTTGAGATGTTTGACTCATCAGTAGTAATTACCATTCCCTTAGGAGCTAGTCCTACCTGTAAGGCATGGAATGTGAAGTACATGGACAATGTATTGTGAAAGAATCACAATGTATATAGTGAAATAAATGTTGTTGACTGTCAATCGCGGCGGCACGGCGGTGTAAGTCCCTTGGAGGATTCCCTTTAAGATTCAATACAGGTGATATTTGGTGTACCATAACTTCATTACCCGTGGGGGTTACCAC